>OZ038312.1:4886778-5007242 GCA_964035775.1 Osedax frankpressi | reverse complement strand
CATTACTATTTTTATATTTTGAATAATTATTTAACTGATTTATTTATTAATAGAGTAAAGATTACAATTTTATGATATGATTTAAAATTATATTTAATCTTAAACTTTTCTTCGGAAAGAGTTTTTGTTAAAAAGCTACACGTTTCCTAATATTTATTTTGGTATGATATAAAAATCTTAATTTGATTAAGTAATATATAAAAGTAATTCATAAAATCCTTAGATGACTTCGATATAAAGAAAACATAAAATAAAATGATATTCAATTAGATCAATAATCATAATATTAATATTACAATTACAAGTTATCATGTCATAATTATATTGTATGCATTTAATTATTCCTAGGATGATAATGATATACAAGTCGAAGATATATTGCAGACGATGAGTCGTGATAATGATAATCAACAAAAATTTCAAGTTAGACTAAATATATATATATATATATATATATATATATATATATATATATTTATTTACATATACGTGTCATATCATCATAACGATAACATAAATAATTTATTTATAATCATTCTTTTGGTTATTTTCATTACTATTTTTATATTTATTAATTATTTAACTGATTTATTTATTGATAGAGTTAAGATTACAATTTTATGATATGACATAAACTTATATTTAGCTTCAAACTTTTCTTCTAAAAGAGTTTTTTATTAAATCATCATTAAATGATTTTACCTGGTAAATTAAACAAGATCAGCTTTATAGATCACCAGATATTAAGGCAGATTTGCATGTTTTAAACTAAAATCTCTTGAAATCTAGAAATTAAATTCTGACTTAATTATTTTGAGTAAGTTAATTAATAATGATTACTAAAATAACATTTAATATCGCCTACTCATTAATTAATGGTTATATGAAGAAATACTACATTCCTCAGTCTCATTCAAATATACATATTATTTCATATATCAAACGCATTACAGTCATATGTACACATATAAATCTGATTAATAAGTTGGAATCTCTCAATATTTTCAAGATATAAATTATATATAAATTAATAATAATATTAATACAAACGATAATAATTTTTACATGCTATGTAATTATTCCTAAGGATAATAACGTGAACCAAAGAGAAAGTTTATTAAAATCTACAGATGGTATTCAAGAGGGTCTAAATAAATCCAGAGTTAGTTTGTATATTATATAAAAGTATAAGTGTAACATTGATGAACTTAGATAACATTGATAATTTAGTTATTGATTTTATATGATAGCTTTTGAGATGCAACATTTTTAAAATTCAATTTAAATATTCCTAAGAACGATAGTAAAGCTGAAAATGAGGTACAATCGCCTGGTATCGTACAAGATAGCAACATACCACCTCAAGTTAGTTTACATTTATAGATATATTATTATATATAGATATCAGCTTCATTACACAGTTAACAATAATAATTTATTTATAGTTATTATTTTGTTTTTTCTTACTATTTTAATTTTGTATTACAATTATACCTTATTTATGTCATTTGTCATATCTCAATTAATTTATATTGTAATCAGTTCTTATATTTCATCTCCAAACTTATCATTTTCTGTAGCAATCTTTTGACTATTATTTTGTTTATTAACTCTTATCATCATAATTTAATAATTATGTTAATAATGATAATTATAATAATAATAATTGATTTTTAAAACATTTCATATTTATAGCAATAACTCTTTCTGTAATATTTAATAAATAAATCGTATTAGGTATGTTTTCTAGAACTTTGAAAAATGCCATATATACCATTTTTTAAAAAAGGTTGATAATTCTGAATAAAAACTGTCGTCCAATTTCTAAATTAGCTAGTATTAAAATAGCTAGCTCATGGCTAGTATTTTTAAAGAAATAATTTTCTGAGGATAAATACCAGTTTCTAAATGCAAGTATATCTTATCATCCTTATAATATAACATCAGTATAACTACATCTGTAGCCTGAGTAAAATTTAGGCAATCTTCGGTAAAAGCTAATACATTTGTTGATATTATTTATATTGACTTAAAAAAACTTTTGATATGGTTTCATATCTAAATTCTTGTTTAAATTCAAATTTAATAATACCTATGGTAATATCCTTAATAAGTGAATGTTTGTCTAATTGAAACATATGTTAAAATTAATAATTAAAATTAATAGTTTTTTAAGTTTAAGATACATTATTTCTAGTGTTCCCCATATTTTGTATTGGATCCATTATTATTTTAGTTTATATTTATGAGATCTCAGACTATTAAAAGATGACGTTATATATAATTATTCGTGGATATATGGCAACAATCTACATGTTTCCTAATATTTATTTTAGTATGATATAATAATCTTAATTTAATTAACATAAAAGAAATTCATAAAAGCCTTAGATTTTTTCTTTTGTAAATTTTATTTTCATTTATATTGATGTTCCATATAATTCATTATTTTATTTATTATCTAATTATATTATTCTACCCCTCTATATTTTTATATTTATTTTGAGAACGTTTGGAAATGGTTTATGTTCTCCAATATCATAAAATAAAATAATATTCAATTATATTCAATAATCATAATATTAATATTACAATTACAAGTTATTATGTCATAATTCCATGGAATGCATTTAATTATTCATAGGATGATAATGATATACAAGTCGAAGATATATTGCAGACGATGGGTCGTGATAATGATAATCAACAAAAATCTCAAGTTAGACTACATTATATATATATATATATATATATATATATATATATATATATATATATAGTCATTTTCTAATGATATGATATGGTGGACATCTTAATTACTTGGCCTAAATATTTAGAGACCAGCAGACTATATAAATACATCATACTCATGTAAAGCTCAAACATGGTCTCATCGATAGTTCAGCTATTGTTGGTCATTTGAGATCGAATAATGGTATATTGGATAATATCCAGCGGATATACAATTGTACACATTCCATTGTAAAAAACTTATCATCATAGCAATTATTTCAGCTATAGATTTAACCCGTATAAAATTAGTTGGATAAATGTGTAAAAAAGTTAAATCACTTGATATACAAGAAACAAATTTTCAAAATTAACTTCTCCCAAAATTTACGTTGGATATTATGAGTTTTTCGTTTTCGTTTGCATTTTATTAAATTGTGAACATTTATTTTCTTTGGTAATTTTTATTTTCATTTATATTGATGTTCCATATAATTAATTATTTTATTTATTATCTAATTATATTATTCTACCTCTCTACATTTTTATATGGGTTTTGAGAACGTTTGGAAATAGTTTATGTTCTCCAATATCATAAAATAAAATTATTTTCAATTATATTCAATAATCATAATATTAATATTAAAATTACAAGTTATTATGCCCCAATTCTATGGAATGCATTTAATTATTCCTAGGATGATAATGATATACAAGTCGAAGATATATTGCAGACGATGGGTCGTGATAATAATAATCAACAAAAATCTCAAGTTAGACTAAATTATATATATATATATATATATATATATATATATATATTTACATATAAGTAGCATATCATTATAACGATAACATTCATAATTTATTTATAGTCATTCTTTTGGTTATTTTCATTACTATTTTTATATTTATTAATTATTTAACTGATTTATTTATTGATAGAGTTAGGATTGCAATTTTATGATATGACTTAAAATTATATTTACTCTCAAACTTTTCTTCTAAAAGAGTTTTTATTAAATCATCATAAATGATTTTACCTGGTAAATTAAACAAGATCAGATTTATAGATCACCAGATATTAAGGCAGATTTGCATGTTTTAAACTAAAATCCCATGAAATCCAGAAATTAAATTCTAACTTAATTATTTTGAGTAAGTTAATTAATAATGATTACTAAAATAACGTTTAATATCGCCTACTCATTAATTAATGGTTATATGAAGAAATACTACATTCCTCAGTCTCATTCAAATCTACATATTATTTCATATATCAAATGCATTACAGTCATATAAATCTGATTATTAAGTTGGAATCTCTCAATATTTTCAAGATATTAATATATATATTAATAATAATACTAATGCAAACGATAATAATTTGTACATGCTATGTAATTATTCCTAAGGATAATAACATGAACCAAAGAGAAAGTTTATTAAAATCTACAGATGGTATTCAAGAGGGTCTAAATCAATCCAGAGTTAGTTTGTATATTATATAAAAGTATAAGTATAACATTGATGAACTTAGATAACATTGATAATTTAGTTATTGATTTTATATGATAGCTTTTGAGGTGCAACATTTTTAAAATTCACTTTAAATATTCCTAAGAACGATAGTAAAGCTGAAAATGAGGTACAATCGCCTGGTATCGTACAAGATAGCAACATACCACCTCAAGTTAGTTTACATTTATAGATATATTATTATATATAGATATCAGCTTCATTACAGCATAAACAATAATAATTTATTTATAGTTATTATTTTGTTTTTTCTTAATATTTTAATTTTGTATTACAATTATACCTTATTTATGTCATTTGTCATATCTCAATTAATTTATATTGTAATCAGTTCTTATATTTCATCTCCAAACTTATCATTTTCTGTAGCACTCTTTTGGCTATTATTTTGTTTATTAACTCTTATCATCATAATTTAATAATTATGTTAATAATGATAATTATAATAATAATAATTGATTTTTAAAACATTTTATATTTATAGCAATACCTCTTTCAGTAATATTTAATAAATAAATCGTATTAGGTATGTTTTCTAGAACTTTGAAAAATGCCATATATACCATTTTTTAAAAAAGGTTGATAATTCTGAGTAAAAACTGTCGTCCAATTTCTTAATTAGCTAGTATTAAAATATCTAGCTCATGGCTAGTATTTTTAAAGAAATAATTTTCTGAGGATAAATACCAGTTTCTAAATGCAAGTATATCTTATCATCCTTATAATATAACATCAGTATAACTACATCTGTAGCCTGACTAAAATTTAGGCAATCTTCGGTAAAAGCTAATACATTTGTTGATATTATTTATATTGACTTAAAAAAACTTTTGAAATGGTTTCATATCTAAATTCTTGTTTAAATTCAAATTTAATAATACCTATGGTAATCTCCTTAATAAGTGAATGTTTGTCTAATTGAAACATATGTTAAAATTAATAATTAAAATTAATAGTTTTTTAAGTTTAAGATACATTATTTCTAGTGTTCCCCATATTTTGTATTGGATCCATTATTATTTTAGTTTATATTTATGAGATCTCAGACTATTAAAAGATGACGTTATATATAATTATTCGTGGATATATGACAACAATCTACATGTTTCCTAATATTTATTTTAGTATGATATAATAATCTTAATTTAATTAACATAAAAGAAATTCATAAAAGCCTTAGATTTTTTCTTTTGTAAATTTTATTTTCATTTATATTGATGTTCCATATAATTCATTATTTTATTTATTATCTAATTATATTATTCTACCCCTCTATATTTTTATATTTATTTTGAGAACGTTTGGAAATGGTTTATGTTCTCCAATATCATAAAATAAAATAATATTCAATTATATTCAATAATCATAATATTAATATTACAATTACAAGTTATTATGTCATAATTCTATGGAATGCATTTAATTATTTCTAGGATGATAATGATATACAAGTCGAAGATATATTGCAGACGATGGGTCGTGATAATGATAATCAACAAAAATCTCAAGTTAGACTACATAATATATATTTATATAATATTTATTTATTTACATATATTACCTCATATCATTATAACGATAACATTCATAATTTATTTATAATCATTATATTGGTTATTTTCATTACTATTCTTATATTTTGAATAATTATTTAACTGATTTATTTATTGATAGAGTTAAGATTACAATTTTATGATATGACTTAAAATTATATTTACTCTCAAACTTTTCTTCTAAAAGAGTTTTTATTAAATCATCATTAAATGATTTTACCTGGTAAATTAAAAAAGATCAGCTTTATAGATTACCAGATATTAAGGCAGATTTGCATGTTTTAAACTAAAATCTCTTGAAATCCAGAATTATACAATTTTGTCATAATTCTATGGAATGCATTTAATTATTCCTAGAATGATAATGATATACAAGTCGAAGATATATTGCAGACGATGGGACGTGATAATGATAATCAACAAAAATCTCAAGTTAGACTAAATTATATATATATATATATATATATATATATAAATATATATATAGTCATTTTCTAATGATATGATATGGTGGACATCTTAATTACTTGGCCTAAATATTTAGAGACCAGCAGACTATATAAATACATCATACTCATGTAAAGCTCAAACATGGTCTCATTGATAGTTCAGCTATTGTTGGTCATTTGAGATCGAATAATGGTATATTGGATAATATCCAGCGGATATACAATTGTACACATTCCATTGTAAAAAACTTATCATCATAGCAATTATTTCAGCTATAGATTTAACCCGTATAAAATTAGTTGGATAAATGTGTAAAAAAGTTAAATCACTTGATATACAAGAAACAAATTTTCAAAATTAACTTCTCCCAAAATTTACGTTGGATATTATGAGTTTTTCGTTTTCGTTTGCATTTTATTAAATTGTGAACATTTATTTTCTTTGGTAATTTTTATTTTCATTTATATTGATGTTCCATATAATTAATTATTTTATTTATTATCTAATTATATTATTCTACCTCTCTACATTTTTATATGGGTTTTGAGAACGTTTGGAAATAGTTTATGTTCTCCAATATCATAAAATAAAATTATTTTCAATTATATTCAATAATCATAATATTAATATTAAAATTACAAGTTATTATGCCCCAATTCTATGGAATGCATTTAATTATTCCTAGGATGATAATGATATACAAGTCGAAGATATATTGCAGACGATGGGTCGTGATAATAATAATCAACAAAAATCTCAAGTTAGACTAAATTATATATATATATATATATATATATATATATATATATATATATATTTACATATAAGTAGCATATCATTATAACGATAACATTCATAATTTATTTATAGTCATTCTTTTGGTTATTTTCATTACTATTTTTATATTTATTAATTATTTAACTGATTTATTTATTGATAGAGTTAGGATTGCAATTTTATGATATGAATTAAAATTATATTTACTCTCAAACTTTTCTTCTAAAAGAGTTTTTATTAAATCATCATTAAATGATTTTACCTGGTAAATTAAACAAGATCAGCTTTATAGATCACCAGATATTAAGGCAGATTTGCATGTTTTAAACTAAAATCCCATGAAATCCAGAAATTAAATTCTAACTTAATTATTTTGAGTAAGTTAATTAATAATGATTACTAAAATAACGTTTAATATCGCCTACTCATTAATTAATGGTTATATGAAGAAATACTACATTCCTCAGTCTCATTCAAATCTACATATTATTTCATATATCAAATGCATTACAGTCATATAAATCTGATTATTAAGTTGGAATCTCTCAATATTTTCAAGATATTAATATATATATTAATAATAATACTAATGCAAACGATAATAATTTGTACATGCTATGTAATTATTCCTAAGGATAATAACATGAACCAAAGAGAAAGTTTATTAAAATCTACAGATGGTATTCAAGAGGGTCTAAATCAATCCAGAGTTAGTTTGTATATTATATAAAAGTATAAGTATAACATTGATGAACTTAGATAACATTGATAATTTAGTTATTGATTTTATATGATAGCTTTTGAGGTGCAACATTTTTAAAATTCACTTTAAATATTCCTAAGAACGATAGTAAAGCTGAAAATGATGTACAATCGCCTGGTATCGTACAAGATAGCAACATACCACCTCAAGTTAGTTTACATTTATAGATATATTATTATATATAGATATCAGCTTCATTACAGCATAAACAATAATAATTTATTTATAGTTATTATTTTGTTTTTTCTTAATATTTTAATTTTGTATTACAATTATACCTTATTTATGTCATTTGTCATATCTCAATTAATTTATATTGTAATCAGTTCTTATATTTCATCTCCAAACTTATCATTTTCTGTAGCACTCTTTTGGCTATTATTTTGTTTATTAACTCTTATCATCATAATTTAATAATTATGTTAATAATGATAATTATAATAATAATAATTGATTTTTAAAACATTTCATATTTATAGCAATACCTCTTTCAGTAATATTTAATAAATAAATCGTATTAGGTATGTTTTCTAGAACTTTGAAAAATGCCATATATACCATTTTTTAAAAAAGGTTGATAATTCTGAGTAAAAACTGTCGTCCAATTTCTTAATTAGCTAGTATTAAAATAGCTAGCTCATGGCTAGTATTTTTAAAGAAATAATTTTCTGAGGATAAATACCAGTTTCTAAATGCAAGTATATCTTATCATCCTTATAATATAACATCAGTATAACTACATCTGTAGCCTGACTAAAATTTAGGCAATCTTCGGTAAAAGCTAATACATTTGTTGATATTATTTATATTGACTTAAAAAAACTTTTGAAATGGTTTCATATCTAAATTCTTGTTTAAATTCAAATTTAATAATACCTATGGTAATCTCCTTAATAAGTGAATGTTTGTCTAATTGAAACATATGTTAAAATTAATAATTAAAATTAATAGTTTTTTAAGTTTAAGATACATTATTTCTAGTGTTCCCCATATTTTGTATTGGATCCATTATTATTTTAGTTTATATTTATGAGATCTCAGACTATTAAAAGATGACGTTATATATAATTATTCGTGGATATATGGCAACAATCTACATGTTTCCTAATTTTTATTTTAGTATGATATAATAATCTTAATTTAATTAACATAAAAGAAATTCATAAAAGCCTTAGATTTATTCTTTTGTAAATTTTATTTTCATTTATATTGATGTTCCATATAATTCATTATTTTATTTATTATCTAATTATATTATTCTACCCCTCTATATTTTTATATGTGTTTTGAGAACGTTTGGAAATGGTTTATGTTCTCCAATATCATAAAATAAAATAATATTCAATTATATTCAATAATCATAATATTAATATTATAATTACAAGTTATTATGTCATAATTCATTGGAATGCATTTAATTATTTCTAGGATGATAATGATATACAAGTCGAAGATATATTGCAGACGATGGGTCGTGATAATGATAATCAACAAAAATCTCAAGTTAGACTACATTATATATATATATATATATATATATATATATATATATATATATATATATACTAGATGCTATAGACCTGGCATGGCCAGCTATTCCATTGAATATTTTATCCAATCTTAACACATGAAGTTACATGAAGTATATTGTAATAATAAAATACACAAATCTAACTATCTTGTTCCCGGTGATGCACGGTAATCTATATTATTTTAGAGATAGTTTATGAATTACAAAAACTAACTCTCGTGGAACCTAGTAAACCTGTTATGCGATGTTATTTGTTAAGTTAGATTGGATATATATAATATTTCTTTATATTATATTAAATCAATAGCCAAATTCAAACCAAACACCGAACCGTAATCTATATGCTATAAACACGTCGTGGCCCGTTATTCGATGTAATATGTTGTGCAATTTTAATACATATATATTATATATTATATCTCGCATTTTAGAATACACACATATATAAAATATATTTCATTCGGATCCGGTGATGCCCGGATATCGAAGTCATTTTAGATTTAGCTTAGACAATACAAAAATATAACTATCCGGGAACCGCTGATACCCGGTAATCGATGTTATACTATAATTATAATACTATTATTAACATTAACGGTATATATTGTAGTATTATTATCATTTGTAATAGATAGCTGTAACATTGTTGTTTATTAATCTTTACATTAATGAATTATATATATCGTGTTGAATTATACTATCGTAGAACCTAATATACCTGGTAAGTAATGTTAGTCGATAAGTTAGATTGGATATATTTCTATTGGATATATTATATTAAACTCATAATCAAATTCAAAATAAATACAAAACCAAATCCAAAATCAAACATGAAAACAAACGAAACCTAATTCCATACCTATCCCAAACTAAAAACCAATCACATATCCAAACCAGAAACCAAATCCAAAATATTTAAATATTTTTCCTACAAATTATAGATTTATTCATATTTATAACAAAGTATATGTTATAATTATATAATTATAGTTCTCATTACAGCTAATACAATTTAATTTTACGCTATATATTGCGGTAGAATTTCTGGTTTAGTTATAGTTTATGTATTAGTTTTCAATATTACCATGATTACAATATCAATATTTACATTATACGTGATATTATCCCATACACGTTGAAGTATCACAATCATTTATAATAGTTAGCGGTATTGTAATCATTTATAATTATCGGTATGATTAGAGTGGTATCATTGTAGTATATTAATCATACATGTTTTATTTTATTGTGAGTAATACTATTGATAGATGGATGAATGGATGGATGGATGATATTATTTTATGATATATTATGATATTATTTTACTCTCTTTAAAATACAAATGAGAACATAGCTATTTGTTATTTTGTGTATAAATAAACTTTTCAATTCAATTCAATGGATGGATAATGAGAAAAAATGTGTTTTTAATTATAAATCTAACATATATGAATTACGATCAATAATAAATAATAAAATCAATTGGTATGAAAAATCGATGTATATTTCTGATTCTATAGAAAACAATTCAATGAATCATATGATAATTTTATTTTGTCTTTATTGGATACTAATAAAAATAATAAAAATAATAATAATAATAATAATAATAATAATAATCATAATAATCGATATACTAATAGCAGATGTGTACAAAATAATATCGTATCTAATACAAATACACAAAATCAATGACTAGCTATAGCATTGTGCAATGCAAGATCATTACGGAAAAATGTTGATTATATTACGCAATATATTATTGAACATGATATTGACTTACTTACAATTACAGAAACATGGCAAACAGATACTGACCAAGATATAATCAATGACATAACCTTTAACTCTGCAATATACACATGCTATAGATGTGACAGGATAACATCCACATTTGGTGGAGGTGTAGCGATATTTAAAAAAAATAATATCACTGTAGATTCAAATAAACATATTATATTGACAAATTACCAAGCTTTATTTCTAAAAATTAAAATAAACCATTTATCGATATTTGATATTCTCTTAGTTTATAGACCACCCTCTACTCCTACATAATTATTTACTAGATAACTAACTCATATTTTAACACAAATACCATTAAATAAATTAATTATATTAGGTGATTTTAATTATCATTACGACGAAAATAAATATCCTCATAATATTTTTAAACAAACAATAGGAACCCTTTCACTTAAACAACATATTACTTTCGCAACTCATGTGCATGGTCATATAATATATATAGTTTTAACATCTATAAACAGTCAAATTTATATATCTGAAATTACAAGGGGTGAACTTATAACTGATACTATATGATTAAATTTAATATCAATATTAAGAAAAATGTACCTATAGTAAAGTTAATAAAATATAGATCAATTAATAAAATAAACATTAAAGATTTTATAGATAATATATTATCTTCACTAGAAGGTAATATACTTTCATCGCTATTGCTAAATGATTGCCTAACATCTACTTTAGAGAAATTTGCTCCTATAAAGATTAAATGTAACATACCATGCTATTCTCCATGGTATTATAATGAACTTGAAACTATAAAGAGAAAATTCAGAATATTTGAAAAAATATAAAATAAAACCAATTCCGAGTTTAACTATAATAATTTTAATACAATTCGCAAACAATATAGACAATTATTAATTCATACTAAGGCTTGTTTTATTAAAGATAAAATAAACTCATATGGGAAAAATACTAGAAAAATATATTCATTAATTAATAGACTTTCAAATAATTATAGTCCAACAAGCTATCCAACATATACGATTGAATTACTACCAAATATATTCGCCAACTTTTTTGATGATAAAATAAAAAATATAGTACAATCAATTAATGATATAAAACATAAATTTCCAATATACATTATACCACTTTACAATACTGCTAATTCATACTTTCTAAACTTTAAGTCCCCTTCATCGTATGAAATATCAATACTAGTTAAAACATGTAAATCATCCTACCCTCATAACATTACCTAAATAACTTACCGACTTAATAGAACCCACTCTCACAGAACTTTATCAATCCATATTATCACAATCTATACATACTACTATTTTTCCAAAATCCCTTAAATATGCCATAATTACTCCCCTACTAAAAAATAATAATCTAGATAATAAATTACTAAAAAAACTTCCGTCCTATTTCCAAACTTCCTTTTCTATCTAAAATATTCGAAAGAGTCATTTAGTAAACAAATCATAAAATATGTATCAGAAAATGAACTATATTCTATAAATCAAAGTGCATATCGCAAAACTCATAGTACAGAAACTGCAATAGTTTCCATATTTAATGATATATATAATGCGATAGGTAAGGGAAATTAGGTTCAACTTATGTTACTAGATATATCAGCAGCATTTGATACTATCTCTCATAGGATTTTATTAGCTAGATCAGAGGAAATAGGTATAATTGATAAGGCACTAGACTTACTGAAATCATATATTACAAATAGAACATATAGAACATTGATAAATGATATACGATCAGTCGAATTCCAACTTAATTATGGGGTTTAACAAGGTACTTGGACCATTATTATTTTTAATTTATTTACGTCCATTATCCCTACTAATTTATAAATTTCCCCAAATTTAATTCAAAATATTTGCTGACGATATTATAATTTACCAGACTCTGCCACTGAATAACAATGACAACTCATCTCTCATTAGTTGTACTAATAATATACGCAACTAGCTAATCAATAACAATTTACTACTAAATATCTACAATATACAATTGATTAACATTGCAAAAAATTAAAACAAAATTAATTTCCTATATATTTAATTGATAATTTAATTGTTGAACCTTCAAGACCGTAAAATGTCTGAGTGTAATTATAGACAAACATATGCTTTTAGATAACCACTTAAGATTTACTGCTAAAAAAGAATTTTATTATTTTAGTAAGGTCAAAAATATAAGAAAATTAATGTCATTTCATAATTTTAAAATGATCTCTCAGTCTTATATTATATCGTATTTAAACTATTGTAATTCTATATATTATGGTATAACTAAATCTAATATAAATTATTTAGATCGTATATTAAGAATTATAGTAAGAATGATATATGGTTTTAAGCGAAAAGACCATAATAGTATTACCGAATGTTTAACATCACTAGGATGGCTTGAAATGAGAAATTATTCAGCGTATAGAATACTATATTAAACTTATACTGCCCTAAACGCTAAACAGCCGCGCTACCTTTACGATATTATTAAACTAAAGGAAAATACCCGCCGATAAAGATCTAATAACAGTTTTCTACTATAAAATCAAATATTTAATCTTGATACCTATGGTAAAAGAAGATTTAGTGTTTCAGCGCCAGTTTTATGGAACAACCTTCCTCTACCTTTGCGAAGATGTAATTCCATTAAAACATTTAAGAAGGAAGTGAAAAATCATTTACTATTCTAACATGAACAATTGGATTGACCTTATGCTCTACATCTGCGCTGATGTTCTATGACTACTCCGATCATATATGTATCTGCCCGAATGTCACAGTCATCTAACTGATTTGATTTTAAAATACAACTGAGAACATAATTATTTGTTATTTGGTGTATATATACACTTTTCAATTCAATTCTATTCAATGGATGGATGGATGTATAGATGAATGGATGGATGTATGTATGTATGTATGGATGGATGGATGGATGGATGGATAGATGGATGAAAAAAACAAAATAATCAAAAATATGCCTATAATTGGCTAGGTTCTCTGAGTTCTCAGGTTTTACGGTAACTTAGGAATAAAAACTCTAAAAATAAGCGCGCCGCGTTGACATTACACTGATTCATAGGTTTGCAACGATGTTTTCAGATTAAAAATTGGTTCTGAGTTTTTGAGATTACTGGAAAAACACACACACACACACAAACACCTACACACATATATACATACACACACATACAGACGTGGTTAGTTTTATATAATATATATATATATATATATATATATATATATATATATATATATATATATTTACGTATAAGTAGCATATCATTATAACTATAACATTCATAATTTATTTATAGTCATTCTTTTGGTTATTTTCATTACTATTTTTATATTTAGCTGAAAACTTTTCTTCTAAAAGAGTTTTTATTAAATCATCATTAAATGATTTTACCTGGTAAATTAAACAAGATCAGCTTTATAGATTACCAGATATTAAGGCAGATTTGCATTTTTAAACTAAAATCCCTTGAAATCCAGAAATTAAATTCTGACTTAATTATTGTGAGTAAGTTAATTAATAATGATTGCTAAAATAACATTTAATATCGCCTACTCATTAATTAATGGTTATATGAAGAAATACTACATTCCTCAGTCTCATTAAAATCTACATATTATTTCATATATCAAACGCATTACAGTCATATGTACACATATAAATCTGATTAATAAGTTGGAATCTCTCAATATTTTCAAGATATTAATATATAAATTAATAATAATATTAATACAAACGATAATAATTTGTACATGCTATGTAATTATTCCTAAGGATAATAACATGAACCAAAGAGAAAGTTTATTAAAATCTACAGATGGTATTCAAGAGGGTCTAAATCAATCCAGAGTTAGTTTGTATATTATATAAAAGTATAAGTATAACATTGATGAACTTAGATAACATTGATAATTTAGTTATTGATTTTATCTGATAGCCTTTGGGTTACAACATTTTTAAAATTCAATTTAAATATTCCTAAGAACGATAGTAAAGCTGAAAATGAGGTACAATCGCCTGGTATCGTACAAGATAGCAACATACCACCTCAAGTTAGTTTACATTTATAGATATATTATTATATATAGATATCAGTTTCATTACATCATTAACAATAATAATTTATTTATAGTTATTATTTTGTTTTTTTCTAAATCGTATTAGATATGTTTTCTAGAACTTTGAAAATTGCCATATATACCATTTTTTAAAAAAGGTTGATAATTCTGAATAAAAACTGTCGTCCAATTTCTAAAATATATATCATGGCTAGTATTTTTAAAGAAATAATTTCTGAGGATAAATACTAGTTTCTAAATGCAATTATATCTTATCATCATTACAATATAACTTCATTATAACTACATCTGTAGCCTGACTAAAATCTAGGCATTCCTCGGTAAAAGCTAATACATTTGTTGATATTATTTATATTGACTTTAAAAGAGCTTTTGATTAATTTCATATCTAAATTCTTGTTTAAATTCAAATTTAATAATACCTATGGTAATATCCTTTATAAGTGAATGTTTGTCTAATTAAAACATATGTTAAAATTAATAGTTAAAATTAATAGTTTTTTAAGTTTAGGACACATTATATCTAGTGTCCCCAGATTTTGTATTGTATCCATTATTATTTTAGTTTATATTAATGAGATCACAGACTATTAAATATGACGTTATATAGAATTATTCGTGGATATATGGCAAAAATCTACATGTTTCCTAATATTTATTTTAGTATGATATAACAATCTTAATTTGATTAACTAATATAATTAACTAATACATAAAAGAAATTCATAAAAGCTTTAGATTTTTTCTTTTGTAATTTTTATTTTCATTTATATTGATGTTCCATATAATTCATTATTTTATTTATTATCTAATTATATTATTCTACCTCTATATATTTTTATATGTATTTTGAGAACGTTTGGAAATTGTTTATGTTCTCCAATATCATAAAATAAAATTATATTCAATAATCATAATATTACAATTACAAGTTATTATGTCATAATATTATGGAATGCATTTAATTATTCCTAGGATGATAATGATATACAAGTCGAAGATATATTGCAGACGATGGGTCGTGATAATGATAATCAACAAAAATCTCAAGTTAGACTACATTATATATATATATATATATATATATATATATATATTTACATATATTACATCATATCATTATAACGATAACATTCATAATTTATTTATAATCATTATATTGGTTATTTTCATTACTATTTTTATATTTTGAATAATTATTTAATTGATTTATTTATTGATAGAGTAAAGATTACAATTTTATGATATGACTTAAAATTATATTTAATCTCAAACTTTTCTTCGGAAAGAGTTTTTGATAAAAAGCTACACATTTCCTAACATTTATTTTGGTATGATATCAAAATCTTAATTTGATTAAGTAATACATAAAAGTAATTCATAGATAATAATTCATTGAGCCTTAGATGACATCGATATAGAGAAAATATAAAATAAAATGATATTCAATTATATTCAATAATCAAAATATTAATATTACAATTACAAGTTTGTATGTCATAATTTTATGTTATGTATTTAATTATTCCTAGGATGATAATGATATACAAGTCGAAGATATATTGCAGACGATGGGTCGTGATAATGATAATCAACAAAAATCTCAAGTTAGACTACATTATATATATATATATATATATATATATATATATATATATATATATATATATATTACATATAAGTAGCATATCATTATAACGATAATATTCATAATTTATTTATAGTCATTATTTTGATTATTTGCATTACTATTTTTATATTTATTAATTATTTAACTGATTTATTTATTGATAGAGTTAAGATTACAATTTTATGATATGACATAAACTTATATTTAGCTTCAAACTTTTCTTCTAAAAGAGTTTTTATTAAATCATCATTAAATTATTTTACATGGTAAATTAAACAAGATTAGCTTTATAGATCACCAGATATTAAGGCAGATTTGCATGTTTTAAACTAAAATCCTTTGAAATCCAGAAATTAAATTCTGACTTAATTATTTTGAGTAAGTTAATTAAATTAATAATGATTACTAAAATAACATTTAATATCGCCTACTCATTAATTAATGGTTATATGAAGAAATACTACATTCCTCAGTCTCATTCAAATCTACATATTCTTTCATATATCAAATGCATTACAGTCATATGTACACATATAAATCTGATTATTAAGTTGGAATCTCTCAATATTTTCAAGATATTAATATATATATTAATAATAATATTAATACAAACGATAATAATTTTTACATGCTATGTAATTATTCCTAAGGATAATAACACGAACCAAAGAGAAAGTTTATTAAAATCTACAGATGGTATTCAAGAGGGTCAAAATAAATCCAGAGTTAGTTTGTATATTATATAAAAGTATAAGTATAACATTGATGAACTTAGATAACATTGATAATTTAGTTATTGATTTTATATGATAGCTTTTGAGGTGCAACATTTTTAAAATTCAATTTAAATATTCCTAAGAACGATAGTAAAGCTGAAAATGAGGTACAATCGCCTGGTATCGTACAAGATAGCAACATACCACCTCAAGTTAGTTTACATTTATAGATATATTATTATATATATATATCAGCTTCATTACATCATTAACAATAATAATTTATTTATAATTATTATTTTGTTTTTTCTAAATCGTATTAGGTATGTTTTCTAGAACTTTGAAAATTGCCATATATACCATTTTTTAAAAAAGATTGATAATTCTGAATAAAAACTGTCGTCCAATTTCTAAAATATATATCATGGCTAGATTTTTTAAAGAAATAATTTCTGAGGATAAATACTAGTTTCTAAATGCAATTACATCTTATCATCCTTATAATATAATATCAGTAGAACTGCATATGCTGCCATGAATAAAATCTAGGCATTCCTCGTTAAAAGCTAATACATTTGTTGATATTATTTATATTGACTTTAAAAGAGCTTTTGATAAGATTTCATATCTAAATTCTTGTTTAAATTCAAATTTAATAATACCTATGGTAATATCCTTTATAAGTGAATGTTTGTCTAATTAAAACATATGTTAAAATTAATAATTAAAATTAATAGTTAAAATTAATAGTTTTTTAAGTTTAAGACACATTATCTCTAGTGTTCAAACCCAGATTTTGTATTGGATCCATTATTATTTTAGTTTATATTAATGAGATCACAGACTATTAAAATATGACGTTATATAGAATTATTCGTGGATATATGGCAACAATTTACATGTTTCCTAATATTTATTTTTGTATGATATAACAATCTTAATTTGATTAACTAATACATAAAAGAAATTCATAAAAGCCTTAGATTTTTTCTTTTGTAATTTTTATTTTCATTTATATTGATGTTCCATATAATTCATTATTTTATTTATTATCTAATTATATTATTCTACCCCTCTATATTTTTATATGTGTTTTGAGAACGTTTGGAAATGGTTTATGTTCTCCAATATCATAAAATAAAATGATATTCAATTAGATTCAATAATCATAATATTAATATTACAATTACAATTTAGTATGTCATAATTTTATGTTATGTATTTAATTATTCCTAGGATGATAATGATATACAAGTCGAAGATATATTGCAGACGATGGGTCGTGATAATGATAATCAACAAAAATCTCAAGTTAGATTACATTATATATATATATATATATATATATATATATATATATACGAATAACGAATAACGAAATATCATTATAACGAAATCATTCATAATTTATTTATAGTCATTCTTTTGGTTTTTTCATTACTATTTTTATATTTTTTAATTATTTAACTGATTTATTTATTGATAGAGTTAAGATTACAATTTTATGATATGACTTAAAATTATATTTACTCTCAAACTTTTCTTCTGAAAGAGTTTTATTTAAATCATCATTAAATGATTTTACCTGGTAAATTAAACAAGATCAGCTTTATAGATTACCAGATATTAAGGCAGATTTGCATGTTTTAAACTAAAATCTCTTGAAATCCAGAATTATACAATTTTGTCATAATTCTATGATATGCATTTAATTATTCCTAGAATGATAATGATATACAAGTCGAAGATATATTGCAGACGATGGGACGTGATAATGCTAATCAACAAAAATCTCAAGTTAGACTACATTATATATATACATATATTTATATATATATACATATATATATATATATATATATATATATATATATATATATATATTTACATATATTACGTTATATCATTATAACGATAAAATTCATAATTTATTTATAATCATTATATTGGTTATTTTCATTACTATTTTTATATTTTGAATAATTATTTAACTGATTTATTTATTAATAGAGTAAAATTACAATTTTATGATATGACTTAAAATTATATTTACTCTCAAACTTTTCTTCTAAAAGAGTTTTTGTTAAAAAGCTACACGTTTACTAATATTTATTTTGGTATGATATAAAAATCTTAATTTGTTTAAGTAATACATAAAAATAATTCATAAAAGCCTTAGATGACTTCGATATAGAGAAAACATAAAATAAAATGATATTCAATTAGATTCAATAATCATAATATTAATATTACAATTACAATTTAGTATGTCATAATTTTATGTTATGTATTTAATTATTCCTAGGATGATAATGATATACAAGTCGAAGATATATTGCAGACGATGGGACGTGATAATGATAATCAACAAAAATCTCAAGTTAGATTACATTATATATATATATATATAAATATATATATAGTAATTTTCTAATGATATGATATGGTGGACATCTTAATTACTTGGCCTAAATATTTAGAGACCAGCAGACTATATAAATACATCATACTCATGTAAAGCTCAAACATGGTCTCATCGATAGTTCAGCTATTGTTGGTCATTTGAGATCGAATAATGGTATATTGGACAATATCCAGCGGATATACAATTGTACACATTCCATTGTAAAAAATTTATCATCATAGCAATTATTTCAGCTATAGATTTAACCCGTATAAAATTAGTTGGATAAAAGTGTAAAAAAGTTAAATCACTTGATATACAAGAAACAAATTTTCAAAATTAACTTCTCCCAAAATTTACGTTGGATATTATGGGTTTTTCGTTGGATATTATGGGTTTTTCGTTTTCGTTTGCATTTTAATAAATTGTGAACATTTATTTTCTTTGGTAATTTTTATTTTCATTTATATTGATGTTCCATATAATTAATTATTTTATTTATTATCTAATTATATTATTCTACCTCTCTACATTTTTATATGGGTTTTGAGAACGTTTGGAAATAGTTTATGTTCTCCAATATCATAAAATAAAATTATTTTCAATTATATTCAATAATCATAATATTAATATTAAAATTACAAGTTATTATGCCCCAATTCTATGGAATGCATTTAATTATTCCTAGGATGATAATGATATACAAGTCGAAGATATATTGCAGACGATGGGTCGTGATAATAATAATCAACAAAAATCTCAAGTTAGACTTATATATATATATATATATATATAATATATATATATATATATATATATATATTTACATATAAGTAGCATATCATTATAACGATAACATTCATAATTTATTTATAGTCATTCTTTTGGTTATTTTCATTACTATTTTTATATTTATTAATTATTTAACTGATTTATTTATTGATAGAGTTAGGATTGCAATTTTATGATATGACTTAAAATTATATTTACTCTCAAACTTTTCTTCTAAAAGAGTTTTTATTAAATCATCATTAAATGATTTTACCTGGTAAATTAAACAAGATCAGCTTTATAGATCACCAGATATTAAGGCAGATTTGCATGTTTTAAACTAAAATCCCATGAAATCCAGAAATTAAATTCTGACTTAATTATTTTGAGTAAGTTAATTAATAATGATTACTAAAATAACATTTAATATCGCCTACTCATTAATTAATGGTTATATGAAGAAATACTACATTCCTCAGTCTCATTCAAATCTACATATTATTTCATATATCAAATGCATTACAGTCATATGTACACATATAAATCTGATTATTAAGTTGGAATCTCTCAATATTTTCAAGATATTAATATATATATTAATATTAATACTAATGCAAACGATAATAATTTGTACATGCTATGTAATTATTCCTAAGGATAATAACATGAACCAAAGAGAAAGTTTATTAAAATCTACAGATGGTATTCAAGAGGGTCTAAATAAATCCAGAGTTAGTTTGTATATTATATAAAAGTATAAGTATAACATTGATGAACTTAGATAACATTGATAATTTAGTTATTGATTTTATATGATAGCCTTTGAGTTACAACATTTTTAAAATTCATTTTAAATATTCCTAAGAACGATAGTAAAGCTGAAAATGAGGTACAATCGCCTGGTATCGTACAAGATAGCAACATACCACCTCAAGTTAGTTTACATTTATAGATATATTATTATATATAGATATCAGCTTCATTACATCATTAACAATAATAATTTATTTATAGTTATTATTTTGTTTTTTCTAAATCGTATTAGGTTTGTTTTCTAGAACTTTGAAAATTGCAATATATACCATTTTTTATAAAAGATTGATAATTCTGAATAAAAACTGTCGTCCAATTTCTAAAATATATATCATGGCTAGTATTTTTAAAGAAATAATTTCTGTGGATGAATACTAGTTTCTAAATGCAATTATATCTTATCATCATTACAATATAACTTCAGTAGAACTACATCTACAACCCTGACTAAAATCTAGGCATTCCTCGGTAAAAGCTAATTCATTTGTTGATATTATTTATATTGATTTTAAAAGAGCTTTTGATAAGATTTCATATCTAAATTCTTGTTTAAATTCAAATTTAATAATACCTATGGTAATTTCCTTAATAAGTGAATGTTTGTCTAATTGAAACATATGTTAAAATTAATAATTAAAATTAATAGTTTTTTAAGTTTAAGACACATTATCTCTAGTGTTCCCCAGATTGTGTATTGGATCCATTATTATTTTAGTTTATATTAATGAGATCACAGAATATTAAAAGATATATATTAAATTAGTCGTGGATATATATATATATATATATTTATATATATATATATATATATATATATATATGTGTGTGTGTGTGTGTGTGTGTGAGTGTGTGTGTGTGTGTGTGTGTGTGTGTGTGGCAAAAAGTTACATAATTCCAAATATTTATTTTGGTATAATATAAAAATCTTAATTTGATACAAAAATCATAAATAATACATAAAAGAAATTCATAAAAGCCTTAGATGACTTCGATATAGGGAAAACATTATGGCAATTAGACATATCTCCCAATAAATCTAAATCATTTTATTTTAAGACTGTTAGTAATTATATTAGCTATTTAATAACGTTATCAAATTATAATGGCTGTAATAACATAGGAATCGTATTCGATACATTTATATTTTTCTCAAATCACTTATTAGAGTATTGCACTATATTTTGTTTGTTCTTTAATAAATTGTGAACATTTATTTTCTTTTGTAATTTTTATGTTCATTGATGTTCCATATAATTCATTATTTTATTTATTATCTAATTATATTATTCTACCTCTCTATATTTTTATATGTATTTTGAGAACGTTTGGAAATAGTTTATGTTCTCCAATATCATAAAATAAAATTATTTTCAATTATATTCAATAATCATAATATTAATATTATAATTACAAGTTATTATGTCATAATTCTATGGAATGCATTTAATTATTCATAGGATGATAATGATATACAAGTCGAAGATATATTGCAGACGATGGGTCGTGATAATGATAATCAACAAAAATCTCAAGTTAGACTACATTATATATATATATATATATATATATATATATATATATATATATAGTCATTTTCGAATGATATGTTATGGTGGACAGCGTAGTTACTTGGCCTACATATTTGGAGACCAGCAGACTATATAAATACATCAATCTCATGTAAAGATTACACATGGTCTCATTGATAGTTCAGCTATTATTGACCATTTGATATCGAATAATGGTATATTGGACAATGTCCAGTGGATATACAATAGTACACATTATATTGTCAAAAACTAATCATGTTAGTAATTATTTCAGCTATAGATTTAACCTGTATTGAATTATTTGGATAAAGTGTAAAAAAGATAAATCACTTGATATATACAAGTAACGAATATTCAAAATTGACTTCTCCAAGCATTTACGTTGGATATTATGAGTTTTTCGTTTTCGTTTGCATTTTAATAAATTATGAACATTTATTTTCTTTGGTAAATTTTATTTTCATTTATATTGATGTTCCATATAATTAATTATTTTATTTATTATCTAATTATATTATTCTACCTCTCTACATTTTTATATGTATTTTGAGAACGTTTGGAAATGGTATACGTTATCCATAAAATAATATTATATTCAATTAAATAATCATAATATTAATATTGAAATTACAAGTTATTATATCATAATTTTATGGAATGCATTTAATTATTCCTAGGATGTTAATGATATACAAGTCGAAGATTTATTGCAGACGATGGGTCGTGATAATGATAATCAACAAAAACCTCAAGTTAGACTACATTATATATATATATATATATATATATATATATATATATATATATATATATATATATATAGTCATTTTCGAATGATATGTTATGGTGGACAGCGTAGTTACTTGGCCTACATATTTGGAGACCAGCAGACTATATAAATACATCATACTCATGTAAAGATTACACATGGTCTCATTGATAGTTCAGCTATTATTGACCATTTGATATCGAATAATGGTATATTGGACAATATCCAGTGGATATACAATAGTACACATTATATTGTCAAAAACTAATCATGTTAGTAATTATTTCAGCTATAGATTTAACCTGTATTGAATTATTTGGATAAAGTGTAAAAAAGATAAATCACTTGATATATACAAGTAACGAATATTCAAAATTGACTTCTCCAAGCATTTACGTTGGATATTATGAGTTTTTCGTTTTCGTTTGCATTTTAATAAATTATGAACATTTATTTTCTTTGGTAAATTTTATTTTCATTTATATTGATGTACCATATAATTAATTATTTTATTTATTATCTAATTATATTATTCTACCTCTCTACATTTTTATATGTATTTTGAGAACGTTTGGAAATGGTATACGTTATCCATAAAATAATATTATATTCAATTAAATAATCATAATATTAATATTGAAATTACAAGTTATTATATCATAATTTTATGGAATGCATTTAATTATTCCTAGGATGTTAATGATATACAAGTCGAAGATTTATTGCAGACGATGGGTCGTGATAATGATAATCAACAAAAACCTCAAGTTAGACTACATTATATATATATATATATATATATATATATATATATATATATTTACATATAAGTAGCATATCATTATACCGATAACATTCATAATTTATTTATAATCATTATATTTGTTATTTTCATTACTATTTTTATATTTTGAATAATTATTTAACTGATTTATTTATTGATAGAGTAAAAATTACAATTTTATGATATGACTTAAAATTATATTTATCTCAAACTTTTCTTCGGAAAGAGTTTTTGTTAAAAAGCTACTCGTTTCCTAATATTTATTTTGGTATGATATACAAATCTTAATTTGATTAAGTAATTAATAAAAGCCTTAGATGACTTCGATATAGAGAAAACATCAAATAAAATGATATTCAATTAGATTCAATACTCATAATATTAATATTACAATTACAAGTTATTATGTCATAATATTATGGAATGCATTTAATTATTCCTAGGATGATAATGATATACAAGTCGAAGATATATTGCAGACGATGGGTCGTGATAATGATAATCAACAAAAACCTCAAGTTAGACTACATTATATATATATATATATATATATATATATATAGTCATTTTCGAATGATATGTTATGGTGGACAGCGTAGTTACTTGGCCTACATATTTGGAGACCAGCAGACTATATAAATACATCATACTCATGTAAAGATTACACATGGTCTCATTGATAGTTCAGCTATTATTGACCATTTGATATCGAATAATGGTATATTGGACAATGTCCAGTGGATATACAATAGTACACATTATATTGTCAAAAACTAATCATGTTAGTAATTATTTCAGCTATAGATTTAACCTGTATTGAATTATTTGGATAAAGTGTAAAAAAGATAAATCACTTGATATATACAAGTAACGAATATTCAAAATTGACTTCTCCAAGCATTTACGTTGGATATTATGAGTTTTTCGTTTTCGTTTGCATTTTAATAAATTATGAACATTTATTTTCTTTGGTAAATTTTATTTTCATTTATATTGATGTTCCATATAATTAATTATTTTATTTATTATCTAATTATATTATTCTACCTCTCTACATTTTTATATGTATTTTGAGAACGTTTGGAAATGGTATACGTTATCCATAAAATAATATTATATTCAATTAAATAATCATAATATTAATATTGAAATTACAAGTTATTATATCATAATTTTATGGAATGCATTTAATTATTCCTAGGATGTTAATGATATACAAGTCGAAGATTTATTGCAGACGATGGGTCGTGATAATGATAATCAACAAAAACCTCAAGTTAGACTACATTATATATATATATATATATATATATATATATATTTACATATAAGTAGCATATCATTATACCGATAACATTCATAATTTATTTATAATCATTATATTTGTTATTTTCATTACTATTTTTATATTTTGAATAATTATTTAACTGATTTATTTATTGATAGAGTAAAAATTACAATTTTATGATATGACTTAAAATTATATTTATCTCAAACTTTTCTTCGGAAAGAGTTTTTGTTAAAAAGCTACTCGTTTCCTAATATTTATTTTGGTATGATATACAAATCTTAATTTGATTAAGTAATTAATAAAAGCCTTAGATGACTTCGATATAGAGAAAACATCAAATAAAATGATATTCAATTAGATTCAATACTCATAATATTAATATTACAATTACAATTTAGTATGTCATAATATTATGGAATGCATTTAATTATTCCTAGGATGATAATGATATACAAGTCGAAGATATATTGCAGACGATGGGTCGTGATAATGATAATCAACAAAAACCTCAAGTTAGACTACATTATATATATATATATATATATATATATATATATATATATATATAGTCATTTTCGAATGATATGTTATGGTGGACAGCGTAGTTACTTGGCCTACATATTTGGAGACCAGCAGACTATATAAATACATCATACTCATGTAAAGATTACACATGGTCTCATTGATAGTTCAGCTATTATTGACCATTTGATATCGAATAATGGTATATTGGACAATGTCCAGTGGATATACAATAGTACACATTATATTGTCAAAAACTAATCATGTTAGTAATTATTTCAGCTATAGATTTAACCTGTATTGAATTATTTGGATAAAGTGTAAAAAAGATAAATCACTTGATATATACAAGTAACGAATATTCAAAATTGACTTCTCCAAGCATTTACGTTGGATATTATGAGTTTTTCGTTTTCGTTTGCATTTTAATAAATTATGAACATTTATTTTCTTTGGTAAATTTTATTTTCATTTATATTTTCATTTATTAAATAATCATAATATTAATATTGAAATTACAAGTTATTATATCATAATTTTATGGAATGCATTTAATTATTCCTAGGATGTTAATGATATACAAGTCGAAGATTTATTGCAGACGATGGGTCGTGATAATGATAATCAACAAAAATCTCAAGTTAGACTACATTATATATAAATATATATATATATATATATATATATATATATTTACATATAAGTAGCATATCATTATAACGATAACATTCATAATTTATTTATAGTCATTATTTTGGTTATTTGCATTACTATTTTATATTTATTAATTATTTAACTGATTTATTTATTGATAGAGTTAAGATTACAATTTTATGATATGACATAAACTTATATTTAGCATGGTAAATTAAACAAGATCAGCTTTATAGATCACCAGATATTAAGGCAGATGTGCATGTTTTAAACTAAAATCCCTTGAAATCCAGAAATTCAATTCTGACTTAATTATTTTGAGTAAGTTAATTAATAATGATTGCTAAAATAACATTTAATATCGCCTACTCATTAATTAATGGTTATATGGTTATATAATATACAGTCATATGTACGCATATAAATCTGATTATTAAGTTGGAATCTCTCAATATTTTCAAGATATTAATATATATTAATAATAATATTAATACAAACGATAATAATGTTTACATTCTATGTAATTATTCCTAAGGATAATAACATGAACCAAAGAGAAAGTATATTAAAATCTACAGATGGTATTCAAGAGGGTATAAATCAATCCAAAGTTAGTTTGTATATTATATAAAAGTATAAGTATAACATTGATAATTTAGTTATTGATTTTATATGATAGCTTTTGAGTTACAACATTTTTAAAATTCACTTTAAATATTCCTAAGAACGATAGTAAAGCTGAAAATGAGGTACAATCGCCTGGTATCGTACAAGATAGCAACATACCACCTCAAGTTAGTTTACATTTATAGATATATTATTATATATAGATATCAGCTTCATTATATCATTAACAATAATAATTTATTTATAGTTATTATTTTGTTTTTTCTAAATCGTATTAGGTATGTTTTCTAGAACTTTGAAAATTGCAATATATACCATTTTTTAAAAAAAGGTTGATCATTCTGAATAAAAACTGTGTCCAATTTCTAAAATATATCATGGCTAGTATTTTAAGGACATAATTTCTGAGGATAAAAACCAGTTTCTAAATGCAATTATATCTTATCATCATTACAATATAAATTCAGTAGAACTACATCTACAGCCCTGAATAAAATCTAGGCATTCCTCGGTAAAAGCTAATTCATTTGTTGATATTATTTATATTAACTTAAAAAGAGCTTTTGATAAGATTTCATATCTAAATTCTTGTTTAAATTAAAATTTAATAATACATATGGTAATTTCCTTAATAAGTGAATGTTTGTCTAACCGAAACATATGTTAAAATTAATAATTAAAATTAATAGTTAAAATTAATAGTTTTTTAAGTTTAATACACCTTATCTCTAGTGTTCCCCAGATTTTGTATTGTATCCATTATTATTTTAGTTTATATTAATGTGATCACAGACTATTAAAAGATGACGTTATATAGAATTATTCGTGGATATATGACAACAATCTACATGTTTCTTAACATTTATTTTAGTATGATATAACAATCTTAATTTGATTAACTAATACATAAAAGAAATTCATAAAAGCCTTAGATTTTTTCTTTTGTAATTTTTATTTTCATTTATTTTCATTGATGTTCCATATAATTCATTATTTTATTTATTATCTAATTATATTATTCTACCTCTCTATATTTTTATATGTATTTTGAGAACGTTTGGAAATGGTTTATGTTCTCCAATATCATAAAATAAAATGATATTCAATTATATTCAATATTCATAATATTAATATTATAATTACAAGTTATTATGTACAATTCTATGGAATGCATTTAATTATTCCTAGGATGATAATGATATACAAGTCGAAGATATATTGCAGACGATGGGTCGTGATAATGATAATCAACAAAAATCTCAAGTTAGACTAAATTATATATATATATATATATATATATATATATATATATTTACATATATTACGTCAAATCATTATAACGATAACATTCATAATTTATTTATAATCATTATATTGGTTATTTTCATTACTATTTTTATATTTTGAATAATTATTTAACTGATTTATTTATTGATAGAGTAAAGTTTACAATTTTATGATATGACTTAAAATTATATTTACTCTCAAACTTTTCTTCTAAAAGAGTTTTTGTTAAAAAGCTACTCGTTTCCTAATATTTATTTTGGTATGATATACAAATCTTAATTTGTTTAAGTAATACATAAAAGTAATTCATAAAAGCCTTAGATGACTTCGATATAGAGAAAACAAAAAATAAAATGATATTCAATTAGATTCAATATTCATAATATTAATATTACAATTACAATTTAGTATGTCATAATTTTATGTTATGTATTTAATTATTCCTAGGGTGATATACAAGTCGAAGATATATTGCAGACGATGGCACGTGATAATGATAATCAACAAAAATCTCAAGTTAGACTACATTATATATATATATATATATATATATATACGAATAATGAATAACGAAATATCATTATAACGAAATCATTCATAATTTATTTATAGTCATTCTTTTGGTTTTTTCATTACTATTTTTATGGAATGCATTTAATTATTCCTAGAATGATAATGATATACAAGTCGAAGATATATTGCAGACGATGGGACGTGATAATGATAATCAACAAAAATCTCAAGTTAGACTACATAATATATATATATATATATATATATATATATATATATATATATATATATATATATACATACGAATAATGAATAACGAAATATCATTATAACGAAATCATTCATAATTTATTTATAGTCATTCTTTTGGTTTTTTCATTACTATTTTTATGGAATTCATTTAATTATTCCTAGAATGATAATGATATACAAGTCGAAGATATATTGCAGACGATGGCACGTGATAATGATAATCAACAAAAATCTCAAGTTAGACTACATTATATATATATATATATATATATATATATATATATATATATATATATATAATATATATATAGTCATTTTATATGGTTAACATCTTAATTACTTGGCCTAAATATTTAGAGACCAGCAGACTATATAAATACATCATACTCATGTAAATCTCAAACATGGTCTCATTGATAGTTCAGCTATTGTTGGCCATTTGATATCGAATAATGGACAATATCCATTAATGGACAATATATTGGACAATGTCCAGCGGATATACTATAGTATACATTCCATTGTCAAAAACTAATCACCATAGTAATTATTTCAGCTATAAATTTAACCTGTATGAAATTATTTGGATAATAGTGTAAAAAAGTTAAATCACTTGATATATAAGAAATGAATATTCAAAATTAACTTCATCCCAGCATATACGTTGGATATTATGAGTTATCCGATTTTGTTTGCATTTTAATAAATTATGAACATTTATTTTCTTTGGTAATTTTATTTTCATTTTCATTAATGTTCCATATAATTCATTATTTTATTTATTATCTAATTATATTATTCTACCTCTCTACATTTTTATATGTGTTTTGAGAACGTTATCCATAAAATAATAATATATTCAATTAAATAATCATAATATTAATATTAAAATTACAAGTTATTATATCATAATTTTATAGAATGTATTTAATTATTCCTAGGATGTTAATGATATACAAGTCGAAGATTTATTGCAGACGATGGGTCGTGATAATGATAATCAACAAAAATCTCAAGTTAGACTACATTATATATATATATATATATATATATATATATATATATATATATATATATTTACATATAAGTAGTATATCATTATAAATATAACATTCATAATTTATTTCTAGTCATTCTTTTGGTTATTTTCAATACTATTTTTATATTTACCCTCAAACTTTTCTTCTAAAAGAGTTTTTATTAAATCATCATTAAATGATTTTACCTGGTAAATTAAACAAGATCAGCTTTATAGATCACCAGATATTAAGGCAGATTTGCATGTTTTAAACTAAAATCCCTTGAAATCCTTGAATTCTGACATAATTATTATGAGTAAGTTAATTAATAATGATTGCTAAAATAACATTTAATATCGCCTTCTCATTAATCTATAGTTATATGAAGAAATACTACATTCCTCAGTATCATTCAAATCTATATATTATTTCATATAGCAAACGCATTACAATCATATGTAACTCATTTAAACTGATATTATTAAGTTGGAATCTCACAATATTTTCAAGAATACCCAATGTCAAATTAACTAAATTCTTACTATGATTTCTGTTTTCTAGATAATATATGTTTCATTATAAAGACCTCATACTCATGTAAAGCTCACAAATGGCCTTATTGGTGTAAAGCTCACAAATGGCCTTATTGGTAGTTAGTGCTGGCCATTTGAGATCAAATATTAGGAATCGTGGATATGCAATGCATGGTACATTTTCTATTGTCAAAAAATAATCATTTTAGTAATTATTTGTGTGCAATCATTTGGATAATAGTGTAATTTAAGTTAACTTGCGTTAAACGTAAAGAAACGAATATTAAAATTTGATTTTTCCCACTTCTACGTTGAGTATTATGAGTTTTATTTTAAATTTATTTATTTATTATCTAACCATATTATTCTATAATCTGGGTTCGATTTTTTATAATCGAATCATCTTATTTTACAAATACAAACTTTACTAAACTAATACAATAAATAAATTCAGATTTAATTACTATATTTTCAGCCATGTGTACAATATTTTAGCTTAACATACACAACTTTTTAAATTTAAGTTTTAAGAGAAGTGATAGGATGATAATGGAAATATATATGATGTAAATAATGATAGATGTATATTTGAAAGTGTTTACCTGTGTGCTAAATTATAAGAACGATGTGCTATTTACGCTTTTTAAACTCATGGTGACTTATTTGTATATAATCCTATAAACTGTATATATATATAAACGTATATATATATATATATATATATATATATATATATATATATATATTCATCTGTATATAAATTTTAGACATACCAAAATATACCCATCAATGAAAATTCAATTTCCAACGAGGGAAAAACAGGAAAACTTTCGAAGAAATCTACTGCCGAATCCAAAAAAGACCTTATAATTGAAAAACCCGGACAACTTTCAAAGAAATCAACTGCAAAATCCAAAAAAGATCTTATAACTGAAAAACCCGGACAACTTTCAAAGAAATCAACTGCAGAATCCAAAAAAGACCTTATAATTGATAAACCAGGACAACTTTCAAAGAAATCTACTGCCGAATCCAAAAAAGATCTTATAATTGAAAAACCAGGACAACTTTCAAAGAAATCTACTGCCGAATCCAAAAAAGATCTTATAATTGATAAAGAAGAACAAGAACAACAATTCGGATCTATGCAACCGGCAGAAATTGTTAATTCTGTTGTAATGAAAAAAGCTGAATCTAAAAATGATCAATTATTAGATAGTATCGTTAAGAATGAAAATACACAAAATAAATCTATTGGTGCTGACATAGAAACTAATGATAAACTTATAAGGTCTACTCAGGAAAAAAATAGTGGAAAAAATGTGGAGATAGAAGAACCAAACAAAGAAAATAATACTATAATAGAAAAAGAAATTGTTAATGAACCGATAAAGACAGAAGAACCGATTAATAAAGATAATAGCGTGCGTGTAAATGATATAAATACTGTACAAGAAGTTGTACAAGATGAAGTATCGAGTAATAAAAATAGTTTGATTTTGAAGGAGAATGTCACACAAGAAATTGGAGATCAGCAAGAAAATAAAAATATAATTATTACAAGAGATACTTTGCGTTAGTATTAATATTTTCTCTCGACGTTAAATATAATATTATAATGAATCTCTAGTTCAATTTAATATAAATGACATCATAATCAAAGTATTATTATTCACAGAATCGCAAAATAGGGATATTGCAACAATAAACATGTGTGATTTATTGAATATTCAAATAATTACTGCCATGCTTTCTAGTGAATTATTGCATTTCCTCTGGTATTCGAATTTCTTTCCATGGGGAACATGGAATACAAGATTCTTCACCACTGCTATAATACCGGATTACCTGATTGCATTATCTCTGAACATCATATCAACGTTAGAACTTAAATCGAACTTAAATTGAATTCAGGGATGAATGAATGGATAGTTGATTGGATGGTTGGATGGATGGATGAATGGTAGGTGGTTGGATGGATGGATGTATGTATATATGGATGGATGGATAGATGGATGTATGGATATATGGATGGATGGATGGATGGATGGATGGATATATGGATAGATGGATGGATGAAAGAATGGATGGGTAGGTGAATATGTTGATGTTATTGTTATTTCATATATATTTCGAGGCGTTCTAAAATTAATTGTGTTATGTAAACTGTTGTACTGCATTATCATAACTTCATTTTAATAATAACTATAAATATATTGAATTAATATATGTAAGATTAGCATAATATAGATATTAATTAATACATTACGCATTCAAGGTCTTATTTACAAATTCAAGATCTCACGTCAGCTGGAAATCTAAGTTTATTCCTATCGTGTTTATACATGTCTCTGGAAGGAACACATACGGTGTGGAAACCGCAGAATCTATCGTTATTCTTTATACATGGTATCCACAAATTCTTATTGCTATTCACCATGACAGTGAGCATGTTCATTGTGAGAAGAATTCCTTTAGAGAATGATAATCCGATTTCCAATGGTCTAATTACTGAACCGATCCCGAATAATCTGCATGATAAACCTATAATCGCTGAAAGTAAAGTACAAGAGAAAGGCAATATAAATACGAATACTTATTCTCCTGACGTGAATTCTACAAATAAATTAGAAGATTCAAATGACAATAAGGACATTATTTCAAAACACACTAACATGCAAACAAAGATCAATGGTATAGCAGAAAATACTGAAGATAAGAAAGGGTCAATGCCCGAATCTCACAAAAACAATATATGAATATATTTGTAAAAATAAAATGGTAAAAATAAATATTTGGTTTTGGTGGCAGTAATGGTTGTGGTAGTAGTAGTGATGGTGTTTAGTAGTGGTATTAATAATAATGATACTTATGGTAATAATTTTAGTGGAAGTGGTAATTATGATGATGTTGGTATTGATGGTAGTAGTAGTGATAGTGATGATATCGGTGGTAGTAGTTATAGTATTAGTAGTAGTAGCAATAGTTATATCTGTAGTAGTAGTAGTAATAGTAGTAGTAGTAGTAGTAGTAGTAGTAGTAGTAGTAGTAGTAGTAGTAGTAGTAGTAGTAGTAGAAGTAGTAGTAGTAATAGTAGTAGTAGTAGTAGTAGTAGTAGTAGTTATAGTAGTAGTAGTAGTAGTAGTAGTAGTAGTAGTAGTAGTAGTAGTAGTAGTAGTAGTAGTAGTAGTAGTAGTAGTAGTAGTAGTAGTAGTAGTAGTAGTAGTAGTAGTAGTAGTAGTAGTAGTAGTAGTAGTAGTAGTAGTAGTAGTAGTAGTAGTAGTAGTAGTAGTAGTAGTAGTAGTAGTAGTAGTAGTAGTAGTAGTAGTAGTAGTAGTAGTAGTAGTAGTAGTAGTAGTAGTAGTAGTAGTAGTAGTAGTAGTAGTAGTAGTAGTAGTAGTAGTAGTAGTAGTAGTAGTAGTAGTAGTAGTAGTAGTAGTAGTAGTAGTAGTAGTAGTAGTAGTAGTAGTAGTAGTAGTAGTAGTAGTAGTAGTAGTAGTAGTAGTAGTAGTAGTAGTAGTAGTAGTAGTAGTAGTAGTAGTAGTAGTAGTAGTAGTAGTAGTAGTAGTAGTAGTAGTAGTAGTAGTAGTAGTAGTAGTAGTAGTAGTAGTAGTAGTAGTAGTAGTAGTAGTAGTAGTAGTAGTAGTAGTAGTAGTAGTAGTAGTAGTAGTAGTAGTAGTAGTAGTAGTAGTAGTAGTAGTAGTAGTAGTAGTAGTAGTAGTAGTAGTAGTAGTAGTAGTAGTAGTAGTAGTAGTAGTAGTAGTAGTAGTAGTAGTAGTAGTAGTAGTAGTAGTAGTAGTAGTAGTAGTAGTAGTAGTAGTAGTAGTAGTAGTAGTAGTAGTAGTAGTAGTAGTAGTAGTAGTAGTAGTAGTAGTAGTAGTAGTAGTAGTAGTAGTAGTAGTAGTAGTAGTAGTAGTAGTAGTAGTAGTAGTAGTAGTAGTAGTAGTAGTAGTAGTAGTAGTAGTAGTAGTAGTAGTAGTAGTTGAAATATAGAAATGATAAAAATGAACTTAAAAAATTAGAAATGAGACATTTGACTAGATAAACTTATACTGTTATTCAATTGACTAATAAATATAATCCATTATAGAATTATTGTAACATTATCCCAAGTTTTAGCTTTAATATTCTACAGTTATGTAAGATAGTTTAGTTAAAAGTCTGCGTATGTATATGAATTACAAGTAGAATAAGAGTTTAGAAAAACCATTAAAAAACATTTTCCACAAATCAAATCACCAATTATAAAATGTCGCTTTTATCTGTAAATTTAATTAATATTTTATTATCACCATTAAACATTTTAGCTTAAAATTATTATAATTAATTAATTATTATTTTTTATATAAAGTACATTTTTATATGTAGTTTATGTAGTAATATAATATTTGTATTTCTAGAAACGGACTGGGTGGTGTTGTCAGTTATAGGACTTTCTTTTTAAATATCTATCATAATCTGGGAGAGCTGAAGTGTTATGGAATGAAGGAATGGTATGGTATATAAGGGTTATGTTATGGTAGTAAATGTATGGTAGAGTAATCCGCATATAGAATAATAAATTATAATAAACACAAGTTTATGGAAAATCCATAAATTGTTACTTTAAGATATAATATGAAATATTTGTAAAAAATATTGTTTTAAAAATCTATTTAATAAAATTTGAGCTGACATTATTTTATAAAATAGATATCTAATAAATGTATTATTTCTAATAATTCATACCTTGATATTATTTATAATATTGTCTTAGTTTTTAAGAACGATTCTTGTAAAATGAAATAGCAAATTGTGATGTAATATTTTCTAAAAAAATATTCTGCTCTATAATTATTACTAGATTACAAGTAAGGTTTAGAGACATGGCAATTTGTTCCTTTGTCTATTTACACAGCTGATAAATCATACCTCTTTTTACAGATATACTATTGTAGTTCATTAATATTAAGTTTCTATTTCTATCCAATACCTCTTATAACAATCTATATAATAACAACAACATTTCTTCCAATCACTTGAGTAATCCCGGGAGCGCCATTGAACGTAAAATTCTCATTATCTAAGATTAGGATTTTATTTATATTTTAAAACAGTGAATTCATTTCGATTATGATTTCAACAATGAATTTAAATAATAAATTGTTATGTAATGGTTATATCAAGAGAATATGTATATTTCATGTAAATGAAATCATAAAGATAAATGTATATGATTGTCACAATAGATTATAAATTATACACATTGTACACATAAATCTATATACTATCCCAGTGATAGTATTTCAATTATTCAATAACTCAATTTTTCATTAGCTTTCCCACTTTGCATATATTAAATTATATGTAATAAATACGTTATTTCTTTTTTATATTTATATATTATTAAATTTATCAAATAATTTGAATTCACTTAATATATATAAAATATATATATATAATAAATATAATTAATATATAATTAATATATATATAATATATCCTATAGTCATTATAATATAAAATATCGGTAACGCCATACAATAAACATACACATCCCAACTTATAATTATAACTATTAATTGATTATAAACATATGAAAAATATTATCATGGTAAAAATAAATGGTAATTACTGGAAAGTGATAATTCAGATAACATGACAATATATAATATAATATAATATAATATAGTATAATATATAATATAATATTATTTTCATATAGAATATCAAAACAATTAAAATGTATCTTTGAACATATAATAATTGTAGCACATTGTAATGGATATGTCATCTAACAAGATTCAGATATAATTTACATCAAGCTTGTAAGATCATATATTATGCAATATATTCTATATTATACTGAAACGGATTTTTATTTTATTTCAATCTTTTAAATAAATTGGAAGTTCAATAGTTCAAATATATCTACTATCATTGATAAATATTGACATATGACAATTTTCTCAAACAATTTAACTGATTATAATATCATTATCTATTCAGCCTACTGGGTATTCTAATTTCTGGTTATTTTTATCAATATGATGAGTAGCATATAACTTAATTTATTAACAAAAAATATTCAACTTCCGTAATTTAATAAATAATAATATTCAATATTTATAATATTCATTTCCTTTTCCGATTATTTCAAATATTTAATATATAGCATTTCTCTTCTTTCAACTTTTTTTTATTTCTATATTGAATAATTTACTTTTCTTAAAATAATACAACCGTGTTAAATTTAATTATGAATACTAATATTTTGATAGAATAAATCATATGAATTATATGTAATATGCTCTTCACATTCAAATATTTTCAAATAAATTTCTGAAAATATCTTCATTATTTTTAATATAATTTTATTGAATAGAATTTTTTTTATATATTTCATCAATGCATATTTATTATATTTAAGCTTTAAAAATATAATTTACAAAAAATATACATTAATAAGTTTGTGAATATACATAATGATAATTATAAACTGCTAATATTTCATATACTATTTCAATCAATGCATAAAATAATATATATGTGTTAAACAGACCACCAATTTATTTACTAGTTTATATTCTATACCATATTGTGAACACATTAAATTGTTAATTTATTCATAATTAGTAATATTTAGTAAATATATTATTAAGTTGGTGTATTGAGTTGATAAAATACAAGAAAAAAGAACACAAGGGAAAATCCACAGAAAATATCTGAAATAAGGGAAAATAACTTGTATTAAAAAGCCAATACCTTAATTAAATCAAATGAAATAAATTAGTAAATATATTAATAAATAATTATTTTGTTAACTTAATTAGTTTTAGTTGTCAACTGAAATTGATAAAAATTGTCAATCCAAATTGATGTTTTAAATATTGGACTAACAACATACTTATGAAATTCTTATAATTAGATACTTAGAAAATTCTTTTATAAAATATAGTAATTTATAGGTCGAATTATTATTAATGTAATTTAATCAATCATGGTGCTATTATATTAAGTAAAAAATAAATATATGATACATTGGATTAATTTTTAATCGCTTAAATATTGTTCTGTTTTATAAATAATTGAAAGCCCCGAATGAAATCATAACTATGCATTGGTATTATTGTATATACTTATGTATCTATGTATTTGTATACTAATTATAACGCAATTAATATATTAAAAAGTAGAATATTTCAATATATATATTAATTCTTATTTCTATTGTATATAGAATATATAATTGTTATGATATGCTGAACAGGTTAATATAAATAGTCTGTAGGTCTAGGATATTGATTGGTTACCAACATCTGATAACAGTTTTCATGAGCTACGAGTTACTAATGTTTATATGATTCGCCAAGGTTGTTTAAATATTACAGCAGCCTTTCTAATAAAATTAGTAACAATAGCAATAGTTTAGCATCCGAGGGTAAAACTGATTATGATAATAATTGATTAGTAATAATATATTAAATGTTATTGTATCATTAATAATTTTGTCGCCGTAATTTCTTACACTATGCGTTTTTTACATAGGAAAGTATGACGACAAATGAACTTGGGAAACAGCTCTTGCAATCTTCAAAACTTGGAGATGTTGACGATGTGAAATTATTGATGTCGAATGGAGCTCCTTTCTCTACCGACTGGGTAAGGATAAGCTTGCCGTATCTTACTTAGACGTGTTGTTGTCTCCTCGTTAATACATATCGGCTGTGGCATAGTATAGATATGCATATGATATCTATTGACCTTTGACATATGACCTGTGAAGCTGGGAGTTTCTCCTCTGCACTTCGCAGCTGAACATGGACACATCGAGACCGCCGAAGTTTTGCTTAGATCAGCTATAAATCGTGACATTCGCTCCAAGGTCAATTTTCTCGATTACTCTTTTCATTCTTATTTCATATTGTACAAGATTATTTTATTCAGATTTGTGCTTTTAAATATCAACGTGAAATTTACTTATATATTATTAATTATCAATGCCTGAGTAATCTGGAATTTATAATAATTTGTGAAATAAATTGAATTGTTTATAAATTAAATAAATATGTAGGTAATTTAAAAATGAATTTCAAATAATTAGTTAGGACTTATCTATAAATGATATGATTAATCACACCCATTTACATATTTACAACTATATATAGCCACACCGATTTTATAAGGAGAACCATGTTTAGACATACCCATTTATACTTTATCTACTAGATTTAGTCATGCCTGTTTAAACATAGTCTGCTATATTTAGACGCAGGTATTTAACCACCGCCGTATACAGGTTGATCGAACCCCTTTACACGTAGCTGCTCAGTTTGGACACGACGGAATTGTCTCCCTTTTGCTGTCTTACGGAGCCGACATAGGAGCCAAGGACATGGTTGCCTAGCAGTTGACGGAGTTACTAATGGCGACGAAGGCCCTTAGTCCTTTACTAACCTCGGTTCCCATTTCAGCTGATGATGACGCCTCTACATTGGGCCGTCGAGAAAAACCACACAGACGTGGTTCTTACCCTTTTAGAACATGGAGCTAACAGCGATATTAAGAATAAAGTTAATACTCCATATCTACTTGAACCCCATATCTACTTAACCCCCATATTTACTTAACCCCTATATTTACTTAAAATACATTACAGTATTTTACTTTTCCACCCCTGTCTTCCCATGATATATGGTCTTTGCCTAAAGAATATAGAATCAAGTGCAATCATAATTAACGCTGACTTTACAATACCAAAATTTCTACTCTAACACTTGTAACGGTCTATTTTAACAGTCTACAAATGAACTCTGCCTAATAATGAATTCAGTGATTCAAATATATATTTGCTTTAATTCTTAAGAATATTACTTACACAAAGGAGTATTTAAGGATCAGGATAATCTAATTGGTGATGAAATCTTCTTTCAGTTTGATTTGACTCCGATGATGATAGCCATATCCAATGAATGCAGTGCAATCATTAAATTGCTTAAAACTGTTGTACCAGTTAGTACAAAGTAGTACCAGTAGTTAATACAAGGTGAGAGTACCAGTTAGTCACAGTAGTTAGTACCAGTTAGTCCAATAGTTAGTTAACCGACCCATTCGTTTACAATTTTCTAACCTCGCATCGTTTAGTAATATAATAATAATTGTATCATCTCCACTTGCAATTGTAATAATACAACAGATTAGAACCATATGCAAGCAGGAACCAAATGAATCATTGGCCTTTCAGGTTTATTAATGCTTAATAATCGTGAGTTTGTAAATTTATGTATATCAATATATCATTGTATATAATACATATATATATATATATAACAATGCATATATAAATAATTCCTAATTTCAGAAATCTGCTCGCTCTAACACTTACAAGAAAAAGAGTAAAGGTAGTCTTTGCAACATCTCTTAATGCGCTCACTCCGCGACCCCTCTTGACCTCTTTACCTTTGTTTTCAGGTAGACCCCCTCGAGCTCATCTCATCTTTGACGAATACGGTCAGATCATCGACGAGAATAACGGTGAGTCGCCGCGAAGAAATCGAGACTTCGAACACCTTCGTTAATCACTCTCGTTTACAGGATTGCAGATAATCGACGAGTCGGCTTTGACGATTTGTAATGAATTCGGGGAACCGATCAATGAGCAAGGAGAGAGCATCGATATCGTAAGTGGTCGCGCGCCAATCATCGCCATGGCGACGTAATCATCGCCATGGCGACGTAATCATCGCCATGGCGACGTAATCATCGCCATAACAACGCAATCAACTCTTATCGCCAACAGGGATCAAACTTCATCATCGAAGAAGTAGCCCTCGACATCAACCGCGAAATTAAAACAGAACCTGTTACCCTTTATGCCTCAGGTAATTCATGGTAACTTCTTAAGGTCAGTAACAACTTGTTTAAATTAGGTCAGCAATAATAGGTTCTTTAAATGATGTCATTAATGTAAACTTTTTAAATGAAGATTCCTTAAATTCTTAATTTTCATATTTAATGAAGCTATATATATATTTAACTAAGCATCAATTAAATATTTACTTGTAATTATACTTCAATATTTAACTTACATTTCACCTTTACCAAACAGAATTATAATTACAAGGTCATCTAATGACTTCAAAATACAAAAACGAATTTGTTATCTCTCAATATAAATCATGTTTTTGTTTTTGAAATGTACTTTTTTTTATCATCGATCATAACTTTTGTTATTTCTAATTATTGTTAAAATATGATCTTAAATAAATATTATTTTATACAAAGCGTTTTCATAAACATAAACATAAACAAAGACAATATGTGTAAATCGTAATTTTATTTGGGTATAGGAGTGGATGATGCCATCGGAGAGGATGACAGTTGACGATCTGTGACTTGATTTCTCTCTAAACTTGTATCGCCGCGATGTTCTGGAGAAGGAAGTACGGTTAATATAAATGAATGGTATGTGAATATTCTTTCTTTTGAATTCGTTCCGAAACCTTCGATTGACGAACATGATTCTTTACAAAATTCATCAGGCTAGGGTGGTGTACGGCATTATGTATTGACGTATAGTGTACCATTGCATTCTGCTAAGTTCATTAAACAATTGTGAGCATACTTTAAGGAAAAACTTCAAACCTTGTTTTCTTTAAAGTTTACGTCCTCGACGTCGTCATGAACTTTGTCCTCCTTAACACCTTTCGACATTATCTCACATTTGTTCCTGATGTCATCGATCTGAGAATTCGTTACTTAATAATCACATCGCAATATTTATTGTAGACCATAGTTTAAGTATAGCTAGGCAATCACAATCTGTAACTCAGATTTGAATAAATATTTAAGACTTTTAAGATTTAAGAAATTTTATGTTCTATAAAAATAATTCATAATAATATTTCTATGATATAAGTAAAGAGATTTATATTTCACAGTTTGTTAGTATTTATTATAGAGAACTTATGAAATATATCTTTAACTATCAATTATTATCTCAATTCCTATCTCAATCATTACATCTGTTACTATACAAATTACTATATCAATATCTCATGAGATTATTGTGTATTGCAAATAAAACTTGAAATATTTTATATTTAAGAACACTGAGAGAATTATAATCCTCAAAAGTATTTTCTACTTCAAACTTTAAGAAACATGTAATGAGTTTTAAAATGATGCCTTCAGAAAATACTACATTAGTACTTGCCTCGTTAAACTTTAATAGAAAAATACTATTCTGTTTGCTTAAGTTTTTATTTACTGTAGAAAGTTCTCGTATTCTGTTATCGGACGATCTGTAAATTCATTAATCCAAATAAAAGAAATATTGAGGTTAAAGATCAATGAATCATATGAATACCAAACTATATTTGAAAGTTATACATTAAATACAAACTTATTCTCTTTGTGGAGCTTATCAACGGCATTATTTAATTTAATAAATTCTTCTTCTCTGTGATCTTCCATCTTCAATAATTCATCCATATGTATGAATATAAAGTTAAAGTACCATGCAATAATAATTATATATAATAAAATTATATTAATATAATTTTACTATATAGTTACTATAAGAAACACAGTATACTATATACTTATAAATACTTATATAAGTATATATATAAATACTATATACTTATATATACTATATACTTTTAAAATCTTATTATTTCAATTTAGTATTTCAACTAACATCAATTTGATTTAGAAATTTTGTATAGTTTTCATCCAATTTTGAGCATTTAGAATCAACTTTACAATTAAATTCTCTAAGTTTAATCTCTCTTTTTTCATAATGCTTCTTACAATCTTTGAGTTTTAACAACTTTTCTTCATACTCATTGACTAATGAATTCAACTGAGACATCTGATTTTGGTGTTGTTCTTTATGAATTATTTCTTGAGACTTACAAAATTCAAATTTATCTTTGAATTCCACATAAAGATCATTTGCAGAATTTTCAAGTTCTGGATGATTTTGTTAATATCACTTTTTTGGATGGTATTTAAGATAAAATTAATTTAATTGTTTCTTAACCTTTTACATTAATTTTTTTGTTTTCAACTTCATCAACTAATGTAGTAATTGTAATCATTAAATACTGAAATTTTTCCCCGATTGAATAATTTTGTACTGTATTATTTAAATGTATTGAAATTGATTCTAAAAATATTATTAATGAAAATATTAATTCCAACTTAAATCTGCATCGTATTCCATTTTTGTGTTTTTTCTGAATATAAGATTTATTATATCATCGAGGTAACTATGCAATTCTTTCATCTAGAATATAAAACAGTATTCATAGAATTTAATAGAAATTGTAATTTATATTTAAAGTAGTTTAATTTAATAAGTTAGCTAATATACCTTTGTGCTTTGAAACTGTCTGAGTTCTTTAATTTCACCTTTGATTTCAAAAACTTTATATTTCTCCCTTTTTATTGTTTTCAATGAAATTGTATGAGATTCGGATTCTTCTATTAGTTTATTTTCAGCATCCTTTAATTGCTTTTGTAACCTTGTCTATGTATAATATAAAGTATATTGTTGTGTATACGTATCTATAAAGTAATTCAAATAGTGCAAATACTTACTATGGTGTCTTTGTATTGAAAATTTTTCTTAGACATTACTCTCATTTGTTTATCTTGGTTTTCGAAGTACTTAATTAAATTTAAAAGTAAGATTACGATTGAGACCGATTAAGATAAAAGTGGTATTATGGTAAGTTCTAGGCACATTCATGCTGAGAAATGCGTGGAATGCGCAGAAGTTGTAACATATGGAAGGTTAGCAAGATAGTATATTAAACAAAGCGATGGTAACTTTAGCCCTTCTAGCGAACCTTATTATTAGTTTTCTTTTCATTTGAGTTAGCATTCATCATACCTTCGATACTACAGCTATGCGACTTAAAAGCATACACTTTGTTGCCAATTTTTCTCTTATCCTCGATTAATTCAATGTTATCGCAAGCGGAATTACAATTCACTTTCGGAAACGCAGAGTTGCAAGTAAGTGTTTTCAATTGTTTCTCTTGGGAAGAACATCTGCGGGATTGAATTGCTGAATAAATAGTTTGTAAAATGGACTAGCATATACTTGTATAGATGGTAGCATGCACCATATACAGTCAGATATAATGTCTAGGATACCTAGGCTATCGTAAATAGATAACAATGATATAACTAACAACATATCGTCGATGAGTCGTGAAAATTCATCCTCCTGCAAATTAATAATCAATATTAATGAAGTATAGTGGAATGATTACTATCAACACTACGGTAATAGTTCAAATAACAGTTTCACGGGCAATTGAAGCATTGTCTTCCTCTGGCTCCGCAAGCGAATCCATTATGTAGTCTAATAACAAATTTTACAATTAAACACTTTATTAGTTATATTTTTTATACTAATTACATTTTTAAATTAATACATTTTATGCAAAATTAATTTGTTTTTCTAATATTTTGTTATATATTTGTATCATCTTGCCTATCTATTAATTTGCATATTTAATGTAAATATTATGCAAGATATAAAATGGTTATATTTTTTAAAACAAAAAATTTTAATTTGTAAGAAATAAAATTGAAAAATGTTTGGTTTCAAAAATGTCCAAAGAATTAATAACAACAAAATATTATATAAGATCCTCCGTGTTAATAAATGATCTTAATCCCTCCCTTTCCCTTTTTGCTATCATTACAATATTATATATGAAACAACAAGTGGTTAATAGATTTTATTATAATAATATCACAATGACTATTTCTTTCTCATTTTTTCAAGTCCAGACATGTATTTTTGACGAACGTCATAAGAATCTATGTTATGTTATAAATGAAATTCGTAAATTATTTGGGATAAATGTTATAGAATAGGATATTTTTAGGCAATAATTAAATGATTGAGTTATGGGTTAAATGATTAAAGGTAAGGAGTTGGGAGTTATGGAGTATCGGGTGAATCGAACACGATTGTAAACCTGTGAGGAGTTTGCAGATGTATTTAATTTGATTTCCCTGAACGGTGACATATGATCTATTGGTCTTTCCTTCCATCGGAGTGACGCTGGTAGAGCAAGATAATGCATGCTTCACCTTGTCAGCAATGTCGGAAGCATCGATGAGATATAGGTCAAGGTTCTTGACCGTGGTCAACTGGAGCGAGTAATGGGGAGTTAATATTTAATAAGGATGTTAAATAGCGCCATAAAAACCTTCTTTTTAAATTTCGTGATAACAATTGCGAATTCTATTTTCTTTATAGGTCCGGTGATTAATTTTGATGAATCCCTTCGACTAATCATACTAAACACGTTCATGCCATTCTAGAAGAAAGGAGGTGGTGAGGTTAAAGGGTAAGAATTTGGAGGTCAATGTAGAGGAGATAGTAGTAGAGTTAAAGGTCAATTAGTTGGAGGTCAATGAAGTGGAGTTGGTGGTAGAGTTAAAGGTCAAGGTGTTTGAGATATTGACCATTTCAAACACATTTACTGCAGGCTACACACCTCAATGATGGCTTTCACTACAATGTCAACTCGTAGCGTGGTCTCTACCGGCGTTTTCTTACCTTTGACCGCTTCGGTCAGCTGGTTATCTAGGGTCACCATTCTGCAGACGAAGTAAATGTGTGTATTACTGAGTGATATATGTTGAGAGGAGATGAATCCAACATAGTATATATTACTAATGATGAGAGTGGGTGGGGCATGAGGAGAGTGGGCGTGGCTAACTAACCCAATGTAAACAGGAAAAGTTGCAAAACATTCAATATAATCTTTTATCATAGTTTTCACTTGTTGAATATTATACCTCGAATTACAACTGAGTGAGTGAGTGAGTGGGTGAATGAGTGAGTGAATGGGTGAGAGTGAATGAGTGAGTGGGAGAGTGGGTGAATGAATGAGTGAGTGGGTGAGAGTGAGTGAGTGAGTGGGAGAGTTGGTGAATGAGTGAGTGAGTGAGTGGGTGAGCGAGTGAGTGAGTGATTGAGTAATTGAATGAGTGAATGATTGGGTGAGAGTGAGTGAGTGGGTGAGATTGAGTGAGTGAGTGAGTGAGTGAGTGAGTGAGTGAGTGAATGAGTAATTGAGTGAGTGAATTTGTGAGTGTGTGAATGTGCAAACGAGTGAATAAGTGTGTGAGTGAGTGAGTGTGTGTATATGTTTATTCAAGAAAATCTAATTTTTACATTGTTCGAAGGTGAGTGTAAGTATTATAAACGAAATATAACAAAATTAATATAGTAAATAATATGTTTTTCAAAATAAATAAATAATCGAGGTAATAATTGTGGTAATAAATGTGTAGGGAAGTTGCGTGAGAGGGAAATGCATGTGAGGGAGGTATGCAATGCACATTGTGTATATGGGAGAAATGTATAGGGGATAGTGTGTAGAGAAAATATGTCTGCAAAATAAATCTGCAAGTATGGTTAATAATTTTGTTAAGTTGTTTTTCTTGTATTTTAGGTATATTAATTAAAAGTGAGTTGCAGTAATCAAGTTTAGATAGAATGTAGGCAGATGTGAGTATTTTGAGTAATGTAGGGTTGAGAAGGTGTTTAATTTGTTTTATTTTAAATATTTTATAATTACATTGCTTAGTTATTGATGAAATATGCTTATAGAAGGTTAAGTCAGATTCAAATATTACACCTAAAGTAGTTATAGTAGTCTTAATGGGTATGTCTTTATTTGCAATTTTAATATGTGTGATGGGTGGTTGCGTATGACTTTTACTATTGATGCATTCAGTTTTCTGTAAATTAAATTTCAAGTAATTATAATTAAAGTAATTTTCTAATTTCGTCGTTATGCTGTTGATTTCTTTTAGTGTATTCGGTAATTCATTAAAGGTTGTGGATGTGTAAATTTGTGTGTCGTCAGCGTACATGTGATATTTAGCATTATAACAGTTCATAATTGAGTCGATATCAGATATATATATATTAAATAATAGTGGACCCAAGACACTACCTTGAGGTACTCCAATTTGAGAGCAGTTAAAAGTTTTACTTAGTTTATTAGATCTAATATTGATGATTCTCTCGGTTAAATGTGATTTTATTAGTTGTATTATTATTTTAGCGAATAGTATTTGGTGGTTTATCGTGTCAAAAGCGGCAGTTAAATCAAGTAATATGAGAATTACAAAACGATTATTTTTTATTTTATTAGAAATGTAATTGGTAAGATTAAGTAATAGTGTTTCAGTGTTATGGTAAGGTTTGTAGGCACTCTGCAATGGATTATCCAAACTATTGGTGGTGATATGTTTAATGATATGGGTGGCAATAATCCTTTCAAAAAATATTTGATAGTAAAGATAAGTTAGATATAGGTCTGTAGTTGTTAGGAATGGAGTAGGGAAGTTTTTTTATGATTGGAGTTATAATGGAGTGTTTCAGTGAAAGTCGGAAGTTGTTATGAGTAATACATTTGTTAATGAGATTAGAGTAAATGAGTGAAATAAAGTGGATGTTTAATTTTAGTAATTGGGGGTCATGCTGTCTATATAAATGTTAGTTTTAAAATGAGTTTGTCTTACAAGTCGTTCAATATATGTTGAGGTTATAATTGGTATTGCTTCGGAGATGCAAGTTGGTTTTTTTTAGCTTGTCTATGTATTTATCTCTTAAATTGTTGAGTGATATTTCATTATAAATTTTATTTATTTTATCAATAAAAAAGTTTGTAAAAGATTCATTATGTATAGGGCATTCAGTTTTTTCCTTAATGTTTAAGAGACTGTCAAATGTTTTATAGAGTTGTTTCATATTATTTTTTTCTGAATCAATTTTATTTTGATAGAATATTGTTTTAGTAATTTTAATTTTCTTAAAATATTTTTTTCAGTGGCACATGTAGTCATTATAGTTGATAGTGTTTTTATTTTTTCACCTAATTAATTCTTTCTTTCTAATAATCCTGTGTAATTCAGATAATTCATTATTCCACCAAGCATTAGTACTTCTTATATGTACTTTAGTTGTTTTAAAAGGAGTTTTTTATCTAGTATAGTTGTGATATATTTCTCTTGTATATATTTGGTAGTGGCGTCAGAATTGTCATAATCAACTATTGTTAACTTGTGTAAGTCATTAGAGTATTCCAAAGTGTCAATGTTGTGTAGTTTTCTATAGGTAATATATTTTATTATTTGTTTAGGTTTTATTAAGTTTAAATATATATTAATAATATTATGGTCTGTAATTCTTGGTCCTACGTTCGTGTGTAATTTGTTCTGTGAATTTCTGGTTATAACTAAGTCTAAGGTATTACCTTTACTATGCGTAGGGTCAATAATATGTTGTTTTATTTAGTATATTTTTGAATATCAATGAGTTTGGATTTAAATTAAAATCAACTAGAATTATTAAGTTATTTTTGTCATGAACATCATTTAGTATGTCATATATAGTATTTAATGGGCTAGGTAAGTTAGGTAAAGCAAGATTAGATTGAGATCAGTGGACATATTAGCTGATCTATGAGTAAGTTGTATATGTGTGAGTTCAATAGAGTTAATCGTAGAATTAGTTTGTTTATGTAGAGTTATAGAGTTGTGGATTATAGCAGCTACACCTCCAGTATGTGATGCTCTGGAATAGTTAATAAAGAAGTGTGTCTTAGGTGTAGCTGCTATGAAAGTCGGTGTGGAGTATTCAGTAGACCATGTCTCAGTCAAGCACATAATATCTATTTTGTTATTTGCTATTAGGGAGTGGACTAAGTCTGGTTTATTATTTAGGGATTGTATATTTAGTAAGGATATTTTTAAGTTATTTTTCAGTCATTTGTTATTGTTAGGTGATATAGGTTGCGATGCTGATGGGAGTTGAGATGATAAAGGGAGTTGGGGAGCTGTCGGCTGTTGGATTGTTGTGGGGAGTTTAGATGTTGTCAGGTGATGTAGGAGTCGATCAGTATATGACTTTTAAGATTTAGTCCAACTTTCCAGATCCTTACTAGTATACATAACTGGGTTAGAAATCCAATCAGTTTTGCCATCACTAGTAATTTTCCTAAGTTCATATTTATTAGTTGTTCGATTAAAAGAAGATTTGGTTTTTGGTGATGTTAGTTTATTAATTATCGCGTGATGTAGTATTCTATTGTTGATATAATGAGATTGAGGTGCAGTATGTTGGTTTTGCTGTCGTGGACGAGAGTAAATATAATAAGTAGGTTTATGTATGTGGTTTGGGAAATTAAGTAAATCTCGTCTGTCGCGTAATGGTTGGTAGGCAGTGCGTGAATTTCAGTTAGTAGGTGGTATTGGGGAATTTGAGAAGTTTGGTCGATATTGTGGAAATGGGGGCGTATTATATCGTAGGTTGCTATCTGTAGGAAGTCTAACTGGTGCTGTAAAGTTTGTTTGATGTCTGATAGCATGGTATTGGTCCTGTTTTATTCTTATAGTGTCAAGTGTTTGTTTAAATGTATCTAGTTTTCTGTCTATAGAGTGTAGGGTAATCATGGGAGATTGTTGGTGTAATAGGTTAGTGACAGTTTTAGTGGCGGGTATGTACGTGCAGAAGAGTTAATAGATGGTAGTGTTATTATAGGAGAATTATTGGGTTGTGAATGTATGAGTGAATGAGTGTGTGTGTGTGTATATGTTTATTCACGAAAATCCAATTTTTACATTGTCCGAAGGTGAGTGTAAGTATTATTAACGAAATATAACACAATTAATATAGTAAATACGTTTTTTCAAAATAAATAAAATCGAGGTAATAATTGTGGTAATATGTGTAAGGAAGTCACGTGAGAGGGAATTGCATGTGAGGGAAGTGTGCAATGTACATTATACATATGGGAAAACTGTATAGGGGATAGTATATAGAGAAAATAAGTCAGATATAAATGTACGTGTAAAGGAGGTAAAGTATGGTAGTGAGGTTGGTAAGAAGTAAGTAGTAAAAGTGGAAAAGTAATATAGGCTGTAGAAAATAAAGTAGTTGAGTATTGGTTTTTGAGTAATAGGTATTGTATTAGGTAAAAGTACAGTGTAAATCAATTTGATAATTCAGTAGCAGTAGGAATATTATAAGGGTGTGTCAGGTTATATCAGTCTAGACCAAGTAAGTATTTGTGAAGTTTGCTTTTAAAAGTATTTGTATTATTTTCATTGGTAACAGTTATGGGTAGTTTATTACAAAGTTGTGGAAAATTGTTTGTTATGTCTTGTTTAAGCAGTTTTTTATTGGATGACCTTAGATTGCTTTTCAGTTTTAGTTTAATTGAGTCGCTCATATATTTAGGGATATCAGTTTTCAGTGCTGTATGTATTATTGTTAGAATTTTGTATATGGATCTGTGTTTAAAGGTTAGAAATTTAAGTTTTTTTCTGTATAATGTGATGTGTGTTCGTTTGGGGGTTTGTAAATAAGTCTGCAAGTGTGGTTAATAATTTTGTTTAGTCGTTTTTCTTGTATTTTAGGTATATTAATTAAAAGTGAGTTGCAGTAGTCAAGTTTAGATAGAATGTAGGCAGATGTGAGTATTTTGAGTGATGTCTGGTTGAGAAGGTGTTGAGTGAGTGAGTAAGTGAGTGGATGAGAGTGAGTGAGTGAGTGAGTGTGTGAGTGTGTGAGTGAGTGAGTGAGTAATTGAATGAGTGAGTGAGTGAGTGAGTGAGTGAGTAAGTGAGTGGATGAGAGTGAGTGAGTGAGTGAGTGAGTGAGTGAGTGAGTAAGTGGGTGAGCGAGTGAGTGAGTGAGTGATTGAGTAATTGAATGAGTGAGTGAGTGGGTGAGAGTGAGTGAGTGAATAAGTGAGTGAATTTGTGAGTGAATGAGTAAGTGAGTGAGTGAGTGTGTGAATGTGCAAGCGAGTGAATAAGTGTGTGAGTAGGTGAGTGAGTGAGTGAGTACGTGAGAGAGTGAGTAAGTGAATGAGTGAGTGAGTGAGTGAGTGAAATAGTGAGTGAGTGTGTGAGTGAGTGAGTAAGTGGGTGAGCGAGTGAGTGAGTGAGTGAGTGATTGAATAATTGAATGAGTGAGTGAGTGGGTGAGTGGGTGAGATTAACTGAGTGAGTGAGTGAATGAGTAATTGAGTGAGTGAATAAGTGAGTGAGTGGGTGAGAGTGAGTGAGTGAGTGATTGAGTAATTGAATGAGTGAGTGAGTGGGTGAGAGTGAGTGAGTGAATAAGTGAGTGAATTTGTGAGTGAATGAGTAAGTGAGTGAGTGAGTGTGTGAATGTGCAAGCGAGTGAATAAGTGTGTGAGTAGGTGAGTGAGTGAGTGAGTAAGTGAGAGAGTGAGTAAGTGAATGAGTGAGTGAGTGAAATAGTGAGTGAGTGTGTGAGTGAGTGATTAAGTGGGTGAGTGAGTGAGTGAATTAGTGAGTAAGTGAGTGTGTGAGTTAGTGAGTGAGTGAATGAGTGTGAGTATGAGAGATAGGTTGGAGAAGTTTGTGAAATGTTAGTAATAGAAAGGTCAGGTGTAGTTTTACTAACACTACCCCCACAGTGTGGGGGTAGTGTGGGGCCCAGACTAACCTGGCATCGGATGACACTCTCTTGAAGATGGGCAGAGACTGGGTTTTGGGTTGATATACTTCTTGAATGGTTAGAATTTCATCGAGGTGTTTACCTTCTGGTTTTCTAATTACTTCCATTACATCATGACTTCGCATACTGTCAATACAGGAAACTCTTATTGACACTGGTATTGACAGTGGTATTGACATTCTTACTAGTACTGGTATAGACAGTGGTATTGACAGTGGTATTGACAGTGGTATTGACAGTGGTATTGACACTGGTATAGGTATTGATATTGTTAATGACATTAGTATTGATACTGGTATTTACATTGTTATTGACATTGACATTTACACTGGTATTGACACTGGTATTGATATGATACTATTACTGACACACTTATTTAAATTTTATTGTAAATTAATTATTTAATTAATAACAATTAATTAATAATTAATATAAATGGGGATATAAGTATTTAATAATAATAGAAATAACCAATTATTACATGCTATATATACATATATACATATATATAATGTATAATTTAAAGTAGATTTCATGCCAACTAATTCTAAAACATTATTTTATTGATATGATATAATGACATGACTCTCTAAAATTATTAATTATTATAGTAACTATAACACATTCTTTATAAAGCAATATTACACCTTGATTACAAGTCTCTAAAAATAGATAAACACGTGAACATCTCTACCTTCAATTTACAATACCTCAATATTTTTTACTAATATATCTTATCGAAACTTTGAACTCACTTTAACCTCATTTTGAACTCACTGCAAATCCACAAGGAATGAAAGACTAACATTTTTGCTCGTTTGTTAATTGCGGTAATCGAATCAACGCCGTCCTTCGAAGAAATCTCAATAACTTCCTGTTCGGCCATTAATTGCAGAAAGGTAGACATTTTCTTGTAAGTGCTCTTCTTGAAGTCTATATTAATATCCGTGGCGCTGTATGGCCAACAAAATCAATTAGTGTCCGGTTTAGAGATAGTCGTTAGAGCAATGAAAAGGAATTTGTGGCCAGCGTGATAATCTAGGTAAGTTCAAATAGCAATAGATAATCAACAAATATATTAACCAGTATTTAGATAATCAACAAATATATTAACCAGTATTTAGATAATCAACAAATATATTAACCAGTATTTAGATAATCAACAAATATATTAACCAGTATTTAGATAATCAACAAATATATTAACCAGTATTTAGATAATCAACAAATATATTAACCAGTATTTAGATAATCAACAAATATATTAACCAGTATTTAGATAATCAACAAATATATTAACCAGTATTTAGATAATCAACAAATATATTAACCAGTATTTAGATAATCAACAAATATATTAACCAGTATTTAGATAATCAACAAATATATTAACCAGTATTTAGATAATCAACAAATATATTAACCAGTATTTAGATAATCAACAAATATATTAACCAGTATTTAGATAATCAACAAATATATTAACCAGTATTTAGATAATCAACAAATATATTAACCAGTATTTAGATAAACAACAAATATATTAACCAGTATTTAGATAAACAACAAATATATTAACCAGTATTTAGATAATCAACAAATATATTAACCAGTATTTAGATAATCAACAAATATATTAACCAGTATTTAGATAATCAACAAATATATTAACCAGTATTTAGATAATCAACAAATATATTAACCAGTATTTAGATAATCAACAAATATATTAACCAGTATTTAGATAATCAACAAATATATTAACCAGTATTTAGATAATCAACAAATATATTAACCAGTATTTAGATAATCAACAAATATATTAACCAGTATTTAGATAATCAACAAATATATTAACCAGTATTTAGATAATCAACAAATATATTAACCAGTATTTAGATAAACAACAAATATATTAACCAGTATTTAGATAAACAACAAATATATTAACCAGTATTTAGATAATCAACAAATATATTAACCAGTATTTAGATAATCAACAAATATATTAACCAGTATTTAGATAATCAACAAATATATTAACCAGTATTTAGATAATCAACAAATATATTAACCAGTATTTAGATAATCAACAAATATATTAACCAGTATTTAGATAAACAACAAATATATTAACCAGTATTTAGATAATCAACAAATATATTAACCAGTATTTAGATAATCAACAAATATATTAACCAGTATTTAGATAATCAACAAATATATTAACCAGTATTTAGATAATCAACAAATATATTAACCAGTATTTAGATAAACAACAAATATATTAACCAGTATTTAGATAAACAACAAATATATTAACCAGTATTTAGATAAACAAGACATGAAACTGCTGGACAGGACAGGTAAAGAGATTTTGTTTGAAGTGTCCTTAATTGCAGAAAAGAAACATTTCTCAATCAGAAGATCCATATCTGGAGTCGTGGATTCGTCAGATTCTTCAGGAACACCAAAAGTCTCAACTGAAGATGAAATTGCAATTGGAAAACAGCGAATAAACAGTGATAACTGGAATTCAAATGAATTATGTTATAAAATAGCTGTTGTTGTAGTTGTTTATATTATTTCTAAATAATAATAAAACCGATTTGTGTGTCAACGGATTGTTCAGGTTTACTAGGAATGCTTTCATACTGCTGAACTTCACTTATAGGACAGGGTAGTGTTGGCATTTCGGGAGTCTTACCCAAAGAACTAGTTAGCAAAGTAGTATTACGTAAATAATAATGTATTGTAAGTTGTATTCAAACGTATTAGTATCTAACCCCATTAAACTAACATTACCGACGACTACTGAATTGATAGTTAACTGGTAGCTTAGGTTAGAGTACGTCGAGTAGATTGTAATAGCAATGTGAGAAGCACACACTTACCAAAGGTGATCATTGTGAAAGTGTACAGGAGCGATGGCTCTTCCTTTCTGTAACTGAAGTCCTTGCGAGTCAATAAGAGAGTAACCGATAGCAACGGAACTCCTGCGGGGATGGAGCGCGAGGGTGAGGGAGAGAGGGGGGAGGGAGGGAGGGGAGGAGGGAGCGAAGGAGGAGGGAGGGAGGAAGGGAAATTACTGACTACTTACCCATTTCCTATTACTGATATGGATAGAACTCTGTTCTTATCAAACTCAGGTATTACATAACCAGGTGCGGCACTAACGATTCCAGGGTTCATTATATCTAAAGTAAGGGTATAAAGAAATAGATATTAATATTAATATTAATTAAAACCTAGACACCACACAGACAATTTATTTTGTTGTATGAAATTAAAGTAAATAATATTTTATTTAAATACATTTTCTTTTAAAAAATAATAACATTTAAATCTGTCATAATTAAACGGATTCTAGTTTTGTATAACTTAATCAGTATCTACTTGGCTAAGTAGCCATTTTTACTAAATCTCATCAGATTATACTATGTAAATGTATACAATATTCATAAGATATAATTAGGAAAAGGCTAATTTATTATCCTGAATTAATATAACATCTACGACAGAAACCTGATCCTCTTTTGATATACACATCGACTCCAGTATTAACCACGAGACTGGTCAACATGTCAGGAAATTTCCACAGGGAGTAAACTGCGAAACAAAATTATTCAAATGCGACGGGATCACGGGAAGAGTGAGGGAGAGGGAGAGGGAGAGGGAGAGGGAGAGGGAGAGGGAGAGGGAGAGGGAGAGGGAGAGGGAGAGGGAGAGGGATAGGGAGATGGAGAGGGAGAGGGAGAAAGGGAGAGGGAGAAAGGGAGAGAGAGAGAGAGAGAGAGAGAGAGAGAGAGAGAGAGAGAGACAGAGAGAGAGAGAGAGAGAGAGAGGGGGAGAGGGGGAGATGGAGATGGAAAGGGAGATGGAGAGGGAGAGGGAGAGGGAGATGTAGAGGGAGATGGAAAGGAAAGGGAGAGGGAGAGGGTGAGGGAGAGGGAGAGGGAGGGAGGGAGGGAGAGGGAGAGGGTGAGGGAGAGGGAGAGAGAGAGATGGAGATGGAGAGGGAGAGAGATAGTCGTGCATTAACCCGTAGGAATGAGGTCAGATACAGCCGACTGCGATGAAATGAACAGAGTGGGAACCTCATCCACAAGGTATACATCGTAGAGTCTCTCTCCGCTGGCGACTACCTTATACAGTTGCAGGGACGACTTGTTCGGTAACAATTTACAAATCTCATCGTCAGTTAAAGACGTGAATGTTGTTTGGCATTGCTGTCTTAATTTCTTCCTACAGGTGATCAGTTATTAGGTAAAAACACGTAATATATGCATTGTTAACCCTAGATATCTTTATAGTAACGAACTTCATGAACTAGTTTTAATAAGTAACTTGTAATGTAGTAAATATACTGTTTAATAGATATGGTGTATTAAATGATTTCAATTCATACATTATTTATATTTCATGCATTAGAAAATACAAACTTAGAATATTATAATCTTGATTATTTAATGAATACAATTTACATATTATTTAAAATAACATTGAAAATATCTGATGGGCGGTTATAAAATTACACTTAGATTTATATTTGATAAATATATATCTATGAAAACTGAAATGTAAATATATAATAATTATTATAATTATTAATTATAAATCTATAATATATATGGGATTGGACTTTACCTGATGAGAGGAATTTTAAAACCAGTTTATTTCAAACTGTATATCTACTATATTATGTATATAAGGCATTCCTTATAATATCAAAGTATATTGGGATAATAACATATATACTATATATATAGTTATTATATAATGGTCACAAAACACGTTGAACATTCATCGCTATATCAATTTGTTCATTATAATCTGTAACTTATCATCCCCAAAATTTACTTTCTACTATTTATATTCATCATAAGCGAAAGTGTAAATTTAAATATTTAGGACTGAATAAAGAATTCACTATAGGAAAATTGTACTTTTTAAATAAATTAAATAAATACTTTAATTTATATTTCGACAAATTCACTATTCTTTTCTTTTTTAGTGCATCAACAATTACAGAAATTTATGTCATGAAGATGATATTTGAAAAACAATTTTCGTAAATTCTAATTCCAATCAAAATTCTATTATTTATATCAGAATGGTGAGAATTTGACATATAAATCAAAAACGAACAGGTTCATTTTTTTCCATGGAAAGTTTAACAAATATTATTTAAAAAAAGATTTAAACAAATTCAAAGAAGATTTAACAAATTCAATATTTTTCAAAATTATTATCTTTCAAAACTATAAGAAATAATTATGAATAAACTTCTTATAACAATAAATAGCTATTATGAAGCAAATAGAATATCAAAATAAAGATAACCATGACATATATAAAAAGATGTTACCATAGTTATATAACCATAACAAACAAAATATGTTTTATTATTGTGTTAGATTAAAGTTGATTTATAATATAATATTTGTAGTTTTCCTTATTGAAAATTTTCCAATAATACAATTTTAGCAAACACTCCATCGATTTTTTTAATTTAAAAGCATATTTTAACTTCTAGCATATTATCTTTTTTCATTATTGATAAGTGATGATATAAATTTCCTAATTTATTAATGGAAAACTGCCTTTTCTTTTAGCTAACATGATTGTAAATATATGTTTCAACCAAAATAAATCAAATAGTAACTACCAAAAAAAATATTGATATGCAATATAATATTAATATAATATAACTACCGTATATAATAAATATATAATTATTATAATAATAGGCTAAAATATATCGTATGTGTTGATATATTATAGTTAATTATAATAACACAGAACGCTCGTAAAATATATATTAATTTATAACCTTTCAAAACCTGATTCAATTCAGTATTTAAATCGTATGCGCCAGTAAAATCCAGTATCCATATATATCAAATATAATAATTATATTATTATTATAATAATTATAATAATATTATGTATTATAAAAGATGAATATTACTAATAATTGATTAATAATTAATCTATAGGCTCATTATAATAAATATTTAGATAAAATAAATATTACATATAAAATATGGTTAATTATATATGTGTAGCATTACCGTTCTGATCCTTTGATAGCAGATTTAGATTTTACACGCAAAGGTTTTAAAAACATAACTTAATTTTATTTAAATATTTGAATATAAAATGTAAAATTCTTTGGTGAATTTCCAAATACCTAAAAATGACTATAAATGGATTTTTTATTTCTTTAAATAATAAAATTATTTAATATTAAATACAATTATCATTAAATTATAATAAATACATATATATGAATAAAAAATGTATACATGGCAGTTTTAAAATAAAACTTACAATTTAAAATGTATTTCAAATTTTAATGTAGATTTGAATTTTTTTTAATATTATATAAATTATAATACAAATTGTATACAACTTTTGTATATTTATTATTTAAGTTTATTATTTGACATCACATTAATTAAATAATTTTTGATTTTAAATTTAAATTACCAAGAAAAAAGAAATTATTATTTGATTTCCATGGAAACGAGTTTTGCAAAATATATTCAATATATATATTTATAGAATATATTATGATATATGTACAAATCTTTTAAATATGACTGATATTTTATGCAAATGGCTTAATAATGATGTTAAAATATCACGAAAAATCGGTCAGTTAATACTTGTTAATATATTCACCACAATTAACTAAGTTAATAACTGTACTTTAGAAAAATAGTTTTAAATTTATTTTTAATTATCATAGTAATTCTTTATTTAAATATTTACCTTGCAATAATATATGATATGCAATAAATAATGTAATTCTATTTATATACTATGATTTAAGACGTTTTTATTAAACCTTTATAATCTTACTTATATTGGTGTATTTTATGAGGCGCAAAATGTGTCAGGAATGTATCATGACCAGTTGAAGAAAATAATAATTACCTATCATATATATATATATATATATATATATATATATATATATATATATATATATATACATATATATATATATATATATATATATAAATTTAATATAGATATTCTTAAGTTAATATTAAATATTATATTAATGATATGAAATAGTTTATTTTTCATCATTATATTTAACATTATATATATATTAAAGTATCACATTAAAAGTAGAATTTTTATATTTAATAAAAAATCATATCTGTTTAATTATGATTAAATAAGCGTTTTTATTTATTTTGCATATCTCAGATAATGAGAACTTTGCATTCGAATTCAAGACTGGATTTTTGATTGGCGAGGTATTACATCAATTTCAGCTTCAAGATGATTTTGAGCAATTTTCAAAAAATAAGTCAGTACAGAATAATTCATTTAATATAATCACGGTTGCGTAAAACATTAATCGAAAGAAAATCATGTAAAATGATTGATTAATCCCCTAGATGAAAAAGAGTTAGTGTATATACTACTTAACACCGTTGAACTATTATATTTGGCTCTATTTGCTTCAGCACTGCGAATGCACGGCTCAACAACTTTATTCGCGTTGAACCGACCCTGAAATTGCTCGATATTCCGTTTGACACGAATATTGCTAGGGATGTGATGACTGAGAAAAGGGATGCAGCAACTCGGGTACTCTACCAACTCTACGTTGCCTTGCAGAAGAAAGAACAGGTATATCAAATTATTGCGTATATACATTTTATATTGGCATTCGACTTTGAATAATTTCTTATGATTAATTATACAAAATGCGTATACTACTTTTATTACACGATATTAAATAATCTGCCGTATATCATCGAATATTATATAAGATTTCAAAATAAAATATTTGAAAGTTTTCAGCTTTAAAACATTAATTTCTTAAGTACCATGTGACTAATATGCAACTAGTATTACTCCGCCATTATTATAAGTCTGGATTAACCGGAGTCGCCATGGAAACCATGAAGCCAGCTGCCCCCATCAAACTCGAAGCTGTGCAGAGTATTTTATACAAAGAGGTTTACCATCGGGAGTTATATTGAGCTTTTTTAAGTTTGACAATATAATTATAATATATTAATAAATATTAACAATATATTAATAATATAATAATACTATATTTATAATTAATAATAATATATTAATGATATATTAATACTATATTTATAATTAATAATAATATATAAATAAATTATCAACAATATATTAATAATAGATTAATAACATATTAATAATATATTAATAATATATTGATTATTACTTTATTGGTTAAAATCTAATATGCTTGTTACGATTAAAATTGATTAGCGTTTGAAGAAACTGACTCCGAGGCAAAGTGATATTAACCTAAGTGAACTGGTGATGAAATTTCAAGACAAACACCATCAGCATGAGAAAGTTGTTTTCAAAGAGAAGTATGTCTTACCCAATCATAGAAGATGTGCTAATCATTTGATTGGCTAATCATTTGATTGGCTCTATTATCATTGATTTATAAATAATAGGTTTGAAGAAGAGCAGGCTAAGCACTCAAGACTAATGCATGAGAGAGACCAGAATATGAAGAGATACGCTGAAAGAAAATCTAAACAATCCATCATACTTGCAAAGATACAGTAAGAAATACAATTTATACTATTAGTTATTTTAAATCAAATACTACTTCTATTTACTTTAATTTACGATCATAGTATTATCAAATATTACCTTTAATTAAATAATAGATTTGACCAAAATCTTGAAAAGAAAGCTCTTAAAATAAGTTGTGAATTGAAGAAAGATAGGTAATACACGTTGTCTGATTTGAATTCCTACGTGACGAGTGTCAAGTCAAATCTATAGCATGTTCCATTTACTAGTTCTATGTTTATTTGCTTATCGTATGTATTCAAAGCATGTTCAATTGTTATCCATTCCATATCTCGTTTGTTTTATTTAATGCAAATATATGTAATCAAATATGTACTATCTTCACATATTGTTAATTCACTGAGCTTTATACAATTCCCATCCTATCGATGTAATATTTTTTATTTTATTTCAAATTTATCTTTTGGTAATGTATATTTATACATATTAAGCCTGCTTTTATGTATTGTCTTTGTATTACAGGGCTGCGGTGCTATATGTTCCAAAGCCTCCAACCAATAAAACTTTAAAAGCAATTGCTGATAGGAAACAAAATGCCAAACAAAAGATAATTGATGTTAGTGAACAACATTCTATTTTCGTTGATAAATTCTAATTTACAATCTATTTATATATGCAATTGATATTTAAATCTACAGGATACCATTAGAGACGTGAAATTATTTGATGAAAGATTATCGAAAACTGTTCCTCCAACAAAATCTGAAACTACGTTTGTATCATGCTACACGCTACCACTGGGCTAATTATTTACTCTGGTTGACAATACTGGTTGTTCTTACAAGCAGTATTACACTTTTTGATAACAATTTCTTACAATCACTTCTTAATAAAACTTTCTTACAATAACTTCTTAATAAGAATTTCATACAATAACTTCTTAATAAGAATTTCTTACAATAACTTCTTAATAAGAATTTCTTACAATCACTTCTTAATAAGAATTTCTTACAATAACTTCTTAATAAGAATTTCTTACAATAACTTCTTAATAAGAATTTCTTACAATAACTTCTTAATACAAATTTCTTACAATAACTTCTTAATAAGAATTTCTTACAATAACTTCTTAATAAGAATTTATTACAATAACTTCTTAATACAAATGTCTTACAATAACTTCTTAATAAGAATTTCTTACAATAACTTCTTTATAAGAATTTCTTACAATAACTTCTTAATAAGAATTTCTTACAATAACTTCTTAATAAGAATTTCTTACAATTACTTCTAAATAAGAATTTCTTACAATAACTTCTTAATAAGAATTTTTTACAATAACTTCTTAATAAGAATTTCTTACAATAACTTCTTAATAAGAATTTCTTACAATAACTTCTTAATATAAATTTCTTACAATAACTTCTTAATAAGAATTTCTTACAATAACTTCTTAATAAGAATTTATTACAATTACTTCTTAATAAGAATTTCTTACAATAACTTCTTAATAAGAATTTTTTACAATAACTTCTTAATAAGAATTTCTTACAATAACTTCTTAATAAGAATTTCTTACAATAACTTCTTAATAAGAATTTCTTACAATAACTTCTTAATAAGAATTTCTTACAATAACTTCTTAATAAGAATTTCTTACAATAACTTCTTAATAAGAATTTCTTACAATAACTTCTTAATAAGAATTTCTTACAATAACTTCTTAATAAGAATTTCTTACAATTACTTCTTAATAAGAATTTCTTATTGATAATTTCTTATGTATTCGAATATAAATGTAGCGATAATGCCGGAGAGAGAGTGAAATCGAAGAACTATGACCAATTTGAATACATTAGAGAGAAATCTAATACCGCTTTCATTAATGAAATAAGAAGACGACTAAATGAAGATAAAATCGCTAGAACGGAAAGGTTAAAGTATTTAACATATACATATATTATCATTAGTATATTTTCATATAGAAGTGTTATGTAATGTATTAGTAACTTTGATGTCGAAGTAGCGTACCGTTGGTTCTTAACAAATTAACGGAAAACTCAAACTATGTTAGAGAGAAGAGGAGAAGAAAAGTCACGGTCGATCAAATGAAAGCTTCCGAGGCTCAAGAAGCTCAAAGGAGAGAAGAAATAATCGTGGCTCGTCTCATGAGGAGATCTCAGCAAGTAAATATCGCGTTGCCATGTATTTTCCCGTGTAGTGCGATATGCGTCTGATCTATTCATTGTCTTTTCTCTATCTCATGACACGTTTTCACCTCAGGAAAGAAGAATTTGCGTTCAACTTTTGCAAAATCGACACGAAAAGCTAACAATTACGAAAAATCGCTGCCTCCAAGAGAAACGATTTGAAATCGAAAGAATGCGTGAATTTGAAGAAGCAATGGATAGAGAATCTGTTGGTCCATTAATTAGATTTTAATTAGTTTTAGTGTATCACTTTATAATTTAAAAGTGTTAAGTACACTTTTAAATTATCAATTATAAAACATTATTCGTTTGAATCGATGTTTATTTATGAAAAATTATGAAACTCAGGAACTTGCAAGATTATCCAAAATCCAATATTTGGAACAAACAAAACATGACAAAGATTTGCACGAACATTTGATGAACCAACGATCTCTAGAGAAATATGACAAACATTATTCTATCTGCAAACAAATCCTCGGTGATATGGTGGACGTTGCAATGAAGATTGGAGAGTACAGGGAACTGACTAATCAGTTAGACTTGTTGTAGACTAGATACCTGATGATGAGCAACCTTAAAACTCATTGAATTTACATATATTGATACTACCCTTACTCGAATTAGTTGTTTTTGAAAATGATAAATATATATATATATATATATATGTTATATATGATATTCTAAATAATGCTACCATATCCTATCTTAATTGCAGTTTACCCTAATCTTATATTAACTAGGTCTTAACCTAGTTAATAACCTCACCTATATACCTTTCCTCATATACTTTACCTTATACCCTATACCTTACATTACACCTGACCTTACACCTTACAAACTTATCTTACATCTTAACCTTACTTTACACCTTACCTTACACCTTACCTTATACCTTACTTTACACTTTACCTTACACCTTACCTTACACCTTACCTTACACATTACCTTACACCTTACCTTACACCTTACCTTACATCCTACCTTACACCTTACCTTAGACCTTACCTTACACCTTACCTTACACCTTACCTTACACCTTACCTTACACCTAACCTTACACCTTACCTTACACCTTACCTTACACCTTACCTTACACCTTACCTTACACCTTACCTTACACCTTACCTTACACCTTACCTTACACCTTACCTTACACCTTACCTTACACCCTACCTTCTACCTTACCTTAGACCTTACCTTACCCCTTACCTTACACCTTACCTTACACCTTACCTTACACCTTACCTTACACCTTACCTTACACCTTACCTTACACCTTACCTTACACCTTACCTTACACCTTACCTTACACCTTACCTTACACCTTACCTTACACCTTACCTTACACATTACCTTACACCTTACCTTACACCTTACCTTACATCCTACCTTACACCTTACCTTAGACCTTACCTTACACCTTACCTTACACCTTACCTTACACCTTACCTTACACCTAACCTTACACCTTACCTTACACCTTACCTTACACCTTACCTTACACCTTACCTTACACCTTACCTTACACCTTACCTTACACCTTACCTTACACCTTACCTTACACCTTACCTTACACCTTACCTTATACCTTACTTTACACTTTACCTTACACCTTACCTTACACCTTACCTTACACCTTACCTTACACATTACCTTACACCTTACCTTACACCTTACCTTACATCCTACCTTACACCTTACCTTAGACCTTACCTTACACCTTACCTTACACCTTACCTTACACCTTACCTTACACCTAACCTTACACCTTACCTTACACCTTACCTTACACCTTACCTTACACCTTACCTTACACCTTACCTTACACCTTACCTTACACCTTACCTTACACCTTACCTTACACCCTACCTTCTACCTTACCTTAGACCTTACCTTACCCCTTACCTTACACCTTACCTTACACCTTACCTTACACCTTACCTTACACCTTACCTTACACCTTACCTTACACCTTACCTTACACCTTACCTTACACCTTACCTTACACCTTACCTTACACCTTACCTTACACCTTACCTTACACCTTACCTTACACCTTACCTTACACCTTACCTTACACCTTACCTTACACCTTACCTTACACCTTACCTTACACCCTACCTTACACCTTACCTTAGACCTTACCTTACACCTTACATTACACCTTACCTTACACCTTACCTTAGACCTTACCTTAGACCTTACCTTACACCTTACCTTACACCTTACCTTACACCTTACCTTACACCTTACCTTACCTTACACCTTACCTTACACCTTACCTTACACCTTACCTTACACCCTACCTTACACCTTACCTTAGACCTTACCTTAGACCTTACCTTACACCTTACCTTACACCTTACCTTACACCTTACCTTACACCTTACCTTACACCTTACCTTACACCTTACCTTACACCTTACCTTACACCTTACCTTACACCTTACCTTACACCTTACCTTACACCTTACCTTACACCTTACTTTACACTTTACCTTACACCTTACCTTACACCTTACCTTACACCTTACCTTACACCTTACCTTACACCTTACCTTACACCTTACCTTACACCTTACCTTACACCTTACCTTACACCTTACCTTACACCTTACCTTACACCTTACCTTACACCTTACCTTACACCTTACCTTACACCTTACCTTACACCTTACCTTACACCTTACCTTACACCTTACCTTACACCTTACCTTACACCTTACCTTACACCTTACCTCTACATTAACTAAACCCTAATTAAAAGCTCACTATTTGCTAATCTTCTGCAATAAGATTACTTCCACCGAAATTAATCCGGGAATGGAAAACTTTGTTTCTCAACGGACAGCCACTGTTCACCGCAGCAGATGATGATAACGAGGACAAGATTATTGGGGAAGCTGAATGTGAAACCATGTTTGATCTCGAAAAAGAACAACTGCTCAACGAAACTGAACTCGTGGATTATAGGGTTATAATGGAGAGCTTTTATCAACCTCATTTCACCTCACATTTCATACCCGTTTTAACTCACATTTCGCACCCATTTTACCTCACATTTCACACCCATTTCTAATCACATTTCACACCCATTTCACCCGATATTTCACATTTCATTTCACTCCCTGTTTCGCAACCCACCCCACTTGGGTTGTTATGGTTGGCACAATAGCACATAAGCCCCTCCTCATTGCAGAATATGACCGGAGAGTGGTACGTTGACTCCGTTACTCTTCCGCGAGACAATCCCATCGTGGCCCATATAGTTCAGCGAATCTTTGATTTTGTACACCCTCAAAATGTTAGTCTTTTTATGTGATTTCTTTCTTAACCCGAAGTTGAGATTACCATACGTGATTTGAACTGAGACTCTTTCTCCCGGCTTCATTTTGAACTCTATATCGAGAGTTGATGGTATACTAACAACTGTAACACCATATCCAGCCGTTGCCCAGGGCTCCTTCATTTCCAGAGGTGTCAATCAAAGCGTTTCTTCTCGGTAAAATGTTTTCGGGCAAATCCACTCTCCTAAAGAAACTCGCAGATTGTTGGTATTCACATTTTCTATGCGAAGTAAATATTGTTTCTTTGTAAATTGACTTTACTAAGTTACCTTCCATTTCCTCATTCATTTCTCATCCTACACTCGCTTTCAGTTCACAACATCGGTATTCTAAACATGGACGATCTGATTAATAAAGCTATTGAGGCTTTTAACAATGGAGAAATTGATGAATTGGATGCGGAAGACAGAGAACAGAATGTTTGAAAACAATGGCTTTACTTAATATCAATACTGAATGTTGTTGAAATGCTGTTATCTATAATATAGGAAGGTGACACTCCAAATGTGGAAGATGAAGTGAAAGGCATGGGAAGTACCCACAAACCCCCGAGTACGGACAATGATATATTGTCACCCATTCCTATTGATTATGGTAAATATGTAGTATTCACTTCTCATTATTGTTGTGTTTAATATTTTCTATTTTTTAAAATGAAATTTTCAAATTCTGTCTGCTTGATTGTAAATTCGCCATAAAACACGTTCTCGGTAATTTCAGCAAGTATTTCAAGTAAACCAACACCAGATATTGATGCAAATGATCAACAATCTAATCAATATGGTAACTTTATTATATTTATAATATATTAATATATATTTAATATAATCTTTACTTGAAATGGTTCATTTATATATTTGATATTTACTTTCTAATACTAATATTTCATTTTCATTTTAATTGTATTTTCTATTTATTTAATTTTAATTATAATTTTTAATTTTTAGTTAACAACATTTTTTAATTCATATATTTTTATTGATTATCATAATTTCATCGACATTAACATTTATTTACACATCTCTAAATCTATTTATATCTTGTAAGATAATCTTAGAAAATATTAATAAGCTTCGAAGAAAAGATTATGAATCATTCGAGGCTGTACAGAATCCCTCGTGTATTCATCTACAGATTTAACTATAAAACACATTAACTTCACATTCAGTTGGTGAGTTTGCTGAAACTCCTTTACAAAACTTCACAAGTATACATTCGGAATTGTGTTACCCACTGGTTAATAACAAATTACATTATACTCTGCCCGTTATTTAATTACTTCATAATTTCTTTTATAATTACTCCCCAATGCCATCATTGTTTAAGATTCTATGATTTTGTACAATATATCACTACGTTATACGTCTCAGGCAAGTAAGCGAGCAGAATTAGGCAAACAGATACTCGATTTAATTCACAATGGACAACCGGTATCCGATAAACTGTTAATTCTTCTGTTGGTCGATGCTATTAGGTTAGACTTGAAATTCAGAAATGTGTTTACCGGAAACTTTTACAGTTCATTGCAATTAATATTGTTTTAATTCGTACTTTAAATGTAGTTTCCCATTACATATTACGTATTCAACATTTCCCTAGGCACATCGAGAAAGGTCACGGCTGGATCACGGACGGATTCCCTACAACCTACGAACAAGCAAAATTACTCGAAATCGAGTTTAGTGGTTTTGATGTCGATTCAGTTGGACCAGTTAGGAAGGTAATTATGGTCTAGTCGCGTTTATTAAATCTCACCTATTCGTAATTCTTTATCTCATATTTAAATTTCACTCTTATTCCTAGCTCGTTTGAGATTGTAATGCTTATATAATACAATGTTTACATTTATACCTGTGTCTCGCATTTACTATTTTGTCAACATTGAAAATATAGGGCAAAGAACATCTATTGAAGCAAGTTTCAATTTTGGCTCCAGATCCTAGACCAGAAGTAGTAACTGCTCCTCCGAAGAGTGCAATAGATCTGGTAATCAAAATGGAAATCCCGGATGAAATCTGTTTAAGAAGATCAACTGGAAGGACAAGTTTACAAAATAATCTAATAAGATAACTCTTTTAACCAAATAACTCACTTCAATCACTAATAACTCACCTTATTTACAAATAACTTACATTAATCACTAATAACTCACCTTATTCACTAATAATTCACTTTAATCACTAATAACTCACCTTATTCACAAATAACTCATTTTAATCACTAATAACTCACTTTATTCACTAATAACTCACTTCAATCACTAATAACTCACCTTATTCACTAATAACTCACATTAATCACTAATAACTCACCTTATTCACTAATAACTCACATTAATCACTAATAACTCACCTTATTCACTGATAACTCACTTTATTCACTAATAACTCACCTTATTCACAAATAACTCGCCTTTATTACTCAAAACTCACTTTAGCCTCATAGAACTCACCCTAATCACTGCAAACTTACTTTCACTATTGATAATATTACCTGTATTAATTTCTAGAAAATCCTGCTACAAATGATAAATATCACGAAGAATATTCTCCTCCTCCGGAAGGTTCCATTACTGGTCTTACTGAAAGTCAAACTAAAGTTGTAAGTGTTGCTGGAGATAACGAAGAACATATACAAGACAGGTTTTTTTAATTTGCTTCGTATCCTAAAATCCAATTTTTAAAATATTCGCTTTTTTGACCTCTAATAATTCTAAAAATAAAGAATATTTATAAAATATATATTATTTATAATATATATCTTCACGTCGGTAGATTAAATCACTTTGAAGATAATTGGATCAAACTGGAGAAATGGTTTACAAGATACGCAAGTTTGGATATCGTAAACGCAACTGGAAACAAAGAGCAAGTCTATGATGAAGTTGAAGCACTTATTGAAAAGAAGATTAAAATGGTTTCTTTTTTTATTTAATATATATTTTAATTTATATTTTATTACTTTGTAATCTTTTTAAAATATTATTTCTAACACATTTTCTATGCTAGCATAATTATATTCTTGTAATATATCATTATTTGTAGATTGAAGGTCAGGATTTTATCGATGAACTTACAGAGAGTTTAAAAGTAGAACAAGAAGAAAAGAAACTCAAGATACTAAATGATCAGAAGGAAGAAGAAGAAAAAATAAGGCTTGATGAAATTGCGCAAAAAGAAGAACTTGCAAAGGTTACGGAAGCAGAAATAAAACCCCCAAAATCTCCAGTGAAAAGTGCGAAATCTTCAGCCAAAGAACGAGGTTTACTTTTATTAATTACGACGTTCGTTAATTCGTTACCAGAAATAGTATTTAACCAATTCTATCATTTACAGTAACAAGTTCAAAAGCTGCAAGCGGCAAAGGTAAGAAACCAAAAACCCCTGAACCGGAACCAGTTGTTCAAGAAAGGCCAATAACTCCAGCAATACAACCAGGTACCGAAGCCTGGCAGTATGTAGACATGAATATTGAAAAGGTATTTTGTGTTTTTATCATAGGAACAATATTTAAAATGTCACATTTTCAATGTTAAATATATCGTTTAATTGATATCATAGCACACATGTTTTAATTTATTGTTTAATTAACAGGAAATATCATCAGTTTTAGTATCTCATTGGGAGATTCTAGAAAATTCTTATTTAAATCATTGCAAAGGTGTATTCAAAAAATTACGCATTGAACGCGAATTATTAATTAGATATTTACACAATATAAGGTTTTATTACTTTAACTATATTGAATCTATTTATAGATATTATATTTATTATTAATTAATATCTATTTAATCTATTTATAGAGATTATATTTAGTATTACTCATTATCTATTGAATCTATTTATACTATACATTTGATTTGTTTTGAAATACGCAGACAAGAATATTTGAATTATTTACGGAGACCAGACCATAAACAAGAATTCGTAATCGAATGGCAAAAAGTTCGTATCGCCCGCAACTAAAGCCACGCCCACTCGCATCGCCAGCCCAGCGGTCCGCGCCTCCACCCCACCCCCCCCCCCCGCCCGCTAACGAACCCCACGCCGCCCCCATCCGCCGCCGGCCCAATGCTCCCCGCTTTACCCCCGGCGTCGCCACACTTTCACCGCCGCAGGATTACAACAAGATCGCCAAGGCCCTTCGCGGCGACGAGGAAACCAAGTCGGAGTTGCACCAACGCGTCGACGACATCCGCGATCGCCTGTGGACGATCTGCGACGAGAAGAAGCAGGCCGCCGAATACGAACGCGACGCGATACTATGCGACGGCTGGCTTACCGACCACCTCTCCCTGCTCACCAACGCCTTCGTAACACTCATGCAGGCCGAGGTGGACAGGTTAAACTTGGTCGGGAGGCGTCGTTACCCCGGTTTCGCGAATAGCGGGGCGGTCGATATTTCGTGGTATTTTTCATTTTGAAAATATCGGTGATTCTAATTTAAACTAACTTGGAGTAGGTTTTGTTTTCTGTTTACTTTGAATTTTCGTAGATACCAAGATACAGTGAATTTTTTGAAAGATTATTATGATGGGATGCAACTCAAAATTCCTTTTGAACCAAATAGCATCTCAGACTATCCTCGCTTACCTCTGACCCAGGTTTGCTTTGTGATTAATGTTATTAATTATTAGACAATCATTTAATTATTAGCTAAATTATATAATTACACAATTCAACCTTTAATGATATGATGTAATAGTTAATGATAAGATGTAATACTTCATGATATGATGCAATACTTAATGGTTTAATGCAATACCTAATGGTATCATGAAATGTTTGAACTCTAATATACGTTCTTACTCTTCAAGTATTAGCTAATGTGATATTGAATAGTATAAGATCAATGGATAGTAAACCATGCTGTAACCTACGACGAACTAAACCTCTCCAGATTGCGAATTCGGAACTACAAACGGAAAAAGCGAACGATATCGAAACTGTAAACGTGAATTCCGCTCCGACTTCGACTGAAACAACTCCAACCAAGACAAACGCTGAAACCGCTCAACTGGTCGCTTGCGCAGATGACGCCAAATCGCAGAGGTTACAGGCTAGCTAGAACTCGGCGTAAGGTCTGCGTTCGTACTTTTAACTAATACCCAACTATATTGACAATACATTGCTCTCACGATCGTTTAGAATTCCAACCAACGCGAGAAGGCCTGGATCTGGTGATATAAATAACACTATGAAACAGAAACAGATGATGCCAACCCAGGGCAAGGTTCCGCAAAAGGTTTGAGGTCCTCTTCTCTTTTGTATTATTAAATATCGGAGCGAATAACGGGAATTCATTGTTTCCAGGGTGCCGCCAACGAAGAATCTCCCACTCTCTTGACTCCACCTTCTGATACCGACGAAAAAATCATATTCCAAGCGTACACAAATGCTTCCGGATTTATTGAAACCATTGTTAGATTGATAAGTTAAAACCGTATGTCATTATTTGCCTACTTTCAGGGACTTATTGATTTGAGATTTCCTTAAACTATTAATTGTATGATATCTTATAGCTGCTGGAAATTTGTAAAACATCGGATAAGGTATTCATTTAGTTTTACTTGATTTTGCTCCTCTCTATTGACGTTTCCTTTGATCCTCTATATATTTACAATGAATTAAAGTATCGTAGTAATTTACAACAAAGACTTTCAATATCAATTGATATGTATTTAACTTTTTATGACTGTTACTAATTATAATAAATAAATTATTTATTTACTAAAAAAGTATTTTCAATTTTCAAGTGTTTTATTGTAAAATATCAACGCAAATTATATATATGCACATAAATAATATATAGTATATATTTATATATGTTTTCAATTTATGTAATTATAATATTATGTAAATTTATGTAAATAAATAATATAATTTTAAAAACTAATTAGTTACGGACTATTGTATTAATATTGCATATAAATCCATCTTCCAAATATTGTTATAGATAACTAATATAATTAGTGTTTGTTCCTACATAACATCTAATATACATTTATATAATAAATGTATAGTATAGAGCATGCATTCCAATTAATGACATTATCTATTTAATACGGTATTATCGCTTATTTTCTGTTTAATAACAGATTTCATCTGAACAAGCTGCTCAAGATGAAATTGACGAAAAGGAAAAACAAAAGATGGCGGACATCGAGGCTGAAAAACTGCGTTTGGCCAACGATGTAAAGAAGAAAGCTGGCAAAGGCGGTAAACCTAAAAAATCAGCTTCCCCTACTGGTAAAAAATTAGGTAAAGGTGTGACGAATGAAACTCCTGAAACAACTCCTTTGCGTTAGTAGAGATGTTTAATAACTTCTGTAAGTTATCTCTTGTTGATATCCTCATGTTTAATAACTTCTGTTATCTCTTGTTGATATCCTCATGTTTAATAACTTCTGTAAGTTATCTCTTGTTGATATCCTCATGTTTAATAACTTCTGTAAGTTATCTCTTGTTGATATCCTCATGTTTAATAACTTCTGTAAGTTATCTCATGTTTAATAACTTCTGTAAGTTATCTCTTGTTGATATCCTCATGTTTAATAACTTCTGTTATCTCTTGTTGATATCCTCGTGTTTAATAACTTCTGTAAGTTATCTCTTGTTGATATCCTCATGTTTAATAACTTCTGTAAGTTATCTCTTGTTGATATCCTCATGTTTAATAACTTCTGTTATCTCTTGTTGATATCCTCATGTTTAATAACTTCTGTAAGTTATCTCTTGTTGATATCCTCATGTTTAATAACTTATGTAAGTTATCTCTTGTTGATATCCTCATGTTTAATAACTTCTGTAAGTTATCTCTTGTTGATATCCTCATGTTTAATAACTTCTGTAAGTTATCTCTTGTTGATATCCTCATGTTTAATAACTTCTGTAAGTTATCTCTTGTTGATATCCTCATGTTTAATAACTTCTGTAAGTTATCTCTTGTTGATATCCTCATGTTTAATAACTTCTGTAAGTTATCTCTTGTTGATATCCTCATGTTTAATAACTTCTGTAAGTTATCTCTTGTTGATATCCTCATGTTTAATAACTTCTGTAAGTTATCTCTTGTTGATATCCTCATGTTTAATAACTTCTGTAAGTTATCTCTTGTTGATATCCTCATGTTTAATAACTTCTGTAAGTTATCTCTTGTTGATATCCTCATGTTTAATAACTTCTGTAAGTTATCTCTTGTTGATATCCTCATGTTTAATAACTTCTGTTATCTCTTGTTGATATCCTCATGTTTAATAACTTCTGTTATCTCTTGTTGATATCATCATGTTTAATAACTTCTGTAAGTTATCTCTTGTTGATATCCTCATGTTTAATAACTTCTGTTATCTCTTGTTGATATCCTCATGTTTAATAACTTCTGTAAGTTATCTCTTGTTGATATCATCATGTTTAATAACTTCTGTTATCTCTTGTTGATATCCTCACGTTTAATAACTTCTGTAAGTTATCTCTTGTTGATATCCTCATGTTTAATAACTTCTGTAAGTTATCTCTAGTTGATATCCTCATGTTTAATAACTTCTGTTATCTCTTGTTGATATCCTCATGTTTAATAACTTCTGTAAGTTATCTCTTGTTGATATCCTCATGTTTAATAACTTCTGTAAGTTATCTCTTGTTGATATCCTCATGTTTAATAACTTCTGTTATCTCTTGTTGATATCCTCATGTTTAATAACTTCTGTAAGTTATCTCTTGTTGATATCCTCATGTTTAATAACTTCTGTAAGTTATCTCTTGTTGATATCCTCATGTTTAATAACTTCTGTTATCTCTTGTTGATATCCTCATGTTTAATAACTTCTGTAAGTTATCTCTTGTTGATATCCTCGTATTTAATAACTTCTGTTATCTCTTGTTGATATCCTCATGTTTAATAACTTCTGTTATCTCTTGTTGATATCCTCATGTTTAATAACTTCTGTAAGTTATCTCTTGTTGATATCCTCATGTTTAATAACTTCTGTTATCTCTTGTTGATATCCTCATGTTTAATAACTTCTGTAAGTTATCTCTTTTTGATATCCTCATGTTTAATAACTTCTGTAAGTTATCTCTTGTTGATATCCTCATGTTTAATAACTTCTGTAAGTTATCTCTTGTTGATATCCTCATGTTTAATAACTTCTGTAAGTTATCTCTTGTTTAATAACTTCTGTTATCTCTTGTTGATATCCTCATGTTTAATAATTTATGTTATCTCTTGTTGATATCCTCATGTTTAATAACTTCTGTTATCTCTTGTTGATATCCTCATGTTTAATAATTTATGTTATCTCTTGTTGATATCCTCATGTTTAATAACTTCTGTTATCTCTTATTGATATCCTCATGTTTAATAACTTCTGTAAGTTATCTCTTGTTGATATCCTCGTGTTTAATAACTTCTGTAAGTTATCTCTTGTTTAATAACTTCTGTTATCTCTTGTTGATATCCTCATGTTTAATAATTTATGTTATCTCTTGTTGATATCCTCATGTTTAATAACTTCTGTTATCTCTTGTTGATATCCTCATGTTTAATAATTTATGTTATCTCTTGTTGATATCCTCATGTTTAATAACTTCTGTTATCTCTTGTTGATATCCTCATGTTTAATAACTTCTGTTATCTCTTGTTGATATCCTCATGTTTAATAACTTCTGTAAGTTATCTCTTGTTGATATCCTCGTGTTTAATAACTTCTGTAAGTTATCTCTTGTTTAATAACTTCTGTTATCTCTTGTTGATATCCTCATGTTTAATAATTTATGTTATCTCTTGTTGATATCCTCATGTTTAATAACTTCTGTTATCTCTTGTTGATATCCTCATGTTTAATAATTTATGTTATCTCTTGTTGATATCCTCATGTTTAATAATTTATGTTATCTCTTGTTGATATCCTCATGTTTAATAACTTCTGTTATCTCTTGTTGATATCCTCATGTTTAATAACTTCTGTTATCTCTTGTTGATATCCTCATGTTTAATAACTTCTGTTATCTCTTGTTGATATCCTCATGTTTAATAACTTCTGTAAGTTATCTCTTGTTGATATCCTCGTGTTTAATAACTTCTGTTATCTCTTGTTGATATCCTCATGTTTAATAACTTCTGTAAGTTATCTCTTGTTGATATCCTCGTGTTTGATAACTTCTGTTATCTCTTGTTGATATCCTCATGTTTAATAACTTCTGTTATCTCTTGTTGATATCCTCATGTTTAATAACTTCTGTAAGTTATCTCTTGTTGATATCCTCGTGTTTAATAACTTCTGTTATCTCTTGTTGATATCCTCATGTTTAATAACTTCTGTAAGTTATCTCTTGTTGATATCCTCATGTTTAATAACTTCTGTAAGTTATCTCTTGTTGATATCCTCATGTTTAATAACTTCTGTAAGTTATCTCTTGTTGATATCCTCATGTTTAATAACTTCTGTAAGTTATCTCTTGTTGATATCCTCATGTTTAATAACTTCTGTTATCTCTTGTTGATATCCTCATGTTTAATAACTTCTGTAAGTTATCTCTTGTTGATATCCTCATGTTTAATAACTTCTGTTATCTCTTGTTGATATCCTCGTGTTTAATAACTTCTGTAAGTTATCTCTTGTTGATATCCTCATGTTTAATAACTTCTGTAAGTTATCTCTTGTTGATATCCTCATGTTTAATAACTTCTGTTATCTCTTGTTGATATCCTCATGTTTAATAACTTCTGTAAGTTATCTCTTGTTGATATCCTCATGTTTAATAACTTATGTAAGTTATCTCTTGTTGATATCCTCATGTTTAATAACTTCTGTAAGTTATCTCTTGTTGATATCCTCATGTTTAATAACTTCTGTAAGTTATCTCTTGTTGATATCCTCATGTTTAATAACTTCTGTAAGTTATCTCTTGTTGATATCCTCATGTTTAATAACTTCTGTAAGTTATCTCTTGTTGATATCCTCATGTTTAATAACTTCTGTAAGTTATCTCTTGTTGATATCCTCATGTTTAATAACTTCTGTAAGTTATCTCTTGTTGATATCCTCATGTTTAATAACTTCTGTAAGTTATCTCTTGTTGATATCCTCATGTTTAATAACTTCTGTAAGTTATCTCTTGTTGATATCCTCATGTTTAATAACTTCTGTAAGTTATCTCTTGTTGATATCCTCATGTTTAATAACTTCTGTAAGTTATCTCTTGTTGATATCCTCATGTTTAATAACTTCTGTAAGTTATCTCTTGTTGATATCCTCATGTTTAATAACTTCTGTAAGTTATCTCTTGTTGATATCCTCATGTTTAATAACTTCTGTAAGTTATCTCTTGTTGATATCCTCATGTTTAATAACTTCTGTAAGTTATCTCTTGTTGATATCCTCATGTTTAATAACTTCTGTTATCTCTTGTTGATATCCTCATGTTTAATAATTTATGTTATCTCTTGTTGATATCCTCATGTTTAATAACTTCTGTTATCTCTTGTTGATATCCTCATGTTTAATAACTTCTGTTATCTCTTGTTGATATCCTCATGTTTAATAACTTCTGTAAGTTATCTCTTGTTGATATCCTCGTGTTTAATAACTTCTGTAAGTTATCTCTTGTTTAATAACTTCTGTTATCTCTTGTTGATATCCTCATGTTTAATAATTTATGTTATCTCTTGTTGATATCCTCATGTTTAATAACTTCTGTTATCTCTTGTTGATATCCTCATGTTTAATAATTTATGTTATCTCTTGTTGATATCCTCATGTTTAATAATTTATGTTATCTCTTGTTGATATCCTCATGTTTAATAACTTCTGTTATCTCTTGTTGATATCCTCATGTTTAATAACTTCTGTTATCTCTTGTTGATATCCTCATGTTTAATAACTTCTGTTATCTCTTGTTGATATCCTCATGTTTAATAACTTCTGTAAGTTATCTCTTGTTGATATCCTCGTGTTTAATAACTTCTGTTATCTCTTGTTGATATCCTCATGTTTAATAACTTCTGTAAGTTATCTCTTGTTGATATCCTCGTGTTTGATAACTTCTGTTATCTCTTGTTGATATCCTCATGTTTAATAACTTCTGTTATCTCTTGTTGATATCCTCATGTTTAATAACTTCTGTAAGTTATCTCTTGTTGATATCCTCGTGTTTAATAACTTCTGTTATCTCTTGTTGATATCCTCATGTTTAATAACTTCTGTAAGTTATCTCTTGTTGATATCCTCATGTTTAATAACTTCTGTAAGTTATCTCTTGTTGATATCCTCATGTTTAATAACTTCTGTAAGTTATCTCTTGTTGATATCCTCATGTTTAATAACTTCTGTAAGTTATCTCTTGTTGATATCCTCATGTTTAATAACTTCTGTTATCTCTTGTTGATATCCTCATGTTTAATAACTTCTGTAAGTTATCTCTTGTTGATATCCTCATGTTTAATAACTTCTGTTATCTCTTGTTGATATCCTCGTGTTTAATAACTTCTGTAAGTTATCTCTTGTTGATATCCTCATGTTTAATAACTTCTGTAAGTTATCTCTTGTTGATATCCTCATGTTTAATAACTTCTGTTATCTCTTGTTGATATCCTCATGTTTAATAACTTCTGTAAGTTATCTCTTGTTGATATCCTCATGTTTAATAACTTATGTAAGTTATCTCTTGTTGATATCCTCATGTTTAATAACTTCTGTAAGTTATCTCTTGTTGATATCCTCATGTTTAATAACTTCTGTAAGTTATCTCTTGTTGATATCCTCATGTTTAATAACTTCTGTAAGTTATCTCTTGTTGATATCCTCATGTTTAATAACTTCTGTAAGTTATCTCTTGTTGATATCCTCATGTTTAATAACTTCTGTAAGTTATCTCTTGTTGATATCCTCATGTTTAATAACTTCTGTAAGTTATCTCTTGTTGATATCCTCATGTTTAATAACTTCTGTAAGTTATCTCTTGTTGATATCCTCATGTTTAATAACTTCTGTAAGTTATCTCTTGTTGATATCCTCATGTTTAATAACTTCTGTAAGTTATCTCTTGTTGATATCCTCATGTTTAATAACTTCTGTAAGTTATCTCTTGTTGATATCCTCATGTTTAATAACTTCTGTAAGTTATCTCTTGTTGATATCCTCATGTTTAATAACTTCTGTAAGTTATCTCTTGTTGATATCCTCATGTTTAATAACTTCTGTAAGTTATCTCTTGTTGATATCCTCATGTTTAATAACTTCTGTAAGTTATCTCTTGTTGATATCCTCATGTTTAATAACTTCTGTAAGTTATCTCTTGTTGATATCCTCATGTTTAATAACTTCTGTAAGTTATCTCTTGTTGATATCCTCATGTTTAATAACTTCTGTTATCTCTTGTTGATATCCTCATGTTTAATAACTTCTGTTATCTCTTGTTGATATCATCATGTTTAATAACTTCTGTAAGTTATCTCTTGTTGATATCCTCATGTTTAATAACTTCTGTTATCTCTTGTTGATATCCTCATGTTTAATAACTTATGTAAGTTATCTCTTGTTGATATCCTCATGTTTAATAACTTCTGTAAGTTATCTCTTGTTGATATCCTCATGTTTAATAACTTCTGTAAGTTATCTCTTGTTGATATCCTCATGTTTAATAACTTCTGTAAGTTATCTCTTGTTGATATCCTCATGTTTAATAACTTCTGTAATTTATCTCTTGTTGATATCCTCATGTTTAATAACTTCTGTAAGTTATCTCTTGTTGATATCCTCATGTTTAATAACTTCTGTAAGTTATCTCTTGTTGATATCCTCATGTTTAATAACTTCTGTAAGTTATCTCTTGTTGATATCCTCATGTTTAATAACTTCTGTAAGTTATCTCTTGTTGATATCCTCATGTTTAATAACTTCTGTAAGTTATCTCTTGTTGATATCCTTATGTTTAATAACTTCTGTAAGTTATCTCTTGTTGATATCCTCATGTTTAATAACTTCTGTTATCTCTTGTTGATATCCTCATGTTTAATAACTTCTGTAAGTTATCTCTTGTTGATATCCTCATGTTTAATAACTTCTGTAAGTTATCTCTTGTTGATATCCTCATGTTTAATAACTTCTGTTATCTCTTGTTGATATCATCATGTTTAATAACTTCTGTAAGTTATCTCTTGTTGATATCCTCATGTTTAATAACTTCTGTTATCTCTTGTTGATATCCTCATGTTTAATAACTTCTGTAAGTTATCTCTTGTTGATATCATCATGTTTAATAACTTCTGTTATCTCTTGTTGATATCCTCACGTTTAATAACTTCTGTAAGTTATCTCTTGTTGATATCCTCATGTTTAATAACTTCTGTAAGTTATCTCTAGTTGATATCCTCATGTTTAATAACTTCTGTTATCTCTTGTTGATATCCTCATGTTTAATAACTTCTGTAAGTTATCTCTTGTTGATATCCTCATGTTTAATAACTTCTGTAAGTTATCTCTTGTTGATATCCTCATGTTTAATAACTTCTGTTATCTCTTGTTGATATCCTCATGTTTAATAACTTCTGTAAGTTATCTCTTGTTGATATCCTCATGTTTAATAACTTCTGTAAGTTATCTCTTGTTGATATCCTCATGTTTAATAACTTCTGTTATCTCTTGTTGATATCCTCATGTTTAATAACTTCTGTAAGTTATCTCTTGTTGATATCCTCATGTTTAATAACTTCTGTAAGTTATCTCTTGTTGATATCCTCATGTTTAATAACTTCTGTTATCTCTTGTTGATATCCTCATGTTTAATAACTTCTGTAAGTTATCTCTTGTTGATATCCTCGTATTTAATAACTTCTGTTATCTCTTGTTGATATCCTCATGTTTAATAACTTCTGTTATCTCTTGTTGATATCCTCATGTTTAATAACTTCTGTAAGTTATCTCTTGTTGATATCCTCATGTTTAATAACTTCTGTTATCTCTTGTTGATATCCTCATGTTTAATAACTTCTGTAAGTTATCTCTTTTTGATATCCTCATGTTTAATAACTTCTGTAAGTTATCTCTTGTTGATATCCTCATGTTTAATAACTTCTGTAAGTTATCTCTTGTTGATATCCTCATGTTTAATAACTTCTGTAAGTTATCTCTTGTTTAATAACTTCTGTTATCTCTTGTTGATATCCTCATGTTTAATAATTTATGTTATCTCTTGTTGATATCCTCATGTTTAATAACTTCTGTTATCTCTTGTTGATATCCTCATGTTTAATAATTTATGTTATCTCTTGTTGATATCCTCATGTTTAATAACTTCTGTTATCTCTTATTGATATCCTCATGTTTAATAACTTCTGTAAGTTATCTCTTGTTGATATCCTCGTGTTTAATAACTTCTGTAAGTTATCTCTTGTTTAATAACTTCTGTTATCTCTTGTTGATATCCTCATGTTTAATAATTTATGTTATCTCTTGTTGATATCCTCATGTTTAATAACTTCTGTTATCTCTTGTTGATATCCTCATGTTTAATAATTTATGTTATCTCTTGTTGATATCCTCATGTTTAATAACTTCTGTTATCTCTTGTTGATATCCTCATGTTTAATAACTTCTGTTATCTCTTGTTGATATCCTCATGTTTAATAACTTCTGTAAGTTATCTCTTGTTGATATCCTCGTGTTTAATAACTTCTGTAAGTTATCTCTTGTTTAATAACTTCTGTTATCTCTTGTTGATATCCTCATGTTTAATAATTTATGTTATCTCTTGTTGATATCCTCATGTTTAATAACTTCTGTTATCTCTTGTTGATATCCTCATGTTTAATAATTTATGTTATCTCTTGTTGATATCCTCATGTTTAATAATTTATGTTATCTCTTGTTGATATCCTCATGTTTAATAACTTCTGTTATCTCTTGTTGATATCCTCATGTTTAATAACTTCTGTTATCTCTTGTTGATATCCTCATGTTTAATAACTTCTGTTATCTCTTGTTGATATCCTCATGTTTAATAACTTCTGTAAGTTATCTCTTGTTGATATCCTCGTGTTTAATAACTTCTGTTATCTCTTGTTGATATCCTCATGTTTAATAACTTCTGTAAGTTATCTCTTGTTGATATCCTCGTGTTTGATAACTTCTGTTATCTCTTGTTGATATCCTCATGTTTAATAACTTCTGTTATCTCTTGTTGATATCCTCATGTTTAATAACTTCTGTAAGTTATCTCTTGTTGATATCCTCGTGTTTAATAACTTCTGTTATCTCTTGTTGATATCCTCATGTTTAATAACTTCTGTAAGTTATCTCTTGTTGATATCCTCATGTTTAATAACTTCTGTAAGTTATCTCTTGTTGATATCCTCATGTTTAATAACTTCTGTAAGTTATCTCTTGTTGATATCCTCATGTTTAATAACTTCTGTAAGTTATCTCTTGTTGATATCCTCATGTTTAATAACTTCTGTTATCTCTTGTTGATATCCTCATGTTTAATAACTTCTGTAAGTTATCTCTTGTTGATATCCTCATGTTTAATAACTTCTGTTATCTCTTGTTGATATCCTCGTGTTTAATAACTTCTGTAAGTTATCTCTTGTTGAAATCCTCATGTTTAATAACTTCTGTAAGTTATCTCTTGTTGATATCCTCATGTTTAATAACTTCTGTTATCTCTTGTTGATATCCTCATGTTTAATAACTTCTGTAAGTTATCTCTTGTTGATATCCTCATGTTTAATAACTTATGTAAGTTATCTCTTGTTGATATCCTCATGTTTAATAACTTCTGTAAGTTATCTCTTGTTGATATCCTCATGTTTAATAACTTCTGTAAGTTATCTCTTGTTGATATCCTCATGTTTAATAACTTCTGTAAGTTATCTCTTGTTGATATCCTCATGTTTAATAACTTCTGTAAGTTATCTCTTGTTGATATCCTCATGTTTAATAACTTCTGTAAGTTATCTCTTGTTGATATCCTCATGTTTAATAACTTCTGTAAGTTATCTCTTGTTGATATCCTCATGTTTAATAACTTCTGTAAGTTATCTCTTGTTGATATCCTCATGTTTAATAACTTCTGTAAGTTATCTCTTGTTGATATCCTCATGTTTAATAACTTCTGTAAGTTATCTCTTGTTGATATCCTCATGTTTAATAACTTCTGTAAGTTATCTCTTGTTGATATCCTCATGTTTAATAACTTCTGTTATCTCTTGTTGATATCCTCATGTTTAATAACTTCTGTTATCTCTTGTTGATATCATCATGTTTAATAACTTCTGTAAGTTATCTCTTGTTGATATCCTCATGTTTAATAACTTCTGTTATCTCTTGTTGATATCCTCATGTTTAATAACTTATGTAAGTTATCTCTTGTTGATATCCTCATGTTTAATAACTTCTGTAAGTTATCTCTTGTTGATATCCTCATGTTTAATAACTTCTGTAAGTTATCTCTTGTTGATATCCTCATGTTTAATAACTTCTGTAAGTTATCTCTTGTTGATATCCTCATGTTTAATAACTTCTGTAAGTTATCTCTTGTTGATATCCTCATGTTTAATAACTTCTGTAAGTTATCTCTTGTTGATATCCTCATGTTTAATAACTTCTGTAAGTTATCTCTTGTTGATATCCTCATGTTTAATAACTTCTGTAAGTTATCTCTTGTTGATATCCTCATGTTTAATAACTTCTGTAAGTTATCTCTTGTTGATATCCTCATGTTTAATAACTTCTGTAAGTTATCTCTTGTTGATATCCTTATGTTTAATAACTTCTGTAAGTTATCTCTTGTTGATATCCTCATGTTTAATAACTTCTGTTATCTCTTGTTGATATCCTCATGTTTAATAACTTCTGTTATCTCTTGTTGATATCATCATGTTTAATAACTTCTGTAAGTTATCTCTTGTTGATATCCTCATGTTTAATAACTTCTGTTATCTCTTGTTGATATCCTCATGTTTAATAACTTCTGTAAGTTATCTCTTGTTGATATCATCATGTTTAATAACTTCTGTTATCTCTTGTTGATATCCTCACGTTTAATAACTTCTGTAAGTTATCTCTTGTTGATATCCTCATGTTTAATAACTTCTGTAAGTTATCTCTAGTTGATATCCTCATGTTTAATAACTTCTGTTATCTCTTGTTGATATCCTCATGTTTAATAACTTCTGTAAGTTATCTCTTGTTGATATCCTCATGTTTAATAACTTCTGTAAGTTATCTCTTGTTGATATCCTCATGTTTAATAACTTCTGTTATCTCTTGTTGATATCCTCATGTTTAATAACTTCTGTAAGTTATCTCTTGTTGATATCCTCATGTTTAATAACTTCTGTAAGTTATCTCTTGTTGATATCCTCATGTTTAATAACTTCTGTTATCTCTTGTTGATATCCTCATGTTTAATAACTTCTGTAAGTTATCTCTTGTTGATATCCTCATGTTTAATAACTTCTGTAAGTTATCTCTTGTTGATATCCTCGTGTTTAATAACTTCTGTAAATTATCTCTTGTTGATATCCTCATGTTTAATAACTTCTGTAAGTTATCTCTTGTTGATATCCTCATGTTTAATAACTTCTGTAAGTTATCTCTTGTTTAATAACTTCTGTTATCTCTTGTTGATATCCTCATGTTTAATAATTTATGTTATCTCTTGTTGATATCCTCATGTTTAATAACTTCTGTTATCTCTTGTTGATATCCTCATGTTTAATAATTTATGTTATCTCTTGTTTAATAACTTCTGTAAGTTATCTCTTGTTGATATCCTCATGTTTAATAACTTCTGTTATCTCTTGTTGATATCCTCATGTTTAATAACTTCTGTAAGTTATCTCTTGTTGATATCCTCGTATTTAATAACTTCTGTTATCTCTTGTTGATATCCTCATGTTTAATAACTTCTGTTATCTCTTGTTGATATCCTCATGTTTAATAACTTCTGTAAGTTATCTCTTGTTGATATCATCATGTTTAATAACTTCTGTTATCTCTTGTTGATATCCTCACGTTTAATAACTTCTGTAAGTTATCTCTTGTTGATATCCTCATGTTTAATAACTTCTGTAAGTTATCTCTAGTTGATATCCTCATGTTTAATAACTTCTGTTATCTCTTGTTGATATCCTCATGTTTAATAACTTCTGTAAGTTATCTCTTGTTGATATCCTCATGTTTAATAACTTCTGTAAGTTATCTCTTGTTGATATCTTCATGTTTAATAACTTCTGTTATCTCTTGTTGATATCCTCATGTTTAATAACTTCTGTAAGTTATCTCTTTTTGATATCCTCATGTTTAATAACTTCTGTAAGTTATCTCTTGTTGATATCCTCATGTTTAATAACTTCTGTAAGTTATCTCTTGTTGATATCCTCATGTTTAATAACTTCTGTAAGTTATCTCTTGTTTAATAACTTCTGTTATCTCTTGTTGATATCCTCATGTTTAATAATTTATGTTATCTCTTGTTGATATCCTCATGTTTAATAACTTCTGTTATCTCTTGTTGATATCCTCATGTTTAATAATTTATGTTATCTCTTGTTGATATCCTCATGTTTAATAACTTCTGTTATCTCTTATTGATATCCTCATGTTTAATAACTTCTGTAAGTTATATCTTGTTGATATCCTCGTGTTTAATAACTTCTGTAAGTTATCTCTTGTTTAATAACTTCTGTTATCTCTTGTTGATATCCTCATGTTTAATAACTTCTGTTATCTCTTGTTGATATCCTCATGTTTAATAATTTATGTTATCTCTTGTTGATATCCTCATGTTTAATAACTTCTGTTATCTCTTGTTGATATCCTCATGTTTAATAACTTCTGTTATCTCTTGTTGATATCCTCATGTTTAATAACTTCTGTAAGTTATCTCTTGTTGATATCCTCGTGTTTAATAACTTCTGTAAGTTATCTCTTGTTTAATAACTTCTGTTATCTCTTGTTGATATCCTCATGTTTAATAATTTATGTTATCTCTTGTTGATATCCTCATGTTTAATAACTTCTGTTATCTCTTGTTGATATCCTCATGTTTAATAATTTATGTTATCTCTTGTTGATATCCTCATGTTTAATAATTTATGTTATCTCTTGTTGATATCCTCATGTTTAATAACTTCTGTTATCTCTTGTTGATATCCTCATGTTTAATAACTTCTGTTATCTCTTGTTGATATCCTCATGTTTAATAACTTCTGTTATCTCTTGTTGATATCCTCATGTTTAATAACTTCTGTAAGTTATCTCTTGTTGATATCCTCGTGTTTAATAACTTCTGTTATCTCTTGTTGATATCCTCATGTTTAATAACTTCTGTAAGTTATCTCTTGTTGATATCCTCGTGTTTGATAACTTCTGTTATCTCTTGTTGATATCCTCATGTTTAATAACTTCTGTTATCTCTTGTTGATATCCTCATGTTTAATAACTTCTGTAAGTTATCTCTTGTTGATATCCTCGTGTTTAATAACTTCTGTTATCTCTTGTTGATATCCTCATGTTTAATAACTTCTGTAAGTTATCTCTTGTTGATATCCTCATGTTTAATAACTTCTGTAAGTTATCTCTTGTTGATATCCTCATGTTTAATAACTTCTGTAAGTTATCTCTTGTTGATATCCTCTTGTTTAATAACTTCTGTAAGTTATCTCTTGTTGATATCCTCATGTTTAATAACTTCTGTTATCTCTTGTTGATATCCTCATGTTTAATAACTTCTGTAAGTTATCTCTTGTTGATATCCTCATGTTTAATAACTTCTGTTATCTCTTGTTGATATCCTCATGTTTAATAACTTCTGTAAGTTATCTCTTGTTGATATCCTCATGTTTAATAACTTCTGTTATCTCTTGTTGATATCCTCATGTTTAATTACTTCTGTAAGTTATCTCTTGTTGATATCCTCATGTTTAATAATTTTGTAAGTTATCTCTTGTTGATATCCTCATGTTTAATAACTTCTGTAAGTTATCTCTTGTTGATATCCTCATGTTTAATAACTTCTGTAAGTTATCTCTTGTTGATATCCTCGTGTTTAATAACTTCTGTAAGTTATCTCTTGTTGATATCCTCATGTTTAATAACTTCTGTAAGTTATCTCTTGTTGATATCCTCATGTTTAATAACTTCTGTTATCTCTTGCTGATATCCTCATGTTTAATAACTTCTGTAAGTTATCTCTTGTTGATATCCTCGTATTTAATAACTTCTGTTATCTCTTGTTGATATCCTCATGTTTAATAACTTCTGTTATCTCTTGTTGATATCCTCATGTTTAATAACTTCTGTAAGTTATCTCTTGTTGATATCCTCATGTTTAATAACTTCTGTAAGTTATCTCTTGTTGATATCCTCATGTTTAATAACTTCTGTAAGTTATCTCTTGTTGATATCCTCATGTTTAATAACTTCTGTTATCTCTTGTTGATATCCTCATGTTTAATAACTTCTGTAAGTTATCTCTTGTTGATATCCTCATGTTTAATAACTTCTGTAAGTTATCTCTTGTTGATATCCTCATGTTTAATAACTTCTGTAAGTTATCTCTTGTTGATATCCTCGTGTTTAATAACTTCTGTAAGTTATCTCTTGTTTAATAACTTCTGTTATCTCTTGTTGATATCCTCATGTTTAATAATTTATGTTATCTCTTGTTGATATCCTCATGTTTAATAACTTCTGTTATCTCTTGTTGATATCCTCATGTTTAATAATTTATGTTATCTCTTGTTGATATCCTCATGTTTAATAACTTCTGTTATCTCTTGTTGATATCCTCATGTTTAATAACTTCTGTTATCTCTTGTTGATATCCTCATGTTTAATAACTTCTGTAAGTTATCTCTTGTTGATATCCTCGTGTTTAATAACTTCTGTAAGTTATCTCTTGTTTAATAACTTCTGTTATCTCTTGTTGATATCCTCATGTTTAATAATTTATGTTATCTCTTGTTGATATCCTCATGTTTAATAACTTCTGTTATCTCTTGTTGATATCCTCATGTTTAATAATTTATGTTATCTCTTGTTGATATCCTCATGTTTAATAATTTATGTTATCTCTTGTTGATATCCTCATGTTTAATAACTTCTGTTATCTCTTGTTGATATCCTCATGTTTAATAACTTCTGTTATCTCTTGTTGATATCCTCATGTTTAATAACTTCTGTTATCTCTTGTTGATATCCTCATGTTTAATAACTTCTGTAAGTTATCTCTTGTTGATATCCTCGTGTTTAATAACTTCTGTTATCTCTTGTTGATATCCTCATGTTTAATAACTTCTGTAAGTTATCTCTTGTTGATATCCTCGTGTTTGATAACTTCTGTTATCTCTTGTTGATATCCTCATGTTTAATAACTTCTGTTATCTCTTATTGATATCCTCATGTTTAATAACTTCTGTAAGTTATCTCTTGTTGATATCCTCATGTTTAATAACTTCTGTAAGTTATCTCTTGTTGATATCCTCATGTTTAATAACTTCTGTAAGTTATCTCTTGTTGATATCCTCATGTTTAATAACTTCTGTAAGTTATTTCTTGTTGATATCCTCATGTTTAATAACTTCTGTAAGTTATCTCTTGTTGATATCCTCATGTTTAATAACTTCTGTTATCTCTTATTGATATCCTCATGTTTAATAACTTCTGTAAGTTATCTCTTGTTGATATCCTCGTGTTTAATAACTTCTGTTATATCTTGTTGATATCCTCATGTTTAATAACTTCTGTTATCGCTTGTTGATATCCTCATGTTTAATAACTTCTGTTATCTCTTGTTGATATCCTCATGTTTAATAACTTCTGTAAGTTATCTCTTGTTGATATCATGTTTAATAACTTCTGTAAGTTATCTCTTGTCATCAGTAGTGTTTTTTCGTCTTAATTAATAATCTATAAGTTATTTTTATATATTATTAGTTAATATGTATCCGCTTTAGATGTCAGCTAATAATGTGTCATCGCTAATCATCGGCATGTAAGTGCTATTGCCTCTTCTTTACAGCTGAAGAGTCTGAAGAAGAAACTTTAGCGAAAGAAAATAAAGCCAGAGCTGTTCTTGAGTTTTTCACCGCAATCAAAGAAGAAGGTATTTTATAACTCAACAGAAATGGTTGAAATTATTTATGTGACATCGATTTAACTATTACTATGATTGACAGGGTCTAGTGCTTTATTAAGATTGGATGTTATTCGTAACATATCTTCTAAACTTATCTGTGAATTGAAGAATCTTTCGAATTTAGCATATCAAGACATGTATGACTGGCTTGGATCGAGATTCTTACAAGAAATGAAAGCGTTTATATGATAACTTATTATACGATACACGACTCACAATTAATTTAAATCTATTTTTGTAGAATTGATGAGCTCTCGGAAATATTTAGGTTCGCTATTGAAAATGAAGAAATTATTAAGGATGAATTAATTCTAGATCAATCAGATTTCATCATTACTGCAGTAAGTCATTATATAATACAACTACAATTAATTAATATTACAATAGTAAGTCATTATATAATACAACTACAATGAATTAATATTACAATAGTAAGTCAATAGCATACAATGATATTATAATCAACTATTTAAATTACATTATTTATTGTAATCTATTATTTGTTATGTAATTTAATTAGTTATTTTTGCTTATTAAGTTATTGAACAATAAAATCCGATAATTAAAGTAAATATTGATTTGAAATGCGAATTCATTATTTAATATTTCTAGGATGTGAAATTAAGGAAAAGTCCAACACCTCCTCCTCTTCCTTTACTACTAGAACAACCAACTGATAATATTTTTACCATTCAACAACTTGACTTGTTACATCAACAGGTTATATTAATTATATTTTGATCTATAAGACATATTTATAAATTAATTAATACTAATTAATTAACCAATTATTTATTATTATTTAACTAAATAAAACAGAAACAAATTAATTCCTCAACTATATTCTATTATCGTTGATTTTCAGTTTTGTTCGATGGCTCCGCAGAGTTTAATTTCAATAAAAATCTTTGTACAAACCATCGTCAATTACTGCACGATGAGCTACGGGACGGAGATACTCCCTCAGATGTGGTCGAATGTGCAGCCGGAGAAAATCGAAACCATGGCCTCGATCCTCGCCTCCGACGGAGAATTCATCGATTGGTTGCTTTTCATTCTGGAAGTAGCCGAACCGTGGCCTCAGGCCTCGATGAACGACCTCCTTACGGTTTCTACCCGCGTCTAATTTAATGTTATCATTAAATCCTCTAACATCTAAACGTTAAATCGAACTCGCTTAAATGAATACCCAACTCTCTATATATATATATACTGGTTGGTGTATGTATAGAGATCAATATCGAAATCAATACAGTGGTCACAAATCAGACTAAATTACCCTTCGGTAATCTCCCGCAGGCTCGCCAACGATTCCTGGACTTGGACCAGAGGAACGTGGGTCACGTGACTCGAGAACAATACGACAAAGTGTCGCTGTGGTTTGGAGATGCCGAAGACGTCTGCTCTTCGCCTGAACTCTGCGATCCGGATTTGGAACGTCCGGCGAAATTTAATCGTTTGGCAGCGCTAAAGTATTCGTTGTTCAATTGGTTTTGCGAATGCAACGATGGCCACAAGACTCTCGACTACATTTCCATGGTGAATATTGATGTATTTCCACTTTTTTACTTCATTTTTATTGCGTAAGTTCATTTTAATGATTATTCATTTAATTCGATGATTAAAATATAAACAATAGATTGGGTATTTGTTCAAATATATTTTATAGTATTTTGATTTATTCATTCATTTCTCTCTATTTCGAATTTAAGTTAAATGTGATATTCAATCAGTAAAAAGTGAAACTCCGAATTCTTATTTCAAATTGAATATTTAACTCTCCTTTAGTCCCAAAACGTGTAACATCGACCATTCGCAGTTGCTGTACTTTAGTGCTTCTGCATCCGCATACGAAGGCTTCATGCGTGCAATGTCCGTTGCCATAGGAACTGCTATTGAGACGTCACCTGTCAATCAAAAACTCTCAATTGTCGAATCGCTTCTAATGAGGGAAAAAGATTCACCTCAAAGTCACGCCAGGTCTTAATGTCTTAAAGTCTTAATGTATTAATGTTTTAATGCCTTAAAGTCTTAATGTCTTAATGTCTTAATGCCTTAATGTCTTAAAGTCTTAATGCCTTAAAGTCTTAATGTCTTAATATCTTAAAGTCTTAATGTCTTAATGTCTTAATGTCTTAATGTCTTAAAGTATTAATGTCTTAATGTCTTAATGTCTTAAAGTCTTAATGTCTTAATGTCTTAAAATCTTAATGCCTTAAAGTCTTAATGTCTTAAAGTCTTAATGTCTTAATGCCTTAAAGTCTTAATGTCTTAAAGTCTTAATGTCTTAATGCCTTAAAGTCTTAATGTCTTAAAGTCTTAATGTCTTAATGCCTTAAAGTCTTAATGTCTTAAAGTCTTAATGTCTTAATGTCTTAAAATCTTAATGCCTTAAAGTCTTAATGTCTTAAAGTCTTAATGTCTTAATGTTTTAATGTCTTAAAATCCTAAAGTAATCAATTGTATGGTTCACTACTGTATGGTTCACTACTGTATGGTTCACTACTGTATGGTTCACTACTGTATGGTTCACTACTGTATGGTTCACTACTGTATGGTTCACTACTGTATTTCTTCACTACTGTATGGTTCACTACTGTATTTCTTCACTACTGTATGGTTCACTACTGTATTTCTTCACTACTGTATTTCTTCACTACTGTATGGTTCACTACTGTATGGTTCACTACTGTATTTCTTCACTACTGTATGGTTCACTACTGTATTTCTTCACTACTGTATTTCTTCACTACTGTATTTCTTCACTACTGTATTTCTTCACTACTGTATGGTTCACTACTGTATTTCTTCACTACTGTATGGTTCAATAGTGTCTGCCGTTGTAGCATCGAAGCATCCAATGACCACACGGCTCCGGTGATTATGCACCAACACGAAGACAACCAAATCAAGGAAATCGCGATTTCTCCGTACGACGCTAGCACTTGTGCTCCGGTCTCCGATACCTTGGTCCCGGTGGATGCTTTCTTTAAGGTCTTAATGCCACCAACCCCTTGGCAACATAGGGGCTGTAGTTCTCACCCTAGTAGCCCCGTAATGCCTTCAACCCCGTGGCAACATTAGACTGTAGTTCTCACCCTAGTAGACCCGTAATGCCTTCACCAACCCCGTGGCAACATTAGACTGTAGTTCTCACCCTAGTAGCCCCGTAATGCCTTCAACCCCGTGGCAACATTAGACTGTAGTTCTCACCCTAGTAGCCCCGTAATGCCTTCAACCCCGTGGCAACATTAGACTGTAGTTCTCACCCTAGTAGCCCCGTAATGCCTTCACCAACCCCGTGGCAACATTAGACTGTAGTTCTCACCCTAGTAGCCCCGTAATGCCTTCACCAACCCCATGGCAACATTAGACTGTAGTTCTCACCCTAGTAGCCCCGTAATGCCTTCAACCCCGTGGCAACATTAGACTGTAGTTCTCACCCTAGTAGCCCCGTAATGCCTTCAACCCCGTGGCAACATTAGACTGTAGTTCTCACCCTAGTAGCCCCGTAATGCCTTCACCAACCCCGTGGCAACATTAGACTGTAGTTCTCACCCTAGTAGCCCCGTAATGCCTTCAACCCCGTGGCAATATTAGACAGTAGTTCTCACCCTAGTAGCCCCGTAATGCCTTCACCAACCCCGTGGCAACATTAGACTGTAGTTCTCACCCTAGTAGCCCCGTAATGCCTTCAACCCCGTGGCAACATTAGACTGTAGTTCTCACCCTAGTAGCCCCGTAATGCCTTCACCAACCCCGTGGCAACATTAGACTGTAGTTCCCACCCTAGTAGCCCCGTAATGCCTTCAACCCCGTGGCAACATTAGACTGTAGTTCTCACCCTAGTAGCCCCGTAATGCCTTCACCAACCCCGTGGCAACATTAGACTGTAGTTCTCACCCTAGTAGCCCCGTAATGCCTTCAGCCCCGTGGCAACATTAGACTGTAGTTCTCACCCTAGTAGCCCCGTAATGCCTTCACCAACCCCGTGGCAACATTAGACTGTAGTTCTCACCCTAGTAGCCCCATAATGCCTTCAACCCCGTGGCAATATTAGACTGTAGTTCTCACCCTAGTAGCCCCGTAATGCCTTCAACCCCGTGGCAACATTAGACTGTAGTTCTCACCCTAGTAGCCCCGTAATGCCTTCACCAACCCCGTGGCAACATTAGACTGTAGTTCTCACCCTAGTAGCCCCGTAATGCCTTCAACCCCGTGGCAACATTAGACTGTAGTTCTCACCCTAGTAGCCCCGTAATGCCTTCACCAACCCCGTGGCAACATTAGACTGTAGTTCTCACCCTAGTAGCCCCGTAATGCCTTCAACCCCGTGGCAACATTAGACTGTAGTTCTCACCCTAGTAGCCCCGTAATGCCTTCACCAACCCCGTGGCAACATTAGACTGTAGTTCTCACCCTAGTAGCCCCGTAATGCCTTCAACCCCATGGCAACATTAGACTGTAGTTCTCACCCTAGTAGCCCCGTAATGCCTTCACCAACCCCGTGGCAACATTAGACTGTAGTTCTCACCCTAGTAGCCCCGTAATGCCTTCACCAACCCCGTGGCAACATTAGACTGTAGTTCTCACCCTAGTAGCCCCGTAATGCCTTCAACCCCGTGGCAACATTAGACTGTAGTTCTCACCCTAGTAGCCCCGTAATGCCACCAACCCCGTGGCAACATTAGACTGTAGTTCTCACCCTAGTAGCCCCGTAATGCCTTCAGCCCCGTGGCAACATTAGACTGTAGTTCTCACCCTAGTAGCCCCGTAATGCCTTCACCAACCCCGTGGCAACATTAGACTGTAGTTCTCACCCTAGTAGCCCCGTAATGCCTTCAACCCCGTGGCAACATTAGACTGTAGTTCTCACCCTAGTAGCCCCGTAATGCCTTCAACCCCGTGGCAACATTAGACTGTAGTTCTCACCCTAGTAGCCCAGTAATGCCTTCAACCCCGTGGCAACATTAGACTGTAGTTCTCACCCTAGTAGCCCCGTAATGCCTTCAACCCCGTGTCAACATTAGACTGTAGTTCTCACCCTAGTAGCCCCGTAATGCCTTCAACCCCGTGGCAACATTAGACTGTAGTTCTCACCCTAGTAGCCCCGTAATGCCTTCAACCCCGTGGCAACATTAGACTGTAGTTCTCACCCTAGTAGCCCCGTATTGCCTTCACCAACCCCGTGGCAACATTAGACTGTAGTTCTCACCCTAGTAGCCCCGTAATGCCTTCACCAACCCCGTGGCAACATTAGACTGTAGTTCTCACCCTAGTAGCCCCGTAATGCCTTCAACCCCGTGGCAACATTAGACTGTAGTTCTCACCCTAGTAGCCCCGTAATGCCACCAACCCCGTGGCAACATTAGACTGTAGTTCTCACCCTAGTAGCCCCGTAATGCCTTCAACCCCGTGGCAACATTAGACTGTAGTTCTCACCCCGTAATGCCTTCAACCCCGTGGCAATATTAGACTGTAGTTCTCACCCTAGTAGCCCCGTAATGCCTTCAACCCCGTGGCAACATTAGACTGTAGTTCTCACCCCGTAATGCCTTCAACCCCGTGGCAATATTAGACTGTAGTTCTCACCCTAGTAGCCCCGTAATGCCTTCACCAACCCCGTGGCAACATTAGACTGTAGTTCTCACCCTAGTAGCCCCGTAATGCCTTCACCAACCCCGTGGCAACATTAGACTGTAGTTCTCACCCTAGTAGCCCCGTAATGCCTTCAACCCCGTGGCAACATTAGACTGTAGTTCTCACCCTAGTAGCCCCGTAATGCCTTCACCAACCCCGTGGCAACATTAGACTGTAGTTCTCACCCTAGTAGCCCCGTAATGCCTTCAACCCCGTGGCAACATTAGACTGTAGTTCTCACCCTAGTAGCCCCGTAATGCCTTCAGCCCCGTGGCAACATTAGACTGTAGTTCTCACCCTAGTAGCCCCGTAATGCCTTCACCAACCCCGTGGCAACATTAGACTGTAGTTCTCACCCTAGTAGCCCCGTAATGCCTTCAACCCCGTGGCAACATTAGACTGTAGTTCTCACCCTAGTAGCCCCGTAATGCCTTCACCAACCCCGTGGCAACATTAGACTGTAGTTCTCACCCTAGTAGCCCCGTAATGCCTTCAGCCCCGTGGCAACATTAGACTGTAGTTCTCACCCTAGTAGCCCCGTAATGCCTTCACCAACCCCGTGGCAACATTAGACTGTAGTTCTCACCCTAGTAGCCCCGTAATGCCTTCACCAACCCCGTGGCAACATTAGACTGTAGTTCTCACCCTAGTAGCCCCGTAATGCCTTCAGCCCCGTGGCAACATTAGACTGTAGTTCTCACCCTAGTAGCCCCGTAATGCCTTCACCAACCCCGTGGCAACATTAGACTGTAGTTCTCACCCTAGTAGCCCCGTAATGCCTTCAACCCCGTGGCAACATTAGACTGTAGTTCTCACCCTAGTAGCCCCGTAATGCCTTCAGCCCCGTGGCAACATTAGACTGTAGTTCTCACCCTAGTAGCCCCGTAATGCCTTCAACCCCGTGGCAACATTAGACTGTAGTTCTCACCCTAGTAGCCCCGTAATGCCTTCAACCCCGTGGCAACATTAGACTGTAGTTCTCACCCTAGTAGCCCCGTAATGCCTTCACCAACCCCGTGGCAACATTAGACTGTAGTTCTCACCCTAGTAGCCCCGTAATGCCTTCACCAACCCCGTGGCAACATTAGACTGTAGTTCTCACCCTAGTAGCCCTGTAATGCCTTCAACCCCATGGCAACATTAGACTGTAGTTCTCACCCTAGTAGCCCCGTAATGCCTTCACCAACCCCGTGGCAACATTAGACTGTAGTTCTCACCCTAGTAGCCCCGTAATGCCTTCAACCCCGTGGCAACATTAGACTGTAGTTCTCACCCTAGTAGCCCCGTAATGCCTTCAACCCCGTGGCAACATTAGACTGTAGTTCTCACCCTAGTAGCCCTGTAATGCCTTCAACCCCGTGGCAACATTAGACTGTAGTTCTCACCCTAGTAGCCCCGTAATGCCTTCACCAACCCCGTGGCAACATTAGACTGTAGTTCTCACCCTAGTAGCCCCGTAATGCCTTCAACCCCGTGGCAACATTAGACTGTAGTTCTCACCCTAGTAGCCCCGTAATGCCTTCAACCCCGTGGCAACATTAGACTGTAGTTCTCACCCTAGTAGCCCCGTAATGCCTTCAACCCCTTGGCAACATTAGACTGTAGTTCTCACCCTAGTAGCCCCGTAATGCCTTCACCAACCCCGTGGCAACATTAGACTGTAGTTCTCACCCTAGTAGCCCCGTAATGCCTTCAACCCCGTGGCAACATTAGACTGTAGTTCTCACCCTAGTAGCCCTGTAATGCCTTCAACCCCGTGGCAACATTAGACTGTAGTTCTCACCCTAGTAGCCCCGTAATGCCTTCAACCCCGTGGCAACATTAGACTGTAGTTCTCACCCTAGTAGCCCCGTAATGCCTTCAACCCCGTGGCAATATTAGACTGTAGTTCTCACCCTAGTAGCCCCGTAATGCCTTCACCAACCCCGTGGCAATATTAGACTGTAGTTCTCACCCTAGTAGCCCCGTAATGCCTTCAACCCCGTGGCAATATTAGACTGTAGTTCCCACCCTAGTAGCCCCGTAATGCCTTCAACCCCGTGGCAACATTAGACTGTAGTTCTCACCCTAGTAGCCCCGTAATGCCTTCACCAACCCCGTGGCAACATTAGACTGTAGTTCTCACCCTAGTAGCCCCGTAATGCCTTCAACCCCATGGCAACATTAGACTGTAGTTCTCACCCTAGTAGCCCCGTAATGCCTTCACCAACCCCGTGGCAACATTAGACTGTAGTTCTCACCCTAGTAGCCTCGTAATGCCTTCAACCCCGTGGCAACATTAGACTGTAGTTCTCACCCTAGTAGCCCCGTAATGCCTTCAACCCCATGGCAACATTAGACTGTAGTTCTCACCCTAGTAGCCCCGTAATGCCTTCACCAACCCCGTGGCAACATTAGACTGTAGTTCCCACCCTAGTAGCCCCGTAATGCCTTCAACCCCGTGGCAACATTAGACTGTAGTTCTCACCCTAGTAGCCCCGTAATGCCTTCACCAACCCCGTGGCAACATTAGACTGTAGTTCTCACCCTAGTAGCCCCGTAATGCCTTCAACCCCGTGGCAACATTAGACTGTAGTTCTCACCCTAGTAGCCCCGTAATGCCTTCAACCCCGTGGCAACATTAGACTGTAGTTCCCACCCTAGTAGCCTCGTAATGCCTTCAACCCCGTGGCAACATTAGACTGTAGTTCTCACCCTAGTAGCCCCGTAATGCCTTCAACCCCGTGGCAACATTAGACTGTAGTTCCCACCCTAGTAGCCTCGTAATGCCTTCAACCCCGTGGCAACATTAGACTGTAGTTCTCACCCTAGTAGCCCCTTAATGCCTTCACCAACCCCGTGGCAACATTAGACTGTAGTTCTCACCCTAGTAGCCCCGTAATGCCTTCACCAACCCCGTGGCAACATTAGACTGTAGTTCTCACCCTAGTAGCCCCGTAATGCCTTCAACCCCATGGCAACATTAGACTGTAGTTCTCACCCTAGTAGCCCCTTAATGCCTTCACCAACCCCGTGCCAACATTAGACTGTAGTTCTCACCCTAGTAGCCCCGTAATGCCTTCAACCCCATGGCAACATAGGGGCTGTAGTTCTCACCCTAGTAGCCCCGTAATGCCTTCACCAACCCCGTGGCAACATTAGACTGTAGTTCTCACCCTAGTAGCCCCTTAATGCCTTCAACCCCGTGGCAATATTAGACTGTAGTTCTCACCCTAGTAGCCCCGTAATGCCTTCACCAACCCCATGGCAACATTAGACTGTAGTTCTCACCCTAGTAGCCCTGTAATGCCTTCAACCCCGTGGCAACATTAGACTGTAGTTCTCACCCTAGTAGCCCCGTAATGCCTTCACCAACCCCATGGCAACATTAGACTGTAGTTCTCACCCTAGTAGCCCCGTAATGCCTTCAACCCCGTGGCAACATTAGACTGTAGTTCTCACCCTAGTAGCCCCGTAATGCCTTCAACCCCGTGGCAACATTAGACTGTAGTTCTCACCCTAGTAGCCCCGTAATGCCTTCAACCCCGTGGCAACATTAGACTGTAGTTCTCACCCTAGTAGCCCCGTAATGCCTTCAACCCCGTGGCAACATTAGACTGTAGTTCTCACCCTAGTAGCCCCGTAATGCCTTCAACCCCGTGGCAACATTAGACTGTAGTTCCCACCCTAGTAGCCCCGTAATGCCTTCAACCCCGTGGCAACATTAGACTGTAGTTCCCACCCTAGTAGCCCCGTAATGCCTTCAACCCCGTGGCAACATTAGACTGTAGTTCTCACCCTAGTAGCCCTGTAATGCCTTCAACCCCGTGGCAACATTAGACTGTAGTTCTCACCCTAGTAGCCCCGTAATGCCTTCAACCCCGTGGCAACATTAGACTGTAGTTCTCACCCTAGTAGCCCCGTAATGCCTTCAACCCCGTGGCAACATTAGACTGTAGTTCTCACCCTAGTAGCCCCGTAATGCCTTCACCAACCCCGTGGCAACATTAGACTGTAGTTCTCACCCTAGTAGCCCCGTAATGCCTTCACCAACCCCATGGCAACATTAGACTGTAGTTCTCACCCTAGTAGCCCCGTAATGCCTTCACCAACCCCGTGGCAACATTAGACTGTAGTTCTCACCCTAGTAGCCCCGTAATGCCTTCAACCCCGTGGCAACATTAGACTGTAGTTCCCACCCTAGTAGCCCCGTAATGCCTTCAACCCCATGGCAACATTAGACTGTAGTTCTCACCCTAGTAGCCCCGTAATGCCTTCACCAACCCCGTGGCAACATTAGACTGTAGTTCTCACCCTAGTAGCCCCTTAATGCCTTCACCAACCCCGTGCCAACATTAGACTGTAGTTCTCACCCTAGTAGCCCCGTAATGCCTTCAACCCCGTGGCAACATAGGGGCTGTAGTTCTCACCCTAGTAGCCCCGTAATGCCTTCACCAACCCCATGGCAACATTAGACAGTAGTTCCCACCCTAGTAGCCCCGTAATGCCTTCAACCCCGTGGCAACATTAGACTGTAGTTCTCACCCTAGTAGCCCCGTAATGCCTTCAACCCCGTGGCAACATTAGACTGTAGTTCTCACCCTAGTAGCCCCGTAATGCCTTCAACCCCGTGGCAACATTAGACTGTAGTTCTCACCCTAGTAGCCCTGTAATGCCTTCACCAACCCCGTGGCAACATTAGACTGTAGTTCTCACCCTAGTAGCCCTGTAATGCCTTCACCAACCCCGTGGCAATATTAGACTGTAGTTCTCACCCTAGTAGCCCCGTAATGCCTTCAACCCCGTGGCAACATTAGACTGTAGTTCTCACCCTAGTAGCCCCGTAATGCCTTCAACCCCGTGGCAACATTAGACTGTAGTTCTCACCCTAGTAGCCCCGTAATGCCTTCAACCCCGTGGCAACATTAGACTGTAGTTCTCACCCTAGTAGCCCCGTAATGCCTTCACCAACCCCGTGGCAACATTAGACTGTAGTTCTCACCCTAGTAGCCCCGTAATGCCTTCACCAACCCCGTGGCAATATTAGACTGTAGTTCTCACCCTAGTAGCCCCGTAATGCCTTCACCAACCCCGTGGCAACATTAGACTGTAGTTCTCACCCTAGTAGCCCCGTAATGCCTTCAACCCCGTGGCAACATTAGACTGTAGTTCTCACCCTAGTAGCCCCGTAATGCCTTCAACCCCCTGGCAACATTAGACTGTAGTTCTCACCCTAGTAGCCCCGTAATGCCACCAACCCCGTGGCAACATTAGACTGTAGTTCTCACCCTAGTAGCCCCGTAATGCCTTCAACCCCGTAGCAACATTAGACTGTAGTTCTCACCCTAGTAGCCCCTTAATGCCTTCACCAACCCCGTGGCAACATTAGACTGAAGTTCCCACCCTAGTAGCCCCGTAATGCCTTCAACCCCGTGGCAACATTAGACTGTAGTTCTCACCCTAGTAGCCCCGTAATGCCTTCACCAACCCCGTGGCAACATTAGACTGTAGTTCTCACCCTAGTAGCCCCGTAATGCCTTCAACCCCGTGGCAACATTAGACTGTAGTTCTCACCCTAGTAGCCCCGTAATGCCTTCAACCCCGTGGCAACATTAGACTGTAGTTCTCACCCTAGTAGCCCCGTAATGCCTTCACCAACCCCGTGGCAACATTAGACTGTAGTTCTCACCCTAGTAGCCCTGTAATGCCTTCAACCCCGTGGCAACATTAGACTGTAGTTCCCACCCTAGTAGCCCCGTAATGCCTTCAACCCCGTGGCAACATTAGACTGTAGTTCTCACCCTAGTAGCCCCTTAATGCCTTCACCAACCCCGTGGCAACATTAGACTGTAGTTCTCACCCTAGTAGCCCCGTAATGCCACCAACCCCGTGGCAATATTAGACTGTAGTTCTCACCCTAGTAGCCCCGTAATGCCTTCACCAACCCCGTGGCAACATTAGACTGTAGTTCTCACCCTAGTAGCCCCGTAATGCCACCAACCCCGTGGCAACATTAGACTGTAGTTCTCACCCTAGTAGCCCCGTAATGCCTTCACCAACCCCGTGGCAACATTAGACTGTAGTTCTCACCCTAGTAGCCCCGTAATGCCACCAACCCCGTGGCAACATTAGACTGTAGTTCTCACCCTAGTAGCCCCGTAATGCCTTCAGCCCCGTGGCAACATTAGACTGTAGTTCTCACCCTAGTAGCCCCGTAATGCCTTCACCAACCCCGTGGCAACATTAGACTGTAGTTCTCACCCTAGTAGCCCCGTAATGCCTTCAACCCCGTGGCAACATTAGACTGTAGTTCTCACCCTAGTAGCCCCGTAATGCCTTCAACCCCGTAGCAACATTAGACTGTAGTTCTCACCCTAGTAGCCCCGTAATGCCTTCACCAACCCCATGGCAACATTAGACTGTAGTTCTCACCCTAGTAGCCCCGTAATGCCTTCAACCCCGTGGCAACATTAGACTGTAGTTCTCACCCTAGTAGCCCCGTAATGCCTTCACCAACCCCGTGGCAACATTAGACTGTAGTTCTCACCCTAGTAGCCCCGTAATGCCTTCACCAACCCCGTGGCAACATTAGACTGTAGTTCTCACCCTAGTAGCCCCGTAATGCCTTCACCAACCCCGTGGCAACATTAGACTGTAGTTCTCACCCTAGTAGCCCCGTAATGCCTTCAACCCCGTGGCAACATTAGACTGTAGTTCTCACCCTAGTAGCCCCGTAATGCCTTCAACCCCGTGGCAACATTAGACTGTAGTTCTCACCCTAGTAGCCCCGTAATGCCTTCACCAACCCCGTGGCAACATTAGACTGTAGTTCCCACCCTAGTAGCCCCATAATGCCTTCAACCCCGTGGCAACATTAGACTGTAGTTCTCACCCTAGTAGCCCCGTAATGCCTTCAGCCCCGTGGCAACATTAGACTGTAGTTCTCACCCTAGTAGCCCCGTAATGCCTTCACCAACCCCGTGGCAACATTAGACTGTAGTTCTCACCCTAGTAGCCCCGTAATGCCTTCACCAACCCCGTGGCAACATTAGACTGTAGTTCTCACCCTAGTAGCCCCGTAATGCCTTCAACCCCGTGGCAACATTAGACTGTAGTTCTCACCCTAGTAGCCCCGTAATGCCTTCAACCCCGTGGCAACATTAGACTGTAGTTCTCACCCTAGTAGCCCCGTAATGCCTTCAACCCCGTGGCAACATTAGACTGTAGTTCTCACCCTAGTAGCCCCGTAATGCCTTCACCAACCCCGTGGCAACATTAGACTGTAGTTCTCACCCTAGTAGCCCCGTAATGCCTTCAACCCCGTGGCAACATTAGACTGTAGTTCTCACCCTAGTAGCCCCGTAATGCCTTCAACCCCGTGGCAACATTAGACTGTAGTTCTCACCCTAGTAGCCCCGTAATGCCTTCACCAACCCCGTGGCAACATTAGACTGTAGTTCTCACCCTAGTAGCCCCGTAATGCCTTCACCAACCCCGTGGCAACATTAGACTGTAGTTCTCACCCTAGTAGCCCCGTAATGCCTTCACCAACCCCGTGGCAACATAGGGGCTGTAGTTCTCACCCTAGTAGCCCCGTAATGCCTTCAACCCCGTGGCAATATTAGACTGTAGTTCTCACCCTAGTAGCCCCTTAATGCCTTCAACCCCGTGGCAACATTAGACTGTAGTTCTCACCCTAGTAGCCCCGTAATGCCTTCACCAACCCCGTGGCAACATTAGACTGTAGTTCTCACCCTAGTAGCCCCGTAATGCCTTCACCAACCCCGTGGCAACATTAGACTGTAGTTCTCACCCTAGTAGCCCCGTAATGCCTTCACCAACCCCGTGGCAACATTAGACTGTAGTTCTCACCCTAGTAGCCCCGTAATGCCTTCACCAACCCCGTGGCAACATTAGACTGTAGTTCTCACCCTAGTAGCCCCGTAATGCCTTCAACCCCGTGGCAACATTAGACTGTAGTTCTCACCCTAGTAGCCCCGTAATGCCTTCAACCCCGTGGCAACATTAGACTGTAGTTCTCACCCTAGTAGCCCCGTAATGCCTTCACCAACCCCGTGGCAACATTAGACTGTAGTTCCCACCCTAGTAGCCCCGTAATGCCTTCACCAACCCCGTGGCAACATTAGACTGTAGTTCTCACCCTAGTAGCCCCGTAATGCCTTCACCAACCCCGTGGCAACATTAGACTGTAGTTCCCACCCTAGTAGCCCCGTAATGCCTTCAACCCCGTGGCAACATTAGACTGTAGTTCTCACCCTAGTAGCCCCGTAATGCCTTCACCAACCCCGTGGCAACATTAGACTGTAGTTCCCACCCTAGTAGCCCCGTAATGCCTTCAACCCCGTGGCAACATTAGACTGTAGTTCCCACCCTAGTAGCCCCGTAATGCCTTCAACCCCGTGGCAATATTAGACAGTAGTTCTCACCCTAGTAGCCCCGTAATGCCTTCACCAACCCCGTGGCAACATTAGACTGTAGTTCTCACCCTAGTAGCCCCGTAATGCCTTCAACCCCGTGGCAATATTAGACTGTAGTTCTCACCCTAGTAGCCCCGTAATGCCTTCAACCCCGTGGCAACATTAGACTGTAGTTCTCACCCTAGTAGCCCCGTAATGCCTTCAACCCCGTGGCAACATTAGACTGTAGTTCCCACCCTAGTAGCCCCGTAATGCCTTCAACCCCGTAGCAACATTAGACTGTAGTTCTCACCCTAGTAGCCCCTTAATGCCTTCACCAACCCCGTGGCAACATTAGACTGTAGTTCTCACCCTAGTAGCCCCGTAATGCCTTCACCAACCCCGTGGCAACATTAGACTGTAGTTCTCACCCTAGTAGCCCCGTAATGCCTTCAACCCCGTGGCAACATTAGACTGTAGTTCTCACCCTAGTAGCCCCGTAATGACTTCACCAACCCCGTGGCAACATTAGACTGTAGTTCTCACCCTAGTAGCCCCGTAATGACTTCACCAACCCCGTGGCAACATAGGGGCTGTAGTTCTCACCCTAGTAGCCCCGTAATGCCTTCACCAACCCCGTGGCAACATTAGACTGTAGTTCTCACCCTAGTAGCCCCGTAATGCCTTCAACCCCGTGGCAACATTAGACTGTAGTTCTCACCCTAGTAGCCCCGTAATGCCTTCAACCCCGTGGCAACATTAGACTGTAGTTCTCACCCTAGTAGCCCCGTAATGCCTTCAACCCCGTGGCAACATTAGACTGTAGTTCTCACCCTAGTAGCCCCGTAATGCCTTCAACCCCGTGGCAACATTAGACTGTAGTTCTCACCCTAGTAGCCCCGTAATGCCTTCACCAACCCCGTGGCAACATTAGACTGTAGTTCTCACCCTAGTAGCCCTGTAATGCCTTCAACCCCGTGGCAACATAGGGGCTGTAGTTCTCACCCTAGTAGCCCCGTAATGCCTTCACCAACCCCATGGCAACATTAGACTGTAGTTCTCACCCTAGTAGCCCCGTAATGCCTTCACCAACCCCATGGCAACATTAGACTGTAGTTCTCACCCTAGTAGCCCCGTAATGCCTTCACCAACCCCGTGGCAACATTAGACTGTAGTTCTCACCCTAGTAGCCCCGTAATGACTTCACCAACCCCGTGGCAACATTAGACTGTAGTTCTCACCCTAGTAGCCCCGTAATGCCTTCACCAACCCCGTGGCAATATTAGACTGTAGTTCTCACCCTAGTAGCCCCGTAATGCCTTCACCAACCCCATGGCAACATTAGACTGTAGTTCTCACCCTAGTAGCCCCGTAATGCCTTCACCAACCCCGTGGCAATATTAGACTGTAGTTCTCACCCTAGTAGCCCCGTAATGCCTTCACCAACCCCGTGGCAACATTAGACTGTAGTTCTCACCCTAGTAGCCCCGTAATGCCTTCAACCCCGTGGCAATATTAGACTGTAGTTCTCACCCTAGTAGCCCCGTAATGCCTTCAACCCCGTGGCAACATAGGGGCTGTAGTTCTCACCCTAGTAGCCCCGTAATGCCTTCACCAACCCCATGGCAACATTAGGCTGTAGTTCTCACCCTAGTAGCCCCGTAATGCCTTCACCAACCCCGTGGCAACATTAGACTGTAGTTCTCACCCTAGTAGCCCCGTAATGCCTTCAACCCCGTGGCAACATTAGACTGTAGTTCTCACCCTAGTAGCCCCGTAATGCCTTCAACCCCATGGCAACATTAGACTGTAGTTCTCACCCTAGTAGCCCCGTAATGCCTTCAACCCCATGGCAACATTAGACTGTAGTTCTCACCCTAGTAGCCCCGTAATGCCTTCAACCCCGTGGCAACATTAGACTGTAGTTCTCACCCTAGTAGCCCCGTAATGCCTTCAACCCCATGGCAACATTAGACTGTAGTTCTCACCCTAGTAGCCCCGTAATGCCTTCAACCCCGTGGCAACATTAGACTGTAGTTCTCACCCTAGTAGCCCCGTAATGCCTTCACCAACCCCGTGGCAACATTAGACTGTAGTTCTCACCCTAGTAGCCCCGTAATGCCTTCAACCCCGTGGCAACATTAGACTGTAGTTCTCACCCTAGTAGCCCCGTAATGCCTTCAACCCCGTGGCAACATTAGACTGTAGTTCTCACCCTAGTAGCCCCGTAATGCCTTCAACCCCATGGCAACATTAGACTGTAGTTCTCACCCTAGTAGCCCCGTAATGCCTTCAACCCCGTGGCAACATTAGACTGTAGTTCTCACCCTAGTAGCCCCGTAATGCCTTCACCAACCCCGTGGCAACATTAGACTGTAGTTCTCACCCTAGTAGCCCCGTAATGCCTTCAACCCCGTGGCAACATTAGACTGTAGTTCTCACCCTAGTAGCCCCGTAATGCCTTCAACCCCGTGGCAACATTAGACTGTAGTTCTCACCCTAGTAGCCCCGTAATGCCTTCAACCCCATGGCAACATTAGACTGTAGTTCTCACCCTAGTAGCCCCGTAATGCCTTCACCAACCCCGTGGCAACATTAGACTGTAGTTCTCACCCTAGTAGCCCCGTAATGCCTTCAACCCCATGGCAACATTAGACTGTAGTTCTCACCCTAGTAGCCCCGTAATGCCTTCACCAACCCCGTGGCAACATTAGACTGTAGTTCTCACCCTAGTAGCCCCGTAATGCCTTCAACCCCGTGGCAACATTAGACTGTAGTTCTCACCCTAGTAGCCCCGTAATGCCTTCAACCCCGTGGCAACATTAGACTGTAGTTCTCACCCTAGTAGCCCCGTAATGCCTTCAACCCCGTGGCAACATTAGACTGTAGTTCTCACCCTAGTAGCCCCGTAATGCCTTCACCAACCCCGTAGCAACATTAGACTGTAGTTCTCACCCTAGTAGCCCCGTAATGCCTTCACCAACCCCGTGGCAACATTAGACTGTAGTTCTCACCCTAGTAGCCCCGTAATGCCTTCACCAACCCCGTGGCAACATTAGACTGTAGTTCTCACCCTAGTAGCCCCGTAATGCCTTCAACCCCGTGGCAACATTAGACTGTAGTTCCCACCCTAGTAGCCCCGTAATGCCTTCAACCCCGTGGCAACATTAGACTGTAGTTCTCACCCTAGTAGCCCCGTAATGCCTTCACCAACCCCGTGGCAACATTAGACTGTAGTTCTCACCCTAGTAGCCCCGTAATGCCTTCACCAACCCCGTGGCAACATTAGACTGTAGTTCTCACCCTAGTAGCCCCGTAATGCCTTCAACCCCGTGGCAACATTAGACTGTAGTTCTCACCCTAGTAGCCCCGTAATGCCTTCAACCCCGTGGCAACATTAGACTGTAGTTCTCACCCTAGTAGCCCCGTAATGCCTTCAACCCCGTGGCAACATTAGACTGTAGTTCTCACCCTAGTAGCCCCGTAATGCCTTCAACCCCGTGGCAACATTAGACTGTAGTTCTCACCCTAGTAGCCCCGTAATGCCTTCAACCCCGTGGCAACATTAGACTGTAGTTCTCACCCTAGTAGCCCCGTAATGCCTTCACCAACCCCGTGGCAACATTAGGCAGTAGTTCTCACCCTAGTAGCCCCGTAATGCCTTCACCAACCCCGTGGCAACATTAGACTGTAGTTCTCACCCTAGTAGCCCCGTAATGCCTTCAACCCCGTGGCAACATTAGACTGTAGTTCTCACCCTAGTAGCCCCGTAATGCCTTCAACCCCGTGGCAACATTAGACTGTAGTTCTCACCCTAGTAGCCCCGTAATGCCTTCACCAACCCCGTGACAACATTAGACTGTAGTTCTCACCCTAGTAGCCCCGTAATGCCTTCAACCCCGTGGCAACATTAGACTGTAGTTCTCACCCTAGTAGCCCCGTAATGCCTTCACCAACCCCGTGGCAACATTAGACTGTAGTTCTCACCCTAGTAGCCCCGTAATGCCTTCAACCCCGTGGCAACATTAGACTGTAGTTCTCACCCTAGTAGCCCCGTAATGCCTTCACCAACCCCGTGGCAACATTAGACTGTAGTTCTCACCCTAGTAGCCCCGTAATGCCTTCACCAACCCCGTGGCAACATTAGACTGTAGTTCTCACCCTAGTAGCCCCGTAATGCCTTCACCAACCCCGTGGCAATATTAGACTGTAGTTCTCACCCTAGTAGCCCCGTAATGCCTTCAACCCCGTGGCAATATTAGACTGTAGTTCTCACCCTAGTAGCCCTGTAATGCCTTCAACCCCGTGGCAACATTAGACTGTAGTTCTCACCCTAGTAGCCCCGTAATGCCTTCAACCCCGTGGCAACATTAGACTGTAGTTCTCACCCTAGTAGCCCCGTAATGCCTTCAACCCCGTGGCAACATTAGACTGTAGTTCTCACCCTAGTAGCCCTGTAATGCCTTCAACCCCGTGGCAACATTAGACTGTAGTTCTCACCCTAGTAGCCCCGTAATGCCTTCAACCCCGTGGCAACATTAGACTGTAGTTCTCACCCTAGTAGCCCCGTAATGCCTTCACCAACCCCGTGGCAACATTAGACTGTAGTTCTCACCCTAGTAGCCCCGTAATGCCTTCAACCCCGTGGCAACATTAGACTGTAGTTCTCACCCTAGTAGCCCCGTAATGCCTTCAACCCCGTGGCAACATTAGACTGTAGTTCTCACCCTAGTAGCCCTGTAATGCCTTCACCAACCCCGTGGCAACATTAGACTGTAGTTCTCACCCTAGTAGCCCCGTAATGCCTTCAACCCCGTGGCAACATTAGACTGTAGTTCTCACCCTAGTAGCCCCGTAATGCCTTCAACCCCGTGGCAACATTAGACTGTAGTTCTCACCCTAGTAGCCCCGTAATGCCTTCAACCCCGTGGCAACATTAGACTGTAGTTCTCACCCTAGTAGCCCCGTAATGCCTTCAACCCCGTGGCAACATTAGACTGTAGTTCTCACCCTAGTAGCCCCGTAATGCCTTCACCAACCCCGTGGCAACATTAGACTGTAGTTCTCACCCTAGTAGCCCCGTAATGCCTTCAACCCCGTGGCAACATTAGACTGTAGTTCTCACCCTAGTAGCCCCGTAATACCTTCAACCCCGTGGCAACATTAGACTGTAGTTCTCACCCTAGTAGCCCCGTAATGCCTTCAACCCCGTGGCAACATTAGACTGTAGTTCTCACCCTAGTAGCCCCGTAATGCCTTCACCAACCCCGTGGCAACATTAGACTGTAGTTCTCACCCTAGTAGCCCCGTAATGCCTTCACCAACCCCGTGGCAACATTAGACTGTAGTTCTCACCCTAGTAGCCCCGTAATGCCTTCAACCCCGTGGCAACATTAGACTGTAGTTCTCACCCTAGTAGCCCCGTAATGCCTTCACCAACCCCGTGGCAACATTAGACTGTAGTTCTCACCCTAGTAGCCCCGTAATGCCTTCAACCCCGTGGCAATATTAGACTGTAGTTCTCACCCTAGTAGCCCCGTAATGCCTTCAACCCCGTGGCAACATTAGACTGTAGTTCTCACCCTAGTAGCCCCGTAATGCCTTCACCAACCCCGTGGCAACATTAGACTGTAGTTCTCACCCTAGTAGCCCCGTAATGCCTTCAACCCCGTGGCAACATTAGACTGTAGTTCTCACCCTAGTAGCCCCGTAATGCCTTCAACCCCGTGGCAACATTAGACTGTAGTTCCCACCCTAGTAGCCCCGTAATGCCTTCACCAACCCCGTGGCAACATTAGACTGTAGTTCTCACCCTAGTAGCCCCGTAATGCCTTCACCAACCCCGTGGCAACATTAGACTGTAGTTCTCACCCTAGTAGCCCCGTAATGCCTTCAACCCCGTGGCAACATTAGACTGTAGTTCTCACCCTAATAGCCCCGTAATGCCTTCACCAACCACGTGGCAACATTAGACTGTAGTTCTCACCCTAGTAGCCCCGTAATGCCTTCAACCCCATGGCAACATTAGACTGTAGTTCTCACCCTAGTAGCCCCGTAATGCCTTCAACCCCATGGCAACATTAGACTGTAGTTCTCACCCTAGTAGCCCCGTAATGCCTTCAACCCCGTGGCAACATTAGACTGTAGTTCCCACCCTAGTAGCCCCGTAATGCCTTCAACCCCGTGGCAACATTAGACTGTAGTTCTCACCCTAGTAGCCCCGTAATGCCTTCACCAACCCCGTGGCAACATTAGACTGTAGTTCTCACCCTAGTAGCCCCGTAATGCCTTCAACCCCGTGGCAACATTAGACTGTAGTTCTCACCCTAGTAGCCCCTTAATGCCTTCACCAACCCCGTGGCAACATTAGACTGTAGTTTTCACCCCGTAATGCCTTCAACCCCGTGGCAACATTAGACTGTAGTTCTCACCCTAGTAGCCCCGTAATGCCTTCAACCCCGTGGCAACATTAGACTGTAGTTCTCACCCTAGTAGCCCCGTAATGCCTTCAACCCCGTGGCAACATTAGACTGTAGTTCTCACCCTAGTAGCCCCTTAATGCCTTCAACCCCGTGGCAACATTAGACTGTAGTTCTCACCCTAGTAGCCCCGTAATGCCTTCACCAACCCCGTGGCAACATTAGACTGTAGTTCTCACCCTAGTAGCCCCGTAATGCCTTCACCAACCCCGTGGCAACATTAGACTGTAGTTCCCACCCTAGTAGCCCCGTAATGCCTTCACCAACCCCGTGGCAACATTAGACTGTAGTTCTCACCCTAGTAGCCCCGTAATGCCTTCACCAACCCCGTGGCAACATTAGACTGTAGTTCTCACCCTAGTAGCCCCGTAATGCCTTCAACCCCGTGGCAACATTAGACTGTAGTTCTCACCCTAGTAGCCCCGTAATGCCTTCACCAACCCCGTGGCAACATTAGACTGTAGTTCTCACCCTAGTAGCCCCGTAATGCCTTCAACCCCGTGGCAACATTAGACTGTAGTTCTCACCCTAGTAGCCCCGTAATGCCTTCAACCCCGTGGCAATATTAGACTGTAGTTCTCACCCTAGTAGCCCCGTAATGCCTTCACCAACCCCGTGGCAACATAGGGGCTGTAGTTCTCACCCTAGTAGCCCCGTAATGACTTCACCAACCCCGTGGCAACATTAGACTGTAGTTCTCACCCTAGTAGCCCCGTAATGCCTTCAACCCCGTGGCAACATTAGACTGTAGTTCTCACCCTAGTAGCCCCTTAATGCCTTCAACCCCGTGGCAACATTAGACTGTAGTTCTCACCCTAGTAGCCCCGTAATGCCTTCACCAACCCCGTGGCAACATTAGACTGTAGTTCTCACCCTAGTAGCCCCGTAATGCCTTCAACCCCGTGGCAACATTAGACAGTAGTTCTCACCCTAGTAGCCCCGTAATGCCTTCAACTCCGTGGCAACATTAGACTGTAGTTCTCACCCTAGTAGCCCCGTAATGCCTTCAACCCCGTGGCAACATTAGACTGTAGTTCTCACCCTAGTAGCCCAGTAATGCCTTCACCAACCCCGTGGCAACATTAGACTGTAGTTCTCACCCTAGTAGCCCCGTAATGCCTTCAGCCCCGTGGCAACATTAGACTGTAGTTCTCACCCTAGTAGCCCCGTAATGCCTTCACCAACCCCGTGGCAACATTAGACTGTAGTTCTCACCCTAGTAGCCCCGTAATGCCTTCACCAACCCCGTGGCAACATTAGACTGTAGTTCCCACCCTAGTAGCCCCGTAATGCCTTCACCAACCCCGTGGCAATATTAGACTGTAGTTCTCACCCTAGTAGCCCCTTAATGCCTTCAACCCCGTGGCAACATTAGACTGTAGTTCTCACCCTAGTAGCCCCGTAATGCCTTCAACCCCGTGGCAACATTAGACTGTAGTTCTCACCCTAGTAGCCCCGTAATGCCTTCACCAACCCCGTGGCAACATTAGACTGTAGTTCTCACCCTAGTAGCCCCGTAATGCCTTCAACCCCGTGGCAACATTAGACTGTAGTTCTCACCCTAGTAGCCCCGTAATGCCTTCACCAACCCCGTGGCAACATTAGACTGTAGTTCTCACCCTAGTAGCCCCGTAATGCCTTCACCAACCCCGTGGCAACATTAGACTGTAGTTCCCACCCTAGTAGCCCCGTAATGCCTTCAACCCCATGGCAACATTAGACTGTAGTTCTCACCCTAGTAGCCCCGTAATGCCTTCAACCCCGTGGCAACATTAGACTGTAGTTCTCACCCTAGTAGCCCCGTAATGCCTTCAACTCCGTGGCAACATTAGACTGTAGTTCTCACCCTAGTAGCCCCGTAATGCCTTCAACCCCGTGGCAACATTAGACTGTAGTTCTCACCCTAGTAGCCCCGTAATGCCTTCAACCCCGTGGCAACATTAGACTGTAGTTCTCACCCTAGTAGCCCCGTAATACCTTCAACCCCGTGGCAATATTAGACTGTAGTTCTCACCCTAGTAGCCCCGTAATACCTTCAACCCCGTAGCAACATTAGACTGTAGTTCTCACCCTAGTAGCCCCGTAATGCCTTCACCAACCCCGTGGCAACATTAGACTGTAGTTCTCACCCTAGTAGCCCCGTAATGCCTTCACCAACCCCGTGGCAACATTAGACTGTAGTTCTCACCCTAGTAGCCCCGTAATGCCTTCAACCCCGTGGCAACATTAGACTGTAGTTCTCACCCTAGTAGCCCCGTAATGCCTTCAACCCCGTGGCAACATTAGACTGTAGTTCTCACCCTAGTAGCCCCGTAATGCCTTCAGCCCCGTGGCAACATTAGACTGTAGTTCTCACCCTAGTAGCCCCGTAATGCCTTCAACCCCGTGGCAACATTAGACTGTAGTTCTCACCCTAGTAGCCCCGTAATGCCTTCAACCCCGTGGTAACATTAGACTGTAGTTCTCACCCTAGTAGCCCCGTAATGCCTTCAACCCCGTGGCAACATTAGACTGTAGTTCTCACCCTAGTAGCCCCGTAATGCCTTCACCAACCCCGTGGCAACATTAGACTGTAGTTCTCACCCTAGTAGCCCCGTAATGCCTTCAACCCCGTGGCAACATTAGACTGTAGTTCCCACCCTAGTAGCCCCGTAATGCCTTCAACCCCGTGGCAACATTAGACTGTAGTTCTCACCCTAGTAGCCCCGTAATGCCTTCAACCCCGTGGCAACATTAGACTGTAGTTCTCACCCTAGTAGCCCCGTAATGCCTTCACCAACCCCATGGCAACATTAGACTGTAGTTCTCACCCTAGTAGCCCCGTAATGCCTTCAACCCCGTGGCAATATTAGACTGTAGTTCTCACCCTAGTAGCCCCGTAATGCCTTCACCAAACCCGTGGCAACATTAGACTGTAGTTCTCACCCTAGTAGCCCCGTAATGCCTTCACCAACCCCGTGGCAATATTAGACTGTAGTTCTCACCCTAGTAGCCCCGTAATGCCTTCAACCCCGTGGCAACATTAGACTGTAGTTCTCACCCTAGTAGCCCCGTAATGCCTTCAACCCCGTGGCAACATTAGACTGTAGTTCTCACCCTAGTAGCCCCGTAATGCCTTCAACCCCGTGGCAACATTAGACTGTAGTTCTCACCCTAGTAGCCCCGTAATGCCTTCACCAACCCCGTGGCAACATTAGACTGTAGTTCTCACCCTAGTAGCCCCGTAATGCCTTCAACCCCGTGGCAACATTAGACTGTAGTTCTCACCCTAGTAGCCCCGTAATGCCTTCAACCCCGTGGCAACATTAGACTGTAGTTCTCACCCTAGTAGCCCCGTAATGCCTTCAGCCCCGTGGCAACATTAGACTGTAGTTCTCACCCTAGTAGCCCCGTAATGCCTTCAACCCCGTGGCAACATTAGACTGTAGTTCTCACCCTAGTAGCCCCGTAATGCCTTCAACCCCGTGGCAACATAGGGGCTGTAGTTCTCACCCTAGTAGCCCCGTAATGCCTTCACCAACCCCGTGGCAACATTAGACTGTAGTTCTCACCCTAGTAGCCCCGTAATGCCTTCAACCCCGTGGCAACATTAGACTGTAGTTCTCACCCTAGTAGCCCCGTAATGCCTTCACCAACCCCGTGGCAACATTAGACTGTAGTTCTCACCCTAGTAGCCCCGTAATGCCTTCACCAACCCCGTGGCAATATTAGACTGTAGTTCTCACCCTAGTAGCCCCGTAATGCCTTCAACCCCGTGGCAACATTAGACTGTAGTTCTCACCCTAGTAGCCCCGTAATGCCTTCAACCCCGTGGCAACATTAGACTGTAGTTCTCACCCTAGTAGCCCCGTAATGCCTTCAACCCCGTGGCAACATAGGGGCTGTAGTTCTCACCCTAGTAGCCCCGTAATGCCTTCACCAACCCCGTGGCAACATTAGACTGTAGTTCTCACCCTAGTAGCCCCGTAATGCCTTCAACCCCATGGCAACATTAGACTGTAGTTCTCACCCTAGTAGCCCCGTAATGCCTTCAACCCCGTGGCAACATTAGACTGTAGTTCTCACCCTAGTAGCCCCGTAATGCCTTCACCAACCCCGTGGCAACATTAGACTGTAGTTCTCACCCTAGTAGCCCCGTAATGCCTTCAACCCCGTGTCAACATTAGACTGTAGTTCTCACCCTAGTAGCCCCGTAATGCCTTCAACCCCGTGGCAACATAGGGGCTGTAGTTCTCACCCTAGTAGCCCCGTAATGCCTTCACCAACCCCATGGCAACATTAGACTGTAGTTCTCACCCTAGTAGCCCCGTAATGCCTTCAACCCCGTGGCAACATTAGACTGTAGTTCTCACCCTAGTAGCCCCGTAATGCCACCAACCCCGTGGCAACATTAGACTGTAGTTCTCACCCTAGTAGCCCCGTAATGCCTTCAACCCCGTGGCAACATTAGACTGTAGTTCTCACCCTAGTAGCCCCGTAATGCCTTCACCAACCCCGTGGCAACATTAGACTGTAGTTCCCACCCTAGTAGCCCCGTAATGCCTTCAACCCCGTGGCAACATTAGACTGTAGTTCTCACCCTAGTAGCCCCGTAATGCCTTCACCAACCCCGTGGCAACATTAGACTGTAGTTCTCACCCTAGTAGCCCCGTAATGCCTTCAACCCCGTGGCAACATTAGACTGTAGTTCTCACCCTAGTAGCCCCGTAATGCCTTCACCAACCCCGTGGCAACATTAGACTGTAGTTCTCACCCTAGTAACCCCGTAATGCCTTCACCAACCCCGTGGCAACATTAGACTGTAGTTCTCACCCTAGTAGCCCCGTAATGCCTTCACCAACCCCGTGGCAACATTAGACTGTAGTTCTCACCCTAGTAGCCCCGTAATGCCTTCAACCCCGTGGCAACATTAGACTGTAGTTCTCACCCTAGTAGCCCCGTAATGCCTTCAACCCCGTGGCAACATTAGACTGTAGTTCTCACCCTAGTAGCCCCGTAATGCCTTCAACCCCGTGGCAACATTAGACTGTAGTTCTCACCCTAGTAGCCCCGTAATGCCTTCACCAACCCCGTGGCAACATTAGACTGTAGTTCTCACCCTAGTAGCCCCGTAATGCCTTCAACCCCGTGGCAACATTAGACTGTAGTTCTCACCCTAGTAGCCCCGTAATGCCTTCACCAACCCCGTGGCAACATTAGACTGTAGTTCTCACCCTAGTAGCCCCGTAATGCCTTCACCAACCCCGTGGCAACATTAGACTGTAGTTCTCACCCTAGTAGCCCCGTAATGCCTTCAGCCCCGTGGCAACATTAGACTGTAGTTCTCACCCTAGTAGCCCCGTAATGCCTTCACCAACCCCGTGGCAACATTAGACTGTAGTTCTCACCCTAGTAGCCCCGTAATGCCTTCACCAACCCCGTGGCAACATTAGACTGTAGTTCTCACCCTAGTAGCCCCGTAATGCCTTCACCAACCCCGTGGCAACATTAGACTGTAGTTCTCACCCTAGTAGCCCCGTAATGCCTTCACCAACCCCGTGGCAACATTAGACTGTAGTTCTCACCCTAGTAGCCCCGTAATGCCTTCAACCCCGTGGCAACATTAGACTGTAGTTCCCACCCTAGTAGCCCCGTAATGCCTTCGCTCGTTAATAGGTTTTGCACCATGGACACCGTGTTGCTGCTGATAGCCATCGCTATAATGAAATCACCGACCCTGAAGATATATATTCTATGGTTAGTGGTGTTATTAGGTGATCAGTGATTTGTATACATTAATATGCTGGTATTTCAATTCGACTTTCTGTAACATTTATATACATTTTAATTAAAGAAATAAATCAAAATTATGTAATGATATTATTGTATTATGATATTATTGTATTATGATATTATTGTATTATGATATTATTGTATTATGATATTATTGTATTATGATATTATTGTATTATGATATTATTGTATTATGATATATATCAAAAATTGAATATTTATATATAAGTATTATTATTATATAAATTTATATATAAGTTATTGTTATTAAATTCAAATTATTTGTAAAGTTTCTTATACCACAAATTTAGAATTGTTAATAATTAAAAGACAAAACTATCAATCATTATTGTCTATTTTAAAGATTCACATTAAACTATATATTCAACAAAAGGAAAGATTGAAAAAGATGTTTGGTGAAGTGGGAGCCACTGAAGAAAACTGGGAAATTCCATTCAGATCTCTCTTGGAGCATCCAGTGCTTGCAGATATTGTAACCAACACAAACCATTATCATACTGTTGTTAGTACGGTTTCATAGCTAATTTGGCAAGTATTCAGTGGAAAGTGTTTCAGTTGATGTCACTGCCAAAAATGTATTATTCTATGTAAATAAGATTATTGTTTGGTATAGTGACAAAAGTTACTTAATTTTTGATTATAATTAGTAGTTTAAAAATAAGTAGAGTAGTAATTAGTAATTAACATAGTAATTAGAGTAGTAATTAACATAGTAATTAGAGTAGTAATTAACATAGTAATTAGAGTAGTAATTAACGTTGTTGCTTGAGATATAGTTAGAGTTTTAGTATATTTTGAATTGGATTATAGAACAAAATAGAATTAATATGAGACCATTTTAAATATTTTGAATATTGAAATATTAAATGTAAAATGATATAAAAGTATTTAATTCTATTTATTGTTATTATATTATTTTATTATTGACTCACACTGCACTGCACATTTATCTACAAACCGCACCACACACCACACACCTCTCTATATACCTCTCTCTACACCTCTCTCTACACCTCTCTATACACCTCTCTCTACACCTCTCTTTACACCTCTCTCTACACCTCTCTACACCTCTCTCTACACCTCTCTACACCTCTCTGCACACCTCTCTCTACACCTCTACACCTCTCTCTACACCTCTCTACACCTCTCTACACCTCTCTACACCTCGCTATACACCTCTCTATACACCCCTGTATGTATTTCTACACACACTTCAACATGATTCATATTTCACCACACAGACACACTTCATACTTTATTACGCACACACACTCTCTATATACTTCGCGCACACCGCACACACACACCACACACACACCACACACCACATATTAGAGAGCACCAATAATTACTGAAGATTCACAATCACCGTATGTGTATAAGAATTCTGGATAAGTATGTCTACAAAGATTTTGTTTTTGTATTTGTTCTACTAGTTTTATATCGTCTTAATATATAAATAGTTGCAAACGATTACAACTTTATCTTTCTCCAGGTCATTTCTATTACATCTTATTCTATCGTTGGTTTATTGCTGTTATTTATTGTGATATATCCAGAAGATATTTTCCTATTTAAAGTGCTTAACTAATAAATAATATATATGCTTTATTGTTAAAATTCTACCAACTAATCTTCTAATATGTAGAAATATTTACTATATGTAATAGTGTTACTCATCACGCAGGACATTCGTTCTTTCATTGTCAGGATCATGGAATCTAATGAAATTTCGTCTGAATAATCATTTATTATTTAAGTAGTTATTTTTACATATTAATATTATATCGATATCTATATAATATATATATATATATCTAATATTTGTGATATTCAATAAATGATTTAATGATATATTTTCTCTAATACTTTATTCAAAATATTAATATTTATTTTATAGACTAACTATGACTCCAAAGTTATCTCCCGATGACATAATGATATGTATATATTGATTAACAAGGTAGTAATACTACATATGCAGTTGTTATTATGAAACATTATAAGACATATTAGTTTGTATTGAAGTAAAAAAAACTAAGATTTACATTGTCTAACTTACAATAGATATTTGCAATGCTTATTTCGTAGTCTACGTTTATGTACATAAATAATATACCGATAGTTACAGATTTGCTACTTTAGAATGAAAATTACATAATTTATTACTATTTCTATACACGATAAGTGTAATATTATACGATTTAAATGTTTACTTTTCTCCAAATGTTACTTATTTATTTCAGTCAATTAAATCAAATCGATTTTATTAAATTATATGTGTAGCCTACGAAATGAACATCATAATTGCAAAGGATAGTTTATAAGTTAGGCGATGTATATAACAGTTATTACTTCAATCCGGACTAACAATTTTTATAATTGCTCGTAATAGCAACTTCATATGTATTATTGCTACCTTGCTAACATATTTATAATTAGGTCAAAAGGTTAGGGAGTATTGATGGTATCCTGCTATAATAAGAAATACTAAATAAGTACAAGTTTGCTGTTTAAATAAATGATGGTTTAATCACGGAGTATAATTATTATCATCTATCAGAAACAATATATAAACATATTATGTGTATATATTATATCTATATACCATGTAAGATGTATGAGTGATAATGATAATATAATAAAACTATAACAGTAATAAATAAATATAGATAAATGAGCAAGCTGATTTTAGTAATAATTATTTACTTTGCTATAGATTTCTATATATGTATTTTAGCTTTAGGTTATAATTACATAATTTCAAACGAGTAGATTCATTTGGCGAGTTCATTATAATTATACACCCTTTTCGTTAATAATAAGTTTACGCCAAATTGTTTACAATATACTTTTACTGACCCTATATATAATATACATATAAGTTGGGATATTTACTCGATTATTGATATATTGCAATTAATCGTTTTTAATTACGATTACGAATATAAACTGTCGTCTGCTTATTATTCAATAACATATGCGATGTATATTATAATATACAATGGGTGATATCATATAGAACCTAACATAATATGTCGTATATCGGATCCACTGAAATACTGTACGCTGATAATTGTAGTGTGGTGATTAAATTTGCCAGCCTTAGCAATTACATTCTATAGGTACTGTAAGAACACGGTATGTTCTTTAACTATATCGTTATACTTTCGCGTTAGTGGCTATGACTCAGTTGATATATACACCCATTGTACACCAGGATAGATTTTTGAGTGATAACGTAAACAATTCAACATAAACTAGTATATGGATGTTGCACACTACGTGAAAGACCCCTGACTCATTTGCATGAGTCATACGATCATTGAATATTCATAAACATTATTTGGTATACCGGAATATTCCTAAATTTATGAAATAAAAATAACTACGATGACTCACTGGATAATTTATATAAAATCTTTTATATATAATTTATATATCGTATGTTTCATAACAGTATAAAATATATAGACTGAGTATTATATACTTTAATATATAAATTTAATATATATATATATATATATATATATATATATATCTAGTTTGATGTATTAGTATTTGTGATATGGAGTTAATCTTTATATTATTCTGATTATGATGTGTTTAATAAGTATGTTATGTTCCCACAAATAGCATTTTTATATATATATATATATATATATATATATATATATATAGTATTCAATATTCATAATATTTATGATATTAATAATACATAACAAAACATTTTATAAAGAAAATATAGATAAAACATTTATTTTAAGAAAATATTTTGTAAATAATATAAATTATCATTATGTTATATAACAGATACTACAATAGAAATAACTAGAATAATTTGAATTATTGATTTAAATCATTATGGTTTTGATTAATTTCAATATAAATGTATCATGATAATGTTATATATTATATATAACATCAATTATAACTTATAATAGATGCTATAGATAAATATGAATAATTAGACACATTATAAATTATATTTGTTATAAATTAGTTATAGTAAACTATATAAATGTATCATTATAGCTTTAATTAATTAACTAGTGATGTAATCCTTAGGGTGTAATATTACTCCTTAGAGATGACGATCCTGATATGAAATTCTATATTTAAATGATTACATTTATTTATAATCGAAAAATACAAAAAATATATATATGTATTGTAGATGAATTGTAGATGAATTGCAAATATGTAAAAAAGTATATTTTATCTTTGAGACACGCACTTTATTTGCCTTGCCACACCCATTCCTCTATTCAACTCTATACTTCCTCTATTCAACTCTATACTTCCTCTATTTAACTCTAACCTAATATTCGATCAAGCATGACGATTCTGAGCAAATCGCATATATTGGTAATATACAATGTATATTAAAATACATTTTCTGTATAGTATTCCATTAGTTATATATTCATTAAGTAATTGTGTGTGTTATTGTTATTTGGTCAATAGAATTTATTAAACATGTCGACATATATCTACATTCTAACTGGTTAGATCATCTACTACCATGAAATACTGTTCAGAGTAACGTCAATTCATATATATATATATATATATATATATATATATATATATTATTATTATTATTATTTAAAATTATCATATTATAACAGCATATTTATATAATCCATATTATATGATAATTTTAAATAATAAACAGCGTATTTATATAATCCATATTATATAACACATTATTTTATTTAGTTTAAGAGTTGTAAAATTATATAAGAATGATAGTTTCGAGGTTGTTTTTATAAGTAACAAGACCGAATTATATTTACATCATTAACATATGTATAATATTATAACTTTATATTATTTATATTATAATGCCAATATTCCAATCCCTTATCAAAATGATTGCAAAGTATTTTGAAATATTTGTATAGTTTTCAAGAAGAATGATTTCACTTACATGATAATTCGATGTACTATTATATATTATCATCGGATTAACAGTAAAGTATTCTTTACTATATTATATTTTACTATAGTATACATTATTAATGTATTAATGTAGTAATGTATTAATTTCTTAATATCGTAATTTATTAATATCATAATATATTTTGTTTGCCCTTAATATATTAATATCTTACTTGTCTTAATTGTCTTAATTGTGTAAAGGAAAATATACTTATATTATTTTAATTTTATAATATTTGAATGTGAACTATTATCTAGAATATAAAAAATGAGTATATAAACAATATAAAGTAGTATATGATCTATATAATATTAATTAGATTTTAATCATATATTATTAAAATTTTAAAGGTCAATTATGAATATTTAAAAAATATACGAAAAATTATTTAACATTAAATGTAAAAGTTAAGTTAATATATATATATATATATATATATATATATATATATATATATATACATATATATATACATATATACATATATATATATATATACATATATATATACATATATACATATATATATATATATATATATACATATATATATACATATATACATATATACATATATATATATATATATATATATATATATATATACATATACATATATATATACATATATACATATATACATATATATATATATATATATATATACATATATATATACATATATACATATATATATATACATATATATATATATATATATATATATATATATATATATTAGAATACAATATGAAAAGGAATTTGATGACAAGTTGTAAATCAAGTGCATATTTTAAGTTTTGTAAGCAAATTAAAATAGATATCAATCACATCTGCTCTATTTAAATGACACTATTGAACTAGTTATGACTTCAACGTATTATTTAGAAGCATAACATATAATTTGAATCAGTAATATTAAATCAAATTCAATTTCAAATACACAAGCAATTTGTAATTTTAATAGTCGTTTGTATCTCGGTAACTTACATCTAAAGAGAATTAACGATTTACAAAATAAAACTTATTAGTGAAGAATATTATACAAATTTACTTTTAAAAAAAG
>OZ038312.1:4864278-4879278 GCA_964035775.1 Osedax frankpressi | reverse complement strand
ATCCTAAATAGATAATATCCTAAATAGATAATATCCTAAATAGATAATATCCTAAATAGATAATATCCTAAATAGATAATATCCTAAATAGATAATATCCTAAATAGATAATATCCTAAATAGATAATATCCTAAATAGATAATATCCTAAATAGATAATATCCTAAATAGATAATATCCTAAATAGATAATATCCTAAATAGATAATATCCTAAATAGATAATATCCTAAATAAATAATATCCTAAATAGATAATATCCTAAATAGATAATATCCTAAATAGATAATATCCTAAATAGATAATATCCTAAATAGATAATATCCTAAATAGATAATATCCTAAATAGATAATATCCTAAATAGATAATATCCTAAATAGATAATATCCTAAATAGATAATATCCTAAATAGATAATATCCTAAATAGATAATATCCTAAATAGATAATATCCTAAATAGATAATATCCTAAATAGATAATATCCTAAATAGATAATATCCTAAATAGATAATATCCTAAATAGATAATATCCTAAATAGATAATATCCTAAATAGATAATATCCTAAATAGATAATATCCTAAATAGATAATATCCTAAATAGATAATATCCTAAATAGATAATATCCTAAATAGATAATATCCTAAATAGATAATATCCTAAATAGATAATATCCTAAATAGATAATATCCTAAATAGATAATATCCTAAATAGATAATATCCTAAATAGATAATATCCTAAATAGATAATATCCTAAATAGATAATATCCTAAATAGATAATATCCTAAATAGATAATATCCTAAATAGATAATATCCTAAATAGATAATATCCTAAATAGATAATATCCTAAATAGATAATATCCTAAATAGATAATATCCTAAATAGATAATATCCTAAATAGATAATATCCTAAATAGATAATATCCTAAATAGATAATATCCTAAATAGATAATATCCTAAATAGATAATATCCTAAATAGATAATATCCTAAATAGATAATATCCTAAATAGATAATATCCTAAATAGATAATATCCTAAATAGATAATATCCTAAATAGATAATATCCTAAATAGATAATATCCTAAATAGATAATATCCTAAATAGATAATATCCTAAATAGATAATATCCTAAATAGATAATATCCTAAATAGATAATATCCTAAATAGATAATATCCTAAATAGATAATATCCTAAATAGATAATATCCTAAATAGATAATATCCTAAATAGATAATATCCTAAATAGATAATATCCTAAATAGATAATATCCTAAATAGATAATATCCTAAATAGATAATATCCTAAATAGATAATATCCTAAATAGATAATATCCTAAATAGATAATATCCTAAATAGATAATATCCTAAATAGATAATATCCTAAATAGATAATATCCTAAATAGATAATATCCTAAATAGATAATATCCTAAATAGATAATATCCTAAATAGATAATATCCTAAATAGATAATATCCTAAATAGATAATATCCTAAATAGATAATATCCTAAATAGATAATATCCTAAATAGATAATATCCTAAATAGATAATATCCTAAATAGATAATATCCTAAATAGATAATATCCTAAATAAATAATATCCTAAATAGATAATATCCTAAATAGATAATATCCTAAATAGATAATATCCTAAATAGATAATATCCTAAATAGATAATATCCTAAATAGATAATATCCTAAATAGATAATATCCTAAATAGATAATATCCTAAATAGATAATATCCTAAATAGATAATATCCTAAATAGATAATATCCTAAATAGATAATATCCTAAATAGATAATATCCTAAATAGATAATATCCTAAATAGATAATATCCTAAATAGATAATATCCTAAATAGATAATATCCTAAATAGATAATATCCTAAATAGATAATATCCTAAATAGATAATATCCTAAATAGATAATATCCTAAATAGATAATATTCTAAATAGATAATATTATAAATAGATTTTATCCTAAATAGATAATATCCTAAATAGATTTTATCCTAAATAGATAATATTCTAAATAGATAATATCCTAAATAGATAATATTCTAAATAGATAATATCCTAAATAGAGAATATCCTAAATAGATAATATCCTAAATAGATAATATCCTAAATAGATAATATCCTAAATAGATAATATCCTAAATAGATAATATCCTAAATAGATAATATCCTAAATAGATAATATCCTAAATAGATAATATCCTAAATAGATAATATCCTAAATAGATAATATCCTAAATAGATAATATCCTAAATAGATAATATCCTAAATAGATAATATCCTAAATAGATAATATCCTAAATAGATAATATCCTAAATAGATAATATCCTAAATAGATAATATCCTAAATAGATAATATCCTAAATAGATAATATCCTAAATAGATAATATCCTAAATAGATAATATCCTAAATAGATAATATCCTAAATAGATAATATCCTAAATAGATAATATCCTAAATAGATAATATCCTAAATAGATAATATCCTAAATAGATAATATCCTAAATAGATAATATCCTAAATAGATAATATCCTAAATAGATAATATCCTAAATAGATAATATCCTAAATAGATAATATCCTAAATAGATAATATCCTAAATAGATAATATCCTAAATAGATAATATCCTAAATAGATAATATCCTAAATAGATAATATCCTAAATAGATAATATCCTAAATAGATAATATCCTAAATAGATAATATCCTAAATAGATAATATCCTAAATAGATAATATCCTAAATAGATAATATCCTAAATAGATAATATCCTAAATAAATAATATCCTAAATAGATAATATCCTAAATAGATAATATCCTAAATAGATAATATCCTAAATAGATAATATCCTAAATAGATAATATCCTAAATAGATAATATCCTAAATAGATAATATCCTAAATAGATAATATCCTAAATAGATAATATCCTAAATAGATAATATCCTAAATAGATAATATCCTAAATAGATAATATCCTAAATAGATAATATCCTAAATAGATAATATCCTAAATAGATAATATCCTAAATAGATAATATCCTAAATAGATAATATCCTAAATAGATAATATCCTAAATAGATAATATCCTAAATAGATAATATCCTAAATAGATAATATCCTAAATAGATAATATCCTAAATAGATAATATCCTAAATAGATAATATCCTAAATAGATAATATCCTAAATAGATAATATCCTAAATAGATAATATCCTAAATAGATAATATCCTAAATAGATAATATCCTAAATAGATAATATCCTAAATAGATAATATCCTAAATAGATAATATCCTAAATAGATAATATCCTAAATAGATAATATCCTAAATAGATAATATCCTAAATAGATAATATCCTAAATAGATAATATCCTAAATAGATAATATCCTAAATAGATAATATCCTAAATAGATAATATCCTAAATAGATAATATCCTAAATAGATAATATCCTAAATAGATAATATCCTAAATAGATAATATCCTAAATAGATAATATCCTAAATAGATAATATCCTAAATAGATAATATCCTAAATAGATAATATCCTAAATAGATAATATCCTAAATAGATAATATCCTAAATAGATAATATCCTAAATAGATAATATCCTAAATAGATAATATCCTAAATAGATAATATCCTAAATAGATAATATCCTAAATAGATAATATCCTAAATAGATAATATCCTAAATAGATAATATCCTAAATAGATAATATCCTAAATAGATAATATCCTAAATAGATAATATCCTAAATAGATAATATCCTAAATAGATAATATCCTAAATAGATAATATCCTAAATAGATAATATCCTAAATAGATAATATCCTAAATAGATAATATCCTAAATAGATAATATCCTAAATAGATAATATCCTAAATAGATAATATCCTAAATAGATAATATCCTAAATAGATAATATCCTAAATAGATAATATCCTAAATAGATAATATCCTAAATAGATAATATCCTAAATAGATAATATCCTAAATAGATAATATCCTAAATAGATAATATCCTAAATAGATAATATCCTAAATAGATAATATCCTAAATAGATAATATCCTAAATAGATAATATCCTAAATAGATAATATCCTAAATAGATAATATCCTAAATAGATAATATCCTAAATAGATAATATCCTAAATAGATAATATCCTAAATAGATAATATCCTAAATAGATAATATCCTAAATAGATAATATCCTAAATAGATAATATCCTAAATAGATAATATCCTAAATAGATAATATCCTAAATAGATAATATCCTAAATAGATAATATCCTAAATAGATAATATCCTAAATAGATAATATCCTAAATAGATAATATCCTAAATAGATAATATCCTAAATAGATAATATCCTAAATAGATAATATCCTAAATAGATAATATCCTAAATAGATAATATCCTAAATAGATAATATCCTAAATAGATAATATCCTAAATAGATAATATCCTAAATAGATAATATCCTAAATAGATAATATCCTAAATAGATAATATCCTAAATAGATAATATCCTAAATAGATAATATCCTAAATAGATAATATCCTAAATAGATAATATCCTAAATAGATAATATCCTAAATAGATAATATCCTAAATAGATAATATCCTAAATAGATAATATCCTAAATAGATAATATCCTAAATAGATAATATCCTAAATAGATAATATCCTAAATAGATAATATCCTAAATAGATAATATCCTAAATAGATAATATCCTAAATAGATAATATCCTAAATAGATAATATCCTAAATAGATAATATCCTAAATAGATAATATCCTAAATAGATAATATCCTAAATAGATAATATCCTAAATAGATAATATCCTAAATAGATAATATCCTAAATAGATAATATCCTAAATAGATAATATCCTAAATAGATAATATCCTAAATAGATAATATCCTAAATAGATAATATCCTAAATAGATAATATCCTAAATAGATAATATCCTAAATAGATAATATCCTAAATAGATAATATCCTAAATAGATAATATCCTAAATAGATAATATCCTAAATAGATAATATCCTAAATAGATAATATCCTAAATAGATAATATCCTAAATAGATAATATCCTAAATAGATAATATCCTAAATAGATAATATCCTAAATAGATAATATCCTAAATAGATAATATCCTAAATAGATAATATCCTAAATAGATAATATCCTAAATAGATAATATCCTAAATAGATAATATCCTAAATAGATAATATCCTAAATAGATAATATCCTAAATAGATAATATCCTAAATAGATAATATCCTAAATAGATATTATCCTAAATAGATAATATCCTAAATAGATAATATCCTAAATAGATAATATCCTAAATAGATAATATCCTAAATAGATAATATCCTAAATAGATAATATCCTAAATAGATAATATCCTAAATAGATAATAGCCTAAATAGATAATTTCCTAAATAGATAATATCCTAAATAGATAATATCCTAAATAGATAATATCCTAAATAGATAATATCCTAAATAGATAATATCCTAAATAGATAATATCCTAAATAGATAATATCCTAAATAGATAATATCCTAAATAGATAATATCCTAAATAGATAATATCCTAAATAGATAATATCCTAAATAGATAATATCCTAAATAGATAATATCCTAAATAGACAATATCCTAAATAGATAATATCCTAAATAGATAATATCCTAAATAGATAATATTCTAAATAGACAATATCCTAAATAGATAATATCCTAAATAGATAATATCCTAAATAGATAATATTCTAAATAGACAATATCCTAAATAGATAATATCCTAAATAGATAATATCCTAAATAGATAATATCCTAAATAGATAATATCCTAGTTAGTTATTTAGGGTTTGGTAAAGTTTCATTATTCATTATATTAGATTTTTATTTTGAGGAGTTTCATGACAAATAATACTAAATCAAGAATTCACTATACAATAATACTATTAAGTAAATATTGATGTATCTATAGATACTATAGTATTATTATAGGTGTATTATCCAATGGTATCCCTATAGTATATATGTATATATATATATATATATATATATATATATATATATATCTAGTATATAGTATATATATAGTATTTCTATAGTATCCCTATATTTACCCATATTATTACTCTATAATACTCTATAATACTTTAATATTATCCTATAGTATAACTATACCTCACTATAGTATCATATAGTATAACTATAGTTCCCAATAATGTTCCTATAGGGAGATTTCTGTCTCACAATATCTCTGATATTTAATTTCAACTAAAAACATATACTATCTAATTATATGATATTAAATATTAATATAAATTGATATAACTGTTCATATGTATTAAGTTATATAATACGTTGCATTCGAATACTAGTTATGACATCATACATTCATAAGGCAAACAATGCAATCGCTCCATTGTAATTAATACAGAATCACATAATACTGTTTTCTTTAATTTCTATAATTCGTATTCGTAATTAATTGGTATTAATTGCTAATTTATACAACTTACATAAATTCCTGGTGGAGTTTGTTTAATAATTCTTAATAAGTCATTTATTATACAGAAAATCCATGGCAACGATATCGTCAAAGCCGATATGTCGACCCGGGATGTAGTGACTGTAATAAGGTTGCATAATAGCGTCTGTTACGTCAGAGTGCATAAGGCCCATTACATGGCCAAGTTCATGCAGGGCGACTTGGTATAAGTTTATTTGATCTGCAAATAGAAATACATTATTATTGAGTATATCTACTATAGCTAATCTCTCTTAGTAACATGTACATCGTACAATGTACAATGTACATGTTTATTTGTTAGAGATATAAACTAAATGAATATTATATATATTCATAGTTTGGTTCATTAATTTAGACTGCCTTATGAAAAGATGAACTTGAACAAACCAAACGATCAATTTGTAATTCGTATTACAAACCTCCCATTGTTCTTCCTGTTACCCATTGTTTCGCGTCATTCATATGTACTGCACCACCCAAACGTGGGTAATAACTAGTTTTAATGAGGTTTGGTGAGGTTAAGTTAGGTGAGGTGAGCTGAGGTGAGGTGAGTTGGGGTGAGGTGAGGTGAGGTGGGGTGAAGTGAGGTGAGGTGAGGTGGGGTGAGGTGAGGTGAGGTGAAGTGAGGTGAGGTGAGGTGAGCTGAGGTGAGGTGGGGTGAGGTGAGGTGAGGTGAAGTGAGGTGAGGTAAGGTGAGGTGAGGTGAAGTGAGGTGAGGTGAGGTAAAGTTAGGTGAGCTTAGGTGTGGTGAGGTGGGGTGAGGTGAGGTGAGGTGTGGTGAGGTGAGGTGAGGTTAAGTGAGGTGAGGTGAGCTGAGGTGAGGTGAGGTGGGGTGAGCTGAGGTGTGGTGAGGTGAAGTGTGGTGAGGTGAGGTGGGGTGAGGTGAGGTGAGGTGAAGTGAAGTGAGGTGAGGTGTGGTGAGGTGAGGTGAGGTGAGGTGAAGTGAGGTGTGGTGAGGTGAGCTGAGGTGTGGTGAGGTGAAGTGAGGTGAGGTGTGGTGAGGTGAGGTGAGGTTAAGTTAGGTGAGGTGAGCTGAGGTGAGGTGAGGTGGGGTGAGCTGAGGTGTGGTGGGGTGAAGTGAGGTGAGGTGAGGTGGGGTGAGGTGAGGTGAGGTGGGGTGAGGTGAGGTGAGGTGAGGTGAGGTGAAGTGAGGTGGGGTGAGCTGAGGTGTGGTGAGCTGAGGTGTGGTGAGGTGAGGTGAGGTGAAGTGAGGTGAGGTGTGGTGAGGTGAGGTGAGGTGAAGTGAGGTGTGGTGAGGTGAGCTGAGGTGTGGTGAGGTGAAGTGAGGTGAGGTGAGGTGGGGTGAGGTGAGGTGAGGTGAGGTGAGGTGTGGTGAGGTGAGGTGAGGTTAAGTTAGGTGAGGTGAGCTGAGGTGAGGTGAGGTGGGGTGAGCTGAGGTGTGGTGGGGTGAAGTGAGGTGAGGTGAGGTGGGGTGAGGTGAGGTGAGGTGGGGTGAGGTGAGGTGAGGTGAAGTGAGGTGAGGTGAAGTGAGGTGAGGTGTGGTGAGGTGAGGTGAGGTGGGGTGAGGTGAGGTGAGGTGGGGTGAAGTGAGGTGAGGTGAGGTGAGGTGAGGTGAGGTGAGGTGAGGTGAGGTGGGGTGAGGTGAGGAGAGGTGAGGTGAAGTGAGGTGAGGTGTGGTGAGGTGAGGTGAGGTGGGGTGAGGTGAGGTGAGGTGTGGTGAGGTGAGGTGAGGTAAGGTGAAGGGTAATGAATTGGTGTTAGGTGAGGTGAGGTGTGGTGAGGTGTGGTGAGGTGAGGTGAGGTTAAGTTAGGTGAGCTTAGGTGTGTTGAGGTGGGGTGAGGTGAGGTGAGGTGAGTTGAGGTGAGGTAAGGTGAGGTGAGGTGAGGTGAAGTGAGGTGAGGTGAGGTAAAGTTAGGTGAGCTTAGGTGTGGTGAGGTGGGGTGAGGTGAGGTGAGTTGAGGTGAGGTAAGGTGAGGTGAAGTGAGGTGAGGTGTGGTGAGGTGAGGTTAAGTGAGGTGATGTGAGGTGGGGTGATGTGGGATGAGGTGAGGTGAGGTGAGGTGTGGTGAGATAGGTTCAGCTAAGGTCATATCAGGTAAGGTCAGGTCAAGTAAGGTAGGGTCAGGGCCATCAGGTCAGGTCAAGTTAGATAGGTCAACATACCTATGGGCTAATACTACATTATCGAATGGATTGTTATCTCCGTGGTTTCCTTTTCTAAATTGAATTTCGATATCAGATGACTTCGAAACTCTCTTAAACTTTAACATACTTGTACTCTGCCATTGCTATATAGTCGATGGCAATACATGTATTCATTTATTATATTAGTAATGATTTAATAAACCCCTTATTAGGTGAAGGTACTTATATATACTTAACAGCATAACTAGATAAGTGTTCCAATATGGGTGTAAGTAATTAATTTTGAAATTATTACTCTTCTTTTTTTTACCAAGTTGGATTTATTGTATAAATTTAAAATTATTATAGAAATAGACGTAATAAGGATACCAATATCACCAGTATATTAATACTAACATTAAATGCCATCTTAAATGACCTTTCCACTTGATATCTTGTCAAGGAGGTAGAATACCTTACAATTCTATATGTCAAGTAATTCTTTTGCCATTTGCTACCTTTCAATAAAATATACTTCGTAAATTTGCAATTCTACAATTATCAAAAATGAACTAGAAGTTCAATATACCTTCAAGTGCATAATTCTTACTCCTCCTTGATTGCGGGTGCTCATCTTTATTTCCGCAGCGGGGTGTTTTCAAAAGTAGTTCGGTATTACTATCCAGGATACCTTGTTATATAATTGTGTGCGATATTATATAATATTAATTAATATTAGTAATAATTAATGGACCTCGTGTTGAAATGATTTACAGCAATAACCCATTAATCAAGTTCAACTATATATCATTTGTCTCTACTCTATCGAACTGGTAAATGATATGATTTATATCATTTTTATACGGATTATTATTGGATTAAACAAAATTTGACTACTGCTTATAAGTGTTGATGTTTAAAATAGAGTGTTTAATTTGTGTGGATGCAATCACACAAATGGTGTACCCGTGGGTATGTGTGTATACGGGTAACTGGGTAGGTGTGTATTTGTCTGGGTAGTTATGTGTGTATCTGTATGTTTTTAGGTATAGATTATTTTTTAAATTAAAAATAAAAATCCAGACTTTAATAATACATTCTCCATTTGTAAATGTAGATTAAGTATGTAGATTAAGTATGTAGATTAAGTATGTAGATTAAGTATGTAGATTAAGTATGTAGATTAAGTATGTAGATTAAGTATGTAGATTAAGTATGTAGATTAAGTATGTAGATTAAGTATGTAGATTAAGTATGTAGATTAAGTATGTAGATTAAGTATGTAGATTAAGTATGTAGATTAAGTATGTAGATTAAGTATGTAGATTAAGTATGTAGATTAAGTATGTAGATTAAGTATGTAGATTAAGTATGTAGATTAAGTATGTAGATTAAGTATGTAGATTAAGTATGTAGATTAAGTATGTAGATTAAGTATGTAGATTAAGTATGTAGATTAAGTATGTAGATTAAGTATGTAGATTAAGTATGTAGATTAAGTATGTAGATTAAGTATGTAGATTAAGTATGTAGATTAAGTATGTAGATTAAGTATGTAGATTAAGTATGTAGATTAAGTATGTAGATTAAGTATGTAGATTAAGTATGTAGATTAAGTATGTAGATTAAGTATGTAGATTAAGTATGTAGATTAAGTATGTAGATTAAGTATGTAGATTAAGTATGTAGATTAAGTATGTAGATTAAGTATGTAGATTAAGTATGTAGATTAAGTATGTAGATTAAGTATGTAGATTAAGTATGTAGATTAAGTATGTAGATTAAGTATGTAGATTAAGTATGTAGATTAAGTATGTAGATTAAGTATGTAGATTAAGTATGTAGATTAAGTATGTAGATTAAGTATGTAGATTAAGTATGTAGATTAAGACGCGATTCCATGGCGTTATTTACTTTCTACATACTAATTATTATACATAATAACCTGTTACTCTCATATGATATCTACTTTGGAAATTAGATATCGCATCACTATATTGCTTATCGTTTGTAATTGTACTTGCAAATCCATACTTCACAAAGTAATTCTTTTGGAATGGTTACGATTATTCGATGTCAATACTGTACAGATTACAGTGGATAATGTGTATTATACATGGTACGCATAATATTAATAATAAACATAATATAAATGTTATAATATATTATTTTACATTTTATCAGGTATATCATTACATGCATATGAATATAGATACCTGGTAAGTGGTAGCCTTTACTCGAAGAGGATTTGCTAACAGATGTATACTCAGCGATAGTAATACGAGCACCTCAAAATTACTTTTGAAAATTGACATTTTCAACCAAGCAATCCAAATACGATTTTATAGGCAAATTTATGTTTTACTTGAATAGATATTAGAAGTTCTCATTATCAAAATATGCCTTCGCATGACATCAAATGATAAAAGGAGTGCATTACTGTTACATATGTGGTGAATCTGTCCAAAATGAGCAATGATGTTCGCATCGGTTCAGTATATTAAGTAACTAAAAGTCATAAATTAAAAACGTCATGCTCTAATGATTTCATTATAATATAATATCAAATATAATTGAGATGACTCATGAATAATTGATTTATTAAAATTAACCTAAATTAATAAAAATAGAACAGTACAAATATCATGATACTTGCGTTGACAATAATAATAATACCAAACGATATAGGATATTATAAATAACAATAGAGGTACTGTTTTATAGGCGTTTCTAACCATTGTATTATTACTCATATTATTTGTAATTGTATGTTTAATAGCTATACTCGATTTAGCATAATAATTATTATTGATTATATAATTCGTGCATCGCTAAAATATCATCATATCCAATCCTGAAATTACTCCTTTGTTTATATATCGGCTGCATAACTGAATTGTCTTCACTGCTATGCTCTAGACCCATAACATGCCCAATTTGGTGTACTGCATATTGATAGAAATTGAATTCCCCTGTTGGAAAAGCAGGTAGAGATATAGGCACTACTTCATATGGAAACTAAGTCATATGATTATTACGTCATATGCTCACTAGGCCATATGGTCATAACGTCATATGGTTATTATGTCATATGATCACTACGTCATATGTGTATTACATCATATGACTACTACGTCATATGATCATTACGTCATATGATCATTACGTCATATGATCATTACGTCATATGATCATTACGCCATATGATCATTACGTCACATGATCATTACGTCATATGATCATTACGTCATATGATCATTACGTCATATGATCATTACGTCATATGATAATAATGACATATGGTCATAAGACGTTATAAGGTCATTACGTCATATAATTACTACTGTATATGTTACTAATGATGTCAAGAAATAAAATTTCCTATAAAGGAATGTAATATGAATTCTCCTAATTAATCCCAATGTCAACGTAACCTCGTAAGTCGTGGCTATATAATTTAATAACCTCGTTTTGCCCACGTATTCGATGTCCAATTCTCGGATTCATCGAAAAGTACTTCCGCCTTCGGAAGTGGAACGTACGAATCTCCCAACCTCATGCCCGGTCCATCGATGTGTGAAAATGAAATTTTTATATCGGCTCTATCGTCCGATGTTTCATAAATATGCAAATGTTCACTGGTTGCCCAAACCTGTTGAATTATACCTCATCAAACGCAGTAAAGACTATAATTGATGCTTTGTACACTTCTGCATTTGCGTACGAATACATACGCCACTGATTATATATGAACTAATATACTATAATGATACTACTTTAGTAAATATATATATATATATATATATATATATATATATATATATATAATATTTATAATATATATAATATATATAATATTTATAATATATATAATAAATATAATATATATAATATAAATAATATTTATAATATTTATAATATAAATATATTTGTACATGATTTACAATAAGTGGATAAAATCACAAATAAAAGATATAAACTAGAAATAGAATTATAAATATAAAATGTATAACGCAAATAAGATCATAGTATGATTATAAGAACAATTGAGGAAAAGAAATATTTAATGATGTTGTTATAGATTTCAATAGAATCTTTTTACATTCATAATTCCATAGTTTATTCTTTGTCTTTCTTAAATGTCTATCACCTGGATTACTTGAACCTAGATAAATTTGGCGATAGGTCAAACTGTACCGAGGTATATATGTTCACTTATTTTCTTTTCTACAACGTATGTTTACATTATTATCAAAGGCAATTGTAAGATTTGTAATATAAGATGAACTATTGGCGGGAATAGCAAAATCGGGTATTACTATCTTTGTTTGATGTTTTCTTTCTTGTACGTTAGTCTGGTCTATCTTTGATGTGAAAAGCGCGTATCGAAGACTAGGTATGTTTCCATGCCTATATGTATGAATATATTCATATGATATAACATTACTAAACGTGTGGGTATTATTTCAATAGATACTGCACACTTTTGAAATATTTGTTTTTAGAACCGAGATATTTTTTGAAGGAAGTTCTGTGCCAATAACTCCAAGCAATAAAAGTTTTGCTATTTTTGTTAATAACCTAGAAATATTGTTTTCTTTAACGTAATGAGATATTCCCTTGTTTTCCAGTCTAAATAATTGCTCCGACCATCTTTTAGGAGTTGCTAATCTTAACATTCGAATATCTTTGATAGGACTTATCAGCTATAGATGATTATAGTATGTTTATTATCCGGTACATATAGATGTATATCCATCCTGGCAGTATGCAGAGACATTCAGCTATAAAGTGATTCCTTAAAGTAAATAAAATACCGTCCTTGTTACCCAATAACAAAGCATTTACTGCAGCTCTAGTAAACCCGAGGGATGTGTTGGTAGTTTCTGTTAGTTGATTATCAGCCATAGTAATTTTGTATTGTCTTTATCCGGAAATATATATATATATATATGAATATGTGTGTGTGTATATGTGTGTATGTGTGTGTGTATGTGAATATTTTATTATACACAAATATTGTAATATTTAGATCAATGTTCTACAATGTATTAACGAATTTAAATTAGTAAATTGAATTATTAAGTAAAGTGAACATATAGGTAAGGTAAGGTAAGGTTATTAGGTCATATAAAGTAACGCAAAACACATGAAAGAAAGTTACTATTCTCACCTGATGAGGAAGCTTTTTAGCTTAAATACATTTTAGTAAGGTATGGAGACATCTGTTTTATGAGAAGGGGGTTCAATTTGGTTGGTGCCAGTTAGTCATTATTATTGTAGCCAAACTAATTAAATAGTTTAGGAGGAAGTGTCGTGTGGTGAGGAGATGAGGTAGGGTAATAAGGTGGGAATATCGTAGTTGTCTGTTATTTGTCATTATATTCAGTACTTTCTTAGGTTGGGTGGTTGGTCATGAATCAGGATGTTTTAGTATTATAAGTAAGTTTTAGGCATATAATGTTTATAGTTTGAAAATTAGTCGGATACTTCTGTTAATAATAGCGTCAAGTCTTTTCAGTTTAGTCTGTGCAGTGAGTAAAGTACTGCACTAATTTAGTCGAGATAGTATATTGGTTACGTAAGTAATGTAGCAGTATTTGTATTTATATAGAGTTGTAGTTTGTAAAGGTAGTTGTAATAGTAGTTGTAATAGTAGTGGCATGTTTCAGTAAAGGAATAAGTCTTAATCTCTTGTCAAACTTGAGTCCGAGGTATTTGTTGGGTCAGTTAGCTAATTAGTATGTTATTAATGTAAGACATGTGTGTGTGTGTGTGTGTGTGTGTGTATGTGTGTGTTCGTGTTCGTATGCGTGTGCGTGTGCGTGTGCATATGTATATATATGATTATATATATATATATATATATATATAGTATCGGTCTATTGATATATCCATGTACTGAATAAAGAATATGTACAATAGTATCACTTACCTAAGGTAAATAGCATATAGTAAATAGCATATTGTAAATAGCATATAGTAAATAGCATATAGTAAATAGCATATAGTTAATAGCATATAGTAAATAGCATATAGTTAATAGCATATAGTAAATAGCATATAGTAAATAGCATATAGTAAATAGCATATAGTAAATAGCATATAGTAAATAGCATATAGTAAATAGCATATAGTAAATAGCATATAGTAAATAGCATATAGTAAATAGCATATAGTAAATAGCATATAGTAAATAGCATATAGTAAATAGCATATAGTAAATAGCATATAGTAAATAGCATATAGTAAATAGCATATAGTAAATAGCATATAGTAAAT
>OZ038312.1:4804278-4859278 GCA_964035775.1 Osedax frankpressi | reverse complement strand
TTCAATACTTCAACAGAAATAGGAGACTATGAGGAGGCTTTACTACAATTTTAATATGCAGACTATCAGCCTATTCACACCGGATAGCCGAACATAAAATAGACGACATCCGTCTATTTCTCCTATTCACGCTATAGCGGCATATTTCGCGATAGACGGTACAAAATACCGCCGTCTATTATGCCGCGTCTATTTGCAAAATAGCCGATTGAAATCATAAAACTGTCAATCAAATTATGCCGGTGATTTTTAATTTTGCGAAGTACTATAAAAGGTCATGCAGCTATTTTACCCAGCATGCAATATATATTTAATAACATTTCTATTGTTGTTGTTGTTTTCGAAAGTTTAAAATTTAATTAAAATTTATAAAATTTATAAATTTATAAAAATGGGGCGATCGAAAGCATATTCGAATGAAGAAATAGTGTATTTAATACAAGCATGGAGGGAATATCAGATTATGAAAGAATCTGGGAAATTGATTAGCAATAGAGAGATGTTTGCAGTAATATCGACAAATTTAATGACGCGTGGTTTCGAGATAAGAGACCCTTCTGCCCTAGAAGATAAATTGGGCAGAATAAAGAGTGTATACCTGAAGGTTAGATTAATTTATTTAAATTAGTTAATTATCGTATATCAATAGTTACTTAAATAAATTGTAATTTATAATATATCCAGTGAAAAATTCAAATTAAGATTATTTTATAATATAATTCTTTACATTGTTTATATATTGAATAATCAAAATTGTTAAATATAGCGTAATATATATATATATATATAATTAGTTATATTCTAATAATCATATCATTAGGACGTAGATCACAATAGAAGGCCGGGTGTTTGTGCTCAATATTCACCATTTTTCCACGAAATGGAAAAGGAATATAATGCAGGCAGAATGAGAAGAGCCATTTCCGAACCATTGAATTGGCATAATGGCATGAATAGTTAGAGAAAAATTATATGCAAATGTTAATTTATTCTATATGCTATTCTTTAAATGATATAATATTATAATAAACTATATTATATATTTGTAGTTACTGGAAAAAGTTGGCGGATAGAGCAGAGAGAAGAGGAACAAAATGACAGGTTTTTATTGCGTATATTTGTTTAAATTTCTTTGGCCTTTCTTATAACTAATTATAATTTTAATATTATTACAACAGGAATATCCAAAGAGAATTTTTAATTTTATAAAAGAAAATCGACCATAATTATATTTTACGAAATAAATAGTTATAATAAGTTGTTGATTATTATTATATATTGAATAATTCAAATAAAATTAGAGACTATTTTTTATTGCGTCACGAATTAGTAATGCATTAGGAGTGTCATCGTGGATATCTCTTTCAAGAATTATTTCTTGATATTCGTCATCGATTTCAATTTGGTTCTAATTTGGTTCATCGATTCCAATTTGGTTCATCGTTGTGGCAATTGGAATTCATGTCCATTGATTCCACCAAGTTATGTAGAATAAACCCAGCAACTATATAATTATTTATGTTTTTTTTGAGGGTGCATCTAATAAATTCCACCGAGACTTGAGCCGACCGAAAGCCTGTTCAATTGTCATTCTCGCTCTTTTCTTCGTGGAGAATATCGCATAAGTAGTCAAATGTTTGCCGGGACATCCTATATCAAATTGTACATATTATTGATTATACATCTTACGACGTTATTGATTATTATTGTAAATGAATATTTAAAATTATTAATACATTTGACCTACCTAAAATGGCTATATCATTGGCTTGAGTCGAATCTTGTTTGAGCCATTACCCACCATTCAACATTTTTCTCTCTGATCCAATATCTAATATTTTCGTCTTCCATTACGCCAGCAACCATTAAAGCATAATAACCATACCTTCTTTGCATATACAATTCACTCATGTTTTTCTGTATATGTTAATAATTATCATAATATAATTTATTATAGTAAAATAACTTTTACAGTATATGTCAATGATATATATATATATATATTATATGTAACTAATTAATAGTTATAATAATAATTAATTGTGATTATTATATTAACTATTAATTTAAATTATATATGGCGTATTTACTAATTATTATACTAGTATAGTATAATAAATAATTTAATATTATTTTCAGATTATAATAAATATATAAAGGTTAAGTTACTATATCAACTTAATACATTTTAAAATACAATACATATTTAATTACAATATTAATAATATTGTATCGATATGATACATATACATATTTATTTATAATTTACTAACATTTTAAATTATATATTTCAATTGTTTTTGTTTTAAAATATCAATAATAATAGAATTTAGATAGTCGGGTAAAATAGACGAATGTGTTTTTGGTGTGAACCATGTTTGTATATAATTATAGGCGTGGCTTATATGTACGAAAAATAGACGAATCGGCTATCCGGTGTGAACAGGCTGTAAGCTTAAATGATATATCGAAACAACAATTTTAAATAAATAGATTAATATTAATATTAGTATTGCAGAATTTTTTATATTTTAATTTGTGTAATATTTCATAATACTCAATAATATTTGTAAGCTAATTTAAAATATTAATAATTACACATTTTATTAAAAAATTCAATGTATAGTTTATAAAGAAATATTTACAAGTGTAAATATAGAAAATGCAATCATTTAAAAATAGATAAAGTGAATTATTCTAGTACTATGTTTATAATGTATAATAATATGTCGCAATATAACAATGAATCAATAAATATACTGCTTTTTTATTAATTATTAATAAGTGTAGTTTCTCCCTGGAATGTCTCCCATCTATTTGAAACCTAAAATAAAATTATAATCTTTATTAACTATTTGCATTCATAACAAACCTAACCAATAGCAATCTAGATCATATTCAATTAATTTTATATATATATATATATATTTGAATTATAATATATTATTTTATTGCATATAAATTTTAAAAAGGTGATTTAAATTATGTTTAGAATTAATAAATACATACAATTTTAGTTTGTAATCATACATTGTAACTAATTCACCTTGAAAACCAATATTTCCAACCTCTTGCTCGTGTTTTATCAATGACTCTATATGGCATGTAAGAATTTTCCTGAATTCATTTTTCCTGTGCATCTCAAATCTCCTGATTTCTATTCGTATGTTTTTAGTGATGTCTGCAAATTCTCTCTCACTTTGTTCTAATTTCATCTCGAGCTAAAAACATTGTTCAACAATTTTAAATTATCATTATTATTCGGTAGCAATCAAATATTTATTAACTCTCGAGATTTCTTGACAGATAGACGGTATTTTATCTAATTTTCGAGCAGACTCCAATTTTGATCTTTGCTCCATTTTCTTTGTTAAATTATTTTCCGTTTCCTTCCACAGCCGATAAGATTTCTCTCTCTCATTAAATACAGCCTGTTAAAGGGTATTATGGCCTGTTAAATGGGTATTATGCATTGTATTGGAAATAACAATTATTTATCTACAAAAATAAAATGAAAAATAATATATAAATAAATGACATCGGGTAAATAAAATCGTTATCTTCTCAGCAAACCTTCACTGACTCGACCATTGCCATATAGTCTTTAATCAGCTCGTGTAGAGAATAAAAATCACTGTTGGATATCTTCATAAATGAAACTTCTATATGCTCCTTTATTGTTGTTAAATAGAGGTTATAAGTACTACTCGTATCTATAGTGAAACTGATTGGTATGTAAGTAATTAATAACCTGTAGTTCAGCAAATTGTGAAAGTGCTTTGGACAGAGAAGGAATTTCTTCACTAGCACCTAGAACCGCAATTTCTTTACCGATGTTGGAAATGTAAGTAGTCATACCTAGCATGTTGTTAACAATTACGGACTCAAAAACTTGGTTTAAAATTAGAATTTTTACAAAAGATGATTACAAATATTAAATAAATTAATATATAATATCATTAAATAATATCATCAAAAATATAAATGTAATTAAATCATTTCTAAAAATAATATAAAACTTTTAGAATTTTACTACAAACTTTTACGATTGGCGACTAGAGAACTTGTGTGATTAGAAATCATCTTCAATTGCAAATCCATCTCACCAATCTCATTTGCTTTATCCTCAAACCACTATTATGTAAATGTTGAAATCTCTTACATAAAATGAAGTTAAAATACTTAGAATCTTTATTAAGATCTAAGAATATTAACGAATGCTTAAATATCAGAAGAAGAAGTTTTGAGGTTAGTGAAATGGAAATCATGCTTTTATGAAATAAATGTCAGTGCAACATTTACTTACATCGCAACAATACATCGCTACACTAGTGAAACTACAGTTGCATGACTTATAACTTTACCTGAATGAAATACATTTGTTGAAAAGCCTGATAAATGTGAATTTAAAGGGTATAATTCGGTATTAAATTCTTTAAATTAATATATAATGTGAATTGAGAGATTAAAGATGATATGTACCTGGTCGGATTCATCAATTCTAAAAGCAATTTTATTGAGGCTATCTCCCACCTAACAACGAGGAAAGAATGTTAAATTAATATTAAAACTAAATTTATGTATATTATATATGTGTGTGTGTGTGCGGTGTGTGTATGGTGTGATGTGTGTGTGTATGGTGTGATGCGTGTGTGTGTGTGTGTGTGTGTGTGTGTGTGTGTGTGTGTGTGGAATGGAGTGTGCGTATATGTTTAAGAGTGTATGTAGACTAATTTGAGTAGATAGATTTCTATAAATAGATAGATAAACCTTTCCAAATAAACGTATCATGGCTGCACTACTAATTGAAGAGGTGTTCGAGGATTTTGGTAATGCATCCGTATTAGTCAAGAAATTCACGAAATCCAAATCGTCCAATAAACGTGGATTTCTGGCAGTACGATTTAAATACCTATTTATTAGAAAAGCAATTATTTGTAAGTAAATTCTCACTAAACTTAAGACATAAAACTTTTAATTTAAAAAGATAAAAATAAAATCAATTGCTAACTAAAATAATTTTTACGAGTAAAATCATTGTCTATTTTGTAAAATGCAGATAAGTTACGGATAGGAAGTACAAGTGCTAGTCTGTAATCCACATCGTCATGTGATGTAATATTACGTAACCTCTCCAAAGCTGCTGTCCGGTGTTCTATGAATTCACAAGTAGAATCGTCTTTGCTTATTTTAATTTTAGTCATTCCTTTGCACCGAAACAATGAAATAATCTCGTATTAATGAAAAATATAAAAATCTATCTAATTTTATGAAATGATTAATTCTCAATGAATTATTAATGCCGAGAATAACCAATGACATTCTTGTCCGGAGCAAACGGAACAATGAATCCTCTGACTTGATACTTATGGACCAACTGTTCCCTCAAACCGAGGAAATCGCTGAATCGCCTATAAACGACATGCGAGGATCTGGAGAAGCTCTGAAGCGAAGTCTAAAGGAATACAAGTAAGATTTCAATTGTGAATTAATAGAAGTGTATTATGTGTTACTTGGTACTTACTTTAGTAGTTATTTTAAAAGCCACATATGCATTTATTCCATCACCCATCTTCCTTGGCTCATTGACAATTATTTCAATTTTCTCATTATTCAAGTGTTCATCCAGTAGATTTATCTCCTACATAGTGAAATTTAATATTTCAAACCATGCCGGTCTAGTGTTACATTAGTTACGGCGTAATTAAAACTTTTTATCAATTTTCTAAATGATTTATCTAATTTTAAAACTATGATTCGAAATATGCCGCAAAAAATAAAGAGGTCATTCTAGCATTTGTTTTAGACAAGAATGTCATTTATTCTCGGCATTAATAATTCATTGAGAATTGATAATTTCATAAAATTAGATAGATGTTTATATTTTTCATTAATACGAGATTATTTCATTATTTCGGTGCGAAGGAATGACTAAAATCTAAATAAACGTATGACGTTAAAGTTCATTACAAAAATAATACACCAAACCACAATAGATTGAGGTGTTATGCTGGTATAGGTCTGATTGTTCGATTGTATTTCCTCTTCATCGTTCATAACTGTTAGAGAACCTCGTGCCAATTGATCTGCCGAGTCATCGATGTCTAGAGGGTTAAAGTTCAAAAGGTTAAATAGCAGCAGAGATAATACAAATTTATTAAATTTAGTGAGTGGTTTTAATATACATATTATGTAACATATCTGTATAGAAAAAAAATTGACAAATTATTAATATATAATATCATCAATACAGTTTATATAATATATATTATATAAACTGTATTGATGATATAATATATTAATAATTTAACATTATATATATATATATAATATAAATAATATATATAATACATATAATATATATTAATTATTATTATTAATTTATTATATACAAAATAAAACTGACAGTTTTAGCAGCTATATGCTGTTATCTAATGTATTTGGGAATATATATATATATTATATATATGTAAATAATATATATATATATATATATATATATTATATATATGTATATTTTATATATATATATATATATATATATATATATATATATATATTATATAACTAATCAATATATAGGAGAAATGACAGAAAAAATACAGTATTATGTTAAGCATAGATTAATGTCTAATACAAATTTATGGTATCAAGTCACTCTCTAATGTTACCACAACATATATATAATATAGTGCATAATGTATAGCGTAAGAGTGTATAGTGTACACTGTACAGTGTAGTGTACAGTGTGCAGTGTATAATGTGTAGTTCATAGTGCGTAGTGTATAAGAAATAGTAAATGGTAAATAGTAAATAGTATATAGTATATAGAATATAGTATATAGTATATAGTATATAGAATATATTATATAGAATATAGTATATAGTATATAGAATATAGTATATAGTATATAGTATATAGTATATAGAATATAGTATATAGTATATAGTATATAGTATATAGTATAGTATATAGTATACAAATGGTAATTAGTATATAATATATATTATAAACGGTGTGTATTATAATTGGCCTGAGTATGAGTATATTCTAAAATGTTTTTATACTATAGTATCAACAATGACTTTAAAACTTATTGAGTCACACAATAGAAAGTACAATAAGGATCAGAACGGATCACAAATCAATTAAATACTTAATTACTTAAAATGCCATAATAAAATTAGATTAATACAAGTCCAAAATATACATTTTATAAATAACAATCTAATGTATCATATTATATTAAAATATCAAATATAATATAATACATTAGATTGTTTATATATTATTTTATTTTGATATTTAATCATATATTAAACAAATAATAAGAAATTAATAATTATATTCAGTTAGGGTTTACAATTATAAAACACATATTTTGTAATGTATACAAATATATTTAAAATTTACAATCTAAGTTTGTTTATTTACATAAGGTCTATTCAATTATTCAATGTAAAAATGGAAGAATCTTTCTTATTATCAATAAATGATAATTTAAAATCAAAAAAATATTAAAATACTATAATAAAATGGTGGAAAATGTGATTGATAAAGTTTCTTATATTGAACAATAAGTAATTACACATTACATAACAAAACATATTTAATATATTAAAATAGTAAATTGTTATGAATAAAATGCATTAATACATCTGAAAATAGTATGTACATTTTATATAAAGCAGATACAAACAAAGAGATCATCATTACACTTTTTAATTTTTCTATATATTTCCTGTTTTTATTTTTCAAGCCGTTCTAAATTCAAGACTTTCTAAATGTTCATATATGTCCAAAATAAATATCATAACTTTGGCTTTATTTTTTATATAATTTAAAAACCTCTGTAATTGTAACTTTGTAACTCATATGAGATATATATATATTAGTTTGGTAAAATTTACTTTAGTAAAATAGGAATATGTAAATTTCATCAATAATTTTAAAATAATAAATATGTGTTTATTAAATTAATATTTAGTGTTTTTTAATACAAAATATGCCATAATATGTATATTTATATTATGTTTAATATTATAAATACTTTAATATTTATAATAATAATAGTTTTAGAGTTATAGAGAATTTTATGAGCAATAGTAAAATTTAAAATGTATGTGAAATTTAGTGATCTCCTTTAACAAGTGACAAAATAGTTATCGATGCAAAAAAGGTTCGAATAAAATGAGTAAAATAAATGAGTAAAATCATATCTAATGTTGTAAACTACTCAACCTTGAAATAAGTCTTCCTTGTCACTAAAACTCTCCAAGCTATCATTCCTCGTGAAATTATTATCTCTCATAGTTACAATAGTGCCATCTTCATTTCTGATCGGAGCGGAACTGGTCGCTGGTTCATCTTCTAAAGGTTCATCATCCATCTTTTCATTCGACAACGCATTAGTTTTAATTTTTGAGATATCAATTTCTGCTTCGACGTAGTCTGTATCCTTATTCTCCAACGATACATTTGTCATACTCTGTTTAACGTTTAATCAAAATGAAATTAGAAAAAACACAACAATGTAATTCTGCATTTGCATAAAAATATAATAAAAGATAAATAGGAGGTAATGGTAATGTATTTGATATATTGGAATATTCCAATATATATTTTAAATAAATGTTATACTTTTATATACCCAGGAAACTATCCCGGTTATTTTAACTTCGTTGTTAAACAATAAAATATATTTAATTTGTCTTAAAAATAATTTTTTTATTTCAAATAATTATATAAAATTATATATATTGTTACAACATCTGGTTTCTTGAGTATTTATTAAAAATAAATAGTTATTTCATATATCAATAGTTATATACAAGATTACTAAAATACATGCTTGCCTATCTCTTCTGCATCACATTAACATATTAACATACGGCTAATTAATAAACCCGCAAACCAGCAAAATAATAAGTTTTTTTTAATTATAATATTGTATCCAATATTTTACAGTTACTTCATACATGATTATAGAGTACAAAAATAATACAAACTCAATTTCTAATCATATATTTAATATAATAGTATGTTTATATAAAAATACTATAATTCAATATTTTAATTTCACATTCCACACAAGTGGGTGTAACCATATAATTTCATTATGATCAATTTCTCTACCCCCGGTATATAGCAATCTTGGGTTATATATTATATAATACATTGTTATTTTTGAGATTTAAGCAATTGTATCTTTTTATATAAATATAAGATATAGTTGTATCCACTATAACATTTACTTAATTACGAGATTATTTTGTGTTGTCGTTTTAAAATGAGTCATAATGTCTATAATGTATAATTTAATGTTTTGTAAATATGATATCATTTCTATATATTAATATGTATTCAATAAGTTTTCCTTATTGAAATATCAAACTTTCAGAATATAAACAAGAAGTAATAGTTAAAAGTAAATATATTCAAAAAAAGTATATATATTAAACTTTTATAATGTATGTTTTATATAATTTTAAAATATCATTAAACTTTTAAATTTTAAAGTAATAAATAAAAGTATAATGTATATAATAAATACCACTAAATATATAAACAATGATCAAATAAACCAAGTAAAGTAATATCATAAATTTAAAAATTTAAATGTATGTAAATACGGAACTAATTTTTTATTTTATTTTCATAATTATAACTATCTAATTCAATTATTTATATATCGTAAACGTAATATATACTTTAATAAATGTACCTCAACAGTAGATTGAAATAAATCATCTTCAAAATCATCCTTTTCTAATTGGTTTAAATCAGGTATTATTGTGGGCGGTTCATTAGAATCAGCCATATTTATGAAATACTGTCATGTGACAAGTATGTTTATTATTATTTAGTCAGGTTACCTAGGTAACGAATTAAAACTATAAATACTATATAGATATATATTTATTCTTTTATTATCCTGTAAAATAATAGATATATTTTGAAGTTTGCGCAAAATATCTTATCTGAATATAATTATAATTTAATGGTATAATATATAGTTCATATATAACTCAATATTATATATATTGCATGTTAAATACATAATCTTGTATTAAAATAACGATAAGTAATTTATACATACAAATTATTTAAAAAAATGTATTGATTATAATTTGAAACTTTCATAATAATAAATTAGTTGAGAATTAGGATAGCAAGTAATAGAGGCGGCATGTAAATACTTATATTGTAGGTGATAGGTGGGGCATTAGTCAATCGATCAACATTGAAACTCGACTAATTTCGAATGATCAATATAAAAATAAATCATAATCTTGAAAATTAAAATACCTTGAAAATTATTACCAGGATGTAAAGAAACCGAATTGTCTTAAATAATATTGACTCGATGTTGGACAAATCTAATAACTAGTTTATAACTGCTAGTGAATAGATTAATACATTCACAACGTATATTATATTATTCTTAGATATTATATTAGCTTTGCTGAAGCATTACAATTATTTTTATTTTTATTAACTGTAAATAAAAGTTTAGAGAGCTTCACAATATTAATTAAAACAAATTAATTACATTAATATATAACCCATAAATATATATAAAAGTGTATTTTGATGATATTACATAACATTGAATGACATTTAAAACTTTAATAATAGAGTGAATTTCTTAATTCAATTTATACACATATATATTACAAAAGGTTCTTTAATAATTCTCCAAAATATAAACATTAAAATCAATATATATATTATCCAAGTTTTATTTATATATTTATTAATCAGGGTAAATTATGAATTCAGAAAATTTTTGGTTATATTTTTTAAATTAAATTATTCCTCGCCAAATATAGAATCATATATCCCTATCGATATCCATTATTGATTTAATATTTAAAAAGAGTAACCTTAGTATTTACTACTTCCAGTATACTCCAAGCATACTATTATAGTATTTCACATGTAATACAATGCTCATTATTTACAGTTTTTTTCTTTCGTTTCAAAGATGAAATCATTGGGAAAAGGAAAGGGCAAAAAAAAAGACTATATTTATAATAATAATAAAACGATATCATTGAGAAATATTTAATTTTTTAAATATTTTCTTTATATATTCTTTAAACTGCAAGGTGGATAAATCATCAATTTGAGCAGATTCTTTGGGATTGATCTTCGTGGAGATGTTAATATTTAAATATATGTAATTATTAAATAAACCTATAACTGTTGTGATTAAAACGTATTCCTACAGTATTCACTAACGGCATACACAGTGTACCCCATACTTGCTAGTAAAGATATTTCATATTCGTGAGAATATATTAATTGATTAGAGTTCACAATGAATTGATTCAGTCCCAGTAAGCGAATCAATATTCTGTAGAGGTTATTTGTTTCATAAAAAATTATTCGATAAAATTGATCAAAAATAAAATATTTTATAAAATAAATCATATATTGAACCTTGATATATATAAAATATAAAGAAAATTTGATTATTAGAAATATTTGAAATTACAATTTATTAGGAGGTTGATAAACAGGTTAAATAAATTTAAAGAGTTTGGAAAATAAACCTAGTATTCTTATATTTCGATTTTTCTGGAGATATTAATATATTTTCATAATCCTCACTAAAATAAATGTTCAAATATAAATATTTAATTATATCAGACTACAATTCTAGAAATCATTGCATCGGTATAAATTGTAATTCTCAGATTCTGATTGATTTTAGAAAACGTTTATATTAGTTTATAATTAGACTGATATACTTGATATCAATTTGAAATATAATCTAATTAATAAGTACAGATTCAAATTTGAAACTTTAGTAATTAAAAGCATGAATTAATTAAGTGATGTAAAAAATAAATTAAAAAACCAAGTAAATTATAAAAAAATAATATAGTAAATAGTATTTAGTAAATACTTAATAGTAAAGAGTATTTAGTAAATACTTAATAGTAAAGAGTATTTAGTAAATAAGTAATAGTAAAGAGTATTTAGTAAATACTTAATAGTAAAGAGTATTTAGTAAATACTTAATAGTAAAGAGTATTTAGTAAATACTCAATAGTAAAGAGTATTTAGTAAATACTTAATAGTAAAGAGTATTTAGTAAATACTTAATAGTAAATAGTATTTAGTAAATACTTAATAGTAAATAGTATTTACTATATTTACTAAATACTAAGAAAACACTAAGATGAATAGTATATATATCTATCAGAAATTGTGGGCCAAAGCAAAATGAAAGAAATGCCGGAAACAGCCAGTCTAGTTTATATAACTACATTAGAGGACAACTGATTCATAAGTATATATATACGTGAAATTTTGATTCATCATGCAAACCTCTTCAATAAAAGATTACTCGTAATACTTTCTCCGACTTCAGTCTCCGAATACTCGACTTGGCGTTGTAAGGACAGCTGAGTTTCGTTGAAATCGAGAAGTTTTTTATTGCTAGCATCCAGTCGTATTTCAATATCTGTAATTTTGTTGTCTACTCAAAAATTGATATGTAATTTAAATTGAATGATCTTAACAATTAAAAATATTAAAAACTAATTTAAAATTATTTAGTTAATTAGTAATTTAATATAATATTTTGTATTAATATTTTAGTCGATTAATGCTTTTAATGAAATAATAAACTGAGTTAAACCGCATATACTGGAGAAAGGCAATACGAAATGATATTTAAATTTTGTCGGCCCAATGAACTCGGTTAATGTTTGTATCATTCGAAAAAGACCTTGACGATGAGTAATCTCCAGAGTGAAGTCGTGAAGTCCACTAGAATTACTAGCCTCTCTTAGGAATTTCTACAGGTCAGTCTTTGTTAGTAAGGAGCAATTGCGATAGAAGTTCAACGTCGTATTGTATATAAAAGTATGGTAGTGTAATTGTAACATTTAGTGGTTAATAGGAGCATTTAGAATGTAATTGTAGAATTTTAAGAGTTATTGAGAAATTAAGTTGTATTAGCAAACAGATAAATGTGGATTTTCTAAATTCTTTGAAATGTTTGCAAAGAATAAATACAAAATAAAACTATAGTATGTAATATACAACAGTATATTACATAGTATGTATACTATAGTATATTATATATACTATAGTATGTAATATAAATGTAATTACATTAATGCAAAAAATGAAATTGTTTTAAATAGTTTGCTGAGTGATACATAATATAACGTTACATAAATATTACATAAGAATACATAAATATTTCATAAAAATTACATAACATCACATAACATAAATATTTCATATCATTATATAAACATTACATATACATTACATAAACATTACATAAACATTACATAAACATTACATAAACATTACGTAAACATTACGTAAACATTACGTAAACATTACGTAAACATTACGCAAACATTACGTAAACATTACGTAAAAATTACATAAATATTACATAAACATTACATAAACATTACGTAAAATTACGTAAACATTACGTAAACATTACGTAAACATTACATAAACATTACGTAAACATTACGTAAACATTACGTAAACATTACATATATCCTAAATATGATTGAAAAGGAAATCTTAAAGATACATGGAATTCCTTGAAAAGTAACCTCTGATAACGCTTTAACATGAATTGAATGATGTCTACACACTGCATCCAAGAGAATCATTTGGTAATGTTGTTCGAGGGGCCTTCCTGATAATAAACAATATGAGGTTAATCACTTTATGGTTTTGTAAATATTATATAACTGACTGACTGACAAGCGAAAACAGTCATATGATTATTATATGGATTATAAATCAATTCTACATCTTGTCATTATAAAATAATATGAAATCAATTTCTGAAAGTTGGATAATAAATCTTATTTTCTTTACGCATTAATGAATTTATTGAAATTTACGTGAATAAAAAAAGTAGTAAATTACTTAAAGTTGTAAATTACTTAAAGTAGTAAATTACTTAAAGTAGTAAATTACTTAAAGTAGTAAATTACTTAAAGTAGTAAATTACTTAAAGTAGTAAATTACTTAAAGTAGTAAATTACTTAAAGTAGTAAATTACTTAAAGTAGTAAATTACTATCGAATCTTTAATAAGAGTACGATAACTATATGCGAGTAGTTTACAAACTTGATTTGGTGAGTTGAAATCGATCGCAGAGCGCAATCGACAACAGTTCTTCGTCGAAATGTCCGTTCATCGCCAAGCCAACGTTCAGATCTACAAAGCTCTCCGGGTATCTGTAGGATACGCGTTCGTCGGATTTGCATGCCCGAATCGCCTTGTCAACGATTCCCGTCGGCAAGTCACTCCGTAACAACGAGTACGCCCAGATCACCTGGGAAAGGCGTCGGACGCAGGAATAGAAATATTGTGTCGAATATCAAATTTAAATACAACCTCTTCAGGAATAGTTGTTTGCGTTGATATCGTAATAAATGTTATCGAACGGCGGACTAAAATAATACCAGTTTCTATATCCGTATTAATCAAATCGAATATATAGAAGAGAACTACGGTTCGACGCGGTGTAATTGACTAGGGTGACCTTGGCGTAGTCTTTCAGGCGAAGCGACGCGTCGGAGGCAAAAGACACCGCCAGCAGTCGAAAGAGACGCTCGTGTTGCATCCGCAACGAGGCGTAAGTTGACACCAGGTGAACCCGCGTCGTCGGGTCAATCGAGGTCACGCCGGTGTCGAGTAAACGCGTCGCTAGTTTACTTGGTGAGTATTTATATACTATTATATTACTACAAATTTACACCTAATATACCAATAATATTTTATTAATTAACCAGTAATATACCACTAATATACCACTAATATACCACTAATATACCACTAATATACCACTAATATACCACTAATATACCACTAATATACCACTAATATACCACTAATATACTACTAATAAATTACTAATATACCACTAATATACTACTAATATACCACTAATATACTACTAATATAACACTAATATACCACTAATATACCACTAATATAGCACTAATATACCACTAATATACCACTAATAAACTACTAATAAACTACTAATATACCACTAATATACCACTAATATACCAATAATATACCACTAATATACCACTAATATACCAATAATATACCACTAATATACCACTAATATATCACTAATATACCACTAATATACCACTAATATACTACTAATATACCACTAATATACCACTAATATACCACTAATAATATACTAATATACCACTAATATACTACTAATATACTACTAATATACTACTGTTATATCACTGATTGGGTGATTTTGCATAACATCAAATAAATATATATTTAATATTTAATATATTCAATTCAATATTAAATTCCTAATTTTATAAACCACTAACTCATAGAATGAAGGAATTGAATAGTGGGAAAGCCGTAAGACTTTTAATATATTAGCAATTACATAAGGATTTCGCAATATTGCAGATTTATCAGCAGTCAATAATTTGTTTGAAATCTCCATCAATAATTGATAATTTTTTATTGAAGTGTTCGAATTAAAAAAACAATGACAAATCTGCAGACAAATATTGGAGAATTATTAAAGGTCAATACTTAATATAAAGATAGAAAGACTATGCTACAAACATAACCATAGCAACGTGCGTAATGGGCATATCACTGATCATTCCGGTGAGCATAGATTCAAAACTCGCCATTAACTCAACGCTGGCAAAGCGATAGTGTCCGATATAAAGAGAACTTTGCAGCAATTGGCATTCCGTCAACTTATTCGAAATCAAGGTTTGAACGAAAACGGAGTGGAAAACGGTTCCGATATCCCTGGGTGCCTGTAGTTTAAAGATGCGGAGCGTAAAGCAACCAACGATCGACATGCTATCGGAACCTGGTAGAATATGTCGGCGATTAGGAGTAATTCATCGAAGGACAGGCGATTCACCCTCCTGCAGGCCAATTGTTCCACGTGCCGCCAGTTGTGGATATCAGTTCCTCTCTTCAACAGAGCAACCATATCGCTTGTAAATTCTTTTTCTTGATTTAAATGCGAGGTTTTCGAAGAATGCGAATTTCCGAAATTCACTTGAATTCGAGAGGCTACGAGTGTTTCACGAAATCTACTGTCCGTTAACAATAGCAATCGTAGGCGATCCGTGACAACTTTGTTTGAAGTTCCCTGCGTGCGACCAAATAAAACCTTTTTACTGAAACATCTAATTCCCATTTTCGCTGAGATTAGGCTTCTCGGTATCAAACTATTTGCCATTTTGGGATCTGTTGGAAACAAGACATAAACTATTATAATATCTATATTAATCGGCTTTTTTTTACATTAGAGCATATTACAAATAACGATTAGATTTTAATAAATATAGATTAATATTTATATTTATCTGAATATTTGATTTTTACAGAAATATTAAAATTAATTAATAAAATAAACTGCAGAAAAATGTTGACAAAAAAATAATACTTATTAAAATAATATACTCATAATAATAGTTACAATATATATTGTACAATATACAATGTGACCCTATTAAATTCATATTTAGATATAATCATATTATATTTATATATGGTGTTTACATATATTTCAATTCTACCTACTTGCAATGTAGAATGTATGAATTACCTATATAAGAAAAGCACCGCAGCGCTCAAACAGAATAATGAAATAACATTTAATGCCCCAAAACATACCTCTATCAACAGAATAATGATCAGTTTGTTATTAGTGATAGTACGTCGTTGATCAGATATTCGTTATTATAGATATTCGGTTGACTATTTGATCATGTTTGTACAGCGAATAAGAAGAAGCTCTGTGCTGAAGGTCTCCTGATCAGGTGGAGTTATCTCATCAACCACACTAATAACCAATAATAAGCTGGTATGTTATAAATAGATTTTAAAAACTAATACTTTTTTCATAATAACTATCAACATGGACACAAATCTACATGTATAAGATTTATCTAGATATGTATATATACGTGTATGCGTGCTGCGTGTGTATAAATATATATATATATATATATATATATGTGTGTGTGTGTGTGGGTGTATGTATGCGTGTGTGTGTGTGTGTGCACCTGAGTGTATGTGTGTATACACACTAATCTTTTGAGATTTATTTATTTTTAATTTGAACACTCTCCGTAATCGACATAATCTACCACGCTCATTACACGAACCACATGCCACTTTCTTAACATATATCTGTCAGAGTTTTAATTCACTCCTTTAAAATAAAATGTATAAGTTTACGAAGATTCATATATAATAACGGAACTTAAAGTATTTAGTAATATTGTAAATGAAATATCCTATATTAAATATAAATACCTATTATAGATTATATATTATATGAATGTGCATATAAAATAATATCTATTTCAAATTTTGAAAATTATTTTAATAAAATCAAAGATATTAGATTTTTATTTTTTAAATTCAATGATAATATGATGAATAACAATATTGGATAATATTAAAATTATAAATTAATGTAATATAAAGATACTCAAAATTATCATTTCTGATCATATATACATCATAACTTAATAAATAAAATTACCTTTAAAGATATTACCAAATTAATTTAATTATAATTAATATACAAATGTACTCTAAAGATGCTTTAAGGGGTTAACGCCATGAGCATATTATGAATATAAGATATTTTCCAAAATTCATACATAAGTATACATTGTATTGAAAACTTCACAAATTAAAACAAATGTTAACATTACTTCTTTTTAGAAGTAGATTATATATTTGTCCTCTTGATATTAACTATATATAGGATATATTTAGGATATATTATAACTTGTTATATTTATATCGTATTTCTAATTACGTGAAAAGAACTAAATTGCTCTTGATTGTGTATTTCTCACTTAAAGAAATTATCTTAATAATTACAAAGCTGTGAGTGAAATATCGTATAATATTTTACCCTATTTCGTATAAGATATGAGTTACATTATATAACGTTATATCTTAAGCCACGTAGTCATATATTAATATATACTTTAGCTAGACGAATGTACTGCTCGTGGCAAAAATATATGTTTACCATAGTGACTATAGTAACTGTTGTTTCTTTGTATTGTTTTTTTTGATGACTATATAATTAGGGTATATATTGTAGTCCCCTCATTGTAAGATATTCCTTCATATTTCATAACACATTGTCTATATATTTTCCGGTTACTCGTTTTTACTCACGATTTTCATTCACATATTCTTGCGATTATCATATCCATGAACATAATCAAGTCTCTCTAAAAAGTTTAATTATATTCTAGCGAATATCATTATATAACGTAATCGTATATTTATTGTAACAATACAAATATGTATATATAATTAAGTTTATTTATACATAGATATCATATTTACTGGGATATTATTACATTTAAGATAAGTTAACTTTGTTCGCATATAATAGAAACGATTTCAGAGCTGATAGTAAGATTGCAAATTTGATAAAATATCTATTCTTCGTAAAAAAAATCATATTTTAAATCTTTTATCAATGGTAGATTTATATACAGGTAAATAATAGATGGCGCATCTAAATATTTACAGGTAAATTTATACTTTGAAATTTCAACATAAAATAAATTTTAAGTTATATCGTAAACTACATGGAAATATCTAAATAATAGAACGCAATTAGGAGTAAATAATATACTTATTAAAGGTTTAACAAATGCACGTAACATATAATAATACTATCAACTAGATATATCTAAGTATTTTTATAAATTTTGAGATGTTTAATAGATAATTTTATATCAAATATTTTCCAAGTAATAACTTGAATCTAGTCTTAATAGTAATTAATTTATCACTGTTATTTTAAAATATAATATATTTATAATAATTATTATGATATTATTAATTTGTGTACATTATATTAATGGTATATTAACAAAATCAATGTAATTTAACTAATTTTTTACAAGTCATAATAAATAAATAGTAGTATCATTAAATAATAAAATATTACATAACAACAGTGTATGACATGATTGCTAGAAATGTTATCCTATTTGCCTCATTGTTATATGTGGCTTCTACAAAAGTTTTAATAGGTTTTTGAATATTTGTAATTTATAATTTTAATAATATATTTTAAACTTCCATATAAGAAATCAGTTGATATAATTTGTTTACGCTATATAATTATTCTGAATTAACATAAATATAATACATTTTTAATACAAATACATTTCCACTTTATAATATAACGTGAAAATAAATTTCTATTAATAGTATTTGGAATGCTAAGATTTTCCAACCTATATTTTAAATAATGAACTCATCGAACTAGATGCTAGATGGTGCGTGGTTAACGATGAAGAGATGAATAAATGCAACAAACTTATCGAGGAGATTAACCATAGACAAAAAACCTACCCAAAAACCTTCCCAACCCACTTGAAACATTATGATAAATTGCCGCAATTGAGATGTGTACGGGTTAGGCTAATATTAGTTACTCAGCGGAGAAGCAAAGTAAGATCACAAATGTCATTTAGGATTAAATACAATAGCTAAAGTGTTATCTAATGTAGTTTTCCTTCCTGTACTTTTTTAGACGAACCACTGATATATATCCATTGTGTAATATGTTGAACACACAGGGAACTGATCAATTTGATTGCATGTCGCTGATATCGAAGGGTCAGGCTGATCTACTGTCTTTGGATCCTGGCATGGGATATACTGGTGGACAGTTCTACAACTTAATGCCTATACTAGCGGAACAATATAGATCGAGTTTGTATTCTAAATGTATTACTATTCAGTTATAGCTATGTTAGTTATATATGTTATTTATATATGTATTTTTGTGTATCGTGTATTACGCATTAGTTATTATTATCGTAAATTATTTAAGTAAACGAGTATTGATTAAAAAACACTGAGTATTACATAATAATTGTTACCTTCATTATTTAAAATGTTTGTAGAATACAATCTTGCCAATTGTTCACAGTGTCAGATAAAATCACGCTGTCCTATAATGCTATCGCTGTTATCAAAAGTCAGGGAGGTATCCATGATTTGAAATCTTTGAAAGGGAAGCGAGCATGTTTTCCTGGTTTGTGCGAAATTAATAAATAAGGATAAGTAATTTTGTATAACAAATAAATGAACGATTAATTTTAATAAAATATCATTACAATAAATATCGAAAGATAAATATTAAATAATAAATATCATTATAATTAAACTTCATATTTTGATAATTTATTACTTCACCTGCCACATCTCACTTTACCTCACTTCACCTGTGACATCTCACTTCCCCTTACTTCACCTGCCACACTTCACCCCACTTCACTTTCTATGTTTTACCCAGGTGTCGGTCAAGCTGCCGGGTGGATCTACCCGGTTGCTCACCTCCTGAAAACGGAGATAATGCCAGTGACTGTGTGCAGTGTGCCAGTGAAGTCCGTTAATAGTTTCTTTGGGAGTATGTGTGCTCCAGACGGATTTGCTCGCTACTACAACCCGTTCGGTCAGTTGACCGCCCACGGCTTATAAAGTATCGCTAGTGCCCTATGAGCAAGTCAACACCAACTTCACCTCCTACACCTCCTACACCTCATCCTACACCCCTACACCTCATCCTACACCCCTACACCTCATCCTACACCCCTACACCTCATCTTACACATCCTCCTATACCCCTACACCTCATCTTACACATCCTCCTATACCCCTACACCTCATCTTACACATCCTCCTATACCCCTACACCTCATCTTACACATCCTCCTATACCCCTACACCTCATCCTACACATCCTCCTATACCCCCTACACCTCATCATATACCTCATCCTACACCCCTACACCTCATCCTACACCTCCTACACCTCCTACACCTCATCCTACACCCCTACACCTCATCCTACACCCCTACACCTCATCTTACACATCCTCCTATACCCCTACACCTCATCTTACACATCCTCCTATACCCCTACACCTCATCTTACACATCCTCATATACCCCTACACCTCATCTTACACATCCTCCTATACCCCTACACCTCATCCTACACATCCTCCTATACCCCCTACACCTCATCCTATACCTCATCCTACACCCCTACACCTCATCCTACACCTCCTACACCTCCTACACCTCCTACACCTCATCCTACACCCCTACACCTCATCATACACATCCTCCTATACTCCCTACACCTCATCCTACACCTCTACACCTCATCCTACACCTACTCCTATACCCCCTACGCCTCATCCTACAACTCATCCTACACCCCTATACCTCATCCTACACCTCCTACACCTCCTACACCTCATCCTACACCCATATACCTCATCCTACACCTCCTCCTATACCCCCTACACCTCATCCTACACCTCCTCCTATACCCCCTACACCTCATCCTACACCTCCTCCTATACCCCCTACACCTCATCCTACACCTCATCCTACACCTCATCCTACACCCCTATACCTCATCCTACACCTCCTCCTATACCTCCTATATATCATCCTATACCTCCTACATCTCCTACACCTTCTACTCCTCCTCCTATACCTCCTACACATCTTCCTACATCTCCTACATCTCCTACATCTCCTATATCTCCTACATCTCCTACACCTTCTACTCCTCCTACACCTCCTACACCTCATCCTATACCCCTACACCTCATCCTACACCTCATCCTACACCCCTACACCTCATCCTACACCTCCTACACCTCCTACACCTCATCCTACACCCCTACACCTCATCCTACACATCCTTCTATACCCCTACACCTCATCCTACACCTCATCCTACACCCCTACACCTCATCCTACACATCTTATACCACCTACACCTCCTCCTACAACTCCTAAACCTCATCCTACACCTCCTACACCTCTTATACCACCTACACCTCCTCCTACAACTCCTACACCTCCTTCTGCACCTCCTATACCTCCTACACCTCCTTCTGCACCTCCTATACCTCCCACGCCTCCACCTATACCTCCTATACCTCCTACACCTCCTCCTACATCCTATAACATCTCATAACGTACAGGCAATAATCCGGCGACCATTTGTAAGAACTGCAAGGGAAAAAAGAAATATTTCTGTACTGTAAATGATCCTTACGCCGGCAATGCTGGAGCCCTGATCTGTTTGAGAGAAAAGCAAGGCGATGTTGCCTTTGTTCGCGATATAAACATCAGGAGCTTATTCAAAGCAGGTATTGCGGATGAGGTTAGCGAATTGAGGTTGCGGGAAGGGAACCTAGGAGGAGATAAGGTCAGAAGAGAGGATAAGGAGAGGTTTGGTGGCGGGACATCGGAGATGACGGAAGGGAAATCAGTATTGGAGAATTGAGAGGATGGGTAAGATTATAGGAGGGCATATTAGAGGAAGAGAGGTTTGCGGAGAAGTAGTTGTAGTAAGTGAGTTTAAAGGAGAATGAAGAGGAGAAGTAAAGGTAGGTTTGAGTTTTTATGAAGGCAATGCTACACTAAACTTTAATATTCATTTCTAGTCAATATACATAACGTTGTACCCTTGAATGACTGACCCCACCTCTACTAACACCCTAATTCCTAAAAGATATTTTAGCATTTTATTAAAACAATTAAAAATCCTCCCACACCTATCCCTCACATCCTCCTATCCTACCCCAACCTACTAATATTACCCCATCCCCCTACGCCTACCCGATCCCATCCCCCTACACCTACCCCTACACCTACCCTACCCCCCTACACCTACTCCTACCCCATCACCCTACTTCTACCCACCATCCCTCTACACCTACTCGACCCCTACACCTATGCCTAATTCATCACCCTATACATACTCCTACTCCATCCCCTACCTCTACTCCTACCCCCATTCCCCTACTCCTATATCCATCCCCCTGCTCCTACCCCCATTCCCCTACACCTACCCGACACCTAACCCCTCCATCCCCATATCCTCCTACTCCTACCCCCATCCCTATACACCTACTCCTACACTCCATCCCCCTACACCTGCTCGACCCCCATCCCCCTACACCTACCCTACCCCACCCCCTACACGTACTCATACCCCTTAACCTCTATACCTACTCCTATCCCATCCCCCTACACATATCCCCATCCCCCTACTCCCATCCCCCTACTCCTACCCCATCCCCCTACTCCTACCCCATCCTCCTACTCCTACCCCATCCCCCTACTCATACCCCATCCCCCTACTCATACCCACATCCCCCTACTCATACCCCCTATTCCCCTACACCTACCCTACCCCCCATCCCCCTACACATACTCCTACCCACATCCCCCTACTCCTACACCATCCCCTCGCAGTACCGTCTACTCTGTAGTGATGGACAAGTCATGTCCTTGGCATCATCTGAAAAGTGTAACTGGGGCAAGATTTCTTCCAACACCATCGTGACATCGGAAGTTCATGCCATGCTCGGCTCAAGGAAACTCTACAAGGTCTACTAGTAATCCTGCGGAAAATGCGAGTTTTTTTAGTTATATAATAAAAACTAAAATATATTTCATTTAAATATAGTTGGTTTATTTTTCTTTTATAACAATGATGCAAGAATTTTTAATAATTTCATTGTCTGCATTCCTGGTTTTATTGTATCGATTTAATTGCAGTTGATTATGTTAACAATAACACATATACTATTACGCATATCCGATAGGAATTATTCAAATTACTATCGTACGATTTCGGGAAAAACGGAATATATTCCAGCAAGTTTCAGCTTTTCAATTCGGCGAGTTATGGAGGATACGATTTGATGTTTTCAGATGAAACTTTGGAACTAGTAGATGTAGGAGAAAAGGACAGCTATTACAAATGGGCAGGTTAGGTAATCTGTGCAGACTCAGCGGTAGATTCATGAATTATATAATAAACAAATATAATAAACACGACAACTACAGGAACGGAACTTAGAGAGAAAATACAAGTTCTAAATAAATGTCCAGAAAATCAGGCACGTTGGTGCGTGATTTCTCCGCAGGAAATGCAAAAGTGTGAAAATATGGTGATGGCTTTCACTGCCCGTAATCTCAAAGTATGTCCTTACGTATCATATAGTATATATCTTAACTATTCGCAGAATTAAGCAATTGAAATACGATCACAAGATTCACTAATTTTCTTCATCTGATCATTACTAACATCTAAATAAAAATCAGCTATGTCCTTTTTAATAGAGTTCAATTTTAATGTAATATAATTATATTTTCAACGGGTTTTTCACCTGACTATTTAATAAAGCCCCATTTAAAGATTGAACTAATAGTAATAAAGTTAACCTTTTATTATGATTTCCAAATATATTTGAGAAATATGAAATTATAAACTCTTTTTATATTAATACCTTATCATCATAGACAATATGTTATTAATATTTTTAAATTATAATTGTGTTCATAATCGGTACTTATTTGTAATCAATTGGATTATGAAATACTACTTTGAAATATTAAGACTAAATTATAATAAAACTATTGTTTAATTGTAAACAATATTAATATATTTATTAATTCATTTTAATCTTGTATTTAATCGAATTATTCCATAATATTTTTTGTAATAATATATTATCAGATATATCAAATAGGGTTATTAGATACTATATATCTAATTTATTATAAAATATATCTAATTTTATTATAAAATATAAATATAATCAATATTGTTTATTTCAATAATATTTCAATACCAAAAATATTGTTTTATTATAGTATTAACTAATTCTTATATGATTAATAATAAATTCTTATTGTTTATAGTAATAAATAATTAATTGATATCGATAATATGTATATATATATATATAATAATATATATATATAATATATAGTCTGCATATATAATATAAAATGTTATTATATATAAAAAAATATATATTTATTTTCATTCTCATAATTAATATCAATTGGTAAATATATTGATTGTAATAATGAATAATTACATCCCCGAAGTACATCTATATGTTCACTTATATAATATCTTCATCGCAAATAGCCTGACCTAAATTGCATCTTGGGAGATAATGTAAGAGATTGTATGAAGAAAATTCAGATGGGAGATGCAGATCTTATAACATTAGATGCTAGTGATGTATATACAGCTGGAAAGTTAGTATTCATCTACTCACTCACTCACTCACACACTCACACACTCACTCATATACTCACTCACTCACTCACTCACTCACTCACTCACTCACTCACTCACTCACTCACTCACTCACTCACTCACACACTCACTCACTCACTCACTCACTCACTCACTCACTCACTCACTCACTCACACACTCACACACTCACATACTCACTCACTCACTCACACACTCACACACTCACTCATATACTCACTCACTCACTCACTCACTCACTCACTCACTTACTCACTCACTTACTCACTCACTCACTCACTCACTCACTCACTCACTCACTCACTCACTCACTTACTCACTCACTCACACACACACACTATTATTAAGACTACTATAACTACTTTAGGTATAATATTTGAATCTGATTTAACCTTCTATAAGCATATTTCATCAATAACTAAGCAATGTAATTATAAAATATTTAAAATAAAACAAATTAAACACCTTCTCAACCCTACATCACTCAAAATGCTCACATCTGCCTACATTCTATCTAAACTTGATTACTGCAACTCACTTTTAATTAATATAACTAAAATACAAGAAAAACTACTTAACAAAATTATTAACCACACTTGCAGACTTATTTTCAAACTCCCTAAACAAACACACATCACATTATACAGAAAAAAACTTAAATTTCTAACCTTTAAACACAGATCCATATACAAAATTCTAACAATAATACTTACCGCACTGAAAACTGATATCCCTAAATATATGAGTGACTCAATTAAATTAAAACTGAAAAATAATCTAAGATCATCCAATAAAAAACTGCTTAATCAAGACATAACAAACAATTTTCCACAACTTTGGAATAAGCTACCCATAACTGTTACCAATGAAAATAATACAAATACTTTTAAAAGCAAACTTCACAAATACTTACTTGATCTAGACTAATATAACCTGACAAACCCTTATAATATTCCTACTGCTACTGAATTATCAAATTGACTTACTCCTCTACTTTGATCTAATACTATATATATTACTCAACTACCAATAAGCCACTACTTTATTTCTACAACCTATATTACGTTACCACTTTTACTACTTACTTCTTACCAACCTCACTACTACTCTTCACCTCCCTTAATACACGTACATTTATATCTGACATATTTTCTCTACACACTATCCCCTATACATTTCTCCCATATACACAATGTGTATTACATACCTCTCTCACATGCATTTCCCTCTCACGCAACTTCCTTACACATATTACCACAATTATTACCTTGATTATTTATTTATTTTGAAAAACGTATTATTTACTATATTAATTTTGTTATATTTCGTTTATAATACTTACACTCACCTTCGAACAATGTAAAAAGTTGGATTTTCGTGAATAAACATATACACACACACACACACACTCTCACCCACTCACTCCCTAACTCACACACTCACTCACTCACTCACATACTTACACACTCTCTCACCTACTCACTCACTCACTCACACACTCACTCACTCACTCACTCACACACTCACTCACTCACACACTCACTCACTCACACACTCACTCACTCACTCACTCACTCACTCTCTCACTCACTCACTCACTCACACACTCACTCACTCACTCACACACTCACACACTCACCCACTCTCTCTCTTTCCTATCAAACAGATACTTTAAACTAATTCCAATTGCCGCTGAAGACTATTCAGGATATGACGATGCTGTTTATTATGGTGTTGCGGTGGCGAGGAGAACTGAATCTCACCTGACTCTCTTCAACCTAAAAAGTCTGCAAAATAGTCGCGTCGAAGACGTTTTCTGTTCAATTCATAATTTCGCTTGCCGCCCTCAACAGATAGAAGAACTTGCCATTCGGGAATACTTACCGCTGCCGGGTGGATCTTGCCGGTTGATTCGCTCATCGAAACCGGACAAATACAAGTGAAAGGCTGCGACCAATACTACCACATAGGTAAATAAACTGCGAAGGTCCCAAACGCCTTCGATCCCCCCCCCCCGCCCGACTACTCAGCAATGAACCTCGTCTTGTAGGTCAGTTCTTCAGCAAGTCTTGCGTGCCCGGCATGCTAGACCTCGAGTACGACAAGAAAGGTTCGAATCCGGTGAATCTCTGCGAGGCGTGCGCCAGCGGAGGAAGCAACCGTTGTCGCCGCAACAACCTCGAACTCTACTACGGCAACTCCGGAGCTTTCCGGTGTCTCTGCGAACGTTCGTGAATCGCGCGCGCACAATACACGCGAATAATCGACTGCGAGGCCCGGACCGGGTCTTACGAACGTCGTACCTTGCAGACGGCGGAGACGTCGCCTTCGTGAAACACACGACCGTCAGGGCGAATACGGGCAGCCGCAACATGGCCGACTGGTCGAGGAATCGACGTTCCGATGACTACGAACTGCTCTGTCCGAACGGGAAGCGTAAAGATATCGACGACTGGCAGAATTGCAACCTCGGCGAAATTCCGTCCAATGCGATCGTCACCGCCGATTTTAAAACCGAACAACAAAAACAGATCTACTGGACGCTGATCAACTATGCCCAGCAATTCTTTGCTTCCGACAGGTTCGTGTCGGAGCGAAGGAGATACTTTAAAAATGCAGTTCTCTTAAGATACGATATTATATCAAATATTTGCAATGTATTAATATACCATTAATCTTATTCTCATGTTCAGTAATAAAGACTTTAGGATGTTTGATTCTTCCTTAAATCATAGAGATTTAATTTTTCAAGATTCTACTGTTAGTATTAAATATCTATATATAATTGAAAATATATTATTAATATATATTAATTATTAATTAACGCTGTTAATTCAGGTAAGAATTATTCTAGTTTCTAAGAAGAAACAAAACTATATATCTTACCTCGGAAAAACATTTATGAGAGCCATGGAAAGAAATTATAAGATTGATTGTATTACTACTATCGGAAACCATAGCAACAGTCTCTTTTATACAATATATTCGCAGCTCTTTTGCCTTATTTTCATATTTTTAATATGATCAAATATTACATTTCTCGATTATAAATATGTACATTTATATATTTTTATTATTTACGTATTTGTTTATTTTAACGATATCAATTTTATATCAACTTTTATCTTTATACAAATATTATAGAATTCATTCCATGTATGTTTTATATTTATAATAAATTAATTATAATGACTTCGCAGATATGAAATTGTTATACAAAAGCCTAATAATATGATTATTTTCATAGTTTATAAATAATATTTCATTTAGAAAATATGTTTTATAAAATATAATATTAGATACAATTTGTACCTTATATAATAAATTATAATAATTATATAATATAATATAGAAGATTGATATATGTAGAATATTGGTAAATGATGTATATACATGAATACAAATAAAACTATATCGTATAATCATCATTACATTATAAATTAATCAGAAATCGCAGATAATATCTCGACAATATATGAGTAGCTTATATAAATATATATTATTTTGTAAATTAAACAAATATCAATATGTTACCTCATATTATTAAAATATAATATAAGCAATACATTATTTTTATTTCTCACTTTAATGATTTCTATTTGCTTGCAAGAAAGACAATGATTGCTCATCCATTGTTCTTCACTGGTCGTCGTGTTGTATTCGGGGCTTGCTCGGATCCGATACAATTTCATTGATTTCTTCGTATTGCTTATACAAATAAAATTGCGCGACTTTGTCTTTCTCTTGGCCTATAGAAATTGTAGGTTTTCGTTTCAAATCGTTGTTCTGTCGCTGAGTTCGAATCTGCTGAAGTCTAGCCCCTCTGGTTACTCTCTTTCTGTTCCGGTGATTCACCTGTTCATTTTTCTTTCTATAGTTATTACTGACGCATATCTCGTTATTGGTTTTGCGCGTTTTCTTTCGCTCCTTCTTTACTTTTTTATCGACGTAACAATTCGTAGAATTACCGAAACAATCATCGTTGGAGATGTGAATAGAATCTAAGTCGTTGGCGATGTCCACGGGTATTACTTTAGTTGCCGTGGTACCAGCTTCCACTTCATCTTCGCTCTCCCCCACATCGATATCCGCGTACATCGGAGGAGCTTTTATAATCTTGATGAGATTAGCATCTATGGTGTATTCCTCCGTATAGTAGTCCCATTCCAATTCAGGCTCTTCGATTATTTTCTGAATATACATTGCGGATATGACGTATTGTTAGTACTGCTTTTGTAATAATGTTAACTATCGATAGTATGCAATCCCGTGTATCTTACAATACAAGGGATTTGATATTCGTTTCTAACTCTGAATATGTGAATAACTTTATGTATATGTTATAATTACTATATAAACCATAGCTATGGATTTAGAATCCCGATAAGAATCTATGATATATGCAAACATAAATCCTACATACTTTTTATATTAAATATATCAACAAACCGGTTTTCTATTATTTGGCATTATACGGAGACTGGTTAGTGGTTACAAATTATTTTCACTTAGATAATTATGTATTTGTGATTTGTTGTTTTGATATAATTTATTTTCTAATTGCCTATGAAAATATTTAAATTTAAAACTATGTTGTTATTTAAAATTGTAATTTATGAAAATAATTAATAATTACCATCACAAGCGAATTATATAATTATACTAATAATATAATTCGCTTCTGACTATTACCTAAGTGCACTTTAATTTAAAATAAATATAAACTTAATGGATCAGTATATATACATTTTATAATAAATAGTATATAGTATCTATACTTATATTAAAATACTCTCCTTTACGTTACTATACTAATATTCACGTTAACTCTCGTATGGTATTCTATATATCTCAGTGTTTATCCATATAACTACTACTACTACTACTACTACTACTACTACTACTACTACTACTACTACTACTACTACTGCTGCTACTACTACTACTACTACTACTACTACTACTACTACTACTACTACTACTACTACTACTACTACTACTACTACTACTACTACTACTACTACTACTACTACTACCACTACTACTACTACTACTACTACTACTACTACTACTACTACTACTACTACTACTACTACTACTACTACTACTACTACTACTACTACTACTACTACTACTACTACTACTACTACTACTACTACCACTACTACTACTACTACTACTACTACTACTACTACTACTACTACTGCTGCTGCTGCTGCTGCTGCTGCTGCTGCTGCTGCTGCTGCTGCTGCTGCTGCTGCTGCTGCTGCTGCTGCTGCTGCTGCTGCTGCTGCTGCTGCTGCTGCTGCTGCTGCTGCTGCTGCTGCTGCTGCTGCTGCTGCTGCTGCTGCTGCTGCTGCTGCTGCTGCTGCTGCTGCTGCTGCTGCTGCTGCTGCTGCTGCTGCTGCTGCTGCTGCTGCTGCTGCTGCTGCTGCTGCTGCTGCTGCTGCTGCTGCTGCTGCTGCTGCTGCTGCTGCTGCTGCTGCTGCTGCTGCTGCTGCTGCTGCTGCTGCTGCTGCTGCTGCTGCTGCTACTACTACTACTACTACTACTACTACTACTACTACTACTACTACTACTACTACTACTACTACTACTACTACTACTACTACTACTGCTGCTGCTGCTGCTGCTGCTGCTGCTGCTGCTGCTGCTGCTGCTGCTGCTGCTGCTGCTGCTGCTGCTGCTGCTGCTGCTGCTGCTGCTGCTGCTGCTGCTGCTGCTGCTGCTGCTGCTGCTGCTGCTGCTGCTGCTGCTGCTGCTGCTGCTGCTGCTGCTGCTGCTGCTGCTGCTGCTGCTGCTGCTGCTGCTGCTGCTGCTGCTGCTGCTGCTGCTGCTGCTGCTGCTGCTGCTGCTGCTGCTGCTGCTGCTGCTGCTGCTGCTGCTGCTGCTGCTGCTGCTGCTGCAGCTACTACTACTACTACTACTACTACTACTACTACTACTACTACTACTACTACTACTACTACTACTACTACTACTACTACTACTACTACTACTACTACTACTACTACTACTACTACTACTACTACTACTACTACTACTACTACTACTACTACTACTACTACTACTACTACTACTACTACTACTACTACTACTACTACTACTACTACTACTACTACTACTACTACTACTACTACTACTACTACTACTACTACTACTACTACTACTACTACTACTACTACTACTACTACTACTACTACTACTACTACTACTACTACTACTACTACTACTACTACTACTACTACTACTACTACTACTACTACTACCACTACCACTACCACTACCACTACCACTACCACTACTACTACCACTACCACTACCACTACCACTACCACTACCACCACCACCACCACCACCACCTTCACCACCACTACTACTGCTACTAGTAAATATTATTGTTACTGCCTTTTCTATCATAACTACATCTTTTATATACGATGGAACGTTAAAATAAATTAAATTATTGACTATAGTCAATTATGATTTTTTGAAAATTTAACTTTAACTTTAACTTTATTGATTAATATATCTATGATTGATTCAATAATGTTAATTCTTGAATAATAAACCATCCAAAATGGCGAAATCTAATACCGGTTTTTAATTATTTAAATAATATTCGAATTTATTAATATTATCCAACTTTATATTATTTGAAAATATTATATTTAGTATTATTGTCTATTAAGAATATAATATGTCCATTTAATTTTTTATATGGATAAAACATATTGAAAATTGAAAGAACATTATATTTTTATTTTAAAAATATTCACATATTAAATAAATATTATATTAATGTTCTATAATAAACTCCAGTAACCTTAACTGATATTATGTTGTGATATTGAATTATATCTTAATAAAATAATATATATGTTGACCTTTATCGATATTTAACGTAAATGTTCCTAAATAAAATTTGGTATTTTATTTAAACATACTATATTATATATAGTATATGCTATACGTATATTATGTATTATGCTTATATAAACAAAAAATGAAACAAAATATTGTACCAACGACATATATAATATATTTCCACTAATATATATATATATTTAATACAATTTCTAACATAAATATTAGTTTACAATTATTTAAAAAAAACAATCTTGACCATAGAAGAATATCACAGTATATTATTATAACAAAATTGTTCTACATTTTTTATATATAATATTCATATTTCATTTGCATGTCAAAATAAATATTATGGTACAATTTGTAACATTTTTTAACAATTTGTAACATTTTTGTAACAATTTGTTATTCTACTGCTAAGGCTAATATTACTGTTAGTCTACTGCTAATGCTAATATTACTGTTATTCTACTGCTACTGCTAATATTATTGTTATTCTACTGATAATGCTAATATTACTGTTATTCTACTGCTAATGCTAATATTACTGTTATTATACTGCTAATGCTAATATTACTGTTATTCTACTGATAATGCTAATATTACTGTTATTCTACTGCTAATGCTAATATTACTGTTATTCTACTGCTAATGCTAATATTACTGTTATTCTACTGCTAATGCTAATATTACTGTTATTCTACTGCTACTGCTAATATTACTGTTATTCTACTGTTAATGCTAATATTACTGTTATTCTACTGCTAATGCTAATAGTACTGTTATTCTACTGCTAATGCTAATATTACTGTTATTCTACTGCTAATGCTAATATTACTGTTATTCTACTGCTACTGCTAATATTACTGTTATTCTACTGTTAATGCTAATATTACTGTTATTATACTGCTAATGCTAATATTACTGTTATTCTACTGCTAATGCTAATATTACTGTTATTCTACTGCTAATGCTAATATTACTGTTATTCTACTGCTAATGCTAATATTACTGTTATTCTACTGCTAATGCTAATATTACTGTTATTCTACTGCTAATGCTAATATTACTGTTATTCTACTGCTAATGCTAATATTACTACTATTCTACTGCTAATGCTAATATTACTGTTATTCTACTGCTAATGCTAATATTACTGTTATTCTACTGCTAATGCTAATATTACTGTTATTCTACTGCTACTGCTAATATTACTGTTATTCTACTGCTAATGCTAATATTACTGTTATTCTACTGCTAATGCTAATATTACTGTTATTCTACTGCTAATGCTAATATTACTGTTATTCTACTGATAATGCTAATATTACTGGTATTCTACTGATAATGCTAATATTACTGTTATTCTACTGATAATGCTAATATTACTGTTATTCTACTGATACTGCTAATATTACTGTTATTCTACTGATACTGCTAATATTACTGTTATTATATTGCTACTGCTAATATTACTGTTATTCTACTCCTAATGCTAATATTACTGTTATTCTACTGCTAATGCTAATAGTACTGTTATTCTACTGCTAAGGCTAATATTACTGTTATTCTAATGCTAATATTACTGTTAGTCTACTAATAATGCTAATATTACTGTTATTATACTGCTACTGCTAATATTACTGTTATTCTACTGCTAATGTTATTATTACTGTTTTTCTACTGATAATGCTAATATTACTGTTATTCTACTGATAATGCTAATATTGCTGTTATTCTACTGCTAATGCTAATATTACTGTTAGTCTACTGCTAATGCTAATATTACTGTTATTCTACTGCTAATTCTAATATTACTGTTATTCTACTCATAATGCTAATATTACTGTTATTCTACTGCTAATGCTAATCTTACTGTTATTCTACTGCTAATGCTAATATTACTGTTATTCTACTGTTAATGCTAATATTACTGTTATTCTACTGCTAATGCTAATATTACTGTTATTCTACTCCTAATGCTAATATTACTGTTATTCTACTGCTAATGCTAATATTACTTTTATTCTAATGCTATTATTATAATATTATATATATATATATATATATATATATATATATTATTATAATGCTAATATTACTGTTAGTCTACTGATAATGCTAATATTACTGTTATTATATTGCTACTGCTAATATTACTGTTATTCTACTCCTAATGCTAATATTACTGTTATTCTACTGCTAATGCTAATAGTACTGTTATTCTACTGCTAATGCTAATATTACTTTTATTCTATTGCTAATGCTAATATTACTGTTATTCTACGGCTAAGGCTAATATTACTGTTATTCTACTGCTAATGCTAATATTACTGTTATTCTACTGTTAATGCTAATATTACTGTTATTCTACTGCTAATGCTAATATTACTGTTATTCTACTGCTAATGCTAATATTACTGTTATTCTACTGCTAATGCTAATATTACTGTTATTCTACTGCTAAGGCTAATATTACTGTTATTCTATTGCTATTGCTAATATTACTGTTATTCTACTGCTAATGCTAATATTACTGTTATTCTACTGCTAATGCTAATATTACTGTTATTCTACTGCTAATGCTAATATTACTATTTTTCTACTGCTAATGCTAATATTACTGTTATTCTACTGTTAATGCTAATATTACTGTTATTCTACTGATAATGCTAATATTACTGTTATTCTACTCCTAATGCTAATATTACTGTTATTCTACTGCTAATGCTAATATTACTGTTATTCTAATGCTAATATTACTGTTAGTCTACTGATAATGCTAATATTACTGTTATACTGCTACTGCTAATATTACTGTTATTCTACTGCTAATGCTAATATTACTGTTATTCTACTGATAATGCTAATATTGCTGTTATTCTACTGCTAATGCTAATATTACTGTTATTCTACTGCTAATGCTAATATTACTGTTATTCTACTGCTAATGCTAATATTACTGTTATTCTACTGCTAATGCTAATATTACTGTTTTTCTACTGCTAATGCTAATATTACTGTTTTTCTACTGCTAATGCTAATATTACTGTTATTCTACTGCTAATGCTAATATTACTGTTATTCTATTACTAATGCTAATATTACTGTTATTCTACTACTAATGCTAATATTACTGTTATTCTACTGCTACTGCTAATATTACTGCTATTCTACTGCTAATGCTAATGTTACTGTTATTCTATTGCTAATGCTAATATTACTGTTATTCTACTACTAATGCTAATATTGCTGTTATTCTAATGATAATATTACTGTTATTCTACTGATAATGCTAATATTACTGTTATTCTACTGCTAATGCTAATATTACTGTTATTCTACTGCTAATGCTAATATTACTGTTATTCTACTGCTAATGCTAATATTACTGTTATTCTATTACTAATGCTAATATTACTGTTATTCTATTACTAATGCTAATATTACTGTTATTCTACTACTAATGCTAATATTACTGTTATTCTACTGCTTCTGCTAATATTACTGCTATTCTACTGCTAATGCTAATATTACTGTTATTCTACTGCTAATGCTAATATTACTGTTATTCTACTACTACTAATGCTAATATTACTGTTATTCTACTGCTATTTCTAATATTACTGCTATTCTACTGCTAATGCTAATAATACTGTTATTCTACTGCTAATGCTAATATTACTGTTATTCTACTGCTAATGCTAATATTACTGTTATTCTAATGCTAATGCTAATATTACTATTATTCTACTGCTAAGGCTAATATTACTGTTATTCTACTGGTAATGCTAATATTATTGTTATTCTACTGCTAATGCTAATATTACTGTTATTCTATTTCTACTGCTAATATTACTGCTTTTAATTCTATGAATCATAGAATAATGTAATGTAAGTTTAGTAAATGCTTTATTTAAATATCTATAATCTATGAGGAATATAAATACATTATCTATTTTATTTATATATAATAATTAAATATGCAAAGACAATCTATTAATTTAATTATTCAGTACCACGGATTCATTTCAAAAGTAAGCTCAAAAAGTTTGAGATATAAATATATATTGAAAGAATTATTAGGAGAAAATTATTTTTCTATTAAATAAATAGAATTTTCCTGCATTAAATGCAGGATCATAGATTTTAATTATTATTTTAATATTTTTTTATATTTTATTGAAATTATTCTAACTACATTGAAATAATTTTATTCATATATAATTATATACTTCATATAGTTATAAATCTAGTTATAAATCAAGTTTGATGTCCATCTTGATTTATTATTTTATTATCACATATACCTACATACATAAACACATATAACGTGAATAAATATATGTATTCATTTGAATTACCATATACTCTATTATTAATATCATTTTATAACTAAAATCAACCTGAATTGCTGAGTTAAAATCCGAAAGTTTACAAGATATTAATGCGACATCGAAAGTAAATAAATATTTTTTAGCATTTTTTTGGATATTATTTTCGTCTTAAAAAATGCGAATTTACCAATTCGGTTATAAAGATTATTTTCCAAAATGGAAAAATAAATAACCTACTATATGTAAAGTAGTAAAAACAATAAACTATTTCCGTTAGTTAAATATGCATATATTGCTTCTTGTACAGTATTTTAAACAACTTTAAGATTATCTGTAAATATCCATGTGATCCAATTATGTTTATAATAATTATTGCATCAAAACAAATTATTTATATTTCTTAATTTATTAAAATTACAAAATATATTTGCTTTTTTAAAATGTGTTTTGAGATAAATATTTTGCTTTCGAATATCGCAGATTACAACATTTTAATATATAATTGATAAGAAATTTTAGGTATCTATCATTATCTTATCATTATCTTATAAGTACAGGTACAAATATAAATTAAACCCATTATTTATTCATTGTCACCTATCAAACAACTTCATAAATCAAACTAGACACCGAATTTACCAATGATATATTCTGTGGTGTATTAATGATTATTGGATTATTAACAATTAAAGATAACTCTAAATAAAATGAACATTTAATTCAGAGTTTATTGTTGTAAAAGTCTATTGTTGCTATTTTAGTTTAATAATTTAAAAAATTTAAACAACCAAAATTCCGGATAACCATAATTCTAGATAACAACATCAATTATAAAACCTATCGCGTGTTGCTCAGATAACTCTGTTGTCAGATAACTCTCTTGTCAGATAACTCAACGTGTACATGTGAAATGTAAAATAGTATCTCAATATATTTGTGTCTATTATTAGATAATTAAGTTATCTAAAGCTACATTTTTCGGATATAAAATATTTAGTATATAATTAATGTTAACAAATAGAAAAACGCATATAATTCTTACGATTTAAATTTTCATTATTAAATTATACTCGATGTTCACATGCTACTGAGCTAGAAATAAGATATATTTATAGTATAGGTTTAGACTAGTATTCGAGTAGTTAACCCTTTTTGCGACAAAGTCCTGGATCTCCTCATTGACTGGATGACATTGTCAGGGATTGTCTCGCAATTTTTTCATTATTTAATTGTTTAAAGCACAGTTTTACCAGCATATTAATACAATTTCGATATATACATTTATGTATTTATAAATAACAATATCATATGTTAAACTTATATCTACTTTGAAAATTAATTGAAAATTTTGATCTATATTTGTTTATTTATATAATAATTTCATTCAATCTTTGATATGAAAGAAACATTGTCTTTATCGCATAAATATTGTATACAAATAATGAAAATAAAATGATGCAAAGATATGATCAATATAGATATATATATATTTTTTAAATAATTACATATGATAATCAAACTGATAAAAAACAGAAAGCATTGTTACGACAATTAAAATTATGTCTACTATTTCTTCTTCTAATAAGATTTTAACTTACAAGATCATGATTTAAATCCCATTCAAAAAATGTTATTCATATAATTCTATTATCTATAACTATCTATTAGCATACGTATTCCCTAATGAAATATTTAAGTTAGTAAAATAACAATATGTGAATTTAGACCATATTATATTTATATAGGGTTGTATTATATTTTTGCATTACATAATTAATATGATGTTATGTTATATTTAGTTATTTTTAGTATCAGTCAAGATTAATAAAATAACAGTTTGTCAATCTCTTCTACATTCAGATAATATACATGTAACATACATGTAATATACAGGTAACATATAGGTAACATACATGTAACATGCATGTAACATGCATGTAACATGCATGTAACATGCATGTAACATACATGTAACATACATGTAACATACATGTAACATACATGTAACATACATGTAACATACAGGTAACATATAGGTAACATATAGGTAACATATAGGTAACATATAGGTAACATAGAGGTAACATATAGGTAACATATAGGTAACATATAGGTAACATATAGGTAACATATAGGTAACATATAGGTAACATATAGGTAACATATAGGTAATTAACACCCGCATGATAATACAAATATTTGTTTAAATTATTATATTTTATAGAAAATTGTACGGTTTTCATACATATAAAATTTTAATTGAATTAAAAATGATATCAACTCAACTTCCAATCCAACACAAATGGTTGTAACCAAATCATTTCATTATGATCAATTTCTCTCTGCCGGGTATTTGATAATCTTGGGTTTAATCTAAGTAGCTATAATTCATGCATATAAGTAATTTAATTATTCGTATGATAAAAAAGATGAGTATTATTTATTCTAACAATTAAATCTAAATCTAGCTTAATATAAATCACCATAATATAAATATAATAACTTTTGTTATTATATAAAACTTTTATGATTATTAATTCTATATGTTAAATAAATTGAATTCATTAAAATTGGAAAATGTAAATTTCAGAAGTGACAAATAAGAAATATACAATTATATTTATATTTATATTAAATTTATTATAAATACTTTTTAAGTTATATTCTATTTTATGGGTTTTCTGACTTTCCCATTTAAAGGTAATAAACAAAAAAAATGATATAAATATTTGATACAATCATATCTAAATTCAAATTTAACTATGAATTACGACATGGCCTCTAGCTTAAAGAGCCCTTGTCCTATATTAAATTTGATAAATATTTTATCTAATATTTCTTAGATTTTAATGTGGTAATTTGGGATATTATGTAGATCACAGAGATAAAATCTATTCAAGATTTATAATTGCATAAAATAGTTATATGTTGTTTTTGAGTATTTGCCTATACACTTTTTTATTTGTTTACCTTTATTAAAAATGTAAACAAGCCAAATCATCTTGTAACAACATGTACATGAAAATCTAGTGAACTCTATAAACAAGTGTTATAATAGATGTAATAAAGCGTTAATGAGGGATAACTATTTATCAAGTGTCTCGTAATTAGATCAAGTAGATATTGCTAATATATTTACATTGATGTGGTAATATATATGTGAATGGGAGTTGTATGAGAGAGTAAAAGATATGTATTATGTTTTTATACTATTTTATACTAATATTTTACATTTTTACACATTTATACTTGTCTTTATTACTTTATATTTATTACTTACTTTTATATTTTAACATGTTTGTTATAGGAGTCAAGATCACAATATAAAATATTCTCATGATACTTACTTTTATATTTTAACATGTTTGTTATAGAAGTCAAAATCACAACATCACAATATAAAATATTCTCATGGTATTATGTCATAACCAGTATTTTCATTTGCTACCTTTTGGTTATTATTTCATGTATCCTTAAATATGGTTGATTAAATCCATTAAATGCTCAGTTTAGTAAAAATTTAAATAATGAGCAAAGCGAATTTATTATCCGATTAACAAATATGATTTTATAAATTATGTATCTAGTTAATTTGGTTTTCATTTCAGATTGATAATTCAATCTAATTTCAATAAATTGATATGCGAGGCTTTTAATTATGTTGGTATTCGGAACGAAATAATACATTTGAATATATTTATATATCAGGTCATTAGTTGAAGATTATAGGTCATGGATTTTTGCTGGTGTTCGTATAAACTAATAATTCAAATAAATTGATATAGTAAGTTGTTAGTGATATTTATTATATTGTTTGAATTCTAAATAGATTTGATGTTTATTATACTAATATATTGTAATATATATTTATATATATTACAGAATAGGTAACTAACATATTACAGTATAATCAAAATTGTATTAATTGCATTAATGATAATGTTGAAATATAAATTAATATTTGACAACCGCATTATGTTCTACAGATTATATTTCAATTTCAGCAATGAATATTAATTATATATATATATTATATATATATCTATATATATTATATATATATCTATATATATTATATATATTATATATATATCTATATATATTATATATATATAATTTTCAGAATATATTTGTATTAATCTATTAATAAAATATTTATGTATTTTTTGTATCTGTTATAAAATTCAGCATTTGTAGTATCTATCTATTATAGGAAAACAATGTAATTTTATCTATTACAAATATAACGAGTATCTTGGCCTGTTCTTACTCTACCTATAGTGAACAACTCACCATTAGTGTATATTATAGATGAATGAATATTAATTAAATAGATAATTATATTATATTCTATTATAAACCAGTTAATATCATTATTATTTATAATATTTACATACTATTACTCAATAGGATTTATGTTTAAGCCTTCGTCATTGGATAAACACACGTCAAAAATTGGATTATCTTCGATACCGGTTGCCAATTCAGGTTTAAAAATATTGTCGCGGCGTTATTTTACGATTTATTAATTTCATCTTTTATTTTAGATTCTAAGTCTACGATATTCAAATTGAAACCTTCAACTTTAACAAACCCATTTTCAAGGATATTGAGTTTGTAAAATCTATTTTATTTGTAATTTGCATAAAATAAATTTACAGTTTTTTTAACCCATTCAATAATTCAATTAAACTTTTGACTTTCATAAGTAACTTAAGTATTTATATTGTTTACCTTCAATTACTGGTTATCACATTAAATAATATTTATATTATTTTTGTTATAGAAATCATATTGTTAATACATTATATTATATCATTATATTTATATCTGTATATTATTTATCTAAATTGTAATTTGTATTGAATTTTATTTCAAAACATTTTATATATATTATATTAATTATATATATATTAATCTTATATACATATTAATAATAATAATTTCATTTTTATTCTCGATGCATATTCTCAAATAATTTGTAGTTGACCTACTCCATATCAAATAACCTTATCATCCTCTATATATTCTAATATTATGCTTTAGATTTAGCATTAATGGCATTACTCCAAACTAAAAGAACACATTTTTTCATTCATTTTTCAATCCTTTATTTAGTTTAAATGGTGTATTATTATCTAAATATTGAATTAGATTTAGTTTCAATTTACCGCCGGTAGTTTCAAAGTTTATCGAATGTTTATGAATCCATATAATCAAATTTCAAATTATAATAATAATTATTAAATGGTAATTTATAAACACTTATAGGTGACATTTACAATACCATGAAAATAAATAGAATGTTATTTATAGCTATGTTCACGTAAGAATTTAATATAATTCACAATATAAGCCCGTTGAAATAAATACCAACCCGATTACGATATGTAGATATAGGGAATGAAATACGTAATATTATCATATATTAAATTTGAAATGGAAAAAATTAATTGTTTTGTTTACATGTAAACAAATGTGTAATTCAAACGAAAACCTTTTTCATCTATGAAATAGAACTTTTCTAAATTTAAATTGGTCGTTTTTATTAAAAGTATGTTTTGCTAATTTAGCTGTTCATCAAATAGAATTCATGTATAATATAATAATAGTATTATTATAATTATAATAACTATACTTTTATTGTTTATTTATATTATATCAGATAGAATATAGGATGTATAGTTATTTACTATTATTTCTTACCCAATCCATAATTGAAATCCAACTAATTGATCTATTAATTTATTACTTCATTTATAAATAATTAGTAATAATTCAGACTAATAATTTATGAATTGCCTTAGACTATGTTATAGTGTACAATGTATAATGTACAATATAATGTATAAGATAATGTACAATACCTTTAAAAAGTATTTTATATTACCAATACTTTTTTGAAAATAATATTTTACAATTGATTATTCAATCATGATATTTATCGAATCCCTAATGTAGTGGATGTAAATAGTTATATAAATTGTACTCGGTACCTACGTATATTTTATGTAGAAATAATGATGTTCTACGAAGTTACACGTCTAAATATACCTATCACCCACTTAGAAATGACAAAACACAATATTTTGTAGATGAGAATGAGAATGAAGAGTATGTGGTTCAAGATTATGCTGACGGCACTAAAGGTTAGATCCAGATGCTTTTAGCTATTTTAGCTATTTTAGCTAATTTAGCTATTTTGTCTATTTTGTCTGCTAATTTATTTCCTTAATTTGATTTTCAGAAGCCACCAAACACATTTTCAAAGAAACTTCAACATTTGGCTCAAAAGCACTTACGACAAAAAAAGAACCGTGAGTTTTGGATTTATTAATTATTTTAATATTTTATTCATAACGTATTGTCATTTTTATAGTAATTTACTATATTATGATATAGGGAGTCGAAATCTGATTTTATATTTGGAGAAAGTATGGAGAATAGAGTGGTTAGAATAGAATTTATATTTATAATATCTTTACTCTATTTCGACACCATATCACATATATTAGGTTCATTCTAGCTATACAGTCGATGTATGTGGTACTTTCTAGAGTATATTGCATAATATACTCAGGTTTTTATTTGATTTAGAAATCATGCCTATATGAACTATATATGAACAACTTTTTCATCAGGGTAATAATAATATTGAGTATAATGCAAACTTTGGGTTTATTGATAGTTTTATATATATATATATATATATATATATATATTTATTAAATTGAATATAGTATAATCAAAATATATTCTCTTGTACTTTCCATTAATTTTATATCCTTTATTTTGACATCTGATTCAATATAATATTGCATTTATATCATAATTTAGTATTTTAATTATTTCTGTTATCAAATTTGAAGAATACTTTTTATTTTAGAAATAAAATAATTTTAAATGGAATTGCTATTATTTTTCTAAACATAAAACCATATTTATAAATTAATTTTTAATAAATATTTTCTATATATCTATTTGACACAAGGGACCATGTAAATTATTATATAATCTTATATAATTTTTATAATTAAATAAAAATTACTCTAATGATTTCCTGGACATATACTAGCTTTTTGACTAATACATTTGAACTCCTAATTTATATTTAGTAAATATCGTTTGATAAATATTATTTTGATTTCCCTTCATATATATTACAAGCAAACATTTTCAATTATTTTTTATATTGAGATTCAATTTAAATTTCTGTATATTTCTGTGTCTTCAATTTTTATTTTCTATTTTTATACTCTCTCTCATCATTCTTGTTTTTTCATCTTTTTAGTAAAATATTTGAGATGTATAAATTTGCAATAAAAATAGAATTTGAATTCAAAGTTTAAAAAGATTTATAATGCAATAATCCTACAACTTTCAAAGAATAACATTATTAAATTTTAATGACGAATATGCATGTTTTATTTAGTTTTATATAGTGGCTGAGGTACTCAATCAATATTTATTCTTTTCTGTATAGAAATATTAATCGGTCTGTTATAAGATTGACCTTAGACAAATATTTTATGCCTTTCTAATTAATGTCAACCCCCTTCACAAATTTTTAATGACATTTTGTTTCTAGACTCCATCTTTAATACAAGATAATGATTGTTCATCTTCTCCTCCTCAAAATGAACCCGATGATAAAATTGATCCTGGTTAGCTATTTAACATAATCACCATCATAAACGCAATCATAAATTTATAATTTCGATACATTATTAATGATTTTTTTTACAGAGATGACCTTGTTAGAATCTGCAAAGAAGGCAGAAAAACTCAAGAATATTAGATATGAATTAAAATCAGACGAAGAGATCATCACCGGAGAAGAAGGTGATAGCAACGTATTCCAGGTTATATGTTGTCAAATCATATTTAATTGTACATATCCAAATTGAATATCTTATTGAAATATTCATAACTCCTTTTCAATAGATGAGTGGAGTGTTTTATATTTATAATTTCAAAGATTCTGCTTGGAAGAATATTGGTCGTTCTATTATTAGACTCAACGACTCTCTAAAGGATGATAATACTTTTAGTTCACGATTAGGTCAATTCTATATATAACTTGTAATAATGAATATTATTGATTAAATATTGTTTATTTAATTTTTTAACTTGTTTTTTCATTTTCATTATCAATTACAGTGATAAGATCAACTTATCAGAAGGTTCTCTTAAACTTGAAATTAACTTGCCAAATAAGTTTATCGAAGGAAGCGAAATTAAAGTTAAAATTAACGGCTCCTTCGTCGGAATCGGATGGTTTCATACAAATGTACCTAATTTCAGTTAGTTATCTATTTTCTATTTTGTGTGTTCAGTTTTCATGTTTTACATTTTACATTACAGCTTTTTACTGAGAATGATACTTTTAACATGTTAAATGCTGTTACTTCAAGAATTGATCAATTAAAGATTGATGATAATAAGTAAGTTTCAAATTAGTAAATAAAAAAGTATACTTAGCATTATGAAATTGAAATTCAAAATCAACAGTAAAAAGGAAGAAACTCAGCCTGTAACTCTTCCCGTTGCCGGAGAAGACAATTCTATTGTAGAAGAAAGTTCCGATGAAGAGATCGATAATAGAAACACAAATTTCACCAACTCGAGTTTATATGTCGAGGTAGGCAGTCCAAATAAATCAAACTTGGACCTTTCTTCTGATGATATGAAAGTAGGTTGCAAAAGAAGTAGTCACGATGAAGAGTCAGAGGAAGCAAAGGATTTTAAAATACCTAAAGTGGAAATTGATGAAAATTGATGTAAGTACAATAAATATAAGTATATTTAACCGAACTAGATTGAATATCAAACTATTGCAGATGAGAAATTTGAATTGAAAGATAATCTAACTGGTTATTTTCTATTTATTGCATTTTTGTATCAAATATTTACCTTTGAAAGGTAATTTTATAAATAAATAATTACAAAACAATCATATTTATATATATATATAGATTTATTGATTTGACATGTATAACGAATAAGTCTTATGAAATAAAAATACAATTAATGAGATAGGCATGTTGATAGAAAAAGTAACTGAATACTGATTACAACAGCAGCACTAAATGAGATTCTATTTATGGAATGTTTTGTTGATGACCACTTAGCCCCTACAACAGATGTTCCACATGTCATTTTAACACGCACATCCTCCTTGTGATTCTTCTTCATTTGTTGATTCCACAAGTTTCTGACCAGTCGATAAAGCATATGTTCCATCCAGTGATTTCTCCATTCTTTTCATAACCTATCATTTATGACGAATTATAATATTCTTTAACTGTTAATTTCTATATTTGGTGTGAAATGTATTGAAATGAACAAACAATAAACTGAGTGTTTCAAAGAAAATGCATATATATGTAACCTATCATTTTATTACAGTAATGCGATCACACTTTATATGGTTTTTTTTATGGTTAAATAATTAAACATATAACTTTATTTTAGATAAAATGAATACAATACAATTATGATACGATTAACTAATTGCATAGAATATCCTTAATAAATAACTTGATCTAGTAAGGCTTCGACAGATTTTGAAACATTTAGTCCAGACGCTGCACTGGTTTCAAAATACAACAATCTAGAGTTTAGTTGTGGAATTAAGTATGCATGGGTACTTGTGTACTTGTGAAGTTTAGTACTGGTAGGTAGAGGAGTAAAGGTAGAGTTGGAGTTTTAGTAATAATAGTTTCAGTTGTGGTGTTTAGTAAAATTAAGTAGAGTTTGAAGGTATAATAATTGTAAGTAGTGCAGTTATAAAGTCATGTATTTAATTAAGTATTATGGAGTGCTAAGGCACTAGTCTATGTATTTGATTAGTACAAAAGTAAAGCGAATCCATACCCGTGTTTATCTGAGAGTTCTTGAATTCTTTCTTCCGTAACACTTCTTTGTTGATCTAGATCAGCTTTATTTCCACACAGAATGATATCGGGTCTTTCGCAGTAAGCATGTGTCTATATATAGAGTAAGCATGTGTCTATATATAGAGTAAGTGTGTGTCTATATATAGAGTAAGAGTGTGTCTATATATAGAGTAAGTATGTGTCTATATATAGAATAAGTGTGTATGTATATATAGATTAAGTGTGTATCTGTATAGGGTAAGTGTGTCTATATATATAGGGTAAGAGTGTCTATATATAGGGTAAGTATGTGTCTTTATAAGGTAAGTGTGTCCTAGTACCCCTAATGTGTAATTATTATAAACTTGCATTACATAACATGCTATTTTGGTGAATTTATGAGAATGAGGTGTGATAAAGGTAAATTTGTTATTATTGTATTGAATATAAGCATGATTTACTAAAGAAGACATCAACTAAAGTTAGAAACATGTAAGATAGAAGTAATGACATATAATGTAAGATAGAAGTAATGACATATAATGTAAGATAGGAGTAATGACATATAATGTAAGATAGAAGTAATGACATATAATGTAAGATAGGAGTAATGACATATAATGTAAGATAGGAGTAATGACATATAATGTAAGATAGGAGTAATGACATATAATGTAAGATAGAAGTAATGACATATAATGTAAGATAGAAGTAATGACATATAATGTAAGATAGGAGTAATGACATATAATGTAAGATAGAAGTAATGACATATAATGTAAGATAGAAGTAATGACATATAATGTAAGATAGGAGTAATGACATATAATGTAAGATAGGAGTAGTGACATATAATGTAAGATAGGAGTAATGACATATAATGTAAGATAGAAGTAATGACATATAATGTAAGATAGGAGTAATGACATATAATGTAAGATAGAAGTAATGACTTATAATGTAAGATATGAGTAATGACATATAATGTAAGATAGGAGTAATGACATATAATGTAAGATAGAAGTAATGACATATAATGTAAGATAGAAGTAATGGCATATAATGTAAGATAGGAGTAATGACATATAATGTAAGATAGGAGTAATGACATATAATGTAAGATAGAAGTAATGACATATACTATAATATAGGAGTAATGGCATATAATGTAAGATATAAGTAATGACATATAATGTAAGATAGGAGTAATGACATATACTATAATATAGGAGTAATGGCATATAATGTAAGATAGGAGTAATGACATATAATGTAAGATAGGAGTAATGACATATAATGTAAGATAGAAGTAATGACATATACTATAATATAGGAGTAATGGCATATAATGTAAGATATAAGTAATGACATATAATGTAAGATAGGAGTAATGACATATACTATAATATAGGAGTAATGGCATATAATGTAAGATATAAGTAATGACATATAATGTAAGATAGGAGTAATGACATATACTATAATATAGGAGTAATGGCATATAATGTAAGATAGGAGTAATGACATATAATGTAAGATATGAGTAATGACATATAATGTAAGATATAAGTAATGACATATAATGTAAGATAGAAGTAATGGCATATACTATAAGATCAACTAGTTAAATATATTATAGCCTCTGAAGATGAAGTGAGCAATAAAGTATTATAATATTTGTATGAACGTTATGCAACATATTATTGAATTATAATTAAATCATTACAAATAAGACCTATTTTATTACATAATCTATTCACAGAATTATTAGCAACATATAATTGATTATATTATTGATCACACTTGTAGAATGTAGTGGTTTACATATCAAACTAATAATATATATTAGTATTAAGAGACTAATATATATATGTATATGTATATGCATTAAAATCTCTTATACAATGTTTTTATCTTTATGCAATGTAAATGATCATCTATTTATGTGAATTGATTATATAACAAAGAATTCTGATGCTATAACATATCTAAAAATTCAAACGTGATATATGATATGTAGGTAGTGTAATTAGTATTATATAATATCTAAATAAAAATCAAGGCAACAAATTACACAATACAAAATGTATAAAATCATAAATATTGGGCAAACAGAGTTATGTAGTAGTTTTATAAAATCCTTTCATGTGTTATAAAAATGATTGGTTAACGTAAATGAAATTACCTGGATTGTTTGTTTTCCTAAGTAAGTAAGATTATAAGAAGATATGGAAAGACTTAAAGAATTGAGTGTGATAGATCATTACAATTAAGTGAGTGGTAATATTTGTTAAGATCACAGCTATATGTTATACAATGTATGACCTGGATGAATGAAGTTCTAGGAATAAAAGGTCAAGGTCAATGAAGATTAGTTATGAATTTGTAGATGCAAAAATAATTAATAATGGGTGAAGGACACTATTCATAAAAAAAAATATACAAAATTGAAATATCTAAAATGATTAGCAATTGAATTAAACTAAACCTGAAGTTGTACAAGCCAATTCCTTATGTTCATGAAGGATTGTTCGTTGGTAAGATCAAATACAAGCAGGAATCCCATTGCATCGCGAAAGAATGCGGTAGTCAGACTCCGGAACCTCGAATTCAAGTTAACAGTTAGAAAAGACGAAGAAAAGATAAACACCGACTGATATGAGATAACACCGAATGATAAGAGATAACACCGAATGATAAGAGATACACGCTGAACGATGAACACTGGTTAATAAGATCTAAATAACTGATGTGAAAACCTCTCTTGTCCAGCGGTATCCCATAGCTGAAGATGAATTCTCTGAGTCCTGCCACTAGACGCCGTCCCATCCGATGAAGGAAGTCTGTGTACCTGCATTATATAATCACATAGTATATATTCATGAGGTGATCTATTAGTAATATGATATATCGCATTAGATACGAATAAAAACAATCTTATCAAAACTCTTAACTGCTATTTATTCTAAATTAAAATCGATGCATGTGAGATTTCTCTATTTAAAATAATTAGTAATAATTATATTTATAATTAAAAAATAAATGATTATATATATAGACATACAACTGAATATTATATAAGATTAATGTAATCATCAATTTTAAATTAAAGCAAACATAATATTTGTATAAACTACAGTTTATCTCATTAGATATCAAATTGTCTCATTGTCTTTGGTAATAAATCTAACAGATTGGTTATTACATTTATATTAATAATAATGGAACTTTAATCATAAACGAATTCTAATTAGATACACTGTAATTTCTCTAATTCACGAAGTACTAACAATTCTTTTTTCCCTGAAGTCAATTCCTACAGTTGATATGAATTTGTTGTTGAATGTACCATCTGTATACTGGTAGAGAAAGCTGGTCTTGCCAACCCCGGAATCACCTGGAAATGAATTAAAACACAATTCGCTTTATAGCTTTGGTAACAAAATAGTTTGCAAATGATATCTTTACTTGCGGGGAGCAAAATAGAAATCTCTCTAAAGCTAAATTATAGAGTTAAATATATGAAACAAATATTTGTATGCGATTTAGTGGATATGTTTGTCAATAATGTCTCAAAGGAAGAAATGTACCAACCTAAAGCTAGAAATTTGATTAGATAGTCATAGTCGCCTCCAGTTTTAGAGTTGACTGGTGACATATCTGAGTAAATCAAATATATTTACATACGATATTTACATCAACATATATTTACAACTTTCGCAGTGTAAGTAACTATAGGTATCTAAAAGTTCTGCCACGAATACATTATATACAAATGTATTTTATTAATAAGGGCAATTAGGTGAAAACGAGGTCAATAAAAGAGGTACATATTTTAGAAATTGATTATTATTGTTTCATAGGTAAAGGTGTTTCATATAATATATGATAAATTCTATAGGAATCAATACACGCCGTAATATTTACTCTTGCAAAACCTATAGCTGTTTCAATAATAATCAATATATAACATTACATATGTAATGCATAATAAATTTATATATTGTAATATCTTTATTAAATGCAGTACTTAGTGAGGCACCTATATATATATTGATAAAAAAAAGAAATACAACAATAACCTTTATAATTTCTCTGATCAATTGAATTATCTTATTTGATTAAATAAAAAATATCAGAAATAATGTATTAATCTAATGATTCTAGAATTATTTAATAAGTATTAGAGAAATAATTGTTACTAGCATAAGATTATAATTGAATCAGATGACAGAGTAGCTATTGTATTATTAATAAGAGGCTAAATAACACTAGTCTTACAAATGATGTATTCAGTGAAATATTTTGTAAAAATTCATGTAATATAATATAATATGTATAAATATATTTGTATGTCAAAATGAATAATTAATTTTGAATAATTTTGTAATAAATAATTTTATTATTTCAAAAAATTAACTGATTTGATACTAAGGGAGTACTTTCAACACTACTCTACTCACTACTCTACTCTACTTACTACGCTACTCACTACTCTACTCACTACTCTACTCATTACTCTGCTCACTAAACTACTCTACTACTACCTGATAATGGTGACACTTTACTCTTAATGGGTGGTTTTTATTTTCTTTTAGATAATATAATTATTTTACCTTTTAATTATTATTATTTTAATAAAAATTAAAGTGTGTTTAATAATTAATTATATAGTTATAATTATATATTTACATAATTATATATTCTATTATTATCGGTAAGATGCGTACATTACTAGAAAAGTCTACCAAGTAGAGTACAATTCTCAAGAGTGTACACTACTTGAATACTCTAGCCATTGGAGAGTAGAATCAAATCGGATGCAATAGAACTTTTGACTTTATCCACGATTAGTGAATGAAAATAGATTTGAGAAATAGAGTAATGTAGTAGAGTAATGTAGTAGAGTAATGTAGTAGAGTAATGTAGTAGAGTAATGTAGTAGAGTACGGTAGTAGAGTAATGTAGTAGAGTAATGTAGTAGAGTAATGTAGTAGAGTAATGTAGTAGAGTAATGTAGTAGAGTAATGTAGTAGAGTAATGTAGTAGAGTAATGTAGTAGAGTAATGTAGTAGAGTAATGTAGTAGAGTAATGTAGTAGAGTAATGTAGTAGAGTAATGTAATAGAGTAATGTAGTAGAGTAATGTAGTAGAGTAATGTAGTAGAGTAATGTAGTAGAGTAATGTAGTAGAGTAATGTAGTAGAGTAATGTAGTAGAGTAATGTAGTAGAGTAATGTAGTAGAGTAATGTAGTAGAGTAATGTAGTAGAGTAATGTAGTAGAGTAATGTAGTAAAGTAATGTAGTAGAGTAATGTAGTAGAGTAATGAAGTAGAGTAATGTAGTAGAGTAATGTAGTAGAGTAATGAAGTAGAGTAATGTAGTAGAGTACGGTAGTAGAGTAATGTAGTAGAGTAATGTAGTAGAGTAATGTAGTAGAGTAATGTAGTAGATTACGGTAGTAGAGTAATGTAGTAGAGTAATGTAGTAGAGTAATGTAGTAGAGTACGGTAGTAGAGTAATGTAGTAGAGTAATGTAGTAGAGTAATGTAGTAGAGTAATGTAGTAGAGTAATGTAGTAAAGTAATGTAGTAGAGTAATGTAGTAGAGTAATGTAGTAGAGTAATGTAGTAGAGTAATGTAGTAGAGTAATGTAATAGAGTAATGTAGTAGAGTAATGTAGTAGAGTAATGTAGTAGAGTACGGTAGTAGAGTAATGTAGTAGAGTAATGTAGTAGAGTAATGTAGTAAAGTAATGTAGTAGAGTAATGTAGTAGAGTACGGTAGTAGAGTAATGTAGTAGAGTACGGTAGTAGAGTAATGTAGTAGAGTAATGTAGTAGAGTAATGTAGTAAAGTAATGTAGTAGAGTAATGTAGTAGAGTAATGTAGTAGAGTAATGTAGTAGAGTAATGTAGTAGAGTAATGTAGTAAAGTAATGTAGTAGAGTAATGTAGTAGAGTAATGTAGTAGAGTAATGTAGTAGAGTAATGTAGTAGAGTAATGTAATAGAGTACTGTAGTAGAGTAATGTAGTAGAGTAATGAAGTAGAGTAATGTAATAGAGTAATGTAGTAGAGTAATGAAGTAGAGTAATGTAGTAGAGTACGGTAGTAGAGTAATGTAGTAGAGTAATGTAGTAGAGTAATGTAGTAAAGTAATGTAGTAGAGTAATGTAGTAGAGTAATGTAGTAGAGTAATGTAGTAGAGTAATGTAGTAGAGTAATGTAGTAGAGTAATGTAGTAGAATAATGTAGTAGAGTAATGTAGTAAAGTAATGTAGTAGAGTAATGTAGTAGAGTACGGTAGTAGAGTAATGTAGTAGAGTACGGTAGTAGAGTAATGTAGTAGAGTAATGTAGTAGAGTAATGTAGTAAAGTAATGTAGTAGAGTAATGTAGTAGAGTAATGTAGTAGAGTAATGTAGTAGAGTAATGTAGTAGAGTAATGTAGTAAAGTAATGTAGTAGAGTAATGTAGTAGAGTAATGTAGTAGAGTAATGTAGTAGAGTAATGTAGTAGAGTAATGTAATAGAGTACTGTAGTAGAGTAATGTAGTAGAGTAATGAAGTAGAGTAATGTAATAGAGTAATGTAGTAGAGTAATGAAGTAGAGTAATGTAGTAGAGTACGGTAGTAGAGTAATGTAGTAGAGTAATGTAGTAGAGTAATGTAGTAAAGTAATGTAGTAGAGTAATGTAGTAGAGTAATGTAGTAGAGTAATGTAGTAGAGTAATGTAGTAGAGTAATGTAGTAGAGTAATGTAGTAGAATAATGTAGTAGAGTAATGTAGTAGAGTAATGAAGTAGAGTTGAGAGGCAGGCAAAAAATTCATAAATTACACTAAAGATAATATCAACAGATATTAAATTTAAAAGATTAATAAAAAACTAATTCCTTAAACAAGAATAAACAAGAATTGGGCAAATATCAGTTAAACAATTAAATTTGTAATACAAATATATCAAATATTATGAACAATTAACAGACTCTATATTTTAGAAAACATAAACATATATTTAGTTAGGATACTAGAGGTCAAACATGATAATAATGACATAATAATGACAGGTGAGTTATTTATTGAAAGATGAGCTGATAAATTCAATATAAACATATAAAGATATCAAATTAATATGAAATCATGTTTATATATATAAATATGTATATAAATATAAATATATATATATATATATATATATATATATAACAAATAGATTATCACGTGAAAGACATCATTTTAAAGATAAGAATGACATACAGATATATATAGTTATAATGAATATGACATCTAATATACACATTCAAACTAAATTATTTAAACATCAAAGATTCAACAATACATGTTTGCAGATCATTACAATACAAACTTTAGATCTAAAATCATTCAAAATGTATTCTACGAAATTAACGATATGGAAGAGAGTCAACGTGAAGTAGAAAATATTAATATTAAATGGAAATATTATGTAAACATCGTTGATTATATCTCGTACATAATATTACAGCAGGAAAACTATATGACCAACACGTTAGTATTGGTTTGCACAATAATCCATATGTACTCCATTTAATAATACCTACATGTGATATCGAGGCACATCGTATCTTGAATGGAATAGGAAGAAAACGAGTGCTTTTAATACACGTATATAAATATGTATGTCAATAGACCATCTACGTATCTCGTCAAAGTAGAGATATATTTAACATCGTACATATATACTTAATGTAATAACACCATACATACTTACTTAATGTAACTACACATAAATACTTACTTAATGTAATTACATCATAAATACTTATTTAATATAACTACATCATAAATAATTACTTAATGTAACAACATCATACATACACATCCGTAAGTTACCTTCACCGTATTCACATACTTAATGTACCTACACCGTATTCACAAACTTAATGTACTTATATTGTACTTACATACTTAATGTACTTATATTGTACTCACATACTTAATGTACTTATATTGTACTCACATGCTTAATGTTCTTACATCGTATTCACCTATTTATGAATTTTGGTTACTAATTTCTGAAAAAAATATATTAAAACTAAATTTAAATTCTAAAGCATATATAAAAGAAACCCACTCTGAACGTATCTTTTATATTAAATATACGTTTAATATACGTTTAATATACGTGTAATATACGTTTAATATACGTTTAATATACGTTTAATATACGTTTAATATACGTTTAATATACGTTTAATATACGTTTAATATACGTTTAATATACGTTTAATATACGTTTAATATACGTTTAATATACGTTTAATATACGTTTAATATACGTTTAATATACGTTTAATATACGTTTAATATACGTTTAATATACGTTTAATATACGTTTAATATACGTTTAATATACGTTTAATATACGTTTAATATACGTTTAATATACATTTAATATACGTTTAATATACGTTTAATATACGTTTAATATACGTTTAATATACGTTTAATATACGTTTAATATACGTTTAATATATGTTTAATATACGTTTAATATACGTTTAATATACGTTTAATATACGTTTAATATATGTTTAAATTGTTTATCAGATTATTAAACAAAATTAAATTCGATGGAAAAATATTTCTACCTAAATAAATATAATTAATAATTATTCACATTCTATTTCGTAATGTGGCAAGTCAAACGGTCAATGTAGTAAACTGTAAATGTGTAGAAATAGATAATGTCACA
>OZ038312.1:4754846-4804078 GCA_964035775.1 Osedax frankpressi | reverse complement strand
ACCAATAGTTTATAAAGGTATACAATATACTAATTAAATTAAATTACGATTTTATAAAATGTATATATTTTATTATGATGTATATTTTTTTATATATATTATTATATTCGTTTCTAACTAACTTACAAAATATCTTCTAACTCGTGTATGAATGTTTACATGGTATATATGTATAAAGGCTATATAAAGGCTATGCTATTACTAACATGTATCTGTAGATAGTATACACGTGTTATACACATGTCTACGTGTGATATTTATATTTAATATTTAACTTATTATTCAGCAATGCAAATTAAAAAATGCATGCTAAATTTTTGATTATTAATTGACTTTAAATGTATTTAATATTTACAAAAGAACATCACTATTATATAATATATACATATATTATGATAATTTGTAAGCACACCATTATATTATATATATACTACATTAATATATTAAACATGCAAATTTCATAAAATACTTGATTTAGAATGTATTCTATACATAATAATATTTATATAATAATATATACATAGATTATTTTATATTACAATAGAAAGTATAGCATATATATAGATCAATAGATTATAATATAATAATTATAATATATATATATATATATATTATATACTTACTTATATATAAGTATAAATATAATAAGTTTACACATAATAATATTAGTTATTAGTATATAATAATAGCTTATAAATAAGAACATACATTAAAATAATGATATCGTTAAAAAGGGAAAAATTAAATAAAAATCGGAAATTGATTATGAATATAAATGGATAATGTGGATAATGAAATCTTATTAATATATTAATGTATAATTAATATATAGTACAGGTAATTTATTAATCTTATTAATAAATGTATATCTAGGGTTATTATTAGCAGACCTATATTTCTAGATTTTACCCTTTAAATGTATTTAGGAACTATTAGATAAAGAACTAAAAATGATTTTGTAACTATATAATATGTTAATAATGATGTTTCTGGTATCATTTCTGATAGCATTACAGTATAGATAATAAATAGAATTTTAATTAATTAATTTCTCGATATTTATATTAATTAAATATACTTGATATGAATATATATATAATATACATATACATATACATATACATATAAATATACATATACATATAAATATACATATAAATATACATATAAATATACATATAAATATACATATAAATATACATATAAATATACATATAAATATACATATATATATATATATATATATATATATATATATATATATATATATATATATTAATATTAAATAGTTGTTGAACATTATAAAATTTAAAAAGATATGTATTAACAATTTTTTAAATTAGAATTTAGAAATTTTCTAAGTGAAAGAAAAAAGATAAATATTTATCGAATTATTATTTTCATGTCTTTTAAGACCTCGAGGAGAAAATAATAAATAATAAAAATAAATATATAAAAAAGCATTAAATTAAGATAAATAAAATTATATAAATAGACGATAAATAAATGGTCAATTCAGAATAACTATACATAATTATTTATAAATATAGAACACATGATTATGCTAGAATACCTGTTATTAAGATCAAATAGTAATTGCTATAATAACTTTTAGGATATGAATTTACCAATACAAATTCCGTAGGGACTCATTTTCATCTAGAATGAAGACACCATTGCTCACCTTACTCAAATACTTGGTCCTCGAAATATGTAATTATATAATTACAAAGAATTGCTATATAGTAAATATGATCATATATTATAACACATATATATGTATATATATATATATATATATATATATATATATATATATATATTATTCTCGGTATTTTTTATTATATTGTTCTATCGGTTATAATACAAATGAGATGTAATAATAGGACGCACATATTATATACTATTATTATGTATGCATTATAGTAATACGTATTTTTATTACAATATTAATTAATTATTAATATATAAATAACATTCTTTGATTCATGAGATTATATAAGTATTAATGTAATATTTTATAAAATCTCAATGGTTGGGGGATACATAATTATATAATAATATACGATATGTTAATGGCATTACTTCACTTACGTTAACTTCATCATATCTTTGTGCATACAAATATATATCTCGCAGTCACTACGTACTATATACCCGGTTCTAAATGCATTGGCTAACCATTGATATGCTGTACTTCGTTCCTTAGTAGAGATATTGCCTGGTGGCATCTCAAATCGGCCACATTTTGCCGGGCGAATTGCAAACTCTCCGATTCGGCCGGTTTGTGGTTCAAGATGGCGTCGATAGTAAACGATGATATACATTTAGTCATGCCTGGTCTGTCGTCTATAAATTAATAATGGTTTATGCTTTGAGATGAGTTGATGAGTCATCTAATACACCGGCCAATCGGCGTCGCTACTTACTATTAGCAGACGAAACGTATCTGATTGGACGGTGTAAATCGTGATTGACAGCTTATTATTAACAGTCAATAGCACAGACCTTATCTTAGTTGATTATATATAATTGAATATCAGAGGTAATTAGTATCCATTAAATAAACATATCGCTAGTTATCTTATTTACTTTCAAATAAGTATCCGTTTAAATATCTACTCACATATATATTCGAATATATATATATATATATATATATATATATATATATATATGAACAATTATATAATCACGATATTTAATATAACGATTCACTTTCAATTATATTTATTTAATCTTTTATTTAAAACAATAGACAAATAGACAAATTAGTGAGAACTAAATATAAAAAAATTCTTTATTAGACCAAGTATCTAATAAATATTATTTAATCTAAAATCATTCATGCGTTATAGTATGTAAAAGTACATGACTACGTATGTGTATGTTTGTGTGTGCGTGCATGTGTGCGTGTGTATGTGTATGTATGTATGTGTGTATGTGTGTGTGTGTGTGTGTGTGTGTGTGTGTGTGTGTGTGTGTGTGTGTGTGTGTGTGTATATGTGTGTGTGTGTGTGTGTGTGTGTGTGTGTGTGTGTGTGTGTGGATGTGTATTTATGAAACAATGACCGCAGTTTTACTTTTTAAATAGAGATTTATAGATAACAGCTTAATTCATTAAAAGATATCTCCAAATATATAAAATAAATAATATATTATAAACTTTCAATGTAGTTTCAGTGTATTTTAAATTTTATTGTCTTTTTTACCTAGTATTGCTATCGTTATTCCGTTATATTTTCTCGCTACACTCAAAAGTATAATCACTCTACAAAATAATTAATAATATATGCTATATATATATTCATTGGTATAACTAGGAATTTACAAACGTATTTTCATCATTATATAGATTCTGTTTGACATATATTATTATTATACTTTTACTCGGAATATTATACATCGTATATTATAATTACCCATACGGACAGCTACCACTTCTACCACTTATACCTTACTGACCATTACATTTGTTCACGGAATATCATTAGCGTATATCATACTCCGCGCAGTTCCACAATGCTAAACACAGCACTACATAGAAATAATAACCCCTTTTCCACATCGACCGCGGTCACCCTTCTAGTAAGCCACGCCCACCAAGTAATTACTCCCGTTGTACGCACGGAGTAATTATACGCGTGCTCTCTCGGCGAGCTGGAATATAATACGGCTATTGTAATAATACATAAATGATATGAAATGATATATTTGTTGATACGGTGTGTATTGTAGGCTAATAAATAATTTTCAAACTAGTTTCTATTCGATTTCCAATTCTATTGAATATCGATATCAATGTATATCTTGTGTATATAACATGATACTAAATATAGCTTAATACAATCATATACAGATATGACATTAATTGTTATCGTTTTGTTAATATTAAATTATTGATATCATCATTATAAAATAATCTAAAAATAGAATTTTAAATTACAATTGATTTTTGATTTTCTTAATAAGTGTAAAGATAATTTAGTATTGTGTTGATACATATCAAAATACACTAAGGACTCAGTTTATACACATAAAATATCAAGCCACTGTATTCAATCTCTATGTTTAGTTTATTTATACAGTATTGTAACACAATATGAGAGTTGATACAGTAAATATTATTGTATATGCCATCAATTAACTATTTGAAATAATCACATACTTTCCATAATATTGATAACTGCAGTTATCATATTATTGAATAGAACACAGAGATAATAATGACAATAAATGAGAATCACTTCTAAAAGGAATTGATTTATTAATTATAAATTACTAATAATAAATGGTATTTTCATATGTTGAACAGAATTAAAATACATAGTATATTGATTCATGTATGTATATGTATACACGTGTATACATATAAATACACATATATACACATATAGTAAACACATTTGTATTTACTAAATTCATACATCACTATTATAAAAATAAATAAAATATTCACGAAAATATAAAATAACGTTTATAATCGAGTAACAGAATTTATGAAAATAAATGATACATTGTATGATTGCAACAAAAGAATTTAATTCAGCAGTAGGACACAATGCATACTCATCCATGAACTTGGTCATCTTCCACAAAGTCCTGGGCTTCCTCCAAAGTTACACACTCCACATGACTCACCTGCAAATCAGTGGTGTATTTAGCATTGTTTCGCAGGGAATATTACTAGAAATACTCCCAGGATAGTGGTATTATATGACATACCTTATTCCTAAATTTCACTCCGTAGAACTTGTCTGCATGCTCAAGCATTTCAGGTCGAAAGGTTGTGGTGATGAATTGGGCGCAATGACTTAATGAATGAATCATATCTGTAAAGTACCAAATGCAAATGTTATTTTCAATACAAATCTAGAAGAAAAAAAATCTACTTTAATTTTTTAATTTTATAATAACCTTTATTAATTTTAAAACTACATTACTAATATCACAAATAAAACTAATACACCGAGTAGCTAAATAAATACTGAAGAAGTAAATAGTATAAAAGTGAAATAAGTGAAATAAAGAGAATTTAATGAAATAAAGAGAAGTGAATTCAATAAAGAGAAGTAAATGAATGTTTTAAACTACAAATACAGTAAATATTATACAAATGAATAACGAAAGACTTTTCAAGACTCGGGTCAAACCTGAAACAGCTTTCCTATGAGCGGAGTCGAGGGCTTGGTCAATTTCATCGAAAAGGTAGAAAGGAGCTGGATCACACTTTTGAATAGCGAAGATAAGCGTAAGAGCCACCAACGACTTTTGACCTCCGGACAACTGCTTCATGTCCCTCATCTCGGCATCTTTACCGGTAAATGAAACCTTAATGCCCACTCCGGTGAACTGCTCGACAACGTGGCATTCCTGACCATTCCTGGATTCGTTTTCATCCTGGAAACATGAGTCGCTAGCGTGAAACATCGGAGTTCGCTGTAGTTATTGCTTTACTAACATCGTTGTCGGATTTGTTCATCACTAGAACTGCGTGGCCTTGGGGAGCTAAAGATTTGAAAATTTCAGTAAAGAACTTAGAGACCTGTGTTATTAAATATGAATAATATTTCAATCACTTACAAAAAGTATAGATTTCACTCCTAATTTACATAGATGATAATATATTTAATTAATTTTCTATTGTATCTTTTTATAACCCACAAGTTTAATTTGAGTTGTATCGTCACTTACTATATTTAATCTTATATACAATTTGCTAACCTGTTTGAAGGTAAACTGAATTGCTTCAAACTTTCTTTGATCCAAATGATAGATTAGGTCACTGATCGACTGCAAAACATTTATTACATATCGCATTAATAATGATCTTATGTTAATGAACATCAACTAACAGTATTTGCACTGTCCAATTCCTTTTTGCGTTTTATTAATTTCTCTTTTAATTCAGTGAAGCTCACAAATTGATCCAAAGCTTTTTTGTTTACGTTACTAAATGCGGAGAGCGTAAATAATCCCAAGTTATTATGAAATAATGCTAAGTTACGAGACTAACCTGTATTTCTTTAACTCGGAATTACAACGTTCCAATCTTTTGTAAAGCTCTTTCGACGATAAATTCTGATACTTTTCAAAAGCGTCATTTGGAAGAGATCCAAGTTCTCGAATTTTTTTAACGCATTCATCTCTCTGAAATCAATTATTTAAAGAGTTTGTAGAAAGAAATAGTGACAGAGTTAAAATCAATTATTAAATAAAGTGTACTAACATTTTTAAGAAAAATACTTTGTTTATTTGCAATCTTTTCAATATCTCTTTTATCTTCATCCAATTGTTGTTGGACCTCTCTTTCTTGGGATTTGTAGGTTTCCAATTGAATAAGTAATTCTCGATTATCTTTATTTAAAACAGAAATCTTCGAGTCCAATTCTATATATTTGAATAATTAGAAAAGAAAATAAGAAATAAAATGCTTGTATACAACCTTTAAAGATGTTGTTATTTTCATTAATACTACTGGAGACTGTTTCCAATTCTAACGCATACATTTCGAGTGATTGTTTCACCTCCGAGCCAGTCATTTCCTGTTGAAGGGATTACCAGCTAATAATGAACAAGCCCTTCACAATCTAAAGCTACATGTGAAATAAAAACTAATAGCATGACTCACCTGCAAATCCGCATGCAATTCGTCCAACTTTTTCAAAAGATTATTATTCAAGAGGTTCTCAAGTTTATTCTTTTCGCTTTCAAGTTTAACCCTCTCCTTCATAGCTTCGCGGTTTTCATTGGTAAGTTTGTCAATTTGATCAGTCAGGATTTCAACTTGAATCTAAATTGAGATGTTAAATGATTTTTAATAATCTATAATGATAAATAATAATAACATACATCGATAGAAATAATGACAAATAATAAACAATAACCTTGTCATCGGTGGACAATTGCGAAGAGAGTTCACTTCCTTTTTCAGCTTCGAGGCTGATTGCGGTGGTTTTAATAGATTCTAAAGATGTCTGCAGAGAAGCAAGACTACGTTCCTTCGGGGATTTCGAGGTTTCAATTCTCTGAGCCTCCTCTTTCATAAGACGCAAATCGGCCCTCATTTTATCATAAATATCTTTATTCTTTGAACGTTTAGTTTCAGTCCTTTGCATTTCACTCACGAGCAAATTAATTTGAGATTCCACAGGTAATCAGCAGTTAAAGGATTAATATAACTTCAATAGAAAATTCCTAATAACAATACATTGTATAATATATATTATATAAATATATACTATATACTATATATAATATATATTATATAGTATATTAAAATAGAGATGAAGTGAATATAAAAAGGATATTTTGTAGTTTTGCTTTGTGGTTGTTATATTCAACTTGTTCAGCATGTAGGAGATGATCAATTTCAATTTTACCCTTCTGCAATTCAAGTCGAGACTTACGGGTGTCGTAATAACCACCGGTCAGAGCTCCTCGACTGGACACTTGGTCACCTTAAAGGTCGAGATACACGCAAGTCATTGTGGGTAAAGGAATATCTAAGTCAAGTTAAATACATGCTATTGTTATATAAGGAGAGTAAGTAGTGCAAGTTAAGTGCAAATTAAGTGCAAATTAAGTGCAAGTTAAGTGCAAATTAAGTGCAAGTTAAGTGCAAGTTAGGTGCAAGTTAAGTGCAAGTTAGGTGCAAGTTAAGTGCAAGTTAAGTGCAAGTTAGGTGCAAGTTAAGTGCAAGTTAGGTGCAAGTTAAGTGCAAGTTAAGTGCAAGTTAAGTGCAAGTTAAGTGCAAGTTAAGTGCAAGTTAAGTGCAAGTTAGGTGCAAGTTAGGTGCAAGTTAAGTGCAAGTTAAGTGCAAGTTAGGTGCAAGTTAGGTGCAAGTTAGGTGCAAGTTAAGTGCAAGTTAAGTGCAAGTTAAGTACAAGTCAAGTGCAAGTTAAGTGCAAGTTAAGTGCAAGTTAAGTGCAAGTTAAGTGCAAGTTAAGTAAAAAGCATGTGTGAATAATAGATATGTAAAAAAAGAGAAATGCTGTAATAATGAAATCCTATGTTCAGTTATATCACTGCTTACCATCTAAAGTGATGCAGTCCATTTTCTCACTACGCGCCATTGCAGAACCCACTTCCATTGTTCTACAGATCAATGTGTGTCCAAATACATGTTTCATAGCTTTTGCGTATCTTTCATCGTACGTCAATTTCTTGATCATGGGAATAGCATCCTGTAGAGGGCCAAGTTTGCTGTAAGATAGTTTTATTTCCCTATGGGCTAACACACAGCGGTTATGTCATATACTTATGGGCTACGCTAACCCAGACAGGTAAAAGTAGTTAAGAATACATAAAATATTAAAATCAACACTTAAAACTTGTTAAGTTAAAACTTGAGTTTTAGATTTATCCGAGTTTTAATCTTTATAGTAGATATTATTAGATACAATTGCAGTACCTAAATTGCAGTACTTATATTGCAGTACTTAAATTGCAGTACTTAAAATGGAGTACTTAAATTTTAGTACCTAAATTGAACCTTAATATACAAATTTGAAATTCTATAATCAATAAATGTAAATGTAAATTTAATCACAAAATGAAGATGGCAGCTTCATCCCTAATTATAGAATTACTAATTATTACTTTCATATGGGGAGGTTAAATGTCAACAGAAAGGTCTAAGGAATATTACAGACCTTAGTCTCGGGGTAACGGGGTCTATCTCTGATGTCGAGACGGTTCAAGGGCATAAAAGTCACCTCACCGGGCAAATGTAACCTATTCATTTCTGATAACAATTTAGTTCCTGTTCTGTCAGTATCTACTATGTGGTGGAACAGCCTGCATGGGGGATATGGGGGTATGGGTTATAGTGGGGGTAGCGGTGGACTTAGAGGTGTGTAGTGAAGATAGGGGTCGAGCGGTTTGCAAACCTGCCACCGGCTGTGACTTCAACGGCAGTGAAGAAAGTGCGATCGCATTCAAAATTTTCTATTAGAGTTTTATAATATCCATTAACGACTTCCGGATACTTCTTTTGTTCGCGAAAATATTGAAGCACCTTTTGAATGCTGTCTATACCATTCAGTAATGCCTGTTGTGTGTGAGAGTGTGAGAGCGGGAGTGGGAGTGGGAGTGGGTGATTGTATGAGAGAGTGCAAAAACCTTTCCAGTCATTGACCTCAAAGCTTGTTCCCGTTTATTTAAATCATCTCTCAATTGGGCTATTTTCTGTTGCATCGCATTCTCTCCTCTCCACAAGCCACTAAACAGTTAATGTAAATATCAGCATTTGGTCAGTAATTGGTTAGGAAATCATGTGAGCATAAGAACTAGTTTATCCTTATAAAATAATCTATATATCTAATTATAGAATTTATTATCATTGATATATTTTTGAATTATCAACAAATATTTATACAAAATTATCAATCATTTATAATCGATAACACTATAAAAACTTTCTTTCATTTTGAAGTGCATCTTTTTGCTTCTTCATATCGTAGAAGTTTTTATTGTTGGAATCGATGATTTCTTTATGTTCGTCTATTCTTTCTGTCATTTCCTAGAAAATAAGTATTAAGAATATAAATAATATAATGTAAAATAAAGCTTGGGTTAAACGAAATTACATTATTAAGGGGAGCCGTGGAACCTTCGCGTGATTTACATGTAATAGATAGGGAAAAAATATGTCTACTAGAATGGTGATAACTTTTTAGATTTATAATAAAATTACTAATTTTTTTGACAGATATCTAGATAATTCCTATTTAGTAATTGTTATTTTTTATTTTAAATAATTAGACATTTAGAAGACCACGATAAATAAGTTTATAAATTTATTTTTTAATTTATTTTAAAATCTCTATATTTTTCACGTTTTTGCATCATAAGTGTATCTAAACAGTTTAATCATAGATTTTAAAGAAGGTACTTTTTATAAGAAATATAACATGTACATATTCAGAAAATTGCATGGACATTCATCTAAGTTAAAAAAAGTTATTATTGTAAACGACATTAATTTAAACCCATATATTATGAAAATATTTTACAAATTAATAAAATAATTAACATTATTTTTTGACAGGCATATGTTTTAAATACATATTTGATGCACTTATAGTTACTTTTATAAAACAAGTTATACATCATTTTAAAGATAATTAATTAAATTTAAAAATTTTGTTATAAAAATATTTTGTAAAAAAATTAAAAACTAAGGTTACGCTAGTCCTTAAGTTGTTTTATAATAATTATATTATATAAATATTTGTAATGTTCATAAAATATAAATTATTAAATTAAAATAAGATTTTTATATAAACTAACTGAAATTGAAGACTCCAACTTTTCGGCTTGAGATTGATCACTCTTCAGATCGTGTACTAATCTCGAGATTTGATTCTCTTTGTCGCTGATCGCCTAGATGATGAAATGGTGGGGGCTACAGATACAAGCAACAGAAGCCAGCCAGCTACCCAACCAGCTAACCACCCAACCAGCTAACCACCCAACCAGCCAGCCTACTAACCAACCAGCCAGCCTACTAACCAACCAACCCGACTAACCTTGGTGACTGATTTCAATTCCTTGGCGAGCCAAGTGTCTCTGTTTTCTTTGCAAGTGAATTGGTTACCCCTACCCTGTTTCGCATATAGTTCTTTCTGCTTCTGGTCAGCAATGGCAAGTCTACATTGCAATATTGTTTGAATTGAACACTAGCTCAAGGAATCGAGGGATGTGATTTTATAAATTCACTCAATAAGAAATATAATATATTTATATTTTTGTAGTTTATAATCCGAAAATAAGTTTTTTTTTGTTTAATAAATAAAACAAACTGATTTTTGCCAAATCAACCAAACACAAAAATGATTTAATTACTAAGTAATTCATAAATTTGGTAGGTAATTATATTATTACAAAGAATAGGTGTTAATAACTGTGAGTAGACTAAAGTTAAAAATATATTAATAACTATTTACCTTTGAACATACTTTGAACATAAATTGCACTTTGGCCTGTTTAATATCGCGATTAACAAACTAACTGCTGAGATGCTAGTTCCTCACGAGTCCGTTGCTGCCTGTACATCGGCTCAATTGAACTAAGTTGGTCTTGCGTCTTCGACACCTTTATATTCAGCTTATGCAGTTCTTCTTCCGTTTGTTTCTATGGTAACGAAGAAACGAAATGAACACAAACTCGACATTATTCAACTTAGGAGAGAGCGAGTGCACCAGCCATCGCATATAATAATGATCTATTACAACGTGTACAGCCTCTTATAATTTCTGTCAAAGAACTTTATCATTTCTAGGGAAACGGCTTTCCACAGTTCGCGCTGGAACGCCTATAGGGAGACAACGACACCTTACTGCTTTTATTGCCATCGATGTCGTCTTGCATGTCCGTGATGTCGAGTTCGAGTTTCGCTTTTCGCTTAAGCAGCTCCTGGTGCTCGAGTACGAACGTAGCCTTCTCGTCGGTAAGCGTTTCGATTTGAGATTTAACATCGCGGATTTGTCTGTTAATCTCCTGCAAACGAAAAAGTTTCAATAAATGCGCACTCGGGAAATAAAACTAAATTAACTCTCGCAATTTTTGTCGTAGATGCGTTTTGTTACACATTAATACATTAGGACACATTTCACTGGCAAATACTGGAATACCAAACATACTTTAATGCGGTCAGAAGCCTTTTCCTGGTCGTCCCTCAGTTTGTTTGTCTGTTCGCCACTATTCGCTTTTCTTTTGTTTAACTAAAAATTATCGTTGAAAACAATGTAAACATCAGTATCAAAAAGAGGTGCAAATTATTTAAACTTACATCTTCCAATTTCTTTTTATTATCCTTCAAATCGTGATCATGGATCGTGTACTCCAGAGATCTGTATTCGGGGTAAGTCGTTACAGTTGAAAAACGCGTAAAAATCAACGTTACAGCAAATGCACGCAATACCTCCTCATTTTATCCCACTTCTGGTATTGTTTCAACTCCTCCTTCTCATCCTGCAGGGTGGTCAGGCGTTCATCGATGAAATTCAAGAGTTCGTTGATCTTTTCGAGTTTGCCGTCTGCGCAACGGCACGAGATGAACTTAGTTAGAGAGGCTCTGACGTACGCAACTCACCCCCAGGGGGCACTATACCTGTGTCCTTGACGATGTCTCGACTCTCCGATTTCCTTTCGTCGTAGACCCGAGTTCCGGCGACTTCTCGCAATAATTTCAAGCGCTGCGAATCAGCTGCGGTTGCCATTTGATTAATCTAAAGTATGAACTTTATGGTTAGACAGTACGTCCAGGAGGTTAGATAGATGTAGGCGGTACAAAGAGTATATATAGATTTAAACCTTAACGTTAATATATCGGTCCAACTAACGCATTGTCATGATACAAGCAAAAACTAGATTTGTTAGATTGATCTTTAAATGCATGATATTAATAGATGAGATTTAATAAATTATCAGATATATCTGTAATATTAAATTCTTAACACGATTAAAATAAAGTAACATGCGATTATTATTAAAACCTTTCCTTGTTTCACAATGTAGTAAGGATTGCTGCGTGAAAATCCGGCACTTTCCAGAAGATTCATCACATCTGCCTTCCTATCAACATATGGGGAGGAGTCGTTCACACGCAGAGCAGAATATTAAACAAAGAATTGACTAGCAACAACAATATGAAAAAGTAATACCAACGACACCATCTTCTTATCTAAGAAATATTGATCCTTCTTAGATCCAATGACACGCCTCAACACAACTTCATCTTTCTCAATCTGTAAGGTCAATAGAGAGGTCAAACAATAGATGTAGCAGAGTAATATATTTAAATTTTTAAATAAACAAATTGTAAATGCATTACATAATTTAGAAAGCAAAACTTGCACATTTTTCCAACTAATTAACTTCAATTAATTAATTAGTTAAATTATAATTATATTAATTATAAAGAAATAAAGTAACGTAAACAAACAGGTATGCGGCCATCTTCATTATTAAAAATAATCTCAACAAATGCAGATATTACTCTAGGTCCAGTTCCTTCGTGTAACAAAGCTTGCCTTTGCTCTTCCTTCAAATGAGAAAACTCATCCGACAATACAAATTGAATAGCTGTGGTATTTAATGTATGATATATATTGATTATTAAATTCATATTAAGGTACCCTCGAAAATAATTTTTTTTTATTTTGTAATAAAAAATATATAATTTTATTATAATTTCTAAATATTCTACAAACATAAGATTATGTTTTAAATGATTATTCATTAAAATATGTATTAAAATAAAATGAATATTCAGAAAATATTGAGAAAATATCAATATATTGTAGAATATTATAAACTTTAATATATATAAATTTAAAATTATATTTAATACATATCTTTTTTAAATGTTCTTACTTTTTTACATTTGAGATAAAAATGTACACACATAGAGATTATAAACATTATTAATAATTTATTAAACAGATTACATAAATGTGTGAAAATGACTAACCATAAAAAAAGTTACTTTTCCCTGATCCATTTCTGCCCACTATAAAATAGAATGTTGTTAATAATAATGTATATAACTGAATAGTGTAGGTAAACTAAATTAAATAATATATATATATATATATATACTAACCAATAACATTATGCCTGGCACTAAATGGTTCAACAATTGTTTGATCTCTGTAACTCCGGAATCCTTGTATAATAACCTATAAAATACAGTGATCTATTAGTATATAGTTCATTGAATAAATATTATCCATCTATATTTAACTAATTCAATACAAATAAATTATTAATATGTATTCATCTAATATTATGAATATGTTTAATTTGCTTTCGTTTAAATATTATACATAAACTATATTAATAAATATTAAATAATATTATTTATAAAAAAAATTAGATTTTCTAATTTTTTGAGATTTGAATTATGTGATTGCGTTAGCTAGATCAAAAGTTATCTATTTTTTAACAATTAAAGTCTTTGATTTATAAGTAATATATATTATCATAAAATGATGCATAGATGTAAAATATGTATACGCATGTGATTGCATGTATGCTAAAAATTTACTTCATAAAAGATGTATACAGAAACTGAATGAAGAAGACTGATTCGGTAATCATATTTTTTAGAAATAATAATGCAATATATTATTATATTATTATATATTATGATGATATAATATTATTTAATTAATTGAAGAACTAATATTATTAATTTATTCCAATAGCAATAATAAAAACTGATATATTATTTTTTAATATATTTAAATCATTTTAAAAAAGAATTATTAATTGAAGAACTAATATTATTAATTTATATCAATAGCAATAATAAAAAATATATAAAAATAGCATGGTCTACGATTTACCTGCTTAATATGCATGGTTATTATACATTAATTATATAAATAATTTATAAAAGAAATAACTTATTTTTTTTCAAAAATTCATAACAAAATGGTCGAATAAAACCTTAAAGCGTCACCTATTGTTTAAATATATATCAATGATAATATAATGTGGCAAATTAGAATATATTTATAGATATCTATGCTAAAATTAAATATTTTGAAACGATATTAACTCTATATAATATATTGAATATATTGCTATATATATATATTATATTACTAAAGATTAATACGTCATAATTTTTGAGATGGAAGATTTGGTAATTTAGTACAGGAATGATGTGTTATTTAAAAGATAAGATTTAAGTAGATTTTTAAATGAATTATGATTTGATGTGGATTTAATATGAAGAGGAAGCTTATTCCATATAATAGGAGCAGAGCAGCTAAATGAACGTAATTGATGGCATGAATGTGATAAATGAGCTTGTAATATAAAATTGTCAATTGATTATAGGAGTCATTAATACTAGTTATTTCAGGGCGACTTAGAGATTCTAATAGGTATTTCGAGAAATTGATATATAATGTTTTATGGATGATACAAAGTAGTCTATAGGCCGGACGATTAGGGAAGGATCTTAAGTTTTATTGCGCTCATCGAAATACTAGAATGATCTATTAAGGGTTGACATAAAATAGTTCTTATACCTGATTTAATTATTCTATTGAGTGGTTTTAGATGTGATGAAGGTAAACTGAAGAGTAGAGAACTACATTTGAGAACTATATTTGTGAAAAAGCTAATGAATTTATGAGTTGTGTACATAGTTTAATAGTGATAAATTTTCTAATTTTACGTATATTCATTAATTGGTAATTTGATTTTTTCGAAATATTAGTAATATGTGATTTAAGGTTAAAAGAATTATTAATAACTATTCCTAGACATCTTATTTGATCACTAGGTGTAATTATTTAATTATCTATTTTAACTACTGGAAAAAAATAAATGGGTGTATGAGCAGGTACATTAAGTAGTTCAGATTTTTTCTTATTGAGATATAGTTTATTTATAATTAACCAGCGATTTATTTCATTAGCGCATGTAGATATGACATCTATATGCTGAGAAAGTAGTGGAGGGACTTCATAATTAAGTATAATATCATCAGCATATAAGTGGTATTTAATAGTTGGATATTTATTTATGATATGATATATTGGAATAATATATATTATAAAAAGTAAGGGGCCTAATAATGAACCTTGGGGAACTCCAGAAGTCAACCTAGCTGGATTTGATAGAGAATTACCAATTTTAATAGAAAAGTTATGTTCTTAATAAATGATATTAACCATTGCAGAGCCATAGTACATAAACCTATATCAATTAGACGTTGTATAAGTATTTCATGATCAATAGTATCGACTACTACTACTACTACTACTACTACTACTACTACTACTACTACTACTACTACTACTACTACTACTACTACTACTACTACTACTACTACTACTACTACTACTACTACTACTACTACTACTACTACTACTACTACTACTACTACTACTACTACTACTACTACTACTACTACTACTACTACTACTACTACTACTACTACTACTACTACTACTACTACTACTACTACTACTACTACTACTACTACTACTACTACTACTACTACTACTACTACTACTACTACTACTACTACTACTACTACTACTACTACTACTACTACTACTACTACTACTACTACTACTACTACTACTACTACTACTACTACTACTACTACTACTACTACTACTACTACTACTACTACTACTACTACTACTACTACTACTACTACTACTACTACTACTACTACTACTACTACTACTACTACTACTACTACTACTACTACTACTACTACTACTACTACTACTACTACTACTACTACTACTACTACTACTACTACTACTACTACTACTACTACTACTACTACTACTACTACTACTACTACTACTACTACTACTACTACTACTACTACTACTACTACTACTACTACTACTACTACTACTACTACTACTACTACTACTACTACTACTACTACTACTACTACTACTACTACTACTACTACTACTACTACTACTACTACTACTACTACTACTACTACTACTACTACTACTACTACTACTACTACTACTACTACTACTACTACTACTACTACTACTACTACTACTACTACTACTACTACTACTACTACTACTACTACTACTACTACTACTACTACTACTACTACTACTACTACTACTACTACTACTACTACTACTACTACTACTACTACTACTACTACTACTACTACTACTACTACTACTACTACTACTACTACTACTACTACTACTACTACTACTACTACTACTACTACTACTACTACTACTACTACTACTACTACTACTACTACTACTACTACTACTACTACTACTACTACTACTACTACTACTACTACTACTACTACTACTACTACTACTACTACTACTACTACTACTACTACTACTACTACTACTACTACTACTACTACTACTACTACTACTACTACTACTACTACTACTACTACTACTACTACTACTACTACTACTACTACTACTACTACTACTACTACTACTACTACTACTACTACTACTACTACTACTACTACTACTACTACTACTACTACTACTACTACTACTACTACTACTACTACTACTACTACTACTACTACTACTACTACTACTACTACTACTACTACTACTACTACTACTACTACTACTACTACTACTACTACTACTACTACTACTACTACTACTACTACTACTACTACTACTACTACTACTACTACTACTACTACTACTACTACTACTACTACTACTACTACTACTACTACTACTACTACTACTACTACTACTACTACTACTACTACTACTACTACTACTACTACTACTACTACTAAGAAGCTAATAAATTTGAATTTTATATATATTTATATATAATTTAAATTTCTATTTTAAAGTGGATACATAATCTATTTAGAATTTATATGCACACATTTAAATATTACTTTTTGTTATTGTTACTACCATTACATTCTTAAATATATTCTCAGATAGTATATTGAGAATAGATATGTGATATCGTTCTCGGCCAAGAGTGTTATAGCGACTACTCTAGAGTATATTTGTAGATAATGGAAGTACTTACTACTAATAAGTTTTATATATATAAAATGTCTAGTAATGGCAAGATATGTTATGCGTATTATATCCTCGGTAGTGTATCATAGTAATATGTAAATTAATCAAGCTCGTTTTTACTCTGAAAAGATAGTTCAGAAACCGGAGATTATAAACCGATATAAATATAAAATGTGCTTTTTTGTTATATTATTAGAGAATATTTCATTTTCTAACAAATATATTATCTCTTTTAATATCATATTTAATCTCTTTTAATATCATATTTAATCTCTTTTAATATCATATTTAATCTCTTTTAATATCATATTTAATCTCTTTTAATATCATATCTAATCTCTTTTAATATCATATTTAATCTCTTTTAATATCATATTTAATCTCTTTTAATATCATATTTAATCTCTTTTAATATCATATTTAATCTCTTTTAATATCATATTTAATCTCTTTTAATATCAAATTTAATCTCTTTTAATATCATATTTAATCTCTTTTGATATCATATTTAATCTCTTTTAATATCATATTTAATCTCTTTTGATATCATATTTAATCTCTTTTAATATCATATTTAATCTCTTTTGATATCATATTTAATCTCTTTTAATATCATATTTAATCTCTTTTGATATCATATTTAATCTCTTTTAATATCATATTTAATCTCTTTTAATATCATATTTAATCTCTTTTGATATCATATTTAATCTCTTTTAATATCATATTTAATCTCTTTTAATATCATATTTAATCTCTTTTAATATCATATTTAATCTCTTTTAATATCATATTTAATCTCTTTTAATATCATATTTAATCTCTTTTAATATCATATTTAATCTCTTTTGATATCATATTTAATCTCTTTTGATATCATATTTAATTTCTTTTAATATCATATTTAATCTCTTTTAATATCATATTTAATCTCTTTTGATATCATATTTAATCTCTTTTGATATCATATATAATCTCTTTTAATATCATATTTAATCTTTTTTAATATCATATTTAATAATAGTATTTCGAATATTGAAATATATTAATCTAATATTTGGTAGGGTAGATAAACTATCCGTGGATAGTACATTAGGTAGAATCAAAATGATTACGTAAAGTGACTGTTTATTGAATGTGAAAAAGAAAGTATAGTAGATCAGAAGGAAGTTGTTTCCGAAGTGATAATTGGAAGGAGGAGATAAAATATTATTATAGAAGGTGAGCGTTTGAAAAGATTGAAGAAAATTGTCGAATTATTGGAATGATGATATTTATAGAAGGAAGGATCATGAGAAGTCTGTATAGAAATTAATGAAGGGCAAACTAAATATAATAGAGAACAGGAGAACTTTAAGGAAAGTGAAGAGCTAGTAGTATTATAGAGAGGTGATGTATTCTGATATCTGACATAGGTTAATAGAGTGTAATTTAAGTCTTTTAAGAAACACAGTATAGTCAGTATTATGTAACTTATCTGAGGTGATGTATAGTATGAATACAAGTGAATAGAAGCCGATATGCCTATAACTAATCGTTATAATGATAATTATTATAACTTATTATATATTATTACATAGGTGGATTATATATTTTCATTGTTTCATATTATTATAAATTTTAATAATATCGTTTATCATTTTCCATATATAAATTAATAATATATATGCCTAAAATAAATATGTATTGATATATATCATCGTCATTTCATAATGTATAAAATAAGTGTATATATGTTCAAGGTATTTTAATTTGTTTTTTTTAACAATTTAAATAATATTGAGAGATTTTCCCTTGTTCTGAGATCTGTAAATTGATTATAATAAAATATTGTATTTAATTTTATTATAAATATTCGATTTCTATATTTTGAAAGATATCTTTATCCAATGAAATAATACAAAAACAGAATAGTTCTATAATAAATAGTTTAATTAACCTTATCGCTGTGGTCATCGATCCTATAGAAATTATCGCCGGAGAAGAAAAATGCATACACTAAATCAACTGAATAGGCTCCGTCGATTCTAGCGGGTAAACCGATGATCGGAGCAGCAGTGGGACTCACGGGCATAGAACCGGTTAGTTTGAATATTCCGCTGTAGTAGGATCCTCTACTGAGAAAGTAGACCTTGCCTTGTTTCTCGAAAGCGGCATCGATATAATCTGGGATTCAGGGGAACATTTCACTAGCTTGTTCTGGGAATCCGCTTTCTAATGTATAATCATACAAATGATCAATATATGAGTAGACTATTCCTTTATGTTATTTTGAATATTGGCATATAGTTATAGTAAAATAAGTTATTACATATTAATATGTAACTTTAGTAATATTTTACAAAATTATATTTTAATAGTTTACAATTTCAATATTTGTTCTATTGAAGTAATAATTAATTATTATTATGAATATTCAAAAATTATTATCGCTTATTAAAATAAACATGAAATATAACTTCACAATTTTCAGAAATATATATAATTGTTATTAGTTATTAGTTTTTTAGAATTCACAATTGATATTTATATTTTTTTAAATATAGTTATTACTAGAGATTACAACCCAGAAAGTTAAATAGAATATACCTTAAACAAAATAACTCGATAGTGAATTATCAATGTTGCTTCTATATGCGACGGGGCTCCGAGAAAAGTTGATCTTATAGAATGAGCAAGTTTTCGATGTTCTCGAGTGTTGATGTTATAGTAATTAAAACCAGTAGGTTTAATTCGTGCTATTTTATAGTAATTTATACACATTATGTGTAGTTTATTTATAATATTAATAATAATAATACTAATAATGATATAATGATATAATATGTCTTAAACTATTGTAGATTTACCTTTGAATGCTTTAATATATCAATTATCAAAAACAACTGCATCAAATTCAGTATTTTTGCAGATTGCAGAAATACCATCATCTTTGGTTGTTGTCGGAATATTGTCAGTTGTTGTTGTTGGCGTGGATGTACTTGAGTTCTCAGTATTGAACTTTGTAATTGTAGTGATTTCCTCAGTTGTCGTTGTAGTATTCAATGTAGTTGTTGGATCCGTGGGTGTTTTCGTAGAACTATATACACTCTTTGATCCTGTCAATATTGGTAATTTGTGAATTAAAAATAATATTTGTAAATATGAATTATTAAAATAATTAAACATTTTAATTTTAATTTTATATTTATAATATTTGATTACAAAATGTAATCTATTTAATGTCAATTTATATATCGATATATATTTTACTATTATAATATGCCAATATATATTATATAAATATATAAATTTGAATTTGTGTAAACACGTTCTAATTTAGATTCCAGATATTGATTAATGCGCCCACATTTAAGAATTTTAAAATGATATTTTTTAATATTATAGAAATATATATGATAGCATATAATAATAGCAGCTATTATTAAGAATAGTTAAGTAATTAAGCTATATTATTATCTAATTCTTTTAGATATGTTTGTAAAGATTATGGAAAATGTTAAAGGGTTCCATTCGGTCACAGGTTCCATTCTGGGACACGACATCGTAAACACTATTTACTAAATAGTATTATTATTAAATGTTGTAGCACCGCACCCTTATTTTAACTTTATATTTATAATTATCTAATTTAAATTATTCAAGAATAGAATCCTAATAATCGATAATCTTTGGTGAAATCTTAATGTTTAAATTGTAATAAAACAGACGATACATTAGTAGTTAAACAATACACAAATATACAATAATATGTGATTACTTTTCAGAAAGTTATTTTTATAAGTAAAAGTATAAAGGCAGGTATTATCTGAATTTATATATGCTTTAATAATAATATATATACTACAATATAGTATTGGATATATAATTGGATATTATATTATATTATTTCAAAGTATTATATATCAATCTACATGCATGTAAAATAAGCATAAAGCATGACATGCGTCGCATATGTTCTCTATAATATAAATGTAGTATATATACTATAGGTGTATGTTATACATTTAGTATATCACGATTATTTATAAATATATATATTAAAGGTTTCTATATATTATATATACTAAGTGTAATCATATACATAAACAGCCAAACCCTAATAAATAATGTATTATTTTTTAATGTAATTTAACCAACTATTTAATATAAATTGATTGAATTTTGATAAATCAATTTTCATGTAGATTTTTAAATATTAAATATATTACCTTTAATACATGGTATTAGTAAGAATATCCTAGAAATTATTAGTAAAAATATAATTGACATATTCTTGATAATTTATTTTGTAAGTATTTTGATTTTGATATAAAATGTAGTTATAAATAGTTATCAATGTTATATATATATGGTAATATCTATAGAAGAATGATTAATGAAGAATGAAAAGTGAGTTCCTCTTAAATTCATGAACAAATATTACACATATTTTAACAAAATTACACATATTATATTTAAATTTTATTTATCATATGATTATATTTTTTATATCATAACACAATAATTCATAAGAAAATATTAAATAAAAGCAATAGTACATTTTTGGTAAAAGCATTTTTTTAAATTTATATTATATTGTAGTTCTGCAGGTATATAAAATTCATTAAATTGCATTAATGTTGGGAATTTTAAAATGGATTCGATGTGTTAACATATAAATATAATTAGATATTGATCTAAAAAAACAAAAACATATTTTTGATTTTCTTTTCAGATAATTATTATATAAACATATATAATATATGTGCCTAGATAAGATTACATGCTATTGATTACCTTTAATATACATACATGTTTTTTACATTTTACACTGAAAAAATACAATGTTTTAGATTAAGAAATTAATATTATTATAATATTAGTCTATTTACCAATTGAATTTTATCATATTTTATTTACTTCTTAACTTTTTAAATGTGACTTTTTAGAATTCTTAAATATATATGTATATACGGAAATTATAATTTCTCCTTTTCATGTAAATTCAATTTGTTGTATTTCTCCCAATGTACTGTAATATATTATATTATATAAATAAATAAATGAAACATTTATTAAATACATAAATATGTAATAATAATAATAATAATACAAATGTACTATATACATATATATATATATATATATATATATATATATATATATATATATATATATATTCATATATATGAGATATACTATTGTTTATATATATACATTGTTAGTAAAATATAAAATTTCAAATTATACATATAACGTATGCAATATTATAATACACTACAAAATATCCTTTATATTTATATTGTAATAGGTATTAGAAAAGATATGCCAAAAAATAAAATATATAAATTTCAAAATCATGTATCATTTTACGTAAATACATGCTATATATATATATATATATATATATATATATATATATATATATTTATAATAGTATCAACAGACATTTCAAATTGTAATCTTTATAGATATAAAAAATTTGTAATTTGTAAACAAATATGCATTTTCATATATTATATTATTTGTCTGTTGAATTAAGTATTAGAATATAATACTACATAAGATAAAACTTTAATAAGAAAAAACTTAAGATATCCACACTATAAGATAAAACTTTAATGAGATTAATTCAATATGATATTTTAAATCAACAATTTATGAAACACAGACTTGAAAATTTAATAAATTAGTCATTACTTGTAAAACAATCGGCTAAGGCACATGCTGCATGCGAGTTAATATCAACTATATTAACTGTATTATGTCTATTATCATATTTTAATACATTAAACTGTATATTAATATAAATACTAAATTTAGTATTTATATATATCTATATAATTAATATGATTTATCAATATGCAGGGGAATTAATTCATATTCGCAGGATTAATTATTAAATTAATATGCAATGAGCTAAATTTTAAAATTATGTTTTATAAAAAAATGTTCAATTATATTTTTCAACTTTACATAGATTGTATATTTTTATAAATAGTTGATATATTTAAATATAATTATATTTATAATATATATATATATATATATATATATATATATATATATAGCTTGTACTATATATAATATAGATAAATAATACATAAGAGCTATATTGCTATATATATATATATATATATTGATGAAATAAACATATGACCAATATTTACAAATCTTAAATAAGAGTAATATTCATATAACATCATTGTCAATGTATAACTATAAACATTTATCTTTATTCAATATATTTATTCATGTATATAATTAATTTCTATTATGAATGTTATATATAACATTTATCAAATCCCTAAAAATGCTATATCCTGATATCAGAATATACCATTTTTTGGGGATTTGATAAATTGATTTTGACCATTATATACAATCATTTTTAAAATTTTATTTATATATATATTCGTTTACTTATTTATTTCAAATTCAATGTATGTTCATAAGATAATAATATTATAATATAAATATTTATCTTTATAATCAATATTACTTTATTTATTTTAATTACTTTCTTTACTAAATATATTGATGCAGGCTCGTTATTAAGAACAAATTAATATTGTATTTTATAATATTTTCTGTGGCAACCTTTGGATATCATATATTTATTGTTAAAAATAATAAATAAATAAATAATAATAATATTTAAAGAGGAAAATATTACATCGAATAACGTTTGTATTTTTTCTTATAATAATACTAAATGTGTATTGTAAATAAATATATCATAATTTGTATGCATAAAATTATATATGCATAAATATGCTTAATTTTATGTAATATACTACATTATAATAGAGATTACAAAGTAATTTTTGTATAATATTCTTAAGTATTGTCTACAAATATTAATATATCAATTCATAATTTTAAGAACACTTATGGAGAAATCTAATAATGACCCAATAATAGTAAATGAAAAACTAGCAAATCATGAAATATTAAATTTGTTAAAAAATAAATTTAATATAAGAAGTTAGGTTATATATATTATTGTTTATAGTTTGTATATCAAATCAGATAATTTAGTTTATAGGTAGATATTACATATAATGTGTTTTATATTTGACATTCAAATAAATACTATATTCTAATATCTGTGATATATAATTTATATAAGATTAAAAATCCTCAGCTACCGATAAATTATAATACTTACAATAACTAATACATACAAAAGCATTCTCCTAAATTGTATATAAATTCAGTTAAATATTCGTATATATATATTCAACATATATATATATATATCTGTTCTTCAATTATTCAGTATTTCAATTATTCATCATTATATATAGAATTATATTTTTTAGAATGTTTCTAATGAGGTATTAATCTATATTTCTAATATATTCCAATAAGTCCTATTATAGTATATTATATAACTCCTTATAAAATGATAACTTAATTATGTAAATTATTTATATATGTAGTATTTATTCATTTAATACTAACAAGTATTCCCTAATTTATTTAGTGACATCAAATAATTCAGATTTTAGCTGTATATTTCCAAGAAGTTCTGTTTCAATTCTTATTGTTACAAACTATAGCTTCATAAATCAGTCTCAATATCTATGTAAATGGTTAATCATTTATTAATTAAATATATAAATAATTATTAATATATACTCTATTGTTTACATATTTAAAAATATAATATAATGTAAATATAAAATGACCTAAATTATATCGAAAATGGTCTAAAATTAACATTTTAGTTGTATAATTAATACAATTTATTGTATGGTTCTAAATCATTTTAATTTATAATTATTGAATTCAGTGAATACAATTAATAGTATAATAGTACTTGTTTAATATTTATAAGGATATGTTAATGATATTAATTGAATACTCTTCAACTTTAACAAATAGAAATATCATTATTTATTATTTCAGTATTGAGGAATTCATTAAACTAAATAGGAATACGTTCATAATCATCATAGAAGAAGTAAATAATAAGAATAATTATGTTTATGAATGTTCAACTTCTTTATATAATTATATTCTTAATAAGTTAGTATATAATCGTATAAAGAATATATAAAAAATATATTACTTACACACATACACAAACTGTGAGGTATAAAGTAATAAATAAAGTAAATTAATAAAAAATAAATACTATTATTACTTCAATTACTATTATTCAATAGTTTATTTATTGAGAGTCGTTTGGAAAAATATAATTGCTAATATAATGGTATATATTGAAATACATGTAGATAAGTCAATATTATATATGAAATATATGGATTATCTATATATTTGTCTACTAATGTATTATCTTTAAAGATATCTAATGAATAAAGGATATATTATTCCAACAATATCATGTTTAGAAGCGGCTGAAGTTATTAAAGTAATTACAAAGGTTTACACACACATATATATATATATATATATATATATATATATATATATATATCTGTAAATATTATATAACTTATTTATTTTATATATTCTAATTATATATATAACTATTTATTATATTTTTTATATTTTATTATAGTTATCTGTCAAAGATATGAAAGATTATTTTCTCACTCAATTTAATAGTATAAAATCAGATGAACAATTTGCATTCAATAAAACATTAATCATATTAGAATTACATGATCAAGGTTTATATTATTATTATATGCATTATTATATTCATAATTTAAATTTAAAAAAAATACTAGATACCATTATAAGTATACAAGCTATTTTTTGCTAGAAAACTATATTTGCTAATTCTAAATATATTATATATTTAGAATTATACAATATTATTTTCGTGCAATAAATTGATTGCATACAAATAACTATAGTTTAAATTGAATTTAGTTTACATTTGATTAATTGGAATATTAAACCATATGGATATATTAATAATGGAATCATTTACTATTTAATGAATGCTATTTGATTAAAATGCATATACGCCTGCATATACTGAATGAACTATATGCCTGCATATACTGAATGATATTTAAAATGATATAATTTACATTTTATATTGCTCTACTATAACTAGTGATATATTCAAAAAACATGGGTAGTGTCTTTGATGAAATATTTCAATATTCCACCACATACATAATATACCACTTTCATATATTAACTATCATTGATATTAGTTAATTATATAATAGCATTATATCAAAAATATTACTAACAAAGTCAATAACATAAGTATTAATAAAACAAACAGGAATTATTATTAACAATCCTGCATGTATAGTATCAAAGCTCATATTATCGACAGGATAAATAGGAGTATTCAATTTAAAATGTATAGAAATATAACTCCATCATAGAAATGGAAATATTTCCGTATCAATATTATTATATTCAACATTTTAATTTCTAAGACATTGTAAAACATGCTTTTCTAAAAATATGTTATCTAAAAAATAAATTGAAAATTATATCCTAATATATTTCATTACATTTCTAGATATAAATATATTGGATAAATATATAATGAATCTTGCAAATCTTATTAAGTTATTACAAAAGGAAGATCGGTGTTCTATTTTATCAAATTTACAAATTAGCCAGGGGGCAATTAGTAAATTATCAAAATATTTTTTAACAAATTAATACAATAAGGATATTACAATATATTAATAAAATAATTGTTGATATATATTATACTATAATTTATATTACATGTGTAAATATAAATATTTAATATTATATGTATATATACCATATATATAGTTATAGCTTTAACTATGATGTCATTTAATATAAATTAACTCACAATTTGTTAATGGTCTTATATAATAATGTATTTCTGAATGTAATCGATAACCCAATTATTCTAAAGGAGCTTGATATTATATCTTTCATGTGTGATTATAATGTTATCATACTATTCATCAAGATTATGTAAGGTAATCTTGTATATCGTTTTAGATTATTATATCGTTCATATGTGAGTATATATTTATCATACTATTTCCTAAATTATTGAATGTAAACTTAACTTTTAAGAAATAGAATTGTTATTTATATTTTAAAATCCAAGATTATCTTGGCTACAATATTTGAAAATAATCTCAAAGTATTGATATTATACAAGTTTATGATTTTCTTTCTTTATTTTATTCAAAAAATATGTAATATGTTACATTATCTAAAACATATTTTATAATATTTTACATATATAATATATATGAATCTTTCTATAATTATATTAATTTTAAAAATTGGCAAATAATTGTTCATATTCTGGGTCATTTAATTTCATATATAAATTAAGGTATTACTAGTCAGTGAGTCAACTGGGATACTTCAATACTGTTAAAAAGTAAGTGAGGCTATTTCTAAACTATACAAATAATAACATTTATAACAGCAAATTATTGATCAAGTATATCTATGTAAGTCATATGACTATGTATAACAATATATACGACTATTCAGAAATGATTTAAATAACTTTATTCCGAGTATTTGTTCTCAGATATATATTTTAGAAATCACAATTATAAATTTTCATATATACATTTATCACTAGAGTTTAAATATATTTGAATCTATCATATATAACTTTAATTATAAAACTGTTAATACAGGTTAACAACATCAATGTCCCATATTTATTTGGTAGAAATGATATTAAGTCATTATATACATTATTAGAGTATGGATTATATATATATAAGCATCGATTATTGTATAATTATTGTATAAAATTGAGATATATTATATCATTTATTACCCTCAATAATTTACTAACTAAATTAAAATATGTATATGGAAATATATTATTAGTATGCATATTATTTAGAAACAAGGTTGTTTATATAAATATAGCGACATATTAGATATATATAACATCATATGTAGATCATGTGATTTCTTATTAGATATGTATAATTTAAATTAATTAGTTTATCTTACACTTCGATCCTTCCTAATTAAATTAATATATAATTATATAATTAATATATTTAACAAAAATATAATAAATAAAACTCTATAAATAGTCGAGATATACTCCAGGATTCAGAGATTATTTATTTGATTTCTACTATTCAAGTTGAGACACATTTGCAACTCGACATATATCAATGCAACTATTGTGAACATAGTTAAAGTAGTTATAAAAATATTTATGAATGGGGTATATTTTTTAGATTAAAAATATAATCCCATAGTAAATAAATTTAATATATAATTTTTTTATAACTGCCATGTTATATAAAATAGAGTATAATTTATATATGGTAGAAATGGTCGGTAAAAGGACAATTTGTTATCAAAATCATGACAAAATAATAAAGGATGTTATTTCCAATCTAGCTATTATTTCTCTTTTTAAAAATTGATCTTTGTTTCTTGTCTAAACAGTTACTATACTTTTCAGTATTGGAACCAGTGTTTAAATTTATTTCAGTAGTATAATGAATAATGTACCTCATATTAATAAATCAGTCCAATAGTTTATTATTATTGAAATCGCAGAATAAATTATATTATTAAATATAATTTATAAGAATTGAAAACATAATTTGATGAGGTATACTTATATATTCGAATTATATAGTAATGTAATAATTATGATAAATGCTTCGATATATAATTTAGTGATACATGAAAGAATATGGATTTTATCTTGACTAATTAGAAATTTATGAATCCAATATATAATTTAACAGTAATAACTTTAAAGGATTTACATATTTAATACAAAATATCTTTTTATTTAGATGCAAATAACAATTGCTAATAATATAAAACAAAATTTCTTCTACTTTTTATTCCACCCTAGATTATTAAATAAATTATCAACACAAGGCTTTCGTGGGTGTTGTTTACAATCGTCAATATCAGTATGGTTGTAAACTAAAGAGGTGGATAAATTCTGTTGTGATATCGGAGATATGGGCAAATTTTGCCCAGCTACGCGGGTTGTTTGATAAGGTACTTGTATAGGTGATGAATGAGAATATAGTTGGGATTGGGGTTGAGTAATTTCAGGTGTTTGTGTGAGTGGTTGGCTAACCATAGATGTACAGGAAGATAATTGAGAAGTGTGTTGCGATATGTTAGATGAACCAGTAACATGCATAGGATGATATTGATTCTGAGTAGGTGGCATATCATGGTTATATTGTGATGGAAAGTTGTGTTCAATATTCTTTATGAGATTTTTCTGATGGCTAGAATTTGATAATGAATCTATGGTTACAGGTAGCGTTTGATTGATATCATTCATTGAAGGACCTTTAATATAAGACGTAGATTGTTTGTTAATCTGATTTATGGGAATTTGAGATAATGTAGATTGTGCTAATTTGGAATTTATTGGAGTAATAGCAGGTGAATTGATGAATTGATTTGTGGACTGGATTTGACTATTATTATGCAAGGGAGAATATTGAGAATCTACATTGGGATTATAATTATTTGAAGAAATGGGTGTGGTTTTATATGATTGATGAGCTACTTTATTCATACAATATAGGGGATTGTTTTCATTTACCGTATATTGCTCGATATTTAAAGATGGCGATAATTCTTCATGAATTTGCCTAGTCGGTACGTCAGTAATGGGGAAAGGTGGGGTGTTATCAATAAATATTTTCTTAGTGTTGTCATTGAGGAAACACGGAGAAGCAAGTGGCTTGGAGGGTACAGGCTTATATGGAGGAGGATTGTTGGATTTTTCACATGAATCCAATTCATAATTCACTGGTGAGAATACACCACCGCTGTACTGCGAAGATGGGGTGTCTATTGAAGTAAGACCACAATCACTGGAGTATAATTCACTTGTACAACTTGTGCGTTGCGAATCATCCAAATCTCCAGCCACTATATCGCCATCACTCTCGTAGCATGATTCGGAGGCTAAGAATGCGCCCAGTGTAACACTTGACCTATCGCTGGCAATGTAAGAAGCAAACGGAAATGATGAAGACATTACACGTGACCACTGGTGCTGACCTTCAGCTTCTGATATACAGACAGGTTCTGCAGCAGGCGAGGAGGAGAGATCAAGTGACATAAGACGACTGAAGCGTTCGGCTGGTTTGTGGCGTAGAGCAGGCGATGACAAAGTTGTGTCACGATTGTCACCTCCTCCCACAGGGTCCAAATATTCTAGCGAATCCTCAAGACGGGCAATGCGTTCTCGTAAAGCCGATATTTCATCAGAACGAATACAGCGTTGCAAGTATTCAGAAGCACCTCCCCCGCAGTTAATCTGCATCGGAGTTAGCCATCGCAAGAAGTAATATGACCAGAATTGCAGCGATGATAATGTACTATCCACCTGGCGACAATAATGTTTTCAAAAAATAATAATATTATATTATTGAAAGAGGGCATTTAGGGGTATTATTTATTAATTATACAAATTTATTAAATATAGTACTACTACCTAATAAACATAAAAAACTTTATTAATGAGTGATAATAAATTAAGAGTAAACTTGTAAAAATAATACAAAAAAGATATTGTAATTAGATAAAATGAAATGAAGGAACTAGTGCATTAGTCAATACCTTGAGGACTTGATCGAATTTAAAGTCTATTGAATAAGAGGGCATAAACTCTGCTCCTAAAGTTTGTATGTACTTCTGTCTTAAGAGTTTTCGTGGAGGTTTGGGGGGCTTGTTAACCTGTAGATGATTAATGTTTACATGTTAGATTAATAATAAAATAATGGTTTAATAGAAAATTATTTTTAGACTTTAATCACATTTTAGGAGATGGAACCTGGAAATCTTGTGAATTATTTTTCTTCCTCCTGCCATCTACATTGGCATCGTAAAGAGGGTTGTTGAACAAATTAATATTATCGGCAGAATTTATGATATCAAACCATTGCCAAGCAGACATCATCTCCGCATTTCCAGCCATTATGGAAGCTCTGAATGGAGAGAATTAGTAGTACAGAATAGAAAATAGAAGACAGAATAAAGATTAAGGGACTAACCTATGTTTCTCGTTATTAAAGATGAACTGAGAATAGAGACCAGAGCAAACACAATCACAAATAGTCACTAAGAGAGTTTCCGAAAAGTCAAATTTTGTCGGAAACTGAACCAATAATTGAGAGACGCAATCCATAAATAGAAGGAAAAGTGGGCTCTGTGCATTAGGTATACGGGGTCAGAAATTAAAAAAATTTAACAAATTAATAGGAAATGTAGCTATGAAGATAAGAAAAAGTGTTTATGGATACATTCTAAAGCTAGTTTAACCTCTGGTTTACTATTGGTATTGTCCGACAAGGTCAATGCATAACGTTCTTTGAACTGGTGGCCCATAGCTGTCCATTCTCTGTCAATCATTTCCTGAAAGAGGATGCGTGACGAACGCAAAGTGGGATCAAGTAGAAGTTGCACGAGGCATGTGATCACTGGTGTAAAGTCCGAACAAGAAGTCTCTATGAAGGTAAATAAGGTGTTTATATATTAGAAGAAAACATTATTTGAAATGCCTAGGACTGGAAAATTAAATAAGAATATAAATTAAATTCATATTTTATAATAATAAATATTATGTTTGCGATGCTGTATATATAAAGTATAATGTCCGATTTACCTGACACGATCACCGATGTTTTTAAGTCGACCATTTTGTGAACTATGACAGATGCCAAAGACAGACAAGAAGAGATAATTTGTAGCCAACGCGTATCCTCGAGTTTTGCGAACCAGTGAAGATCAGTGTTGTGCAGGTCCTTCATACTTCCTGGATACAAAGTAATAATCACAGGATATTTTTATTATTCATTCATTTCAATTCATCAACATTTTTAAATTCTACAATATTCAATGCAGTTTGTATGTTAAATAATTTATTCTCGATAATACACGCATTTTCAAACCCGGCATACAAATCGATTTCAAACTCTTGTGAGATTTGCGAAGGTCATATATTGAAAATGGAATCAAATGGTCCAGATTTATCTGTTCAACTCCATTAATTTCGGGGCATGATTTCATAGTACAGGAAATGAACCTATATGTTAGTAGTGTTGATGACGAATAGTGAAATGTGTATAGTTTTGGGGTATGGGTTAAGTGTATGTTAGTGTTAATGAATACCTTGACATCGAATCACTAATGCCTGGATCATCAATTAGCGTTCCCATACGACAAAGGCTTGTAGAATTTTGTTGATGGCTATAACACCAGACTGGAACTCGGTGATCAGTGAATTGACCATTGTATATCTGAATATCTTCAATACTCATCACTTCCGGAATAACAAAACATTTTGGGTATCTGGAACAGAGATATAGATAACATAAAACTGTACATATCTTTGGTTATTAGAATCATACAAAATTTATTTCATTACAATTTTTACAACTAAATTAAATAATTAGAGTTATAAAATTAATTTCTATCATAAATATTATACAATTTTCTGTATGATCTGGAATAATTTGAATATTATTACAAGATTGAATTTCATTAACGTTGGGCACATCTTGAAATCGATATTGCAGTCTACAGTCTTGAAGCCACGTGCACAGGTTTCCGCAAGTCTTCGGTTCCACGGATTTCTTCTGTTATAATCGACTCGCTGTGGTCGGTACTCAAGTGAAGGTCGGTAGAGGTTATTCAAGTTTGTAGACGTTTTGAAGTCGAAACAAAAGAGCAGAGTCAGGTTGTTCGGTTTGATGTGGTGCAGAAGAGCGAGTAAGATCTAGAGTAATACGAGAATTAAGTAGTGTAGTAGGGCCATTAAGAATTAAACTGATAAACATTAGTTATATGGTACAGTTTAACCATTATAATAGGGTTGATATACAGATTTAGGTAGAATAAGGTTTGTTGGCGTGTGTAGAAATAGATCATGAAATTGATGTGAACAATCATTATACTGTAATTAATATAACAAACCAGTTTTACTTCCTGTTTGTCAGTTGCCTTCAGGTTGTAGGATTGCGTCATAAGATTCTATGCGTGTAAAGTTTATTTTGAATGTTGTATATAGGATGGGGCTTGAGAAATAGGAAATGAGAATGCAGATATTTGACAGCTGTATTAGATTTTGGAGAAATATTTTAGTCTATTAAAAGAAATGTTTTGATAATTATTTACTATCTATAGTGTGTAAAGAGTATTTAAAGAGCACTAAATAATAAGCTGCTTACTTTACAGCGTATCTCAATGTGTTTTACATGCGATAGACCTCCTCCATTTATGCTCAATTTTCTTTTCCTCCCTTTAACGACTATGTGGAGACAATGGGGGATTAATGTATTAAACGTATATATACAGTATCATCTATAGTAAAATTAATACATTGTTATAATACAAATAACTGACATTACATAACTATAATGAAATAAATGTATTCAAAGTTTGTTATAAAAATGTCTTCAGTAAACACAGTAGTGTTAAATATCATATTTTAATTCCTAAATCTTATAATATATTATTTCTTTCAGTTGTATACAATCGAAAAAAAACTATTCAATAAATTGATGTAATAAAAAACGAAATTACCGGGTATGTTTATTCAGAAGTATTATAATTAAATATACATATTTTATTATATAATATAGAGTATTATAAAGTTAGTGAATATACTGAAGAGACAATGCCAAAAAGGTATCTATAATTAACTTTCAGTTATAAATTGTACAGGTAAATTGTTATTCAGACTATTCTAGGCGGCTAGAAGACATTGCATACTTTCGTATTACATAACGATAATATGAATTACATCATTGAAATCTGAATCAAATTATCTTAACCGGCATACCTTGATAAATCGTAGATATGTTACAGAGTTCAAGGTCATAATCTCCCCTCAGTTTATAGTGGCGAGTATTTACCTAGAGTAGAAAACGAACAACATTGAATACAATACATAGTAAATTAATGTTACATGATGTTGTTTCACAAAATATCAATATTTATATTGTGGGCAAAACAAATTCAACTTTACAGAATTTTTAATATAAGTGTATGGAAAAATAAGTTATCTTTAGGCATACAACTCTACAGCAAACAAAAAAGACTCTATATATATCTTATAGGTTATATTATAACAGGATAAACAAATACACTCTAATAATTTATAACCAATATATAACGATAAAATATATTAATATACACATATGGATCTAATTATACCAACTTAAATAAACACATCTATGTATAAATGCTATATTAAGCGTATTAATAATACTTAAATAAATAGTTCACCATAATTGAATAACCATAATATAGTAATATATAATATAGTTTTGGTATAAAATATGGTTTAAATTAAAATAATAGACTTTGAAAAATATCATCAATTTATAGATAATTTATAATATATTATTTAGTTAATAGTTAATTATTTAGTTAATATATTAATTGCTATACCATTACTTATTTGATATAATATATACTCTGATATATAATTAATATTTTTAATTTTAATATCATTTGGAAAAGATAGAAATATATATTTATTTATTTATACATTATTTAGCATACACATATTCCAAAAGTTCAATACAAAAACGCATAATCCATCTAAACATACCATAAATAACATACATGATTATTTATATACATTCGCTATTCCCTTAACACACCTGTTCTTTATCTTCGAGGAGGGGTTGGAAGAGAACTCTATAATTTGTAACTATTAATGTACCGACATGCCCGGAGCGACCGTTGATGAACAGTGATTCCTGGTGAACATTTGTAGCTCTCTTAACCTCGCATTCATCTGCCGGAGGACAAGGAATACATTCATATGATGTAGAGTCGACTAGAGGTTAATGTAACGATAGACATTTAGGTGTGACTCAGTAAAGATAGAGAAAGTATAAATATAGAATGTTAATCAAGAAACAAATAGATAACATTATATTAGGCCTATTATATGTTTAATATGGCCAACAAGTATTCAATAGTTGATTTAAGAGCATAATAAATTTAAATTATGGACGTGTATTGCAGTAACTGGATATGACACAATCTATATATTACATAAGAACATATAATATAGCTCTATAACCCTATATAGCATGTATACATATAAGAATGTATAGTGAATGTAACCAAATGTTTGTTAAAAAAACTAACCGGACAAGAGGTATGAATCATTCTGTAAAATTGATAATAAAGTTAATTATCACTTGATATACAAAAATATAGTACTAATTCTCTTGAAATGTAATTAACATCAATAAATTGCTTAAATGCTATTATTTATAAACCGTATAGTTAAGAATCGAGTAATAGTATTCAGATATCACATACAATATCAAAGATAAATATATGTGTATTAATATTAACAATATAGATACAATTTCAGAAACTATTATTATTTCTATTGTTATTTCAAATTAATTTAACATAACAGCTCACAATTATTCTCTTGGAAATAATTTTCACAGAAATATTCAGTTAATTTTGTGTTTTGCACAATTTCTTTCTATGTTTTTGTTAAGATAGCATGGTTTTATATAACTCTATATTATTGGAGGTTTATCTAAAAGTATGTAATGTTTTTGATTATATTTGCTAACTTATATCTCAATAAAAAGTTTAATCTATTTACTAGAAACCCAGCATGAAAATATATACCATATTCAAAAATATTATAGATATTGAATTCTATTAAGTATTAGTCTATCTAATAATTACAACATTATGACAAAGAATATAAGAATTCATAATTTAAATTTTGTTATTTTACTATATTCTATTTATTATATATGGTAAAATTAATTATTTAACAATGATGCAGGTGATTTACTTTTCTATATGGAATTGATGTATAATTTATTTATATAATAAATTATTGTTTAACAGCCATATTACAATATTTCCGAGTTATTATTTGCATTAAATGTAAAATATAAACAAATAAATATGATCACTTACTATTTTAATGGGTTATTATACTTATTTTTATAGTATAAAATGGTTACTTATTAACTGATTATATACTGTGGTTTGTAAGAAAATTATTTTTTAACTTATACATATTTACATAAGTATATAAATCTAAGTAAATAGTATATTATTATAGAAAGCTTTATATTATATAGTCTAACTATAATTTAAATAGGTTGTTCATATGTAATATATATAAATATTCAGTGAAATTATATTGTATATGTATTATACTGGAATAAAATTATAAATACAAAATTACAAGTTATAAGCTCAGTGAGTTTGTACAAATCATTAGTATTACATGTATGTGTATTACTAAATGCAATACGATTTATACAATATGAAAATAAAACTACCACTTATCCATAAAATGATTATACATTATACATAAATATGACATATATTTATGAATAAATCTAGGACTACAGAAAATTAATATTTCTAAATAAAGTAATATTAATAATAAGTAATTTACGCGATATTTTTAAAAAATCTAAATATTATTACAATTAAAATTAAACATATTACTTACCTGGGAATCACCTATATAAGAATGAAATGTAGCCTTTTTTGCTTTAGATTTTCTCAAATTTAGCATTATTTATATTTTATAAAATAATTTAAAATTTGAAAGTGTTCCTGTTTTCAAATAAATGTTTATACATATTGAATCCACCTACCGATAGAAAATATAGTTTACTACTGATGTCTTCAACGTGGCTTGACATGCGTCAGAATTTGTAATTTTATATCTTAATTTCATTTGTAAATAAAATATTGTTTCACTATCAATAAGGTTAACAATACATTTTTAATAATCAAAATAATTTAATAAATTTAATACAACTATATTAAGTCAATATATATAGTTAAAAATTATATAAATTCTTTTAATTTCATATTTTAGATGTTTAAATCAATTTACATATTTATCCTAAAATATTTTGAATTGAAATTTTAAATTTCTAGGCCACGTCATTTTAACATGTAGTAATGTTTTATATATAATTAATTAGTTATCTTTACTTTTAATATATACATATTTCCTTTATATTATATATATACTAGATTATTACAATATTATATTTAAATAGTATTTTTTCAGTTAATATGAAATATAGTATTATATGCACAATTATTAATTTTTATAATCAAAGATGTATGTGCTTAATAGCCGAATAATTTCTCCTGATAAATAATTTCATGTATCGTGTAGCAATATCATATACAGTTTATTGTTTTTACCGATTTTAGCCGTATTTCTGTTGTAATCTGTAAACGTATTTGTGGGTGTAGTGAGGTAGTGTCTCATCTATCAATCATTATAAATCTATAACAAGTTTTTGATTTATAATGTGCACAGTATTATAAGAATAATCCAAATATACTCATAGATGAAGGTGAATTCGTAGTCGTCAATATATATAGGTATGCATATAGATTCATTGAGATATATGAAATGTTATAAGTGATTCAATGTTTGGAATATTATCAACATTTTTTGACCTACTAATAGTAAATACGTATCCAAATTTTTATGTAGTATTTTTAATATAATGATAATTTAAATTTATATATTTTGTCCTGAATTATAATAATTTTTATTTTTTTGACATGAATTCTACGTTTTAGAAATAAATATTAGAAAATTAACTAAGTTATTTCATCAATACTTTAATTATCATTCTATACAAACATATGGAGTTTGATTACCTCATGTATTGGACATACTGATATATTTATAGTAACAATAGGTGAATGAAAATAATTATTCCAAGACAAATGTATTTGAAATATTAGGTATTTTTATTATTGTTGGCATTTATGCACATAAAAATGTCAAGCTTTATAATAGATTTATTTGGATATAAGTACATGTTCAGAAAGAGGTTCATAGAATGTTAATATTTAGGAACAGATTCAGTGACTTATTGGTTCATTGATAAGTCAAGTTACAGGTTCAGGAAATACCTACAATAAATATTTGATCAACATTGATAATAGTTTTATTATAAATTCAATTTTATATTTATAAAAATATATATATTATAAAATTATACTTTATATTTATAAATAATATATATACTACATTTACATTACAATATTTTGTAATTACCTAAATTAGATAGATGCTAATATATCTTAAAGATTAGCACTCATATGTAATGAGTGTTTATTATTTGGTCCTATCGTAATAATATATTGAAACAATTTCAAAATAAATAAATATACAAATCTAATATGTAATAAATTATTGATAAACTAACACATAATTTATCTATTATAAGTAATGTAATAGCATATATTTAATAAATGTTAATAAATAAGGTATGATGATTTATGTAATTATAATTTTTTTGTAATTGGAAATATATTTTTAAATAATGTGAAAAAGTCGAATATTTTGAAAATAGAAATTTGGATATTATGATTGAAACGTTTTTATTGGTTGAAGGTATTACATGATTATATGTTATTTTACAGGTAGAATATTCAAATATAGATAATTTAAAAATTAATATAAATTATATGTAATTGTAACATTGTATTATTGAATATAATAATACTATTTGTATATTAGTTATTAATATTTGTTATAACTATAGAAATGCCTATATTAAATACATAATTTATGTAATTTAAATTCCTTTTTTTTAATATTTTTATACTTCACAGTATATTTATAATATATAAATAAAGCTAGATAGTAGATTAGTATAATACTAGTAATGTATAATACTAATAAATATATATTTAAGTATAAAACTATATATAACTTTATACTATTTAAAATAGATATATACTAGACAAATTATCGAGAATAAATACATTAAAATACAATACAAAAAGTGTATGTATTGATTCACTAGTGAGTAACAAAGTATTACATATAGTATAGTTATAATAAAATATTATAAATATATTATACTCAGTATATAAGAAAAATATGATTCTAAATAGTTTAAAATTCCATAAGAGATGCTATTTCGACGAATGTAATAGTTAAACTTTATTTTAGTATTTAAAAATTGAAATACTTATTTATATTCTATTGTGCATAGTTTGGATTTGGGTGGATAAAATCAATTGGTTCTTGTAAAAAAACAAAATAAAATCTATACAAAATAATTTGTGTAAATTTATACTATGCATATAAATTATATATGAAAATCATATTAATATAATAATTAGTAAATTCTTATAATTTTGAATTTAATAATATTAGTTAATATTATATATATATTTAAAATAATTATATCATTATTTTGTTAACTTTTAACTATAAAGCTCTCGTATATGTCTATATGTAATTATTAATTTAATGGCTAGATATTAACATTACAAAAAAGAAGACGAAGTATGCATAATAATCTGATATTATGTTATATGTTACACAATGATAATCAGAAATTCAAAATATAATGAATCCATTTCATATTTATTACAGATGCAATTCTCAACATTTTTCACTGTATTATCGGCATTTGTTTCCTTGTCGTTTACGTCCGACGCTCCACCATCAACGCCTAATGAAGAAGCTCTGATCCTGGCCTCGAAGAGCATGATGAACAACTACCTCGTACAAGGCAAAGAAATGGCCTTCAGATATAGTCTTTACAATGTTGGAGGAAGGTTAATATCTGAATAGTATATGAATTTCATCCATTCTTAGTGTTTTATAATGTTAATATAACATTAATATAACATATTATATTATGTTATATCTATACAGTAGAATTATTTTATATATATTGATTTTTAACAATATGAATATAAAAAATGAATTGTTGTTATTTTCAGTTCTGCTTTGGAAGTGACCTTGAAAGATGATAGTTTCCCTAAGGAAGTATTTACAGTAATTCGTGGTCAAGTCGAAATGAAATGGTCGAGAATTCCTGCTGGTTCAAATGTAACTCACGTTGTCGTTGTAACTGCCAACATCCCCGGCTACTTCAACTTCACTGCTGCAGCAGTGTCATACAAAAGCACCGAAGATGGTGAATTGCAGGTTTTTAACTACATTCAACACGATCTTGTGTTATTGTTACTCTTGTTTTTAAAAGATTCAATATAAACTATACTTGCAAATTATTTCAAACTAAATCATAAATATATATTTACTTATTATACAAATATATATTTATGCTTTTTAATGAGTAATATTGAAATTTAATAGCTTGGGTCAACCAGCTATCCCGGTGAAGGAGGTATAATCCCACTTGATCAGTACGAACGAAAATTCTCTTCCCACTCTGTTAGTATTTGGAAAAAAAAATTAAATACAGAAAAATACATTACTTCAAAATATTTCATTACTTCTGATTACTTATTTAAAAGATTTATATATTTTCAGTTTGATTGGCTCGGTTTTGTTATTCTGACACTTCCCTCCGTTGCCATTCCTTTCATGTTATGGTATCAACAAAGAGCTAAATACAGTAAAGACTCAAAATCTAACTAAACGATCCTCACAAAATTCCTATTATTAACATTTGTTAGTTTTGAATTGTATTGATAATACAAATTTTAATTTTGTTTAAATAAATTTTAATATAAAACAAATTGTATAACGATTTATTTTCTATTTGAATGTTAGTAAGTATAATAATACAATGTAAATTAAGCCGCAAATACAATTGTTATATGATAAACTATATTAAATACTGTTGACAAATCAAATAGATTACCTAGTAATAAGTATTGTACAAATATAACAATTAATACACTCGCAGTATGTCGGGTTTCAATTGTCTAATTTTCATTGAGCCATCTGCACCGCAAGACAATAGTGTGCCATCTTTTGTGAGTTCTAATTGTCCAGGACCTGAGCCTAAGCTTGACCGGAATATTGATCCTTTAACATGTTCGTTGCCGAAGGAATGCACTAAGTCGTGTACCCCTAGATTCCAAACCTGAAAATATTTTGAATTCTTTGGTAACTGAAATATAATTATTAATATTTCTATGATATGGTGAATTTATAAATAGAAAATAAAGCGGTAGTCTGTAAATGTTACATAATATATAAACTGCTGACCTTCATACTTCCGTCGATGGCACCAGTTGCGAAGAATGACTCATTGGGTTGCAGACACATTGATCTTATGGCTGTGTTTGAGTCGTGAGCCTGGCGAGAGCAACACATTAATATAAAATATTGCAAGACTTTGTAATTTATAAATAAAGTAATTTATAAACATCAATTTGTCGAACAAACCTGGAATGAATGTCTAAGTTGTCTTTGCCTGACGTCGAATATGCAGATATCTCCCCTTTTTCCTGCCGATATCAAAACTTGATGTTGGGCAGCGTAAACTATTGCAGAAGAACCATCGGGATGACAGGAGAAGGCTGAAAAGCAATTGCATTTTATATGCTTAATCAGCAAATATTAATCTTCACGTATTAATATTGAGTGACTGATTCATGTTATATTATTAGTAGAAAGAGTCACTTAACACTAAATCACTGTCCATACTGAAAAAAGGAGTCATTTTTCCCGATTGGAATAGTAGTAATTTTTACCCACAGAAAACTACGAGTAATTATAAACATTAAATATTTCCGCTGTTATGGATTATTAGAATATGTTCAATTTACATGTAAAATAATTACATAATGAACTTTCCCTTCCCACGAATACATTTATTATTAAATTAAAATATAACAATAATGCTTCAGTGTCGGTGGGATATCATTATTAAGGATTACACTTATATATTTTATAGTAGTTATACATTGCATAGTAGTTATATATTGTATAGTAGTTATATATTGTATAGTAGTTATATATTGTATAGTAGTTATATATTGTATAGTAGTTATATATTGTATAGTAGTTATATATTATATAGTAGTTATATATTGTATAGTAGTTATATATTGTATAGTAGTTATATATTATATAGTAGTTAAATATTATATAGTAGTTATATATTATATAGTAGTTATATATTATATAGTAGTTATATATTATATAGTAGTTATATATTATATAGTAGTTATATATTATATAGTAGTTATATATTATATAGTAGTTATATATTATATAGTAGTTATATATTATATAGTAGTTATATATTATATAGTAGTTATATATTATATAGTAGTTATATATTATATAGTAGTTATATATTATATAGTAGTTATATATTCTATAGTAGTTATATATTATATAGTAGTTATATATTATATAGTAGTTATATATTATATAGTAGTTATATATTGTATAGTAGTTATATATTGTATAGTAGTTATATATTATATAGTAGTTATATATTATATAGTAGTTATATATTATATAGTAGTTATATATTATATAGTAGTTATATATTATATAGTAGTTATATATTATATAGTAGTTATATATTATATAGTAGTTATATATTATATAGTAGTTATATATTATATAGTAGTTATATATTATATAGTAGTTATATATTATATAGTAGTTATATGTTATATAGTAGTTATATATTATATAGTAGTTATATATTGTATAGTAGTTATATATTATATAGTAGTTATATATTATATAGTAGTTATATATTATATAGTAGTTATATATTATATAGTAGTTATATATTCTATAGTAGTTATATATTCTATAGTAGTTATATATTCTATAGTAGTTATATATTATATAGTAGTTATATATTATATAGTAGTTATATATTCTATAGTAGTTATATATTCTATAGTAGTTATATATTATATAGTAGTTATATATTATATAGTAGTTATATATTATATAGTAGTTATATATTATATAGTAGTTATATATTATATAGTAGTTATATATTATATAGTAGTTAACGGAGAACTACAAACATTGCACGAGTGAACTCCTAGGTGGCAAGAGTGTATCCCAAATTGCAACATTACGGTTCTCAATGGAATGTCCAGCGGTGCTAATTACACTCGAGGATCCCATGAAAACAAAATCATTAAGAGCTTTTCCATGGCAGTGTAGGTGCTGAGATATAGGCGTATTTGTAGAATAGGGTCTTATGGGGTGTAAAGGTTTTGGGTGGGGTGGGGGTATGGATTTATAGAAGTCATATGATCAGCGTTATGATGGGTTAGAGTAGGGCGTTATAGTGATATGGTTTTAGGCATTGGGTTTATAGGGTTTAATCCACTATTATGGCATATGAGTTATCAGTACAACAAAGTGAAGTTTTGTAAAAATATTTAATGCATCAATAATTATTTAGAACCAATAAACTTGCACACCCATGTAAAGTATATACCTATAGTATGTTGAATAGGGTTATATAGGGTTAAGTAGGGTTATACCTGTATAGGGTTTTTTAATAATAAAGATTTTAAAAATGAATAATATAAATAAATATTATTTATATTTTGTAGTATTTGATATATTCTAATGTATTAAATGTAATAAAATGTATTTAAAAGTATTCAAATGTATTCAAATGTATTCATATGTATTTAAATGTATTTAAGTGAATAAAAATATATTTAAATGTATTCAAATGTATTTAAATGAATACAAAAATATTAAAATGTAATAAAATGTAATTAAATGTATTCATAAGTACGAGACATCTAAAGTTACGTAATATAACCAAGAAAGGTTTAGCAATGCTTGTACTGACTCCAATCTGCCATAAGTAGACGGATCCTTCGCTGTCTCCTACTCCAAACTGTAGTGGGATTGGAAGGAGTTGAGGAAGGTCAAAAGTAGTGATTCATCACTACTTTTATGTTATGATAATAAACACAAAAAATATTATATTTGTGCGGCTTTTGATTGAATAAAATAACCCTATATATAGAGATATGCCTATATATGGGTATATCTCTATATATGGGTATATCTCTATATATAGAGATATCTATATATATATATATATATATATATATTTATATCTCTATATATAGAGATAGCTCTATATATAGAGATAACACTATGTATAGAGATATACCTATATATAGAGATAACCCTATATATAGAGATATACCCATATATAGAGATAACCCTATATATAGAGATATACCTATATATAGAGATATACCCATATATAGAGATATACCCATATATAGAGATAACCCTATATATAGAGATAACCCCATATATAGAGATATACCCATATATAGAGATAACCCTATATATAGAGATATACCCATATATAGAGATATACCCATATATAGAGATATACCCATATATAGAGATATACCCATATATAGAGATAACCCTATATATAGAGATAACCCCATATATAGAGATATACCCATATATAGAGATATACCCATATATATAGATATACCCATATATAGAGATAACCCTATATATAGAGATATACCCATATATAGATATACCCATATATAGAGATAACCCTATATATATAGGGATAACACCATATATAGAGATATACCTATATATAGAGATATGCCTATATATAGAGATATACCCATATATAGAGATATACCCATATATAGAGATAACCCTATATATAGAGATAACCCCATATATAGAGATATACCCATATATAGAGATATACCCATATATATAGATATACCCATATATAGAGATAACCCTATATATAGAGATATACCCATATATAGATATACCCATATATAGAGATAACCCTATATAGGGATAACACCATATATAGAGATATACCTATATATAGAGATATGCCTATATATAGAGATATACCCATATATAGAGATATACCCATATATAGAGATATACCCATATATAGAGATATACCTATATATAGAGATATACCCATATATAGAGATATACCCATATATAGAGATATACCCATATATAGAGATATACCCATATATAGAGATATACCCATATATAGAGATATACCCATATATAGAGATATACCCATATATAGAGATATACCCATATATAGAGATATGCCCATATATAGAGATATACCCATATATAGAGATATACCCATATATAGAGATAACCCTATATATAGAGATAACGCCATATATAGAGATATACCCATATATAGAGATATACCCATATATAGAGATATACCCATATATAGAGATAACCCTATATATAGAGATATACCCATATATAGAGATAACCCCATATATAGAGTTAATCCTATATATAGAGATATACCCATATATAGAGATAACCCTATATATAGAGATATACCCATATATCGAGATAACCCTATATATAGAGATAACCCCATATATAGAGATAACCCTATATATAGAGATAACCCTATATATAGAGATACCCCTATATCTAGAGATAACCCCATATATAGAGATATACCCATATATAGAGATAACCCTATATATAGAGATAACCCTATATATATAGATATACCCATATATAGAGATAACCCCATATATAGAGATATACCCATATATAGAGATAACCCTATATATAGAGATAACCCTATATATATAGATATACCCATATAGAGATAACCCTATATATAGAGATATACCCATATATAGAGATAACCCTATATATAGAGATATACCTATATATAGAGATAAACCCATATATAGAAATAACCCTATATATAGAGATAACCCTATATATAGAGATAACCCTATATATAGAGATAACCCCATATATAGAGATAACCCTTAATATAGAGATATACCCATATATAGAGATAACCCTATATATAGAGATAACCCTATATATAGAGATAACCCCATATATAGAGATATACCCATATATAGAGATAACCCTATATATAGAGATAACCCTATATATATAGATATACCCATATAGAGATAACCCTATATATAGAGATATACCCATATATAGAGATAACCCTATATATAGAGATATACCTATATATAGAGATAAACCCATATATAGAGATATACCCATATATAGAGATATACCCATATATAGAGATATACCCATATATAGAGATATACCCATATGTAGAGATAACCCTATATATAGAGATAACCCCATATATAGAGATATACCTATATATAGAGATAACCCTATATATAGAGATAACCCTATAAATATAGAGATAACCCTATATATAGAGATAACCCCATATATAGAGATATACCCATATATAGAGATAACCCCATATATAGAGATAACCCTATATATAGAGATAACCCCATATATAGAGATAACCCTTAATATAGAGATATACCCATATATAGAGATAACCCTATATATAGAGATAACCCTATATATAGAGATAACCCCATATATAGAGATATACCCATATATAGAGATAACCCTATATATAGAGATAACCCTATATATAGAGATAACCCCATACATAGAGATAACCCCATACATAGAGATAACCCTATATATAGAGATAACCCTATATATAGAGATAACCCCATATATAGAGATAACCCCATATATAGAGATAACCCTATATATAGAGATAACCCTATATATAGAGATAACCCCATATATAGAGATAACCCCATATATAGAGATAACCCTATATATAGAGATAACCCCATATATAGAGATAACCCCATATATAGAGATAACCCCATATATAGAGATAAGCCCATATTAAAGATTTTTTTAGGCATTTTTAAGATAAATAAGTCGTAACAACTTTGTTGTGAAGTTTTTAATAAATTACTGAAATAAAATTCTCTTACTTTATTGCCATGAGCAGTGAAGGCGACCTTAGAGACCTTGGGATAGTGGCCTGGGCTTCGAGCCACTGACACGCATTCCCTGTGACCCCATTCCCATAACCTCACACTGCCGTCGTGCGAACCAGTTAAATCTGTAAATTAATCAATTGTAATCGACGCTTGACAATGGAAAATGGAAAAAAATATAGCAATTTTTTTAGTATAATTTATATTTATTTTATTGTATTTTTAGAAATTTTAAATAAATTTCTGATTTCTGAATTCATTTATTTGTATTATATAATATTACATAACATATTAATTAATCTTCAATCAAATATTGAAATAAACAATGAATATTGAATTCGACAAAACAAATACTTCAGAATATCTCAAAAGTATGAATTGTTTACTAACAATATGGTAGATAGGGATGGGAACTCATCCTTCTTATACCGCTAATAGACCTTTTACACCCCTGTGCAAGTGTGGTGGCAATGTAGGGGGTGGAAAAACAAAATAAGGTAAGGTAAAAAGCAAAAAAAATGAAATTTCTATTTACTTGAAAGATTGTACTTTCAAACATTAAATTATTTGAAGGAGTATTTTTGAATCAGTTGAACAAATTGAAATAATATTAGCGATAATAGAAACTGAGGTAATGAACTGCTTCTGTCTGGGCAGGTTTTACAACCTTATCTCAGCAACTGCTTCTATCAGTAAAGGATAACAATGTCTATAGGGCTAAATATATTATGAGTGGAGTTACGGATGGGAGTAATGACTATAAGGGGGTTAAGTGAGTTAAGGGTAAAGGTTACGGGATGGGTCTCATAATTTCAGTGTGAATTCAATTTCATCTTCGAGCCAAATACAATTGGTACCACCGAAGGAAGAATCGCATGTATGTTATATGAGCAATGGGATAGAGTGTGTTGTAGGTGTTAGGGTGTAGAGATGGGCTATACGTGCGGCCGTGACAACATAAAGTGGGTGTGGCTAAGCGCGAAATAGGCGTGGCTATAAAAGACGGACAAAGCAAATCAACGAAGCATGCGATATTGACATGCGACGATGGCGAGAGGAGACGACGGTGATGATGGCGCCCCCTACCGGTTGGATAAGGCGTAGACTCCGATCAACCAGATACAGGGGCACAGTTTTGTGGCTGTCACATGGCGATTCAACGCTTTCATCTGAGTTAGAGGTTATTGAGAGGGGGGGAGAGGGAGAGGGAGAGGAGAGGGAGAGAGAGAGAAGAGAGAGAGAGAGAGAGAGAGAGAGAGAGGAGGAGAGAGGGAGAGGGAGAGGGAGAGGAGAGGGGGAGAGAGAGAGAGAGAGAGAGGAGAGGGAGGGGGAGAGGGAGGGAGAGGGAGAGGGAGAGGGAGAGGGAGAGGGAGAGGGAAGGAGAGAGAGAGAGGGAGAGAGAGGGGGAGAGGGGAGAGGGAGAGGGGGGAGAGAGAGAGAGAAGAGAGAGAGAGAAGAGAGAGAGAGAGGGAGAGAGAGGGGAGAGAGGGGGGAGGGGGAGGGAGGGGGGAGGAGAGAGAGGGAGAGGAGAGAGAGAGAGAGAGAGGGAGAGGAGAGGGAGAGGGGAGAGGGAGAGGGAGAGGGAGAGGGAGAGGGAGAGGGAGAGGGAGAGGGAGAGGGAGAGGGAGAGGAGAGGGAGAGGGAGAGGAGAGGGAGAGGGAGAGGGAGAGGGAGAGGGAGAGGGAGAGGGAGAGGGAGAGGGATAAGGGGAGGGGGGGAGAGAGAGAGGGAGAGGGAGGGGAGAGAGAGGGAGAGGAGAGAGGGAGAGGAGAGAGAGGGGAGAGGGAGAGGGAGAGGGAGAGGGAGAGTGGAGAGGAGGGGAGAGAGAGAGAGAGAGAGGGAGAGGAGAGGAGAGGGAGGAGAGGGAGAGGGAGAGGGAGAGGGAGAGAGAGAGGGAGAGGGAGGAGGAGGAGGAGAGGGAGGGGAGAGGGGAGGAGGAGAGGGTGAGGGGGAGGGGAGAGGGAGGGAGAGGGAGGGGAGGGGAGGGAGAGGGAGAGGGAGAGGGAGAGGGGAGAGGGAGAGGGAGAGGGAGAGGGAGAGGGAGAAGGGAGAGGGAGAGGGAGAGGGAGGGAGGGAGAGGGAGAGGGAGAGGGAGAGGGAGAGGGGAGAGGGGAGGGAGAGGGAGGGGAGGGAGGGGAGAGGGAGAGGGGAGAGGAGAGGGAGAGGGAGAGGGGAGAGAGGAGAGTGAGAGGG
>OZ038312.1:4713235-4754646 GCA_964035775.1 Osedax frankpressi | reverse complement strand
ATAGAGAGGGGGAGGGAGAGGGAGAGGGAGAGGGAGAGGGAGATAGAGAGAGAGAGAGAGAGATAGAGAGAGAGAGAGAGAGAGAGAGAGAGAGAGAGAGAGAGAGAAAGAGAGAGAGAGAAAAACAAACACTTAGTAAAAATAGTAGATTAAAATCTTTAAGCTAAAATGGTGAATGATTTTGATTTTCAGATTAAAAGAAATCAGCTCTTGATCTCACATTCACCAATTCATCAATTTATTATTAATAAAACTATTGTTATAATAACAGAACATTGTTTTAGTAATTTCTTTAGAAAACATACAATGAAAGCAGTATGAATCGAGTAGAATAGCGTGTGTGAGAGATGGTGTGAATCGGAAATAAAATGAGTGAGTGAGAAAGAGGAAGTGAGAAGGAGAATTATTTCTGATAAAGTTAGTAGTCTACGAAATAACTGCAACTAAATCATAACAAGATAGTAGCACCAACCAAACTAATGCCAATGACATCGGAGCCGCCCAGTCCAGAATCAACTCCGGTAGACGAAGATCTACTCAATGCTCCGGTTACCATGGAAACGTTACGTCCGAATCCATTGGTCGAAGCCTTGCGATCGGAAGGAGTTTCTACCACTAGAAACTCACCGGAGTCGATGGGGCGTTGCGAAGGACTACAGATGTTCAAATAACAATTGAAAATAACATAAGGGACTATGTAACTTAAGATAATAGAGGAGAATATAGGCATCGCTGGTGAAGTCAAGTAGTGCCCCTATAGTAATTGTAGCCCCCTATAGTAAGTGTAGCCCCCTATAGTAATTATAGTCCCCTATAGTAATTGTAGCCCCCTATAACAATTATAGTCCCCTATAGTAATTGTATCCCCCTATAACAATTGTAGCCCCTATAGTAATTGTAGCCCTCTATAACAATTGTAGCCCCTATAGTAATTGTAGCCCCCTATAACAATTGTAGCCCCTATAGTAATTGTAGCCCTCTATAACAATTGTAGCCCCTATAGTAATTGTAGCCCCCTATAACAATTGTAGCCCCTATAGTAATTGTAGCCCCTATAGTAATTGTAGCCCCCTATAACAATTGTAGCCCCTATAGTAATTGTAGCCCCTATAGTAATTGTAGCCCTCTATAACAATTGTAGCCCCTATAGTAATTATAGCCCTCTATAACAATTGTAGCCCCTATAGTAATTGTAGCCCTCTATAACAATTGTAGCCCCTATAGTAATTGTAGCCCCCTATAACAATTGTAGCCCCTATAGTAATTGTAGCCCCTATAGTAATTGTAGCCCTCTATAACAATTGTAGCCCCTATAGTAATTGTAGCCCTCTATAACAATTGTAGTCCCTATAGTAATTGTAGCCCCCTATAACAATTGTAGTCCCTATAGTAATTGTAACCCCCTATAGTAATTGTAGCCCTCTATAACAATTGTAGCCCCTATAGTAATTGTAGCCCTCTATAACAATTGTAGTCCCTATAGTAATTGTAACCCCCTATAGTAATTGTAGCCCCCTATAATAATTGTAGCCCCTATAGTAATTATAGCCATTCTAACTAATTAATTTGTTCAATATCATATTCTGTTGTATCTTGAAGCCAAGAAGGAAGTCTGAGGGCATTACCAATATTCATTTCAATTAATTCTTTTTGAGTGGTCAGCGCAATTAGATCGCAGTTTACCTAAAATATTTGAACACCTTGAAACTCAATTTGTTTATTTTGACCTACTAAAAATTTTCCTATTTACTAAAAGAACCAATTCCTAAGACATAGTCTGATACAAAGACTAAACATAGACTAAACATAGACTAAAGATAGGCTAAAGATAGGCTAAGGACGCAAGTAATCTGGTACCAGTAATACTCTAATATCTACTCTAATATCTACTCTAATATCTACTCTAATATCTACTTTACTCTCTACTTTACTCTCTACTTTACTCTCTACTCTACTCTCTACTCTAATCTCTACTCTACCTCTACAACTTGACAATAATATATACTATTCTATCTATAAAAAAAGATTAATGGATAATTTGTATTAATTATTAATTATAATTAATTTTTATAACTAATAATTAATTATTATAATGTAAATGTAAAAGAACAATTGTATTATTACAATTTTTACAAATTCTATTATTATTGATTAAAGAAATGTTACTTATTTCGAAAATTCTTAATGAATACCTGCAAACATGACTTCAATCGACTAAATAGAGTACACTACTCTAAAACTCTACAAAATAGAATACATTACTCTAAAACTCTACTAAATAGAATACACTACTCTAAAACTCTACTAAATAGAGTACACTACTCTAAAACTCTATTAAGTAATGTACACTACTCTAAAACTCTACTAAGTAATGTACACTAGTCAAATCAACACATAGATTAAGATACGAACCTGATTGATGCAGAAGGCTGAAACTACGTCTTGATCTTTGTGAACAATCCTAACTGGTTCCGGTTTCATTCGAACGCTGTCGTGGGAGTCGTAGTGGATACCTTGCGACTGCCGGAAGAGGAGGTCGGAGGTCAGACGTGACAGGCAGTTAACGCGAGGGCGCGCGGACAAACCGGTGATTTCTTGAAGATGTAGCGTATGAAGATGGCATGAATGGGTTGCTGGAGTACGAGGAAGGACCACAGACGTTTGGCAGGAGATGCCGAGTGGTGAGTGGAACTGGTAGAGGGTTATTGGACAATTATCATTTAGTTGGTGTGACAAAAGGTAAAAGTAGCTTGGCTAAAGAAAGAGAAGAGGCGTGGCTAAATAAACAGAAGAGGCGTGGCTAAATAAACAGAAGAGGCGTGGCTAAATTAATAGAAGAGGCGTGGCTAAAGAAAGAAATAAGGCGTGGCTAAAGAAATAGAAGAGGTGTGGCTAAAGAAATAGAAGAGGTGTGGCTAAAGAAATAGAAGAGGTGTGGCTAAAGAAATAGAAGAGGCGTGGCTAAATAAATAGAAGAGGCGTGGCTAAATTAATAGAAGAGGCGTGGCTAAAGAAAGAAATAAGGCGTGGCTAAAGAAATAGAAGAGGTGTGGCTAAAGAAATAGAAGAGGTGTGGCTAAAGAAATAGAAGAGGCGTGGCTAAATAAAGAGAAGAGGCGTGGCTAAAGAAAGAGAAGAGGCGTGGCTAAAGAAAGAAATAAGGCGTGGCTAAAGAAATAGAAGAGGTGTGGCTAAAGAAATAGAAGAGGCGTGGCTAAATAAAGAGAAGAGGCGTGGCTAAATAAAGAGAAGAGGCGTGGCTAAAGAAATAGAATAATCGTGGCTAAAGAAATAGATAAGGCGTGGCTAAAGAAATAGAAGAGGCGTGGCTAAAGAAAGAGATAAGGTGTGGCTAAATAAACAGAAGAGGCGTGGCTAAATTAATAGAAGAGGCGTGGCTAAAGAAAGAAATAAGGCGTGGCTAAAGAAATAGAAGAGGTGTGGCTAAAGAAATAGAAGAGGTGTGGCTAAAGAAATAGAAGAGGCGTGGCTAAAGAAAGAGATAAGGCGTGGCTAAATAAACAGAAGAGGCGTGGCTAAATTAATAGAAGAGGCGTGGCTAAAGAAAGAAATAAGGCGTGGCTAAAGAAATAGAAGAGGTGTGGCTAAAGAAATAGAAGAGGTGTGGCTAAAGAAATAGAAGAGGTGTGGCTAAAGAAATAGAAGAGGCGTGGCTAAATAAATAGAAGAGGCGTGGCTAAATTAATAGAAGAGGCGTGGCTAAAGAAAGAAATAAGGCGTGGCTAAAGAAATAGAAGAGGTGTGGCTAAAGAAATAGAAGAGGTGTGGCTAAAGAAATAGAAGAGGCGTGGCTAAATAAAGAGAAGAGGCGTGGCTAAAGAAAGAGAAGAGGCGTGGCTAAAGAAAGAAATAAGGCGTGGCTAAATAAATAGAAGAGGCGTGGCTAAAGAAATAGAAGAGGCGTGGCTAAATAAAGAGAAGAGGCGTGGCTAAATAAAGAGAAGAGGCGTGGCTAAAGAAATAGAATAATCGTGGCTAAAGAAATAGATAAGGCGTGGCTAAAGAAATAGAAGAGGCGTGGCTAAAGAAAGAGATAAGGTGTGGCTAAATAAAGAGAAGAGGCGTGGCTTAAGAAAGAGATAAGGTGTGGCTAAAGAAAGAGAAGAGGCGTGGCTAAATAAAGAGAAGAGGCGTGGCTAAATAAAGAGAAGAGGCGTGGCTAAAGAAATAGAATAATCGTGGCTAAAGAAATAGATAAGGCGTGGCTAAAGAAATAGAAGAGGCGTGGCTAAAGAAAGAGATAAGGTGTGGCTAAATAAAGAGAAGAGGCGTGGCTTAAGAAAGAGATAAGGTGTGGCTAAAGAAAGAGAAGAGGCGTGGCTAAATAAAGAGAAGAGGCGTGGCTAAATAAAGAGAAGAGGCGTGGCTAAAGAAATAGAATAATCGTGGCTAAAGAAATAGATAAGGCGTGGCTAAAGAAATAGAAGAAGTGTGGCTAAAGAAAGAGATAAGGCGTGAGGCTAAGGATAGAGAAGAGGCTAAATAGAAAAAAGTCATGACTAACAGGAAGGGTGTGTTGGACGGTTCGAGTAGAGTTTTATACTTGAGAATGGCGGGTTTTCCAGGGCCCGTATCTTCTACATAGCATCCAGGAATGTAGTCCTTAGGTGGGGTTGCAAATAGTTGTAGACGAGTCCTTAGTGACCTTTGCCATGCCTCCAGAGTGGTTAGCGATGCCTGTACCATTGGCGAGCGAATCGCGAGTTCTGCAGATAAAGGGTTCAGGGGTCAAAAGTCGTTAGGAAACCACAGTTGAGGTCATTAAGCAATGCCAAAAATGACGATTCAAATAATATTTTTAAGATGGTAATATGGCTGTATATAAAGTGTACACTAGCCATTATACATTGTACACTAGCCATTAGACATTGTACACTAGCCATTAGACATTGTACACTAGACATTAGGCATTGTACACTAGCCACTAGACGGTGTACACTAGACATTAGACATCATACACTAACCATTAGACATCATACACTAGCCATTAGACATCATACACTAACCATTAGACGGTGTACACTAGCCATTAGGCATTGTACACTAGCCACTAGACGGTGTACACTAGACATTAGACATCATACACTAACCATTAGACATCATGCACTAGCCATTAGACGGTGTACACTAGCCATTAGGCATTGTACACTAGCCATTAGACGGTGTACACTAGACATTAGACATCATACACTAGACATTAGACATCATACACTAACCATTAGACATCATACACTAACCATTAGACGGTGTACACTAGCCATTAGACATTGTACACTAGACATTAGATATTGTACACTAGCCACTAGACGGTGTACACTAGACATTAGACATCATACACTAACCATTAGACATCATACACTAACCATTAGACATCATACACTAACCATTAGACGGTGTACACTAGCCATTAGACATTGTACACTAGACATTAGACATTGTACACTAGACATTAGACATTGTACACTAGACATTAGACATTGTACACTAGACATTAGATATTGTATACTAGCCACTAGATGGCGTACACTAGCCACTATCCACTAGCCACTAGACAACATTACCTGGCAGTTCTATTCCTATCTGAGGTAGAAAAGTTTGCAATCGCTGATGTACAAATTTCACAATGGCATAACGCATGAGACACCAAGAGTAGGAATTGGGGTCGAGGTGCTCCTTTAGGGCACTGTAGAGGTCATGAGGGTTATTCAGAGTAGGAATTGGGGTCGAGGTGCTCCTTTAGGGCACTGTAGAGGTCATGATGGTCATTCAGAGTAGGAATTGGGGTCGAGGTGCTCCTTTAGGGCACTATAGAGGTCATGAGGGTCATTCAGAGTAGGACTTAGGGTCGAGGTGCTCCTTTAGAGCACTGTAGAGGTCATGAGGGTCATTCAGAGTAGAAATTGGGGTCGAGGTGCTCCTTTAGGGCACTGTGGAGGTCATGAGGGTCATTCAGAGTAGGAATTGGGGTCGAGGTGCTCCTTTAGGGCACTGTAGAGATCAAGAGGGTCATTCAGAGTAGGAATTGGGGTCGAGGTGCTCCTTTAGGGCACTGTGGAGGTCATGAGGGTCATTCAGAGTAGGAATTGGGGTCGAGGTGCTCCTTAGGGCACTGTAGAGGTCATGAGGGTTATTCAGAGTAGGAATTGGGGTCGAGGTGCTCCTTTAGGGCACTGTAGAGGTCATGAGGGTCATTCATAGTAGGAATTGGGGTCGAGGTGCTCCTTTAGGGCACTATAGAGGTCATGAGGGTCATTCAGAGTAGGACTTAGGGTCGAGGTGCTCCTTAGGGCACTGTAGAGGTCATGAGGGTCATTCAGAGTAGGAATTGGGGTCGAGGTGCTCCTTTAGGGCACTGTAGAGGTCAAGAGGGTCATTCAGAGTAGGAATTGGGGTTGAGGTGCTCCTTTAGGGCACTGTGGAGGTCATGAGGGTCATTCAGAGTAGGAATTGGGGTCGAGGTGCTCCTTTAAGGCACTGTAGAGATCAAGAGGGTCATTCAGAGTAGGAATTGGGGTCGAGGTGCTCCTTTAGTGCACTGTGGAGGTCATGAGGGTCATTCAGAGTAGGAATTGGGGTCGAGGTGCTCCTTTAGGGCACTGTAGAGGTCATGAGGGTCATTCAGAGTAGGAGTAAGTGTCGAGGTATTTTTTAAGGCAGGTGAGAATTGCAGTTTTGCTAAAGTAACCTCTTGTAGTCATCAAAGAAGACAAGGAAGTAAACAAAAGAAGTATTATCTTCATACAACAACACAAACAACAACACAAACTTGGGATTGCCCATAAAGCTATCGTCATCTTCATCATCAGTGCTGCAAACGGAATCTGAACTGTCGTAGTCAGTTTGGCTAGTTGAAGTATCAGAAACCATCAAAACAGGCTACGGAGTGAAAAGTGTTGTTCAATTTGCAACTCGATACATTATTTAATTTGAATGAATATGTAATCGTAATAAATAAAATATATATACTTTAATTATTATTTAATCACAATAATTATTATGTTTTTATCTTATGTAGTTTATTATATACATTATAATATAAAGTTTAACATATATTATATAAATATAGCATATTATATAATTCGATTCTATTAGCGATATATAACGAAATGTATACAATTATAGATAAAACGAAAATATAGTTATTTAAAACAGCACTTTATAGAAAATGGATCAGATCATGATTATTTTAAAAATAATTAAAATAATTATTTTAATTTTACTTTCTTTGTAAACAGTCAAAGGTCAATATATCATAACTCCAGCATCTTCAGTAATTCCGATAAGAAAAACAACTCATAAAACAATTCTTTTGTTTAATGTGTACACTGTACAAATCTACATTTTTAACTATAGAATTTAATAACTAGATATTAACCTTTGTTAGGAAGTAGGCCAACATACTATCTTTGGGAGCAACAAACTTTTCCCTGAATGTTGGTTTATCTTCTGTTGAGGAGGCTGTTTAAAGGAGAGATAAGATAGTTAAATGAGGTTCACACAAAACAATTTATCTATGAATTACGAGCAGAATTATTGGTACTTAAATAATTCCCAAGTAATTTGGTGCGAATCCGTAATAAAAATATGAGAAATTCACCAAGAGATTTGCATAATAAAAATAATAAAAATAATATTTTTAAAATCATCATAAATGTCAAAGGTCACCAAAGGTTAGCAATGTACAAATTTAAGGGAACTTTAAATTTTACATTCAAGGAATTCCTGGATGAATTCACAGAGTAATTCAACGAGTACTACCTCATAGGGGAGATTAGGAGGCAATATAACTTAGAACCTTTATTTGCAATATTGGTTGCACCTCCGCGACTGGCTTCCAGGAGTTTACGATGTTGTTTCAACCGCATTTTGACCATTTCACTTTCTTTACTGTACGCACCAATAGTAGAGTCTATATCTGAGAGTAAAGGTAATTGTATTAAACAAAGTTGATATACTCGAAAATAAAATTACAAATAGATTTTAAAATAGTTTCTACTGTAAAGTAGATTTAGTAATAAAATAACAGAAAAATTTAGGAATAATACATATTATGATAAAAGAATCTTAAAGATGAAATACACATTTTTAAATACACATTGTATAAAATACACATTGTATAAAATACCAATTGTGTAAAATACACATTGTATAAAATACACATTGTGTAAAATACACATTGTATAAAATACACATTGTGTAAAATACACATTGTATAAAATACCAATTGTGTAAAATACACATCATATAAAATACCCATTGTGTAAAATACACATTGTATAAAATACCCATTGTGTAAAATACACATTGTATAAAATACCCATTGTGTAAAATACACATTGTATAAAATACACATTGTGTAAAATACACATTGTATAAAATACCAATTGTGTAAAATACACATCATATAAAATACCCATTGTGTAAAATACACATTGTATAAAATACCCATTGTGTAAAATACATATTATATAAAATACACATTGTATAAAATACCAATTGTGTAAAATACACATTGTATAAAATACCCATTGTGTAAAATACACATTGTATAAAATACCCATTGTGTAAAATACATATCATATAAAATACACATTGTATAAAATACCAATTGTGTAAAATACATATCATATAATTTTATAAATACCCATTATATAAAATACCCATTGTATAAAATACCCATTGTGTAAAATACCCATTATATAAAATACCCATTGTGTAAAATACACATTGTATAAAATACCCATTGTGTAAAATTGTGAGCATATTTTGTAAAATATTTTAATTTACAGATTAAAAATGATAAAATGAATAAATATAAGTAAATCTAAATTCTATTGGAATAACTAATAAACTACTGTAATTAATAACTAATTAAATTAATTAATAAATAAACAATTTAATAAAGGAAAATTAACAAATGTCGAATCTAACTTTTTCCGCTGTCAACAGATTTACGAGGAAGAGGCGGGACTTCGCGGGCAAGCGAGCGTACGCCCCCACCAAATAGGAGTGGCCACATGCGCTCCACAAACGTATTGGCAATCAGTCGGTACAACAGATTAGGGTCGTAGGTGCTCAAGGCGTGGATGAGCAGGGCAGTGTAAACGGCTACGGAACTCTCGAGGAGTAATGTGAACAGAGGTGTTTGAGATGGATCCTGCCTTTTGATCAGCAAACTCTGCAAGCAACTGACGCCTGGGAGATAGTGTAAAGAATTCACGGCAAGTCATTGGCAAGTCATTGGCAGTTCGTCGGAGGAAATTAGGGTTCATCGGAGGTCATTAGGTGTCGTTAATGTTCATAGGGGGTTATTATATACAAATGTATTCAGGTAAATAAGACGTACAATATGTTTAAAGTTAACCTGGCCATTTACTAGGACTGGAGTTGGGTTGGTTGGATTTGTGCATGTTGAAGCTAGCCCTCCTCTTCACCACAGCACCAGTCATCAGGTAGCTGTCCCTGTACACCACATTAGCGCTACGGAGGAAGGGGCACGATACCGGGTTTTAACTGATCTCCCACGGTGGTTAAAGGGAGTAAGAGTGGGGGGTCACTTATATTGTAAACCTTTCTAACCTAACCGAGGTGTTAAGTGGGGTTAAAGGTCACTAACGTCGTAAAACCCTCCATACGAGCATCCGTTTGCGCCCCCATCGATAGGAATTCTTCGCTGTCGCACAAACACTGGTAGATACAGGCGGACAGTCCGGCGGCCATAGCTCTCATCTGTAAAGGTCACGGGTTCATGAGTTCATGAGGTCATTGGACGTCGGCTGTAAAGAAACCTTTTCGATGACAACTGGGCAGTCGCCAAGCGATGGAGGGGCCTTCATGGCTGCCATACTGCGTAAAAGGTCAGAGGTCATGTTCTCAATGTGTCGGATAGGGTTCACGATGACTGTCCGGGCAATGGAAGAGGAGAGCAAAGGCAACGTGGTGGGGAAGGGTAGCGGAGAGGTGAGCTGTTTACGTGTAGTACGTTGCTGTTGTAATTCCTGTAGTAGAAGGATCAATTCCATGCGTACGGAAGCAAGACCTGTAGGTAAGGGGAGAGAGGAGAGGATGGAGAGGGCAGTGGAGAGGAGAGGAGAGGAGAGGAGAGGAGAGGAGAGGAGAGGAGAGGAGAGGAGAGGAGAGGAGAGGAGAGGAGAGGAGAGGAGAGGAGAGGAGAGGAGAGGAGAGGAGAGGAGAGGAGAGGAGAGGAGAGGAGAGGAGAGGAGAGGAGAGGAGAGGAGAGGAGAGGAGAGGAGAGGAGAGGAGAGGAGAGGAGAGGAGAGGAGAGGAGAGGAGAGGAGAGGAGAGGAGAGGAGAGGAGAGGAGAGGAGAGGAGAGGAGAGGAGAGGAGAGGAGAGGAGAGGAGAGGAGAGGAGAGGAGAGGAGAGGAGAGGAGAGGAGAGGAGAGGAGAGGAGAGGAGAGGAGAGGAGAGGAGAGGAGAGGAGAGGAGAGGAGAGGAGAGGAGAGGAGAGGAGAGGAGAGGAGAGGAGAGGAGAGGAGAGGAGAGGAGAGGAGAGGAGAGGAGAGGAGAGGAGAGGAGAGGAGAGGAGAGGAGAGGAGAGGAGAGGAGAGGAGAGGAGAGGAGAGGAGAGGAGAGGAGAGGAGAGGAGAGGAGAGGAGAGGAGATAACACTAACCTCCTCCTCCACATCCATGCAAAACACTATAGCTGAGTAAAGTTCGTAATAGTTGTTGATGTAAATGTAACCACTTCCTTCTACGAGATGTCATTCTTAACTTTTCCTTAGGAGTGTGTGAGTGAGTGAGTGAGTGAGTGAGTGAGTGAGTTGGTGAGTGAGTAAGTAAGTGAGTGAGTGAATGAATGAGTGAGTGAGTAAGTGAGTGAGTGAGTGAATGAGTAAATGAATGAGTAAGTAAGTGAGTGAGTGAGTGAGTGAGTGAATTATTGAGTGAATGAGTAAGTAAGTAAGTGAGTGAGTGAGTGAGTGAGTGAGTGAGTGAGTGAGTGAGTGAATGAGTGAGTGAATGAGTAAATGAGTAAGTGAATGAGTAAGTAAGTGAGTGAGTGAGTGAGTGAGTGAATTATTGAGTGAATGAGTAAGTAAGTGAGTGAGTGAGTGAGTGAGTGAGTAAAAGTAATACCTCAAAATCACTTTGTTCTGCTATAATAGCTTCATGTAAAGGTAGGTCACTGTAGGTGCTCATTAAAGTTGCAGTTCTCATGCGAGGTTTATTATTGTCGGAGTCTACAAATAGGGTTATATGGGTTTATACTGTATTAGATGGGGGCTATTTGGGGTTAGATGGGGTTATACGGAGTTATATATATTCGCATTGGGTTAAATTTTGTAGTATGTCAATAAGTGATGTCGAAGGTATTATGAATCATACAAGGTTCATCAGGGGTCATACAGTGATGATTTCGGGTCATTACCTTCATCGGGATTTGTATTCACTCCATAGTTGCATAATTTTCTCAAAACCTCGACAGCTTTCTCTAGCCAAACATAAAGATGATATCTGAAGATAAGTTTTTTGTATTTTGTGTAAACATTTCTTGATTTTTCAAATAAACAAAATTATGTAATAATTAAATATAATTTTAATACAATAGTATTAATTAATTATATTTTTAGTATTAATTAATTAATTAATTATATTTTTAGTGATAATTAATTAATTATTTTTAAAACAACAAATCACCAGTATCATTGTTTGTATTGTATTGACCAATCAGAGAGTGGAGAGTTAGTGAGTGGGTGAGTAATAATAACCTCAGTTGACCTCCGTTGACTTCAAAGCCTGTTGCCAAGGTCGCCAGTTCCTCCATCATGATTTTCAGACATGCGATGAACTTCAGTTGGTGAGCCATAATGTCTCCGGCTTCATTTGAACTAATTGGTTGCAATTCACCGGTGTTCTTGGTAGAGGTAGATGTGGTGGTGGTGGTGGTGGTGGTGGCTTCGGTGTTCATACTATCATCGAGGGTAACGGGGTTAGCGCATGCTTCACCCTCCAGGGTACTTGTTTGAGAAGCTGTAAATTAGTAAAATAATTAAATAAATTTTCACTTTTCCATAATTCAATTAATGAAGTTTTTAATTATTAAAAAAGAAAAAATTATAATTCGGGAATGTACGCAAACTTTTTTAAAACTATCTAATGTAAAAATATCCAAATAGCTTATTTTCCCAACTACTCGAATACATGAAATCTATTATCAGGAACTCGAGGGATTTTCCGCGTTACTACCTTGTTCATCGTCGGAGAAACTAAGATTCAGTTCCTCTTCCTCGACTTTGAACGTAGGAGTCGACCAATCAAAATCGTCGCTGCGACCTTCTTTGACAATGGGTGCGGCAGAGAATAAGCCATCGGCTGTATCGTTTTGACTCGCTAAGGAGCATATCAAGTACATAGAGTACATAGAGTATATTGTACTGGTTACAGTCGTATTTAGTTATATTAAATACATTATACAGTTATATTAATTACTTACTCTATATTAATTACTTACTTTATATCTATTACTCTCTTTATATTAATGATTTACTTTATATTAATTACTTACTTTATATTAATGATTTACTTTATATTAATTACTTACTTTATATATATTACTTACTTTATATCTATTACTTACTTTATATTAATTACTCAAGGTATACGGAGGTGATGATAAAAAGAACTTGATGAGAAGCTAACAAGCAGATATAATGCTGGCAGTGTCGTCTGATTGGTCGAGTTTAGAAGCCGATATGTCTTCGACGGCGACATCGGGAAGTTTCGAGAGGACCTCGAGGGCGAGGGCGGGGCATCCCGATCGAAAGTGGGCGTGGGCAGTAGTGAAGTACAACCTTTGTAGGCGTGGTTATTGAAATAGGGGCGTGGATAGTCGATGATAGAGTAATAAAAGTAAAGTAAAGTAAAGTAAAGTAAAGTAAAGTAAAGTAAAGTGGAGTGGAGTGGAGTGGAGTGGAGTAGAGTAGAGTGGAGTAGAGTGGAGTGGAGTGGAGTGGAGTGGAGTGGAGTGGAGTGGAGTGGAGTGGAGTGGAGTGGAGTGGAGTGGAGTGGAGTGGAGTGGAGTGGAGTGGAGTGGAGTGGAGTGGAGTGGAGTGGAGTGGAGTGGAGTGGAGTGGAGTGGAGTGGAGTGGAGTGGAGTGGAGTGGAGTGGAGTGGAGTGGAGTGGAGTGGAGTGGAGTGGAGTGGAGTGGAGTGGAGTGGAGTGGAGTGGAGTGGAGTGGAGTGGAGTGGAGTGGAGTGGAGTGGAGTGGAGTGGAGTGGAGTGGAGTGGAGTGGAGTGGAGTGGAGTGGAGTGGAGTGGAGTGGAGTGGAGTGGAGTGGAGTGGAGTGGAGTGGAGTGGAGTGGAGTGGAGTGGAGTGGAGTGGAGTGGAGTGGAGTGGAGTGGAGTGGAGTGGAGTGGAGTGGAGTGGAGTGGAGTGGAGTGGAGTGGAGTGGAGTGGAGTGGAGTGGAGTGGAGTGGAGTGGAGTGGAGTGGAGTGGAGTGGAGTGGAGTGGAGTGGAGTGGAGTGGAGTGGAGTGGAGTGGAGTGGAGTGGAGTGGAGTGAAGTGGAGTGAAGTGAAGTGAAGTGAAGTGAAGTGAAGTGAAGTGAAGTGAAGTGAAGTGAAGTGAAGTGAAGTGAAGTGAAGTGAAGTGAAGTGAAGTGAAGTGAAGTGAAGTGAAGTGAAGTGAAGTGAAGTGAAGTGAAGTGAAGTGAAGTGAAGTGAAGGTGAATGAAGTGAAGTGAAGTGAAGTGAAGTAAAGTAAAGTAAAGTAAAGTAAAGTAAAGTAATATAAAGTAAAGAAATAAAAAGTAGTAAGTACATAATTATAGTAAAGTAAAGTAATATAAAGTAAAGAAATAAAAAGTAGTAAGTACATAATTATAAACCTCCTTTCAACTGGAGAGATCTTCATATTGTTTGTAGTCTGTTCATTGTTACCAGTGTATTTATCATCTTCAATTGTATTGTTGCGATCAAGTTTCTTAGAGAAGCCTGTTAGAAAATCATACATTACATTACATAATAAATGAGGCTCAGCAATGCCTTTAAATTTCTTAACTATAATAGTGATGATTCAGAGAGAATAGATAATATTAAGTCACATTAGAAACTGAAGGACGAGATCTAAATGTTAGTAAAGATAAGACATTAGACGAGATTGTAGATCATCAGAAATCACTAGCAACAGATATTGGGATAAATCAAGAAGCAACATCAGAAGAGACGCCTCGAGAGATAACCGAAGAGATAAGGTACCAAGAGAGAGCAAGGGAAGATTTGCTAAACACCTGAGAGCATGACTGCCTTGCCGGTGGTGGAATTGTCTGCCAGAGTTTGTCTCAGCAGGAGGGGATGCGTTCGCAGGAAATTGTAGAAATTGAACACGGAGCCCGAGAGAACCAGATAATCACAGGTGGCGCCACCACCGCCAGTGGCCGACGCAGTACCGCCGGAGGCGGAGTCTAAGTTGCTAGTGGATGCTGATTGGTCGGCGGAAATACGTTCGGCGCCACTAGTAGAATCAAGTAGAGTGTTCAAGGCGGAGGAGTAGTCCTGAGGGGGTGGGGTGGGGCGTAAGGGTGGGGCGTAGGGGTGGGGCGTAGGGGTGGGGCGTAGGGGTGGGGCGTAGGGGTGGGGCGTAGGGGTAGGGCGTGGGTATGCTGGGACACTAGCCACTAGATGTAGGAATAGGTGAGTGACTAAGGAAGGTAAAAGAGGTATGGCAAGTTGAATAGATAGAGGTGTTAGTGTCTTAGGAGTAACGGGAGTTAGTAAGTTCCTTGAGAAGTAACTTCAGTCTAGCATAGTGTGGTCTAAGAGCTGTTGTTTAATTAGAAGGCTAAAGGGGATGGGGTAACCTTTAACATCCAGTGCGCTATGCTCCTGATGAATGGGTCGGAGTCTGCATATGCTTGGTCAAAACTACTGTTGCATTCTGGGCTCTTGCCAAGTTTAATTCCTTTTTAGTTATGAATTGTTATGTATTGTTATGTATTGTCATGCAATTATTCAGCCATCCCCCCACTCCATCCCCCTACTCTTCAGCCATCACCCCACTCCATCCCCCTACTCTTCAGCCATCACCCCACTCCATCCCCCTACTCTTCAGCCATCACCCCACTCCATCCCCCTACTCTTCAGCCAACACCCCACTCCATACCCTCTCGACCTCGCCCCCATCGCAAGCCCCTCTACAAGACCCACCCCAACACTACCCACCTAGGCATTCAGTCTTTAGTAGGGTTTTAAGGCGATCGGGTACTGGTGCATTCCTTTCGTTATCGTAGAGTCGGAGAATCATCATTGCTAGTTGAAGGTCGTTGAGTTTGCTGATGCAAACCTTGAGGACAGGAATTACGCGAATTACACGAACTGCAGTGCAAACTTACATCCAGGCACACTCGCATGTACACCTACGTACAAATCAACAGACTAAACACTATCAAATGTATTTTGAAGCTACTTTACAATTTTGAAGAGTTTCTTATATTTGTACTTCAGCCTAGATTAAGTACAATTTGCAGAATGGTAAAATAATCAGTTTATAAATTCCGTTTAATTGTAAAAAAACTTTAGCTTATGGAATTATGAAATCAAATCTTCTCAATGCAAAATTTGATAAGTAACATTTCTGTAACCTAGATTAATTGAAATTATTAAAAAGTGCCTGAATTTAAGATAGGGGGCAAACCTCGACTGCGTCATCAACTGCGCCCCCTAGCAGGAAGAACGCCGCTGCGTGTTGAAACCGCTGTTTCCCTAGCAACGAGAACGCATTCTTCAGCGCTGCCTGGTGCCAGCGAGTTTGAGAGAAATCGTTACGAAAGAAAGCAGTCATACGATCGTCGTTTACAGATCTGGTGAGTGGGGGAGTGGGGGGAGTAGTAGGGGCAGGGTTAGTTAGATCTAGTGGGGGTATGGGGTAGCAGGGTGAGTGGGGGAGTAGTAGGGGCAGGGTTAGTTAGATCTAGTGGGGGCATAGGGGCTGTAGGGGGAGTGGGGGTATGGGGTAGCAGGGTGAGTGGGGGAGTGTAGGGGCAGGATTAGTTAGATATAGTGGGGGCATAGGAGTAGTAGGGGGAGTGGGGGTATGGGGTAGCAGGGTGAGTGGTGGAGTAGTAGGGGCAGGGTTAGTTAGATCTAGTGGGGGCATAGGGGTAGTGGGGGTATGGGGTAGCAGGGTGAGTGGTGGAGTAGTAGGGGCAGGGTTAGTTAGATCTAGTGGGGGCATAGGGGTAGTAGGGGGAGTGGGGGTATGGGGTAGCAGGGGGAGTAGGGGAGTAGTAGGGGCAGGGTTAGTTAGATCTAGTGGGGGCATAGGGGTAGTAGGGTGAGTAGGGGGAGTGGGGGATTTTCGGTTTTCGTGGGATTAAGAAAATATTTGTATTGTATTATCAGGAATGAGATAATCTGGTTGAAGGAGATAAGTGGTATTTAATCAATTACTCGAGTACTCCGTAGTAAGTATGCATGTACCTGAACAATCCCCAGAGTACATTTTTCTTCTTCATGGCCATGTAGTAAAGAGCTGCGTCCATTGGATCCTTTTTCTGTTGGAAAGCACATTTTGCCATCTGTTGAGTGCATGTAAAATGTATGCGAAATGTATGCGAAATATATGTGAAATAAACAGTTCACTCCCTAGACCACAGTTATTATAAAAATCCATAACGGAATATAATAATATACATTATAAAGAACAAATCTATAAATATATATCTATTATAAATATATATCTATTATAAACATATATCTATTATAAACATATATCTATTATAAATATATATCTATTATAAACATATATCTATTATAAATATATATCTATTATAAATATATATCTATTATAAATATATATCTATTATAAATATATATCTATTATAAATATATATCTATTATAAATATATATCTATTATAAATATATATCTATTATAAATATATATCTATTATAAATATATATCCATTATAAATTGTCTGTGAAGTTTATTTCTTATTTATCAATATACACAAAAATTCAAAATAATAAATATAGATAAAAATCAATAATGTCTAATATCTAGAATGGCTTTAAGGTCATCCAGAGGTCGTCGAGGTGTTATGACCTTTTCTACAAGTTTTCGCAAGGTGGCGACACTCTTCAGCCACCAGCCGACACCGAATTCTCGCATTTCGCTCCACAAGGGGGAGCCCTTACGATAACTAGGTATCACATTCAATAAATCTTCAGCGCTGTCGGAGTGGAAGGCCCAGATGAAGGAGGCGGGTGCTAGAAAGGCCTTGTTGCACTGTCGAAGACGGGTAGGAGCAGAGTTCTGCGGGGCAAGGATGAGGTTAGAGGGAGAAAGTTTGGGGAGATAGGAGGGAGAGCGGGAGTGGAGATAGGTAGTGGATATAGGGAGTGGATATAGGGGGAGAGAGGGAGTGGAGATATGGAGGAGAGTGGGAGTGGAGATATGGAGGAAAGTGGGAGTAGAGAGTGGGAGTGGATATAGGGGGAGAGTGGGAGTGGAGATAGGGAGTGGATATATGGGGAGAGAGGGAGTGGAGATATGGAGGAGAGTGGGAGTAGAGATAGGGAGTGGATATATGGGGAGAGTGGGAGTGGATATATGGAGGAGAGTGGGAGTAGAGATAGGGAGTGGATATAGGGGGAGAGAGGGAGTGGAGATAGGAGGAGAGAGGGAGGGGAGATAGGAGGAGAGTGGGAGTGGAATGCCAAACTAAAGAGGTTAAGGGAAATAGCTCCATCTCAAGGAGGCGTGGTTAGGAACACCCACTTCTTCTACACACCTGCATATAGGTGAAATGCCGGGCCGCCAACATGTACTTTAGTCCACTTTCGTCGATGTGACCAGCGGTCTCAGTGGATTCGGAATTCTGTTGATCATCTAAAATCATTGCGTTCAAATACACATTATAGCATTGGTCAGCAAACCGAATGGTCAAGTAGCATTAATAACATATGTTGTATTAGATTATGCAGGATTTTTAATACTTAATTCTTACATATATATATATATATATACCATTTATATATATAAATATATATATATATATATATATATATATATATGATAAAATATAATTTATAGTTTCATAATATTTATATAAGAAATATTTCCTTCAAATTCATTAAAAGAAGTTTTTTCTTAAGAAATTCCAAAGTCCAACTAATAACCAACTAATAACCAACTAATAACCAACTAATAACCAACTAATAACCAACTAATAACCAACTAATAACCAACTAATAACCAACTAATAACCAACTAATAACCAACTAATAACCAACTAATAACCAACTAATAACCAACTAATAACCAACTAATAACCAACTAATAACCAACTAATAACCAACTAATAACCAACTAATAACCAACTAATAACCAACTAATAACCAACTAATAACCAACTAATAACCAACTAATAACCAACTAATAACCAACTAATAACCAACTAATAACCAACTAATAACCAACTAATAACCAACTAATAACCAACTAATAACCAACTAATAACCAACTAATAACCAACTAATAACCAACTAATAACCAACTAATAACCAACTAATAACCAACTAATAACCAACTAATAACCAACTAATAACCAACTAATAACCAACTAATAACCAACTAATAACCAACTAATAACCAACTAATAACCAACTAATAACCAACTAATAACCAACTAATAACCAACTAATAACCAACTAATAACCAACTAATAACCTGAAACTGACTTGGGAATGTTTGCGGAGTTAAGACTAGTATTGGCTACTGTATCTGCTAAAGCCAATAGGTACATCTAGAGTGGGGTGTTGACGTTATAGGGGTAACTAGTATTATAGGAGTTATAGAGGGAAGGGGCAGATGGGGGGATATGGGGGTGATAGAGGGGATAAGGGATGGAATTTCAGAAAATATTATTGAACTAAGTACTATTACAAAAAGATACTTAATGACCAGTTTTGCACCTATTGACCACTATTGACCACTATTGACCTGGTCAAGCCTAGAGAGGCCTGGAAGTTGTATGCGTGTAAGGTGTTCTGCAAGATGTGAAGATTCGGAAGTTCCAAATCTCGTGGGGCAATGACTTCTGATCTGTTTCTGTATGCGGGAATAGGAGGCAAATAAGAATGGGAAGAAACACTGAGAGAAATTCATAATTCTGTATGTAAATGTTTAGTAATAATCACGAGTAATTGATTTATTTAATACTCATACTCATTTATTTACATCGAATTACTCATTTACTCTTTCAAGTTCTAACCTTAGCTCCATCAGCATTATCATCTCCGTCTACTATAAACATATTATCCATCTCGTCGCTAATGTCTGTAATAGAGTAATAGTGGTCAATAACAATAGAATAACTTTAATAACTAAAGAGTAACTAACTAAAGAGTAATTAACTAAGGGTAACTAACTAGAGAGTAACTAACTAAAGAGTGACTAACTAAAGAGTAACTAAAGAGTAACTAACTAAAGAGTAACTAACTAAAGAGTAACTAACTAAAGAGTAACTAACTAAAGAGTAATTAACTAAAGAGTAACTAACTAAAGAGTAACTAACTAAAGAGTAACTAAAGAGTAACTAACTAAAGAGTAACTAACTAAAGAGTAACTAACTAAAGAGTAACTAACTAAAGAGTAATTAACTAAGGGTAACTAACTAGAGAGTAACTAACTAAAGAGTAACTAACTAAAGAGTAACTAACTAAAGAGTAACTAACTAAAGAGTAACTAACTAAAGAGTAACTAACTAAAGAGTAATTAACTAAGGGTAACTAACTAGAGAGTAACTAACTAAAGAGTAACTAACTAAAGAGTAACTAAAGAGTAACTAACTAAAGAGTAACTAACTAAAGAGTAACTAACTAAGGGTAACTAACTAGAGAGTAACTAACTAAAGAGTAACTAACTAAAGAGTAACTAATTAAAGAGTAACTAACTAAAGAGTAATTACATTAGGGAGTAACTAAATGTGTATAACAATAAAACCTCCAACAACAAATAGTGCATTGTATTCATTGTTATCATCTGCTGATTCTTTTGATCTTCTCATGAGTTCTGTTTAGCAAAGGTCAGAAATCAAGGGTTGGGGTTCAAAGTGAAGTAGGTGGAGAGGGAGTGGGAGGGGTAGGGGGATGGGAGGTTAGGTGAGGGAGGGGAAGGGAAGGGGGAGGGTGGAGGTGAGGGAGGGGGATGGGAGGGGAGGGGGAGGGGAGGTGACGGAGGGGAGGGGAAGGGAAGGGGGAGGGGAGGGAGTGAGGGAGGGGAGGGCATGGAGGGTGAAGGGGAGGTGGATGGGAGGGGGAGGGGAAGGGGGGTGAAGGGGAGGGGAGGGGGGTGAAGGGGAGGGGAGGGGGATGGAAGGGGAGGGGGATGGGAGGGGAGGGCATGGGGGGTGAAGGGGAGGGGGAGGTGTGGGCGGGGAGGGGGGATGAGGAGGGGAAGGGGGGTGAAGGGGAGGGGAGGGGAGGGGGATGGGAGGGGGAGGTGGGGGATGGGAGGGGGAGGGCATGGGGGGTGAAGGGGAGGGGGAGGTGTGGGCGGGGAGGGGGGAGGGGGGATGAGGAGGGAAAGGGGGAGGGGTGGAGGTGAGGGAGGGGGATGGGAGGGGGAGGTGTGGGATGGGAGGGGGAGGGGAGGTGTGGGAGGGGATGGGGGAGGGGGAGGGGTGGAAGAGGTGAGGGAGGGGAAGTGGAGGGAGAAGGAAAGGGATTAGTTAATCAATAAGACATACCGGAATTGTCTGAGTCAGCTGGGCAGAAGGTATTATTGTCTACGGCCAAGAGAGCATATAAAGGCAATGGAGGAATGCAGGCAATTTCTACATAGTCTGTAACACCACCACACTGTGTATCTTTCTGTAATGGTCATTGTGGGGGTAAATCAATAGGTAAAGTGGTCAAGTAATTAGTCAGTAGGGTCTAAGTAGAATGTGACGTGGGAATTGTTACACATTGCCTATATGTCTCAAGTGCTCTCAAGTTCTCTCAAGTTCTCTAAAGTTCTCTAAAGTTCTCTCAAGTTCTCTAAAGTTCTCTAAAGTTCTCTAAAGTTCTCTAAAGGTCTCTAAAGTGCTCTAAAGTTCTCTCAATTTCCCTTAAGTTTTCTTAAGTTCTCATTTAAATGCAAATATTTTAGAAGAGTATTAGGTTTTATAATTCTATAATTCTATAATTCAAAGACTAAACACATATGAAATAGAAATACATTTGCATTTATACTTTCAAATAATAGGGAACACATTTAAGGTTGTTCAATTATTTCATACATTCGTAGGTTTCTTTTCATCCGTCGTAAAGTTAAAGTTATTCGAAACTCATTTCAGTTCTAATGTAGAAATACAATTCAGTGAATTTAGCATTTTGTTTAACCATGTTGGCTCTATCCTCGTGGTTTAAAGCAACCATTGGAGCGGAGAAAAGGCGTTGACGACCGGCAACGTCGGCTTTCTTGGCGACCTTTGAACCCGGGTTACCTTCGATTAGCGCACTTCCTGTATGGAGTTGGGAGTTGCATTTGTACAATAGGTAGACTTGATGGGTGTTATCATGTTAAACCTATGTTAGACCTATGTTAGACTTATATTAGACCTATGTTAGACCAATGTTAGACTTATATTTGACCTATATTAGACCTATGTTAGACCAATGTTAGACTTATATTAGACCTATATTAGACCTATGTTAGACCTATGTAATACCTATGTTAGACCAATGTTAGACTTATATTAGACCTATATTAGACCGACATTAGACCTATGTTAGACCTATGTTAGATCTATGTTAGACCTATATTAGACCTATGTTAGACCAATTTTAGACTTATGTTAGACCTATATTAGACCTATAATAGATTTATATTAGACATATGTTAGACATATGTTATACCTATGTTAGACCTATGTTAGACCATTGTTAGACCTATGCTAGACCTATGTTAGACCTATGTCAGACCTATGCATAACCAAAGTATGACCTATTTTAGACCTATGTAAGACCTATGTTAGACCTATGTATGACCTATGTTAGACCTATGTTAGACCTATGTTAGATCTTTGTTAGACCTATGTTAGATCTATGTTAGACCTATATTAGAACTATGTTAGACCAATGTTAGACTTATGTTAGACCTATATTAGAACTATGTTAGACCAATGTTAGACTTACGTTATACCTATGTTATACCTATGTTAGACCATTGTTAGACCTATGCTAGAACTATATTAGACCTATGTTATACCTATGTTATACCTATGTTAGACCTATATTATACCGACATTAGACCTATGCTAGAACTATATTAGACCTATGTTATACCTATGTTAGACCTATGTTAGACCTATGTTATACCTATGTTATACCTATGTTAGACCTATATTATACCGATATTAGACCTATGTTAGACCTATGTTAAACCGATATTAAACATATGTTAGACCTATGTTAGAACTATATTAGACCTATATTAGATCTATGTTAGACCTATATTAGATAGATATTAGACCTATATTAGACCTATGAAACAACTAGATATATATTTACCAGAAATACAGCGCAAGAGATGAGCTAGAATTGCCCGAACACGTTGCATTCTGCCAAAATTCAAAAGCTCCAATAACTGTAAGAATGTGGTCAGCGGGTCACATAAGGACTACATAGGGCGTGTCATCCAATGTAGGGCGTGGAGAGGGGAAGTATTAGTGAAATATGGCGCTACCGCAATAAACACCTGTTTTGGGTGGTACTGAGGTAGGACGGGGTTTGCTAGCCGAGCTGCTTCGAATAAACCGCACTGAAGCATGTCTCCTTCTGTAGAGGTCACCGAAAGGTCACTAGAGGTCGTGGTGGAGTTTGAAGAGCGTGAACTCTCAGAACATCCACTATACTGGCGTAGAGCATTCACGCGTTTCTCTTCCTATATGGATAGGGCTTAATATGAGGGATATTGGTAATGGGGCTTAATAGGGGGATGGGTATTGGTGATGGGGCTTAATAGGGGGGGTATTGGTGATGGACTTGGTGATTAATTATTAATGTTATTTTCAGAAATAATTGGGAAGAGAAGAGAAGAGAAGAGAAGAGAAGAGAAGAGAGAGGGGAAGAGAGAGGGGAAGGGAGAGAGGAAGGGAGAGGGGAAGAGAAGAGAGGAAGGGAGAGGAGAAGAGAAGAGAGAGGAGAAGTGAGAGAGGAAGGGAGAGAGGAAGGGAGAGGAGAAGGGAGAGGAGAAGAGAATAGAGAGAAGAGAGAGGAGATAGGGGGGAAGGGAGAGGAGAAGAGAGAGGAGAAGGGAAGGGAAGAGAGAGGGGAAGTGAGAGGAGAGAGGGGAAGAGAGAGGGGAAGGGAGATGAGCAGAGAGAGGAGAAGAGAAGATAGAGGGGAAGGGAAGGGAAGGGAAGGGAAGGGAAGGGAAGGGAAGGGAAGGGAAGGGAAGGGAAGGGAAGGGAAGGGAAGGGAAGGGAAGGGAAGGGAAGGGAAGGGAAGGGAAGGGAAGGGAAGGGAAGGGAAGGGAAGGGAAGGGAAGGGAAGGGAAGGGAAGGGAAGGGAAGGGAAGGGAAGGGAAGGGAAGGGAAGGGAAGGGAAGGGAAGGGAAGGGAAGGGAAGGGAAGGGAAGGGAAGGGAAGGGAAGGGAAGGGAAGGGAAGGGAAGGGAAGGGAAGGGAAGGGAAGGGAAGGGAAGGGAAGGGAAGGGAAGGGAAGGGAAGGGAAGGGAAGGGAAGGGAAGGGAAGGGAAGGGAAGGGAAGGGAAGGGAAGGGAAGGGAAGGGAAGGGAAGGGAAGGGAAGGGAAGGGAAGGGAAGGGAAGGGAAGGGAAGGGAAGGGAAGGGAAGGGAAGGGAAGGGAAGGGAAGGGAAGGGAAGGGAAGGGAAGGGAAGGGAAGGGAAGGGAAGGGAAGGGAAGGGAAGGGAAGGGAAGGGAAGGGAAGGGAAGGGAAGGGAAGGGAAGGGAAGGGAAGGGAAGGGAAGGGAAGGGAAGGGAAGGGAAGGGAAGGGAAGGGAAGGGAAGGGAAGGGAAGGGAAGGGAAGGGAAGGGAAGGGAAGGGAAGGGAAGGGAAGGGAAGGGAAGGGAAGGGAAGGGAAGGGAAGGGAAGGGAAGGGAAGGGAAGGGAAGGGAAGGGAAGGGAAGGGAAGGGAAGGGAAGGGAAGGGAAGGGAAGGGAAGGGAAGGGAAGGGAAGGGAAGGGAAGGGAAGGGAAGGGAAGGGAAGGGAAGGGAAGGGAAGGGAAGGGAAGGGAAGGGAAGGGAAGGGAAGGGAAGGGAAGGGAAGGGAAGGGAAGGGAAGGGAATGGAAGGGAAGGGAAGGGAAGGGAAGGGAAGGGAAGGGAAGGGAAGGGAAGGGAAGGGAAGGGAAGGGAAGGGAAGGGAAGGGAGAGAAGCAGAAAGAGGAGAAGAGAAATGAGAAGAGAGAGGAAAAGAGAGAGGGGAAGAGAGAGGAGCAGAGAGATGATAAGGGAGAGGGGAAGAGAGAGGATAAGAAAGAGGGGAAGAGAGGGGAGAAGAGAGAGTATAAGGGAAGGGAAGAGAGAGGAGCAGAGAGTGGGGAAGAGAGAGGGGAAGAGAGAGGGGAAGAGAGGGGAGAAGAGAGAGTATAAGGGAAGGGAATAGATATGAGAAGAGAGAGGAGAAGATAGAGGAGCAGAATGAGGATAAGAAAGAGGGGAAGAGAGGGGAGAAGAGAGAGTATAAGGGAAGGGAAGAGAGAGGGAAGAGAGAGGAGCAGAGAGTGGGGAAGAGAGAGGATAAGAAAGAGGGGAAGAGAGGGGAGAAGAGAGAGTATAAGGGAAGGGAAGAGAGATGAGAAGAGAGAGGAGCAGAGAGAGGATAAGAGAGAGGAGCAGAGAGTGGGGAAGAGAGAGGGGAAGAGAGAGGGGAGAGGAGACCTTGAGCTCAGATATCTTTGTGAGGTTTGCAATTGAAGACGCTGAGGGCATTCCTGAAGGCGAACATGTATTAGCATTCTGAGGGGTCAAAGTTGAATACGATGTTGACATCATTGATTGTCGGCCCGTAGAGATGTTAGACATAGACATCACCTGGTAGGGGTTAAAGGGGCGGAGCTAAGGTAATGGAGTTAGTATAGAAAAATAAGGGTAGAGTTAATAGGGGGTGGAGTTAAAGGTGTGTAGTAATCAAAAATAAAAATTAATATTTAAACTGAAACTATTTGTGAAGTGAAGAAATAATTAAAATGACGTGAATTCTGGGAATTCTGGGAATTCTGGGAATTAACATTGAAGAAAAAATACCCCGACACTCTATATTGCAGTCGCGACACAAGGCGGATTGTAAACCTTGTGCAGTTTACTCTGCGTGAGTAGCCGTTGGTCTTGAGGTGTACGCTTGTCGGACTTATCCGCTGCCCTGGAGCACGAAATCGACGAGGAAGAGGAGTGCCATTGCGAATAGACATGCATTTCATTCTCCATGCCAACCACTAGCAGGCCATCGCGAACCCAGGAAATGTGAGTCGGAGAAGGTAGGGCTCCATCAGCAGTCTCCAACTCGATACTTCGCAACTGCAGTGGCCGGAGGAGTTAGCAATGGGAGGAGTTAGAAATGGGAGGAGTTAGAAATGGGAGGAGTTAGAAATGGGAGGAGTTAGAAATGGGAGGAGTTAGAAATGGGAGGAGTTAGAAATGGGAGGAGTTAGCAATGGGAGGAGTTAGAAATGGGAGGAGTTAGAAATGGGAGGAGTTAGAAATGGGAGGAGTCAGAAATGGGAGGAGTTATAAATGGGAGGAGTTATAAATGGGAGGAATTAGAAATGGGAGGAGTTATAAATGGGAGGAGTTATAAATGGGAGGAGTTAGAAATGGGAGGAGTTAGAAATGGGAGGAGTTAGAAATGGGAGGAGTTAGAAATGGGAGGAGTTAGAAATGGGAGGAGTTAGAAATGGGAGGAGTTAGAAATGGTAGGAGTTAGAAATGGAAGGAGTTAGAAATGGGAGGAGTTAGAAATGGGAGGAGTTAGAAATGGTAGGAGTTAAAAATGGGAGGAGTTATAAATGTGAGGAGTTAGAAATGGGAGGAATTAGAAATGGGAGGAGTTAGAAATGGGAGGAGTTATAAATGGGAGGAGTTATAAATGGGAGGAGTCAGAAATGGGAGGAGTTATAAATGGGAGGAGTTATAAATGGGAGGAATTAGAAATGGGAGGAGTTATAAATGGGAGGAGTTAGAAATGGGAGGAGTTAGAAATGGGAGGAGTTAGAAATGGGAGGAGTTAGAAATGGGAGGAGTTAGAAATGGGAGGAGTTAGAAATGGGAGGAGTCAGAAATGGGAGGAGTTATAAATGGGAGGAATTAGAAATGGGAGGAGTTATAAATGGGAGGAGTTAGAAATGGGAGGAGTTAGAAATGGGAGGAGTTAGAAATGGGAGGAGTTAGAAATGGGAGGAGTTAGAAATGGGAGGAGTTAGAAATGGTAGGAGTTAGAAATGGAAGGAGTTAGAAATGGGAGGAGTTAGAAATGGGAGGAGTTAGAAATGGTAGGAGTTAAAAATGGGAGGAGTTATAAATGTGAGGAGTTAGAAATGGGAGGAATTAGAAATGGGAGGAGTTAGAAATGGGAGGAGTTATAAATGGGAGGAATTATAAATGGGAGGAGTCAGAAATGGGAGGAGTTATAAATGGGAGGAGTTATAAATGGGAGGAATTAGAAATGGGAGGAGTTATAAATGGGAGGAGTTAGAAATGGGAGGAGTTAGAAATGGGAGGAGTTAGAAATGGGAGGAGTTAGAAATGGGAGGAGTTAGAAATGGGAGGAGTTAGAAATGGGAGGAGTTAGAAATGGTAGGAGTTAGAAATGGGAGGAGTTAGAAATGGGAGGAGTTAGAAATGGGAGGAGTTAGAAATGGGAGGAGTTATAAATGGGAGGAGTCAGAAATGGGAGGAGTTATAAATGGGAGGAGTTATAAATGGGAGGAATTAGAAATGGGAGGAGTTAGAAATGGGAGGAGTTAGAAATGGGAGGAGTTATAAATGGGAGGAGTTATAAATGGGAGGAGTCAGAAATGGGAGGAGTTATAAATGGGAGGAGTTATAAATGGGAGGAATTAGAAATGGGAGGAGTTAGAAATGGGAGGAGTTAGAAATGGGAGGAGTTAGAAATGGGAGGAGTTAGAAATGGGAGGAGTTAGAAATGGGAGGAGTTAGAAATGGGAGGAGTTAGAAATGGGAGGAGTTAGAAATGGGAGGAGTTAGAAATGGGAGGAGTTAGAAATGGGAGGAGTTAGAAATGGGAGGAGTTAGAAATGGTAGGAGTTAGAAATGGAAGGAGTTAGAAATGGGAGGAGTTAGAAATGGGAGGAGTTAGAAATGGGAGGAGTTAGAAATGGGAGGAGTTATAAATGGGAGGAGTTATAAATGGGAGGAGTTATAAATGGGAGGAGTCAGAAATGGGAGGAGTTATAAATGGGAGGAGTTATAAATGGGAGGAATTAGAAATGGGAGGAGTTAGAAATGGGAGGAGTTAGAAATGGGAGGAGTTAGAAATGGGAGGAGTTAGAAATGGGAGGAGTTAGAAATGGGAGGAGTTAGAAATGGGAGAAGTTAGAAATGGGAGGAGTTAGAAATGGGAGGAGTTAGAAATGGGAGGAGTTAGAAATGGGAGGAGTTAGAAATGGGAGGAATTAGAAAAGGGAGGAGATAGAAATGATATAATAATAGGGAAGAAATGGCAAAGAGCTAGGATTTAGAAAGAGATTTCAGTAAGGGTGAGTGATTAGTAAAAGAAGAACTAACCTTCATCCAGCGAATGTCTTCAATGGGAGTTTGATTGGCGTGTTTACGTCTAAACGAAGACCGATTACGATGGGTCATCGCACCGATCGTAGACGAATTGCGCTGGGCCTAGAGGTTAGAGGTTAGAGGTTAAAAGCAGCGATAAAGTCGCGTGATTTTCTTAAAATAATATTTTGTGTTTATCTTTCCTAAAACAAAGGGGTCAGATTAACAAAGGGGGTCGTTGACAAGATAAACAACTAGTTTCTTATAGAAGATGTTACAAACAGCGTTTGCGGCGATCTGAGCGGCGATATAAGCGTCTTCGCGTCGAATTCCTTTACTGACTTCACTGGACACAGAAGTATAGAGGGCAATAGTGGTGCCAGATGCTATAGTGAGGATATGGGCCCCATCTTCCGTAGTCACCCAATCCAACTGTGAGGAAAGTTTAAGGGGTGTAACTGGATGGGTTTGCGGTGTCGGATAGGTGTTATGCGGTACCATAGGCCTCGCGGTGTAGTGGGGGGAGTGGTGTAGTACCTGGATGGGTTTGCGAGTGGTGGAGGCGTGGCTTGAAGTAGAAGAGGCCCTATGGTGTAGACCCGGGGTACTGAGACGTCTTCGGACACATTCGATGGTTGCAATGGAGGGAACAGACACACGAGATTTTAGACTCGGCACACCTTAGAGAGAGGATATGTGTTAAAGTGGTGTTATAGAGGTGGTGGGTGTTATGGAGGTGGTGGGTGTTTTGGAGGTGGTGGGTGTTTTGGAGGTGGTGGGTGTTATGGAGATGGTTGATGTTATAGAGGTGGTGGGTGTTATGGAGGTGGTGGGTGTTATGGGGGTGGTGGGTGTTATGGAGGTGGTGGGTGGTATAGGGGTATTGGGTGTTATGGAGGTGGTTGATGTTATGGATGTGTTGGGTGTTATGGAGGTGGTGGGGGTTATGGAGTTGGTGGGTGTTTTATATGTGTTGGGTGTTTTGGAGGTGGTTGGTGTTATGGAGGTATTGGGTGTTATGGAGGTGGTGGGTGTTATGGAGGTGGTGGGTGTTATGGAGGTGGTGGGTGTTATGGAGGTATTGGGTGTTATGGGGGTGGTGGGTGTTATAGATGAGTTGGGTGTTATAGGGGTATTGGGTGGTATGGGGGTATTGGGTGTTATGGAGGTGGTGGGTGTTATGGAGGTGGTGGGTGTTATGGAGGTGGTGGGTGTTATGGAGGTGGTGGGTGTTATGGAGGTATTGGGTGTTATGGGGGTGGTGGGTGTTATAGATGAGTTGGGTGTTATAGGGGTATTGGGTGGTATGGGGGTATTGGGTGTTATGGAGGTGGTGGGTGTTATGGAGGTGATGGGTGTTATGGTAGTATTGGGTGTTATATAGGTGTTGGATGTTATGGTGGTATTGGGTGTTATGAGATTAAGGTATTAGGAGCGCAATTATGAGGTTAAGGGTTACTAAGGGGTTCAGAGCAGATGAGAGTATTAAGATAGGGTTTGATGCGATATTAGTTAATAGATAGATGAAATGTGGGGTTAATAATCGCATCGTAATACAGTAGTAAATATATTGATGTAGTTGGGGGTCAAAAGGTCAAGGTTGGTGTTATAAAATGAAAGTAGGAATTTGATTGCACTGAAAGAAGAGAGGTTTGAACCTGGCGCGAGGCTGACCCTTCGTGATCCGGTCGCTAGAGGTCCGGCGTCTATATCACTACCAAAGATTGCGGAAAGGTCAAGGTTAGCTTGGGCCGTGGGAGCAACCACCCGGAGTGGAATATTAGCCAATTCAATTGTATCTTCTAGACACCACTCAGAACCTCCTGTAGGTATAAGTGTGCGAGTGTGTGTGCGAGTGTGTGAGCGAGTGAGTGAGTGTGTAGGTTGAATGAGTGAGTGTGTATGTGTGAATGATTGAGTGAGTGAGTAAGTGAGCGAGTAAGTGAGTGAGTGAGTAAGTGAGAGAGTGAGTTAGTGAGTGAGTAAGTGAATGAATGAGTGAGAGAGTGAGTGAGTGAGTGTGTATGTGTGAATGATTGAGTGAGTGAGTGAGTGAGTGAGTAAGTGAGTGAGTGAGTAAGTGAGAGAGTGAGTTAGTGAGTGAGTAAGTGAATGAATGAGTGAGAGAGTGAGTGAGTGAGTGTGTATGTGTGAATGATTGAGTGAGTGAGTGTGTATGTGTGAATGATTGAGTGAGTGAGTGAGTGAGTGAGTGAGAGAGTGAGTTAGTGAGTGAGTATGTTCTAAATGAGTGAGTGAGTGAGTGTGTGTGTGTCTGTGTGTGTGTGTGTGTGAGTGAGTGAGTGAGTGAGTGAGTGAGTGAGTGAGTGAGTGTGTGAGTGTGTGAGTGAATGTGTGGGTGAGTGAGTGAGTGAGTGAGTGAGTGAGCGAGTGAGTGAGTAAGTGAGTGAGTGAGTGAGTGTGTGTGGGTGTGTGTGTGTGAGTGAATGTGTGGGTGAGTGAGTGAGTGAGTGAGTGTGTGTGGGTGTGTGTGAGTGAATGTGTGGGTGAGTGAGTGAGTGAGTGAGTGAATGAGCAGGTGAGTGAGTAAGTGAGTGAGTGAGTGAGTGAGTGTGTGTGTGTGTGTGTGAATGTGTGAGTTAGTGTGTGAATGTAACCTGTGGATTCACACTCGTAGATTGCAACAAACAAAGTAATGTAATTCTCTTTCTTCAGTAAAGTATCGGAGAGGTTTGGTCTATAAGCAATTGCCAGTCTTCCGTTATAAGCACAACTTATACAAATGGGTTTACCTGTGGTGTTTAGCAAGTAGTCGAGTAGTGAGGGGAGATAAGGTGGGATAAGGGGAGATAAGGGAGATAAGGGGAGATAAGGGGAGATAAGGGGAGATAGGGGAGATAAGGGGAGATAAGGGGAGATAGGGGAGATAGGGGAGATAATGGGGAGATAAGGGGAGATAAGGGGGATAATGGGAGATAAGGGGAGATAAGGGGAGATAAGGGGAGATAAGGTGGGATAGGGGGAGATAGGGGAGATAAGGGAGATAAGGGGAGATAAGGGGAGATAAGGGGATATAGGGGGAGATAAGAGGAGATAAGGGGAGATAAGGGAGATAAAGGGAGATAAGGTGGGATAAGGGGAGATAAGAGGAGATAAAGGGAGATAGGGGGAGATAGGGGAGATAAGGGGAGATAGGGGGAGATAGGGGAGATAAGGGGAGATAATGTGGAGATAAGGGGGGATAAGGGGAGATAAGGGGAGATAAGGGGAGATAAGGGGAGATAGGTTCAATTAGAGAGGAGGATAAGGGGAGATAGGGAAGAATAAGTTCAATTAGAGAGGAGGATAAGGGGAAGAAGCAGCTACTTTGATAATAAATAAGTACCTGGTAGATTGATACAATTTGAATTTGGAGATTTATGTATCATCATTGTCCATTGAACCCAGTTAAAATTATCCAGATCATTTGTGGACTGTAATATTACATTATAGTATTACATTACATTATCAGAACATAATTAACTAACCTTATATAACTCTAGTAAATGCTAATTAAGGCGATTATTAGATCTAGGTGGGACTAGATAAATTAAGAAATTATAATAATTAAATATTGTAAAATTTTAGTAAAATATTTTATTAAGTCGCAAAATATAATTTTAAAAATATATTTTTAAAATGTTCAATATTTTAAATTACTTTATTTAATAATTTTATTATAATTTATTTATTTGTGTCAGTTATTTGTATAAAAGTTCTATTGTTTTTAATATAAACAGAATATAACAAAAAAAAATATTATTTTATAGAAATAATTTTTAAGGAATGAATAATAATTTCTTTTTTGAAATACAGTTTCTATGAGTGGATCTTTTAAAGAATAACATAATAGGGCTTAAACTAGTTTTTAGGACCCAGAGAATATAGGGAAAATGACAACTAGGCCCTATGGAGCCAAACAATAGATTTAATCATACTCTAATCCCGCATTTACCATACAAACTCGTACTTTAGATCACAATTGAACTCTAAGCCATCAATTTGAATTGACCTTTCACTTGAACTCCAACCCTGTACTTAATTACTGACCTCGCACTTCCAGAAACGCGCAGTTCCTTCAGTGGACAGGGTGGAAATGAGATAAGGTGCAAAGCAGGCCGGATAGATGGACGAGGAGGATAAGTGTCCAGCAGCAGTAGTGGCACTGATCAACTGGGACCCACTCTCAAAGAGGAGGGGCTGAGTGCATACCTGGGGGGGTAGAACTTAGTGAGGGGGAGGTACTTATTGGAGACAGAACTTAGTGGGGGTGATGTTATCACTGGGGGTGATGTTATCAGTGGGGGTAATGTTATCAGTGGGGGTGATGTTATCAGTGGGGGTGATGTTATCAGTGGGGATAATGTTATCAGTGGGGGTGATGTTATCAGTGGGGGTGATGTTATTAGTGGGGGTGATGTTATTAGTGGGGGTGATGTTATCAGTGGGGGTGATGTTATTAGTGGGGGTGATGTTATTAGTGGGGGTGATGTTATTAGTGGGGGTGATGTTATTAGTGGGGGTAATGTTACTAGTGGGGGTGATGTTATTAGTGGGGGTAATGTTATTAGTGGGGGTGATGTTATTAGTGGGGGTGATGTTATTAGTGGGGGTGATGTTATTAGTGGGAGTGATGTTATCACTGGGTGTGATGTTATTAGTGGGGGTGATGTTATTAGTGGGGGTGATGTTATTAGTGGGGGTAATGTTATTAGTGGGGGTAATGTTATTAGTGGGGTATAGAGCTTCATGAAGAATAATTAATTAGTTTATAAGCTGGTAATGATTTAGTTTCAACGTAAATGGAAATAGTAAGAAGAGAAGAAGCTGTTTAAGAAAGGGTTCGGGTGAAGGTTAATGGGTGAAGGTCAATGAATAGTGGGCGTGGCTAAGTGTAGGGTTACCTTTGTGGTTACAATCTTCAACTTATCACTCTGAGAATCATTATTTAATGTTGTATTCAGATTATCATCGGAAAACTCAGTTTCATCTGAAATAGACATAACAATGGAGTTATGCAATGAAGTTATTATTATTATCATATGAGATTTGGTTTTTCCACCTGTGGGAATCATTGAATAAGAATTTCTTATCAAGGTAACTCAAAAATGATAATTTGAAAGTTTCAATAACAAATATAAAACAAATTTACAAAAATATACATAATAAATACACTATATAAATACTATATAATACACTATATAAATACTATATAATACACTATATAAATACTATATAATACACTATATAAATAAATACACTATATAATAAATTGGACATCCTGTCTACACTAAATCTCAACATAATATGATTTTAAAAGATTATTTATAAAATTGTATTTAATTTAGATAAAAAAACAATTTTACAAAATTAATAAAATTAATAAAATTAAAGGTTAGATAAATCTCCAATATTTGAAATCTTAATTTTTTTGGATTTATAACTCTATGTAAGGAATCTCGCTTGTAGTACATTAAATGCCATTATTTTTTTGAGACTCAAGCCTTGTAAAATATATCAACATTACATTTAATTAAGTATTCGTTTAAATAAATTCCAGAGCTTTTAAATTTTATATGATATAATATGGAAATTGAATTCATGAAAGTAAAATTTTACAAGATTTTGCTTTGCTTCTAATTTTTTTTAAATTAGACAATTGTTAAAATATCAAAAATTCAATCTTTTTATCTAATTGATACAAAGATAAATTTATAAATTTAGATCTTAGATTATTCAAATTTAAGTAATTGACATTTATGATATAAAATTATAACAAGATATTATATATAACAAAATTTATTGTATTGTTATTAATTTCCAATTAAATAATATGTGATATATCAAAATATAAATTTATTATAAATATAAACTATTATTTAATTTATATATTATATTTAATGATCTTATTTGATTTTGCTAATATAACATATCCGATATCATTATTATTTAAAATTCTGATAAAATCCTGTTGTTTAACACAAAATAGTTGTAATCAAAATGAAAATTGGACCAATTACATCCGATTCATATTATTACCGTAATATGATATCTACTGTTATAAAAATTAAAATTTAGAAATAATTTGTGAAATCAATTCTAGAATAGTTTCTAGAATAGTTTCTAGAATAGTTTCTAGAGTAGTTTCTAGAATAGTTTCTAGAGTAGTTTCTAGAATAGTTTCTAGAATAGTTTCTAGAATAGTTTCTAGAATAGTTTCTAGACTAGTTTCTAGACTAGTTTCTAGAATAGTTTCCAGAATAGTTTCTAGAATAGTTTCTAGGATAGTTTCTAGAATAGTTTCTAGACTAGTTTCTAGGCTAGTTTCTAGAATAGTTTCTAGAATAGTTTCTAGAATAGTTTCTAGAATAGTTTCTAGAATAGTTTTTAGAATAGTTTTTAGAATAGTTTCTAGAATAGTTTCTAGAATAGTTTCTAGAATAGTTTCTAGAATAGTTTCTAGAATAGTTTCTAGAATAGGTTCTAGAATAGTTTCTAGAATAGTTTCTAGAATAGTTTCTAGAATAGTTTCTAGAATAGTTTCTAGAATAGTTTCTAGAATAGTTTCTAGAATAGTTTCTAGAATAGTTTCTAGAATAGTTTCTAGAATAGTTTCTAGAATAGTTTCTAGAATAGTTTCTAAAATAGTTTCTAAAATAGTTTCTAGAATAGTTTCTAGAATAGTTTCTAGAATAGTTTCTAGAATAGTTTCTAGAATAGTTTCTAGAATAGTTTCTAGAATAGTTTCTAGAATAGTTTCTAGACTAGTTTCTAAACTAGTTTCTAGAGTAGTTTCTAGAATAGTTTCTAGGATAGTTTCTAGAATAGTTTCTAGAATAGTTTCTAGAATAGTTTCTAGACTAGTTTCTAGAATAGTTTCTAGAATAGTTTCTAGGATAGTTTCTAGGATAGTTTCTAGAATAGTTTCTAGGATAGTTTCTAGGATAGTTTCTAGGATAGTTTCTAGAATAGTTTCTAGAATAGTTTCTAGAATAGTTTCTAGACTAGTTTCTAGAGTAGTTTCTAGACTAGTTTCTAGAATAGTTTCTAGAATAGTTTCTAGAGTAGTTTCTAGACTAGTTTCTAGAATAGTTTCTAGAATAGTTTCTAGAGTAGTTTCTAGAATAGTTTCTAGAATAGTTTCTAGAATAGTTTCTAGACTAGTTTCTAGAATAGTTTCTAGGATAGTTTCTAGAATAGTTTCTAGACTATGTGTAACCTCCATCGCAAGAAATTACAATCCTCCACATGTGAAGCACAGAAATTCCGCTATCAGTCCTGGTGATCACGACTAGATAGAAGTTCTCGCTGAAACTGCCCTGTAGGGCGGCGGCGGGGTTGCGGTGGTTAGCGGCGAGGTGGGGGCTGTAGTCGGGGGCGCATTCAGCCCGGATTTAGAAATTTGTGCGAAGTGCAGTAGAAGAAGTCGTGAACAAAGTTCGGAAATTAAAACGGCGGTACAATTTCTATAAATAGAATCACTAAACAATGCAAGACATAGATAACTAGGTTTAGAAATGTACACTACACAAACAGGTGTGTGTGTCGAGTACAGATGACACCGACGAAACATACGCACGTACGCACGCACGCACGCACGCACGCACGCATACACACACACAATATATGGACAATATAAATACGGATGACTTCCAAAAACTCACAGAATCTACGCGAGTTTTCTAAAATAATAGACATGGTTTGAAATTAGAAGCCAATTGCATAACAGTCGAGATTACATAATAGTCGAGATTACATAACAGTCGAGATTACATAATAGTTGAGATTACATAATAGTTGAGATTACATAACAGTCGAGATTACATAATAGTCAATATTGCATAATAGTCAAGATTACATAATAGTCGTAAAGCCAAAATCGATTATAAGTTTATCTAACAATTAATAACTCGCGATGAAATTAATTGTATAAATATTAAATATTGAAATAGATAAGATGATTGGCCTAGAACCCACACAGCTATCTCTTTCTACCTCGGCAACGTACATTACACTTCTCTAACCTGATCTTGGAGATCAATCATGGGTTCATCCATTTTACCAAGCGCTTCCCTGCGACCCGTAATCAATTGTTCCTGGAAACAATGGATCCGATATGATAAGGATTGGAGATGAACTTGATTTGTACAGCCTACTTAACCCTTCGCTTCTTAACCCATAACCTCTCTACACTACGCCTCTACACATATTCACGCATAACCTGCAAAATAACGTTGGTAGCCCACTCACCATAGGAATCCACGTACACGTTAACACCCTTTGTTTCTACTAACCCTGCAACTCCTTTTACATTCTTCTAACCTCAACATCCTTAACCCTTTACTTCCCGCGGATTTTTGTATTTATTATAAATTTATACTATTACTCACATAACATACTTTTACAGTATCAAATAATAATAATCGATAATTATAAGTTATCATATTTTTAAAGAGATATAATTTAATTATCTTTTTAATGAAATTCATATTAATGATGTATAGTTAATTATTAATTAATTATTATTGATTAAATAAAATTATTTACAAAATAATATATATATTTTATACTGAATAACATAACTAATGTATATAATATTAATACATTAACTAATTATACTTTTTTTAATACCATTATATAGGTAATATAATAGCCTAACTTTTATATATAGATTGTATTTGAAAATAATTGTTATTAAAAAAGTTACGATAATTTATATTTTGGAAATTATCCAAATTATTTTTAAATTATTATAATAATTAATACTATTAAAATCGGAATTCATATTATTGAATATTTATATTCATAAATAATATTTCTTTATATTTATTAAAAAATAATATAAATTCAATGTAAAATCATAATATTATATATTAAAAATCATACTCATATGTAATTTTTTTTTAAATTTAAGGTTTATTTTTAATAATTAATGATTATTGACTATTTAATTCCTTGTTTTCTTATTGAAATTGTAAATAAACAAATTTAAAATACAATGCATATTTTTAGATATTTTAAAATTAAACATTTTAATTACAATATTTAATTATAATAAGCATTATAATAAGCATTATGAACATTTTCGAAATCCAAATAAATATTTTTACTGATACCTGTGTTTTTTTGTAATAGCTAAATAAATAAAATATAAAGCTATTTGTGTTTTTATACATTATAATAGATAAATAAATTATCTGTTAATATGTGTTTATAATTTAATAATCGGATAAGTATTTATTGAGTAATAAGCATTTTAAAATGAGTATTTCAACATCGACCGACATCGACCGTTGGGAGGTAAAGGGTTAACCTCGAATAAAACTTTGCAACATTATTAATCTACGCTCCTCCTACTACTCTTCTATACCTCTTACCCTTCCCCTTACCTGGAACACATGGAAGAGTTCGACATGTCTCCATCCGTTGTTGCTACGTGAATCGGATACAGCTTCCAGTGCAATCATAGCACCCGGACATGCGGTAGACTGTAAACTCACTATATTGGCGGGTCTCGTCCCGGAGCCGCCCAGTGACCCTTGACCATCGGATAGGGAACAGTTCAACGAATCGCCGTCCGTTGTTTTGACGGTCTGAAAAAAGATGATTTTGTTCATTTATAGAATACGGACCAAAGTATAAAATATGATCAGATGTAGGCCAATGTTCAATAAACCTGTACTTTGTCCCCTTGAAGAAGCCTCCTGCCGTCAATAACTGCTTGGTAGATTCTTAATTGATTTTCATCCGATGCAACAAACAGGGTGCTGGGAGATCTGCCTATAGCTGAAGAGCTGTGGGCGTGGTTGGGGGGATGTTGGGGGCGTGGTTAGGGGCGTGGTTAGAGGGCGCGTTTAGAGGGCATGTTTGGAGGTAATAGTTAGTGGGCGTGGTTAGAGAGTGTGGTCAGAGAATGTGGTAAGAGGAAGGGTGGTTAGAGGGTGTAGTTAGAGTGTGTGATTAGGGGTGTGGTTAGTGATACAGTGGATTTGAAGTTGGAGTTATGGATGTATTCGGGGTTAAAGAGTGGGGTTTGGTACATGATAAAGGAAAGGTCAATGGATTAGGGAGTAAGATTACAGGTGGGATTAAGGATGAGGTTAGGAGAGCATGGGATAGGTGAAGCATAAGGGGAGGGGTTAGTTAAAGTATTATTTGAAGGGTTAGAGTGGATGGTTTAAGAGAAGGATTATTAGAGAGGTTTGGTAAGAATTTAGGAGGGAGTCGGAAGGGAGGACAACTGATATTGAAGAAATTGGACAATACACGGGGGACGAAAAGACCGAACTTGACCACTCAATCCACTGACTCAAACTTGACCTCTTAATCCAGTGACTTAAACTTGACCTCTTAATCCAGTGACTCGAACTTGACCTCTTAATCCAGTGACTCGAACTTGACCACTTAATCCACTGACTCAAACTTGACCTCTTAATCCAGTGACTTAAACTTGACCACTCAATCCAGTAACTCGAACTTGACCTCTTAATCCAGTGACTCGAACTTGACCACTTAATCCACTGGCTCAAACTTGACCTCTTAATCCAGTGACTCGAACTTGACCACTTCATCCACTGGCTCAAACTTGACCTCTTAATCCAGTGACTTAAACTTGACCACTCAATCCAGTAACTCGAACTTGACCTCTTAATCCAGTGACTCGAACTTGACCACTTAATCCACTGGCTCAAACTTGACCTCTTAATCCAGTGACTCGAACTTGACCACTTAATCCACTGGCTCAAACTTGACCTCTTAATTCAGTGACTCGAACTTGACCACTCAATCCAGTGACTCAAACTTGACCTCTTAATCCAGTGACTCAAACTTGACCTTTTAATCCACTGGCTCAAACTTGACCACTTAATCCACTGACTCAAACTTGACCTCTTAATCCACTGACCTCGGTAGTAGAGTTGGCAGCCAGGCTACGTTGCTGAAAGCTCCAGTCTCTGGAGAATTAATACGCGCCAATTCACTGATGCCGCCTGACCTCGATAACGGACCAACGGCCTGGACACTCCACAGTATCAACTCGCTGCAGAAACCACCGGGACCTGTCAATCAAACTCAATTAATGGGGTTAGGGCGGGGCGAGGATCATACGGGAGAGGGAGAGGGAGGTAGGGGAAATTGATGTGAGTGGAGTTGTGTGTGGGGCTGTGAGTGGGGCTGTGTGTGGGGCTGTGAGTAGTGCTGTGAGTGGGGCTGTGAGTATTGCTATGAGTGGGGCTATGAGTGGGGCTGTGAGTGGGGCTGTGAGTAGTTTAAGATAACTACTACTGACCAGGGTCTATTTTATGGCCTCTCTTCAATAGAACTGCTGCAGTCCTGGGAGTAGGTCCGGCTCTAGGCACATTGTGATGAGATGTGGTCAGCATCAAGGGAAGCACGGGATGACAAGATACGTGATTCGTCTGGAATCTGTGAGGTGGCGAAATGTAGGTCATAGGTTAACTTTTGACCTCATATACACATAATGTGCACCTTTACTACGATAGAAGATTACCTACAACCGAGCATGAGGGGACCACCTAGATACCAACGACATAGGACCCATGGCTTCTAATAGACATACGCCTGTGACCTCTGATAACGGACACCCCTGCATGAACTCTAACCTATGACCTGACACGCGGGCAGTATGTGCCACGCAGAGAACTGTAGAGAACTTTGAGGTCGGTGAGAAGGTCACCCTCCACAGATTTAGGGTTCCATTATCATGTTTGGACACCATCTGGATATTGGGGCTCCGCAATGCTAGGGTCGTATGGCTTCCCACCTAGAGGTTAGGGGGTTATGGTGGGAATGAATTGAGGTAAGGTAAGATGAGATGAGATAAGGTGAGGTGAGGTGAGGTGATGTGAGTTGAGGTGAGATAAGGTGAGGTAAGGTGAGGTGAGGTGAGGTGATGTGAGTTGAAGGTAATTAGATTAAAGTTGTTATCCTAGATGAGTAAATAACATGAGTACATTGTACTTAATAAAATACATGTACCTGCGAGTCTGGGTCTGTGGTCATAAGTCTATGATATTCTGAGAACAGCAATAAGTGATTTGACATTGATCTTGCATCGGCCAATGGGAATGAAGTCGGGATACGAGATGACACCGAAAAGCGTGACTGTCGAAAACTACCCGTCGAATTCTCGTCTAGCCATTCGACTCGCCTGTAAATGGGCCATGGTTCAGTCGGGGAGTAGAGTCGGAGAAATGTATGCATGTGCAGTACAACTAGATTGCGTACAGAGGCAATCGACAATGTATATAAAGATATTAATTTTATACTAACATTATGATTTGGTATGTTAAATTATTAATTTTAAAAATTATAAATAAAAAATATAATCGAACAATGCTATATAATCGAACAATTAATCATTAATTATTTACATATAAAGTTGATCGAAGAAAAAAAATGAATTCTAAAAAAATGCATTCTAAAAATTTACCCATCAAAAAAATTACTATATATTGTAAATAAGTGTAAATAAGAGAAAAAGTTTTGTTTCTTTTTTGTTTTCTTTCTGCACTAATTATATGACTTAATAACATAATATCTATATTGTATTAAAATATCACAACATAATTAATAAAAATATCATAAATTGATTATTTATATTGATTATTTTGATAGCACAGTGAAACACACTCATCTGTCAACTTTTCTCATTAAATGACCCCTCCCCTCCCCTCCCCTCCCTTGCCCTCCCCTCCCTCCCCTCCCCTTGCCCTCCCCTCCCCTTGCCCTCCCCTCCCTTGCCCTCCCCTCCCCTTGCCCTCCCCTCCCCTTGCCCTCCCCTCCCCTTCCCCTCCCCTCCCCTCCCCTCCCCTCCCCTCCCCTCCCCTCCCCTCCCCTCCCCTCCCCTCCCCTCCCCTCCCCTCCCCTCCCCTCCCCTCCCCTCCCCTCCCCTCCCCTCCCTCCCCTCCCCTCCCCTCCCCCTCCCCTCCCCTCCCCTCCCTCCCCTCCCCTCCCCTCCCCTCCCCTCCCCTCCCCTCCCCTCCCCTCCCCTCCCCTCCCCTCCCCTCCCCTCCCCTCCCCTCCCCTCCCCTCCCCTCCCCTCCCCTCCCCTCCCCTCCACACTAACCACACAAGGAAGCTGCCGTCAATGGGATGCACGCTGTACAACATATCGGCGTTTTGGTGCCAATCATTTAGCAGATGTTCAATTTGCTCGTCTAGGAAATCGGAGCCTCCGTCTGAAGGGGTTAAAGGTCGGATTGGAGTTCAAATCAAGGCAGTGGCATTCAAATATTAGGTCAAACTGAGAGAAATTAATGGTGGTAGTAATGCGATATCGTAGTGAGACCTTCAATGGAGTTGGGGCCCAGTAATGATGTGGTAGACGCAGACATTGCGGGTTCAATGGTGTCACCGAGTTCAGAGTTCATTGTAGAGTTATTGTTCACAGTGGCAGAGGGCAGCACTGCGGGTGGGAGTTAGGTGAAGGGTCAAACGGGGTTACGTGAGAGAGCTGTAGACTAGATGCCCAGACATGCCCATAACATAACAAATTATTAACCACGCCCACAAATACATACAATCGTTAGCCACGCCCACATATATCAACTCATTAGGCACGCCCACAAACATATCACATCATTAGACACAACACAATTGCTCATACAAACCAGTGATTGGCTCACCACCGTTATCATCACTTCCATCCTCAGACTCCATTTCCTTCATATCTT
>OZ038312.1:4670444-4713035 GCA_964035775.1 Osedax frankpressi | reverse complement strand
AGACCCACAAAATTAACTTCACATTAATATAAAGAATTGTTGGATTAATTGACCGACTCTTGTTGAAACCACTGCATCAAATAGAGGATGACTTGAAATAGATGTTGGGCTATTGTGATAGTTTCACCTCGGTAAATGTCCTGGAATAGCTTAAAATCAATTCATCGAAACGATAGGCTACAATACAATACTAGCTTTGCTATTACATTCGTAACTGCAGTTTATGTTATTAAATATATTCAGAAGAAATGATAGAGTCGCTGTGCTGCATATATTTTAAATAACAATCAGAAGAACGTAAACATTACAATGGATACTGTTATGATATGCATTATCATTGTTATCATTAACGATTAACTAATAACTGCTGGTTTACAAAGTAGTTATACTAATTATTATGATAATTTGTAAATACGAATATTCTTGATTGTTATGTATAATATATATACACTATACGTTCACAAGTAACTCATGTACACCTATATATGTATATAAAAAGTTTATATATTACACATAGTAGTGTTTTATATGATATGCTTACGTAATAATCGATACATCATAAACTAAATGCATATACGTCGCGTGACCCATGACAACTGACCACTATTGACCACTCAATATAAAGATGCAAGTTCTGTACAATTATTTAAACAAGTATGTTACATAATCAGACTAAAGTGCAAATCCCTGTCGGTTGAGATGCTTCTATTGATTAATTATTCTTCCAATTGATTGCCTTTCATCGGCCGTTAGTAGTCACTGACCACTGGTCACTAGTGGCCGACATAAGTCACTTCGGCACTACATTCTTAAGTTACGAATTTAATTAATTAGGAAGCTGTTTATATTGATTTCTCTTAAATTTGTCTATAAATCGCTAGATTTTCTTTATAATTTAAATATGCTGATTGAAAAGATGATGATGCAATTAGCGTACATTATTATATAAGCACATACGAATTATTATGACATTTATTTATATTAATATATGGGTATAATTAAATAATGATATTATTTTTTAAATGAATAGGATATAAATATACCAGATGTATAATATATGAAATAGGCTTTTACAAAATATATAGAAAGAATATAACCAAATATAGCCAGAAAAACCTGAATAAACAATGGATTATTTTATATATATTTATATTTATAATATGATTTTAGATATTCCGGTCGTTGTTTAAATACTTTTTTTTAATTTACACTCTTATTTTGTACAATATAATTATATATATATATATATATATATATATATATATATATATATATATATGTATATATATATATATATGTGTGTATATATATACATATATATATATGCTAGTTTATAGTTTATGTTAACAAATAGTTTTTATTATATTATAATGTTTTAAAATATATTATATAGTAAACGATGTTTATTGTTTAGAATATCGCAATCACCGACTTTCTAAAAATATATATAATCTAAAATCGTGTGCTATACATATGTATATATACTACTACGAAGATATGTAAGGGAGTGTAAAAGTTACACAATAATCTAATGAGTATCCGAGTTATTAACTGTTCTTGATGTAAAATATAGAATACATATTATATAATTAGTATATTAGCATCGTAAGTTACGAATATAGAATACTATAATAATATTATGGTTTAATTATATATATTATATTATGTAATATTATAGAATATACGATTATATTATTAATTTATAATATATTTGTTTGGACATGCATCTCATGTGAATTATTACATTAATATTATATTACCAGTAAACAGGTATAATAATTTAATATAAATTATAAATAATATAAATTAATTTATATTTCTAACATTTCTAGGATAGCATATTATGCAACTATTATAAATTAATATGCTAATAAGTATAACAATAAATATAATATATTTAAAATACGAATACAATAAATGTTAACTTTTATTATAAAAAATTATAATGACCTCGATGGTTGATTGGTTTAAATATAAAACATCACACCACATGGATTATTAATTGAGTAACCCAAGCAGTAATCCAGGTAATTATAATTTTTTAGATATATATATAATACAAAATAGAATATATTTTTGTAATAATTATCTAATTATTCATAAAAGTTTCATAAAAACAACATGGATTTCTTAGAAAATAGATATGTACATATTTATAATATATCTATATATATATATATATATATATATATATATATATATGATATTTAAAATTATTCAGTTACCTCTCATATCACAGCTAATGATGTGATCTATAATTAAATATGACGTCATACCTTATGCTGTGCATTACGCAATATCATTGTTTATGCTCTTTTGTTTTTAATAAGTGGTTAATTACATAGCTTTGAATTCCAAATAGTCTGTGCACTTATATAATAATAATAATACAAAATATAAATAATAATAATACAAATAATAAAATTAGTAATATTACTAATAATATAATATTATTAATATAGTAGATGAGTGCCCTTGATAGTTTAAACTAAGGCGCATTGTTACGTTGAAGTTAACGTACAATACAATTTCAATTATAAGTATTATTTATTAGGAGCTTATTTATTAACTATAGCTAATAAAATAATATATTATTTAATTATTAAGAGATTTAATTACAGATGAAGGATCAGCTTCTAGATTTGTAATTTATAGTACTTCATAAATACAAATAGTCTATATAGTAGTCTATATTGTAGTCTATATAGTAGTCTATATAGTAGTCTATATAGTAGTCTATACAGTAGTCTATACCGTAGTTTATACAGTAGTCTATACCGTAGTATATTATTATTATTATTATTATTATTAATATTATTATTATTATTATTATTATTATTATTATTATTAATATTATTATTATTATTATTTTATCAAATAAGGGTAATTATTTTGAAAATAAATTGTACTTTGTATATATTTTAATCTATATAGAATATATTTATATATGTTCAATTAACATAAACTGAACATATTTATTTTGAATATAAATAAAATATATTTGAAAACATTTATATTTAATAACATAATAATACTGTGGAATATTATAAAACAAAGCTATATATGGCAATATATATATATATATATATATATATATATATATACTTCAGTAAAATTTAGTTTCTTCCATAGGTAACGGACCATTTTCCAGAGCATTATCACGTGACCAAATTACCGGAAACGCGATGACGTCTATTCACCGGAAGAAGAGGTCACGTGCGGCTTTCACGCATTCCCAAGTATTCCAGTTGGAAAGGCGATTCTCCAATCAGAGGTACCTGTCCGGTCCAGAGAGATCTGACCTCGCAGCCTCGTTGAACCTCACAGAAACCCAGGTAAGTATACTCTATAAATAGATAGCGGTTACATAACGCCCCGTGTTTGTTTAATCTGCTGGCGTATCGTTAACATGTTTAACAAATAAGCATCCACTAAATTGTTCACTCCACGCTACTATGCCAATATATGTATATATGAACCCTGGAATTGCTGTGTGAAACCCGTAGCAGATATTAATCAACTTTTTACTCCACAATAATGTACTAATTCAAAGTCATGTCGCATAACCTGGATTTATAGACGGTGGAAATATAATATAATATAGTCTAATATTTTATGTTATTATAAATATAATATAATATATATATTATTAGACTATAGTCTAATATTTTATGTTATTATAAATATAATATAATATAGTCTAATATTTTATGTTATTATAAATATAATATAATATAGCCTAATATTTTATGTTATTATAAATATAATATAATATAGTACTATAATATTTTATGTTAATATAACAATACTATAATATAGTATTCTTTTATGTTAATATAATCATAATATAATATAATATAATATTGTATGTTAATATAACAATAATATAATCTTTGATGTTAATATAACAATAATATAATACAATTCTATTTCATACAATTTTGTGATATATTATAAATATGAAATATATTATAAAAGATGTACCAACATTTATTATTCATTAAAGCATTATATACATATAATAAATACCCAGGAATTATAATGTATGCTATTTTAAAGTTTCATGACATATGGCTACCCAGAAAACCATCCAGGTGTTTTCAATTTTTTTACATAATTACTTTTATATTATTTTTAATTTTTAATAGCACACAAAATATTTTACAAATCTGTTACGCCACTATATTTGATGGGCAATACAATCTACATACCCAAATATATATACCCAAGAAACCATCAAGGCCATTTTAGTTTTTTGTTTAATAATAAAATTGAAAATATGTGATTGTTGTTTATTTTTATTTAAAATAATTATATAATATTGTTACATCATAGTTACATCATCTAGTTTCTTTAATTTGCTCCAAAATATTCATCGCATGTTACATACTATTTATCAAAAATTGTTTCGCTGAAATCGATTGCAAATATTGTTGTCTATATAATGTATTGTGCATCCGTTTTATTATATAACGATATAAACTATATAGATTAAAGAAACCATATGTTGTAACTATTGTACTGTGTATTTCCCCGTACACGGGGATTTGATTTATGCAATTTGATTTTATGTATTTATACAATCTTTAATAATTATTTAAAATCATAAATAATAAAATACTTTTAATAAAATATATATATTTTCCCTTTTGTTATATAACAAAAAAAACTTAAATAACCCGGATGGCTACTTCGGCACCCATAAACATTCCAGATAATTACATTTTTGTCATTGCTTAATTTATTCTATATTAAACAAGCATTGTTGTAACGTATAGTACTTTATAAAACTATTACATAACTATGTTTAACGGGTACCCACATATATATGGATACTGTAACAAAATATCAATGGGTTTAGTTTACTTGCAAGTCTTTTTATTTTGGCATCGCATAATGTTTTCATAATTTGATAGCACAAAAAAAGTATTTAACTAAACTATTACATTATTGTGTTTACTGGGTAGATTGTATGTATAGTATATGTAATTTATATGTATATTATGCATAATTAACACAGTGATATGATAGTAACATTCTTTGATGTGTTTACAAATATAAGAATCATATATTAGAAATTATGTAATACAAAAACTGAAATAAACTTGATGGTTTGCTGGTTTGTTTAATAGAATATTATTAACGTATTAATACGGATTTACTGTCATTTTATTATATTGTAGTTTTATACAACTATAGTTATTTTATGGTGTAAATGTACTAATGTATATATCTTTAGATAACTATAATGTTTACATTTTATAATACATAACAATATATAGTTTTGTATACTAATATATAACAGGTAATGTTATATATAGAACTATATTATCATCTCTAGTATATACTTAGAATACTTAAAGTTAAAATATATATATCGGCCATATTTCATATTTAATATTTCACTTTTACACGTTATATTTAATTTATGATAAGTTATGAGTTTTATCAAATGAATTAATGATATTTTCACACGTTACTCGTGACTGACAGGTGAAGATATGGTTCCAGAACCGCCGCTACAAGACAAAACGTAAACTCATCCACCAAAATGAACAATACGATGGTTGTCGGCCATTCGTAGCTGCAGAAGAATCCATAAGATCATCTTCTTCCTACTCTGCGTGGTCGCTTCCGGTGAGAACTTGTCCGAAATCGCCACCCGTCGTGCCATGGCGCGATGTGCTTCTAAATAAGAACAATTGACGACTCGCCAATATCCGGAGAAGACAATAAGGAATATTATTTTTAAACTCTTATCTCTAGTCCTATAATATAATTACCATATTGTTTAATTACGTTTCTGACCGTTTTTATCGGCTTTTAAGTTGATCAGTTAATCTCTTCAGAGTACTAGAAATTAGAATTATGTAAATAAAAACAGACGACCTCTTTACACGAAATTACCACCGTAATCAAAATCGATGTCGACGATTTGGAGATTTAATGCTTTTATAATTATCTATTAATTATATTTATTTTCATTATTATTATTATTTGATAACAATATACGTATCATAATGTAAATTTGATTGTCGTATGCAAGTAATAAGTGACAAATGCTATACGATCTTATGGTAAAATGAAGACCTGATCACTTGTCATATCTCAAATTCAGCTATATCTATACCTTGACCACTGGTCGTCCGCTTCACTTTGAGTTATACTCTTCATTATGCCACTACAATAGAATATCATGCTACCCTTTTAGTATTATTCTTAATAAATATCTGTTAAACATTTTTCGATTTCTATACGGATATATTTTATATATTCCAATGTTTCTATATATAGAAATATTACCTAGGTATTGGTATACATGCATTATAATTTAAATAAGCAATGAAAACTCAATATTACTGTTTAAATGATATACTATTATATTTTTATTTTAAAGAATTCTTAAACTGGTTTTTATAAATATAGTTATATTAAATATAATTCGCTCGCTATTTGAATGTATTTTGTAATTAATTTGTTAAACAATAGTTAGGAAATGAATCATATATATATATATACTACATTATGCAATATATACTAGTATATATAGACTATACTTTATAACGGTTTATTAGGCACGATATTTATACTTCGCAAATACCCTCCTATTATATTCAATTATGCTGATTAGAAAACATAAAGAAACCATTAAATCGTGTATAATAGTTGACCGTGATCTGTTTATCAATTAGCATGCCAGTCGGCTTTAGTATAAACACCATAGTGGCCAGAACAAGTGTTTATTTATAGTAGTGTTGCAATCTGGACGCTATAAAATATATATAAATAAGTGCTCATCATTTATATTGAATTTAATATTTTGAAACAAGATATTTCACTAACTCTAATTACGTTCATACATTTAAAAGCAATTTATGGTGAAATGAATGGTGTTGCCTATTGTATACTATATTGAAAACAGTATAACTAATACTAAACAGTACTATAACTAAGGGTAACAAAAACTATTGATATGACCATAAATAGGCCATCGATTAATTTCTATGGGTCTGAGGAACTTTTCAAGTTCTTAAAGATAATTGTTTATATCCACGGAGAAATAATAATAAAACAATTGTTTAAAAGTCAATTATTTGTATTTAGCATTAAAAGAACCTGCGAGGAACTTTGTATACATTTCTGATACCAGACATTTTATGTAGGCCATGAATTATACGAAATGCATTATAAGTAGTGTTGAGTTTTGTTTTTTCAGTCTTATTAATGTGCATGTCTATATACAACATATAAGTTGCATATATATTAGCATTTAATGATTTAAACAGCTTTGCTTTAATTATATGATTACAGTACACGATATGGTTTCTTATGCAATTATTTAATTTATATAACTAAGTATTATACGATTTATATAATCATGTTCAGTTAACGTATCATTTAATGTATGACCAGGATATTTAAATTGATCAACTTGAATTAGTTGAATGCTATTTAACATAATAACAGGAGTACCCCCTTTCCGCCATTATTATCAGCCATACAATCCATTACTACAGATTTATTTACGTTAAGAAAATACTAATACGAATATAGAGGCTGCATTTATACATTTTTGTAGTCCTTTTGGAGATTGCGAAATTAATTTTAGATCATGCGCACACCATATTTTATTAACAACAACATTACCCAACATACAACCAAATCATATATATATATATATATATATATATATATATATATTTATACACATATATATATATATATATATATATATATATATATATATATATATATATGTAAAATATTAGTATAATTATTCGCATGATTACCTATAGGTATAGGATTTATAATGTAAATGAGTATTTTAAAACATTAATTAGCATCGTATACTATAGGAGGTCTAATTACTATAGTAAACTATATGAGGTATAATTATTATAATAAACTATAAAAAATAAGAAATAAATGAGTGGTATATATTTCCATGGTTACACTGATGTTAAAATATGCTTTGGGATTTCCTTCGTATTCTATACTATGGAACATTTGACATGACAATGATATAATTTCTCAATAGACCAGATGATGTAACTATCATACAATCTTGTATAATTATTTAAAATAAAAAATATTTTGTTAGGCTAATAAAATATATTTTCACTTTTATTACTTAAGAAATTTAACATGACCTGGATTGTTTCTTTGTTATAGATATATCCCAAGATACCATACAGGTTATTTAAGTTTTTTTGTTCTATATTAATTTAATGAAAATATATTATATTTACATTAAATATATATTATGTTTATTTTGTTATTTTAAATAATCATATAATATTGTATAATATATATGTGATATCAATTATATAATTATTTATTTCGAGAAGATAATAGAAAATATTATTAACAAAATAATAATATATACGCATATATACATAGGAAATAATATTTAAAGTTTATAATATATATTTATATCAAATAGTCAATATTATATATTCTTGCGCTTATTTTTGATTAATTTTTAATAACTAAAGTGTAGATTATTAACGATAATTGTCCATATAATACCAGAATACAGTTTTGTATATTTAATCATTAATCCCTGACCGCTAATCGCTAATCGCTAATGACCACTAACTACTAATGACCTATGACCACGAGTATCTAAATATAAATACCAAATCCCAACGAAGTATTTATCTGCTTTCTCGATGACACCTTTAAATACAAACATATGACGAGTTTGAAAATAAATATAGGCACGTCATAATACAATAACCGACTTCTAGTATACAATTACCAGCAATCAGCTGACATCCTATAGGATGTTTATACATACCCCTACTTAACTTGCTTATAACATAGTTTACAGTTATTATATATATGTACATGTATATATATATATATATATATATATATATACGATAGCATTTATAAGTGTATTTATAAAAGTTTTAATATTTCCTATTAGCATTTTACAAACGATAATAACTCAAATTAAATATTGTAATCTACATTTAATATTGGTCTACTATTCAAATAAATTACAAATATAGAATTATCTATACTTATACATTGTATTATATAAGAAATATGTCAATTTCTATATGGAAGTTCTTAAATCATAGATACTATTTTATTATAGCTAGCATTTATTTATATATAATTCGGTCTTATATTTAATTACATTGAATAATATATTAATAGTTACAACTATCAAAAATCAGTAAATAAACTCAACAATTTCTGTAGAAATATGTTATTCCTTATTTACGATAAGTAATGTATTCACAACTTGTTACTGCTTTTGCGTAGTGGAATATTTATATTGATAATTAAAATTGTTTACTAAACAGGTTTATTTTTAAAATTAAAACCCGTTGAATATTAAATATATCGTTTATTCTACAACTTATTTATTATAAGTAATTGGTTTCTACAATATAGCTATACACATATGTATATATGATATTATACAACTTTAGTTATATCCAAATACACGTATCAGTTATAGAGAATTATTTTACAACATTAGTTATATCCAAATGTACGTATCAGTTATAGAGAATTATTTTAGAATAATTTCACATGATTTAATTTAACATATTAATATATTTTTTTAAAAACTATTTTCAAATCTCTGAATATTAAAAGATTACTGAAAAAAGTAGAAACTGTATGAGCTGCAAAAATCTTAAAAGAAAACATTTAGCTGGCCGGACAATCAGAACAGTTTTCATGTGATTTATGTAAAATGTAACTGTGTAAATCTTGTTTTTCATAACATTTCTAAATACATGTTTATAATGCTTTTTATAATTATTTTTAAATTTTAAATGAAATTTTTACTATTTTTTTGTTTAAAATTAACTGTATTTATTAAATTAAATTAAACTCCAATCATTTATTATTTAATTTGAGATATAACCTTCATTAATATAGCTATTATATTTATATATATATATATATACCTTTAATAATAATCTATTTTTTTAAAGTATATATGAGTTTTACAATATCATTCATAGAATTTGTAAATGAAGAAAATAATAATTTTACTGGTATATTTTTAATTATCTAATTTATTTGATATTTACACAATTTAAACTTTATATACTATAGTAATGTTCTATATTATATTAAACGTATTTTAATTATCGTTAATATAAATCAATGTTGTATATATGTAAAATTAAATATTTAATTAATTAATTTCTATTTTTAAATAAAACTTATATATGATAGTTCAATATAATATTTATTCATAGATTTCAGAATTAGTCAGTTTATACTCTACTTTTTTAAATACATAATTATTATTTTATTATTTCATAATCTCTATCAAATTAAATGTATAATATAACTTAGCTTTGTATATAGAACACTATGTAGGCATGCATGTTACTTTTTTATTTTTTATAAATATATTTTATTATAGATACAAATGACTATAGTATATTGTATTATATAAATCATATTTATAGATATTATTGTAGTGTATTTAATTCTAGACAAAAAAATGTATAAGTTTTTTATAAAGGTTAATATTTAATGGTATAAAAGAACGAAATGTGTTGATATTGAGAATTAAAAATAAATTCAAAAAATGTTGGGCATTTACGATCTCAATTTAAAACTCTTAGGTTTTAGAGGGTTAATAAAAAATGTTAACATAAATATTAAAAATGAATCACCTAATAGTAATGTCAAGTATTTTAAGCCTTTGTATAAATACATATTGTATTAATATTTGTATACTAATTTTATTCGAATGCTTTGTCGTTTTATAATTAATGATTATAATAATTTGATATTTATATATTTTATTTTATCATCACTTTTGATCTTTGTTGTTTTGATTCTATGAATGTTAACTACTGGTATTGTCATGATACTTTTAAAAATAATTTCTAACGTGTTAATATAATAAATATATATGAAAATTCAAACTACGTCTCCCCATTGTCCGAAAGAATGAATTAATCATGATATTTTAATGATTGATTTTAATTTACAGATGTCAGTTTGATTCAAATAGTCAAGACTATTGATTATTTAGTTATATCTAGACAAAATTGTAATTATTGAATAATTTAGAATATTTTAGCATTGCATCTATTTCCTCTTCATAGTGTTTCTGAATTTGATTATTTCATAACATAGCAATCTCGTTGATAGAATAAGCGAATCCTGAAAAAGATATTTATATTTATCTAGTTAGATCTTTTAGATAGTAACGGTACTTTCCACGTGTAGTTGAATAGTGATTATAATCACTATCATTTTCTAGTGGTCAATTTCATGATAGTTATTATAGTCATATATGCAGATAACCTTTTTGTTATCTGACACGTTTGCACAGTTGTAGCACTATCTTGACGAAAACGTCCATTGTATAAATGATTCGTAAGTCACACTTATAAATTAAACACATTCTTACAAGAGGTTTCTGTAAATATCCAAAATGATATTTCTTCAGATTCTATTTCATTAATTATATGTCGAACTCATATGACTTCCTCCACGCATACTCTGCGTTGCATGTTGAATGTATTGAATTGTTTATGGATAATTTTATATATAAATATAAAAATTATAGTTTTTATCTGATAATTTATTTTAAAAATATTTTCGTTTCAAATAAATCGGATGTTATGATATTCTAATTAAGGGTTATTATTTGTCTGTATTATTATATTAGTTTTTTTTGTACCAAATTTTGTACTTATTTATTATTATATACATTTCATCCCATATTTCTATTCCATATAATCGACTTGAAAAAAATCGAATAATATTATAATATTGAGTTTTAAAAAAAAATGGTTACATATATATTCGATGGTCATGAATAGGGAATGGTAGACGAGGTAATCCCCACTTGTTTAGTACATGGCAAATATCCCATCATGTCATATATTGTAAATGCTATATGATATAGTATATAAGATTAATTATATAATAAATCCGATATAAATACGTTAAAATAGGATGATCTTTAATATATTGGTATAATAAAAACACTAGATTTAACAACGAAATTCACATTTTATGTTAATTATTAAATATTCAGTCTAGTTGTAAATTTAATAAATGGTGAGCAGTTATTTTATAACTAGTTTTATAGGCATACACTAAGTACACTGTTATATACTTGGTTATATGTAGCATATTATTCTAATTAATTATTAGAATAATCAATAAAGAATAATATTTTCTATTATTAAAGAAGATAATATACAAAATTATTTAACTTAATAAATAAATAGATATTGTATTGTATTATATTGTATTGTGGCCTATTGTTTATTATTGAACACCTAACGCTAGGTGTTATAACGATTATATAAGTACATCATGTTTGAGACACGAGCTTCAGTGTCGCCGTGGGCTGACCAAGCCCTTTAAATTACATAATTTCAGTAATTATAGCTGTAATCAAGACTATGTGATATATTAAACATATATGTAGTGTAGATAATGAATATGAGATAGCCTACTACCGATCTTCGAGGAACACCACACGTCATGGAACTAGTACCTGAGTTTACATTATTAATTTGAGTTAATTGTGTTATCTGGTGTAAATCGTTTCTAAAAAGATTAAGTGATGTTCCTTATACTATATTTTTCCAATTTTGATAGTAATAATTGATGGTTAATTGCATCAAATGCTTTTGATAAATCTAACGTCGCTACGGCACATTTATACTTGGAATCAAGAGTAGAAATTATATTGGTAATTTGACCAATTAAGCTACCTTAGTACTATGACCTCTACGAAACCCTAATTGACACTTACTTATTTTTGAATTTGTCTAAGTAAAAACATTACGCTGTTTTTTATATAATTGTTGGTTAGTATCATTGTTGTTATTTTGTAAAATATCATAAAGTTTATTTTATATAATAATAATGTGGATGATATATATATATTTTATACAAGTCGACTGGAATTAATAAATTTGTATCAGATCGAGAACAAGTCGAAAACAATTTTATTAATCAATTGTATAATAAAATTAATAGTGTACGTAACGCATTTTTAATAAATTTATTTTAACAATATATATACCACAATTATTAGTTTACTCGGTTTCTTACTACAAACGATAATATTATATTACATTATTTGATCAATTGTTAACAAGATTAAGGTGATGTGTAAATTATGTATGGATTCGCTCATTGGACTCATATAATATCAAAACAAATTAATAGTTCAGCAGTAATTCAGTGTTGATAGGGTAACCGTAATGCAATTGTATTTTTTTAAAGATTTACATATAAAGGAGATTCAGCTTATCAGCTATGAAATTATAATTGAAAAAACAGCTAGACAATTAGTGATAGATTCGTAATCTATAGGTATATTATAGGTATACATATAAGTATATATAGGTAACATATATGTAAAACATAGGTACATATGGGTACATATGGTAACATATAAGTATATTATAGATATATATACATATATTATATTATAGATATATATAGGTAATATACAGGTAAATATATACATAATAAACTGTGTTTTTAATAAATTAGACTCAAGAACTCATCGAGTAATTTATATAGTGCATGTGTATATGTGTATGTATGTATGTGTATGTATGTGTATGTATGTATTATGTGTGTATTCGTACGTATATATATATATATATATATATATATATATATATATATATATATGTGTGTGTGTGTGTGTGTGTGTGTGTGTGTGTGTGTGTGTGTGTATGCCCCAGTTTGTATATTCGCGTAATGTCGATAATCGGACATTAGTTTAAAAGGTAATTTAAATTTTTAATTATAAGGAGAAAATAACTGTTTCATGGTTAAAGTCAGTCATAATTAATAATTAATACATATATTAGATATATATATATATAATAATATATTTATCAATGTTGAAATTAATACTCCATTAGACAATTGAATTATATAAATAAGAATTTAACAAACAAAAGACAATATAAACTAGTTCAAAGAACTTCGGATATATTACCTGAATATAAATAGGTACGATGACGTCATTTAATGAATATGAGCTTCAAGAGTCCCCGTACTTATACGGGCTGAATAGCTGTTATAAAATATGAATAGCGTGACATAACATCAAGTAATGCATCAATTTTAATCCAAAAACTAGGGAATTGATACAAATTGACGTCGGATAAAATCCATTATATATAATTCTGCTGAGTTCATTAATTCTTTATTAACCCTACCTGTAAAAATTGCCGAGATATCATTATAGATTGTACAATGTACATTGTACATTGTACAATATATAGTGTATAATGTAAATTCCGCAAGGGTAAGATAATAGATAAATATTTAATACTAATTTTGAGTTAGAGTTTAATAATTAATATCGGATTGTTAATATTGTTAATTATATTAATTATATTAATTATATAATATTATGTTAATATTGTTAATTTTGATAATATTTAAATGATTTCATAGTTTTATTATTTATACAAGAATTGTGAGTAATGCCGATTCTAGATATTGTTATTTTACAATTATAAATTGACGAGTTTCTATATAATTGTGTGAATCTATATTGTGGTAATATGTTGTAAAGGTATTAATACCTTTATTAATACCATAACAATTGTTATGAACTATATATACTAATATATATGAATAGCAGTTTATATGATTGATGCTACTATACATCCACTCGATGAATAAATGCGATCATAAATTATTCTAATATCCATTATAGAAATGACAATCGTGTGTTAATGATCTCACCCAAAAGAGATTGAAATTGTAAAAAAATTACTATAACTATAGTCGGTCTATCCCATCCATTTAAATTAGTGTATGTTTTTATATTTATATAACTGTACTATATCATATTATACATAACTCTTAATAGTGTAAATTTACGAGAAATAAATATATTTATTACTTATAAGTACCATGATAAATTATTTATACTGGTGTGCAGTTTTAATTGGTACACATCCAATCTAGATATAAGAAGACTGCGAGAAGATTGTTGTACATATATTTACTATATATATTAACATAAAATATATTTTAATGCAAATTATCAAATGTAGGCTATAGTTGAAATTACTTTCTAATAGTAAAGGCCTGTGCCAGGCACGGCGTGCCTTGAGGGAATATGGAGTGATTTTCTAATACAAGTATTACTATTGATAATGCCATTTTACTACTAGAAGTCATGTTATATATCATTATTGTTTGTATTAGGTACAGTTGGGTACATATTATGTCCTTATTTAGCAAAAGGAGGTTATGAACATATTAATTATTATTTTAAATAGGATTACATACGATTATGACTAACTATTAATATTTATATTCCGAAATTATTACATTATTACATATTCCCTGAAGTAATATATCTAAAATATATTTTATATATATCCATCGACATTGATTATTTACAATGAGTAGAGTACTTTATATTTTATGTATACTATATATGGAATATATAGATACACTTCACAGTTTACGACTTTAATTATATAACGTCGTGAATTATATGCACTATATATACAATACACATATAATATATAGTATATACATATACTAAATAATACCCTGATATATATATATAAATTTGTATTTACAATTATCCCATAGAAATAGAATTGCATGACATGCATGCATGTTGTATAAGAATTCCAAATGCATTTCAGTGATCTATTATATGTTAATTATAGGTGGCGCTTCTCTCTTATTTACCTACTTAATTTCAATATATATTTTTATAATATTTATAAGTTCCATATTCTCACTGCATATCAAGCCATTTAGGTATGTTGCAAATATTTTATCGGTGATTATTGTTATAAAACATAATTGCATATTACATTGTAAATTACGAAAACATACAATTTTCATATAACCAAATAAACATAAATTTAAAAATAGAAATATATAAATTTGCACAATATTTCATTTCGTCATGCTTCGAGTAACATTTATTTGAAAACATGAATTAAATTTATATTTAGAATGATGTATTAACTTAAATAGCAAATTTCTTAAATAGATCATTCTAATTAAGTTAAATATAATTATTTTTTACGTGTATTTATAAATCATTATCATTAATTTAATTATTAAATATAGTGTAAATTTTAAAATATTTGTATTATAGTATTTTAAAATAATATAACGAAACATAAATATAAATATATATTACTGTATTATTTTCTTTTAGTTTGTGTTTTATGTTGCTGATATATAATATGTATTATAGGATTACTATATAAGTGATCTTTATATTTTTTATATAACTAAAATATGCCATGTATGTATATTTATTTGAAAAAATATGTTGTTGAGTAATAAATTGAAATTGAGATAAAACTTAAGAACAGATGACCAATAGGAATAAAGTAGTTGATATGAATACTTTAAGAGCAATTGAGAGCAATTGCTTTTGGCCAAGGTAGCGAGTACGAAGTATGTTTAGAATTATTATTTGTGCTACAGAACTATTTTGGTGGTGAATGGTATAAGTGCAATTCTAATATAAAGAGCAGATTAAATGAGTAGTTAGATATATTATCTATATTATTCATTATCGTTACTTGAATTGATGGATTTTTTATATATATACTCATATTTTTCATATAAAATAAAATGCAGTGGTCATTTCAATAAATTAATAACTATATATATATATTTATATATATTACATCACATTAAGCTTGTTTCATAATTATATCCTACATATCATATATACTAGTATATATCTACTGCTATAACGGTATCTATAGATACATATATTAGCCATTATGTACACACAATTAAGTTATATGGGTTTATATTTTACATCTACTATATATTGTAAAAGAATTGCTTATTTTATTAATTATTTGAATAACCAAACCCAAACCCAATATTTGGTGAATCTATCATTTCATTTCATAACATTCATCTATCATTTCAACCTTACATAACATGTTAGATTACAGGTAAATAATTAATGTGGGGTAATCATTTTTATATTAAAAGAATTATTGTTGATTTGAAGCATAATATTCCTAAATATGCTAAACTGTCGGTTACTTATACATTTGGGCTATTTAGAAGAGGATACGTACTTTGATATCGTTTTTAATCGCATTCTATAATGTCACATTAGCACATCGAATATAGTTCAATATCGTGTGCATATTTTCTATTTTCGTTGTAATTCTACTGGTTAGTGCTGTACAGATATTTTTCATGCAGTATGGTGAAATGCGTTACTATATATTCACAAAGCTGAACCATTGTCTCTAATGACTAATGGCGATACCTGAAATTGATACAGGCTCTATTTTGTGTGGTCATTAACTTCCTAGTGATTATTTACTTCAATTTAGTATGCAAATATATTTCAAATATTTATCAATATCAGATATGGGGAGTTCAGGAGTTATGGGTAGGATTTTAGGTAGGGTTTTGAGTAGGGTTTTGGGTAGGATTTGGGTAGGCTTTGGGTTTGGTTGTGAGTAGGGTTTTTGGTTTGGTTGTGAGTAGGGTTTTGGGTAGGGTTGTGAGTAGACTTTGGGTAGGCTTTGGGTAGGGTTGTGGGTAGACTTTGGGTAGGCTTTGGGTAGGGTTGTGGGTAGGGTTTTGGGTAGGTTTCCCTATACTCCTGGGTATTTGTAATACCCGTCTATAAGCACTAGTATTCTTTAGACTCTCGATGCCTTAAGTTTTAGTAATTTGTTGTTTGGGTGTAGTTACATTAAATTACATTAAATTACATTTCATTACATTACATTACATTAAATTACATTACATTACATTACATTACATTACATTACATTACATTAAATTACATTACATTACATTACATTACATTACATTACATTACATTACATTTCATTACATTTCATTACATTTCATTACATTTCATTACATTTCATTACATTTCATTACATTTCATTACATTTCATTACATTTCATTACATTTCATTACATTTCATTACATTTCATTACATTTCATTTCATTTCATTTCATTTCATTACATTTCATTTCATTTCATTACATTTCATTACATTTCATTACATTTCATTACATTTCATTACATTTCATTACATTTCATTACATTTCATTTCATTTCATTACACTTCATTACATTTCATTACATTTCATTACATTTCATTACATTTCATTTCATTTCATTACATTTCATTACATTTCATTTCATTTCATTACATTTCATTACATTTCATTTCATTTCATTACACTTCATTACATTTCATTTCATTTCATTACATTTCATTTCATTTCATTACATTTCATTACATTTCATTACATTTCATTACATTTCATTACATTTCATTACATTTCATTACATTTCATTTCATTTCATTACACTTCATTACATTTCATTACATTTCATTACATTTCATTACATTTCATTACATTTCATTACATTTCATTACATTTCATTTCATTTCATTACACCCTAATGGGTGATTTGTTTTTATTTCATTATAAACATCAGATAAGTTAATTCATATGTAATTCATATGTAATTCATATGTAATTCATAATTAATTCATAAGTAAATTCATATATAATTTCATGGGTGAACAAAGCTGGACAATAGATTAATTATGTTTGATTTGTATAAATTTAATTGAAAGCAATGATTAGTGAGTTTTTAGTTTATCTTTAAAATGGCGCTATACTATATATATAGTATATCTAGTTTATATAGTATATCTAGTTTATATAGTATATATAGTTTATATAGTATATATAGTATATATAGTATATATAGTATATATAGTATATATAGTATATATAGTATATATAGTTTATATTATCTATCCTATTATTGATAAAGAAGGATTTGCTAATGGATATAATGATCTCATGGAGGTGAGGTGTAGTAGTAGTGGTGAGATGTAGTAGTGGTGAGGTCTAGTAGTAGTGGTGAGGTCTAGTAGTAGTGGTGAGGTCTAGTAGTGGTGAGGTCTAGTAGTGGTGAGGTCTAGTAGTGGTGAGGTCTAGTAGTAGTGGTGAGGTCTAGTAGTGGTGAGGTCTAGTAGTAGTGGTGAGGTCTAGTAGTGGTGAGGTCTAGTAGTAGTGGTGAGGTCTAGTAGTGGTGAGGTCTAGTAGTAGTGGTGAGGTCTAGTAGTAGTGGTGAGGTCTAGTAGTGGTGAGGTCTAGTAGTGGTGAGGTCTAGTAGTGGTGAGGTCTAGTAGTAGTGAGGTCTAGTAGTAGTGGTGAGGTCTAGTAGTGGTGAGGTCTAGTAGTAGTGGTGAGGTCTAGTAGTAGTGGTGAGGTCTAGTAGTAGTGAGGTCTAGTAGTGGTGGTGAGGTCTAGTAGTAGTGGTGAGGTCTAGTAGTGGTGAGGTCTAGTAGTGGTGGTGAGGTATAGTAGTGGTGAGGTCTAGTAGTGGTGAGGTCTTGTAGTGGTGAGGTCTAGTAGTAGTGGTGAGGTCTAGTAGTGGTGGTGAGGTCTAGTAGTAGTGGTGAGGTCTAGTAGTGGTGAGGTCTAGTAGTGGTGAGGTCTAGTAGTAGTGGTGAGGTCTAGTAGTGGTGAGGTCTAGTAGTAGTGGTGAGGTCTAGTAGTGGTGAGGTCAAGTAGTGGTGGTGAGGTCTAGTAGTAGTGGTGAGGTCTAGTAGTGGTGAGGTCTAGTAGTGGTGAGGTCTAGTAGTAGTGGTGAGGTCTAGTAGTGGTGAGGTCTAGTAGTGGTGAGGTCTAGTAGTAGTGGTGAGGTCTAGTAGTGGTGAGGTCTAGTAGTGGTGGTGAGGTCTAGTAGTAGTGGTGAGGTCTAGTAGTGGTGAGGTCTAGTAGTGGTGAGGTCTTGTAGTGGTGAGGTCTAGTAGTAGTGGTGAGGTCTAGTAGTAGTGGTGAGGTCTAGTAGTGGTGAGGTCTAGTAGTAGTGGTGAGGTCTAGTAGTGGTGAGGTCTTGTAGTGGTGAGGTCTAGTAGTGGTGGTGAGGTCTAGTAGTAGTGGTGAGGTCTAGTAGTGGTGAGGTCTAGTAGTGGTGAGGTCTAGTAGTAGTGGTGAGGTCTAGTAGTGGTGAGGTCTAGTAGTGGTGAGATCTAGTAGTGGTGAGGTCTTGTAGTGGTGAGGTCTAGTAGTAGTGGTGAGGTCTAGTAGTGGTGAGGTCTTGTAGTGGTGAGGTCTAGTAGTGGTGGTGAGGTCTAGTAGTAGTGGTGAGGTCTAGTAGTGGTGAGGTCTAGTAGTGGTGAGGTCTAGTAGTAGTGGTGAGGTCTAGTAGTGGTGAGGTCTTGTAGTGGTGAGGTCTAGTAGTGGTGGTGAGGTCTAGTAGTAGTGGTGAGGTCTAGTAGTGGTGAGGTCTAGTAGTGGTGAGGTCTAGTAGTAGTGGTGAGGTCTAGTAGTGGTGAGGTCTAGTAGTAGTAGTGAGGTCTAGTAGTGGTGAGGTCTTGTAGTGGTGAGGTCTAGTAGTGGTGGTGAGGTCTAGTAGTAGTGGTGAGGTCTAGTAGTGGTGAGGTCTAGTAGTGGTGAGGTCTAGTAGTAGTGGTGAGGTCTAGTAGTGGTGAGGTCTAGTAGTGGTGAGGTCTAGTAGTGGTGAGGTCTTGTAGTGGTGAGGTCTAGTAGTAGTGGTGAGGTCTAGTAGTGGTGAGGTCTAGTAGTGGTGGTGAGGTCTAGTAGTAGTGGTGAGGTCTAGTAGTGGTGAGGTCTAGTAGTGGTGAGGTCTAGTAGTAGTGGTGAGGTCTAGTAGTAGTGGTGAGGTCTAGTAGTGGTGAGGTCTAGTAGTGGTGAGGTCTAGTAGTAGTGGTGAGGTCTAGTAGTGGTGAGGTCTAGTAGTAGTGGTGAGGTCTAGTAGTAGTGGTGAGGTCTAGTAGTAGTGGTGAAGTCTAGTAGTGGTGAGGTCTAGTAGTGGTGAGGTCTAGTAGTAGTGGTGAGGTCTAGTAGTAGTAGTGAGGTCTAGTAGTGGTGAGGTCTAGTAGTAGTGAGGTCTAGTAGTAGTGGTGAGGTCTAGTAGTAGTGGTGAGGTCTAGTAGTGGTGAGGTCTAGTAGTGGTGAGGTCTAGTAGTAGTGGTGAGGTCTAGTAGTGGTGAGGTCTAGTAGTGGTGAGGTCTAGTAGTGGTGAGGTCTAGTAGTAGTGGTGAGGTCTAGTAGTGGTGAGGTCTAGTAGTGGTGGTGAGGTCTAGTAGTAGTGAGGTCTAGTAGTGGTGAGGTCTTGTAGTGGTGAGGTCTAGTAGTGGTGGTGAGGTCTAGTAGTAGTGGTGAGGTCTAGTAGTGGTGAGGTCTAGTAGTGGTGAGGTCTAGTAGTGGTGAGGTCTAGTAGTAGTGGTGAGGTCTAGTAGTAGTGAGGTCTAGTAGTGGTGAGGTCTTGTAGTGGTGAGGTCTAGTAGTAGTAGTGAGGTCTAGTAGTGGTGAGGTCTAGTAGTAGTGGTGAGGTCTAGTAGTAGTGAGGTCTAGTAGTGGTGAGGTCTTGTAGTGGTGAGGTCTAGTAGTAGTGGTGAGGTCTAGTAGTAGTGAGGTCTAGTAGTGGTGAGGTCTAGTAGTGGTGAGGTCTAGTAGTGGTGAGGTCTAGTAGTGGTGAGGTCTAGTAGTGGTGAGGTCTAGTAGTGGTGAGGTCTAGTAGTGGTGAGGTCTAGTAGTAGTGGTGAGGTCTAGTAGTGGTGAGGTCTAGTAGTGGTGAGGTCTTGTAGTGGTGAGGTCTAGTAGTGGTGGTGAGGTCTAGTAGTGGTGAGGTCTAGTAGTGGTGAGGTCTAGTAGTGGTGAGGTCTAGTAGTAGTGGTGAGGTCTAGTAGTAGTAGTGAGGTCTAGTAGTGGTGAGGTCTAGTAGTAGTGGTGAGGTCTAGTAGTAGTGGTGAGGTCTAGTAGTGGTGAGGTCTAGTAGTGGTGAGGTCTAGTAGTAGTGGTGAGGTCTAGTAGTGGTGAGGTCTAGTAGTAGTGGTGAGGTCTAGTAGTGGTGAGGTCTAGTAGTAGTGGTGAGGTCTAGTAGTGGTGAGGTCTAGTAGTAGTGGTGAGGTCTAGTAGTAGTGGTGAGGTCTAGTAGTGGTGAGGTCTAGTAGTGGTGAGGTCTAGTAGTGGTGAGGTCTAGTAGTAGTGAGGTCTAGTAGTAGTGGTGAGGTCTAGTAGTGGTGAGGTCTAGTAGTAGTGGTGAGGTCTAGTAGTAGTGGTGAGGTCTAGTAGTAGTGAGGTCTAGTAGTGGTGGTGAGGTCTAGTAGTAGTGGTGAGGTCTAGTAGTGGTGAGGTCTAGTAGTGGTGGTGAGGTATAGTAGTGGTGAGGTCTAGTAGTGGTGAGGTCTTGTAGTGGTGAGGTCTAGTAGTAGTGGTGAGGTCTAGTAGTGGTGGTGAGGTCTAGTAGTAGTGGTGAGGTCTAGTAGTGGTGAGGTCTAGTAGTGGTGAGGTCTAGTAGTAGTGGTGAGGTCTAGTAGTGGTGAGGTCTAGTAGTAGTGGTGAGGTCTAGTAGTGGTGAGGTCTAGTAGTGGTGGTGAGGTCTAGTAGTAGTGGTGAGGTCTAGTAGTGGTGAGGTCTAGTAGTGGTGAGGTCTAGTAGTAGTGGTGAGGTCTAGTAGTGGTGAGGTCTAGTAGTGGTGAGGTCTAGTAGTAGTGGTGAGGTCTAGTAGTGGTGAGGTCTAGTAGTGGTGGTGAGGTCTAGTAGTAGTGGTGAGGTCTAGTAGTGGTGAGGTCTAGTAGTGGTGAGGTCTTGTAGTGGTGAGGTCTAGTAGTAGTGGTGAGGTCTAGTAGTAGTGGTGAGGTCTAGTAGTGGTGAGGTCTAGTAGTAGTGGTGAGGTCTAGTAGTGGTGAGGTCTAGTAGTGGTGAGGTCTAGTAGTGGTGAGGTCTAGTAGTGGTGAGGTCTAGTAGTAGTGAGGTCTTGTAGTGGTGAGGTCTAGTAGTAGTGGTGAGGTCTAGTAGTAGTGGTGAGGTCTAGTAGTGGTGAGGTCTAGTAGTAGTGGTGAGGTCTAGTAGTGGTGAGGTCTTGTAGTGGTGAGGTCTAGTAGTGGTGGTGAGGTCTAGTAGTGGTGAGGTCTTGTAGTGGTGAGGTCTAGTAGTGGTGGTGAGGTCTAGTAGTAGTGAGGTCTTGTAGTGGTGAGGTCTAGTAGTAGTGGTGAGGTCTAGTAGTAGTGGTGAGGTCTAGTAGTGGTGAGGTCTAGTAGTAGTGGTGAGGTCTAGTAGTGGTGAGGTCTAGTAGTGGTGAGGTCTTGTAGTGGTGAGGTCTAGTAGTAGTGGTGAGGTCTAGTAGTGGTGAGGTCTTGTAGTGGTGAGGTCTAGTAGTGGTGGTGAGGTCTAGTAGTAGTGGTGAGGTCTAGTAGTGGTGAGGTCTAGTAGTGGTGAGGTCTAGTAGTAGTGGTGAGGTCTAGTAGTGGTGAGGTCTTGTAGTGGTGAGGTCTAGTAGTGGTGGTGAGGTCTAGTAGTAGTGGTGAGGTCTAGTAGTGGTGAGGTCTAGTAGTGGTGAGGTCTAGTAGTAGTGGTGAGGTCTAGTAGTGGTGAGGTCTAGTAGTAGTAGTGAGGTCTAGTAGTGGTGAGGTCTTGTAGTGGTGAGGTCTAGTAGTGGTGGTGAGGTCTAGTAGTAGTGGTGAGGTCTAGTAGTGGTGAGGTCTAGTAGTGGTGAGGTCTAGTAGTAGTGGTGAGGTCTAGTAGTGGTGAGGTCTAGTAGTGGTGAGGTCTAGTAGTGGTGAGGTCTTGTAGTGGTGAGGTCTAGTAGTAGTGGTGAGGTCTAGTAGTGGTGAGGTCTAGTAGTGGTGGTGAGGTCTAGTAGTAGTGGTGAGGTCTAGTAGTGGTGAGGTCTAGTAGTGGTGAGGTCTAGTAGTGGTGAGGTCTAGTAGTAGTGGTGAGGTCTAGTAGTAGTGAGGTCTAGTAGTGGTGAGGTCTTGTAGTGGTGAGGTCTAGTAGTAGTAGTGAGGTCTAGTAGTGGTGAGGTCTAGTAGTAGTGGTGAGGTCTAGTAGTAGTGAGGTCTAGTAGTGGTGAGGTCTTGTAGTGGTGAGGTCTAGTAGTAGTGGTGAGGTCTAGTAGTAGTGAGGTCTAGTAGTGGTGAGGTCTAGTAGTGGTGAGGTCTAGTAGTGGTGAGGTCTAGTAGTGGTGAGGTCTAGTAGTGGTGAGGTCTAGTAGTGGTGAGGTCTAGTAGTGGTGAGGTCTAGTAGTAGTGAGGTCTAGTAGTGGTGAGGTCTAGTAGTGGTGAGGTCTAGTAGTAGTGGTGAGGTCTAGTAGTGGTGAGGTCTAGTAGTAGTGGTGAGGTCTAGTAGTGGTGAGGTCTAGTAGTGGTGAGGTCTAGTAGTGGTGAGGTCTAGTAGTGGTGAGGTCTAGTAGTGGTGAGGTCTAGTAGTAGTGAGGTCTAGTAGTGGTGAGGTCTAGTAGTGGTGAGGTCTAGTAGTAGTGGTGAGGTCTTGTAGTGGTGAGGTCTAGTAGTAGTGGTGAGGTCTAGTAGTGGTGAGGTCTAGTAGTGGTGAGGTCTTGTAGTGGTGAGGTCTAGTAGTGGTGGTGAGGTCTAGTAGTGGTGGTGAGGTCTAGTAGTGGTGAGGTCTAGTAGTAGTGGTGAGGTCTAGTAGTAGTGGTGAGGTCTAGTAGTGGTGAGGTCTAGTAGTAGTGGTGAGGTCTAGTAGTAGTGGTGAGGTCTAGTAGTAGTGGTGAGGTCTAGTAGTGGTGAGGTCTAGTAGTGGTGAGGTCTAGTAGTGGTGAGGTCTAGTAGTAGTGGTGAGGTCTAGTAGTAGTAGTGAGGTCTAGTAGTGGTGAGGTCTAGTAGTAGTGGTGAGGTCTAGTAGTAGTGGTGAGGTCTAGTAGTGGTGAGGTCTAGTAGTGGTGAGGTCTAGTAGTGGTGAGGTCTAGTAGTGGTGAGGTCTAGTAGTAGTGGTGAGGTCTAGTAGTGGTGAGGTCTAGTAGTGGTGAGGTCTAGTAGTAGTGGTGAGGTCTAGTAGTAGTGGTGAGGTCTAGTAGTAGTGGTGAGGTCTAGTAGTAGTGAGGTCTAGTAGTAGTGGTGAGGTCTAGTAGTGGTGAGGTCTAGTAGTAGTGGTGAGGTCTAGTAGTAGTGGTGAGGTCTAGTAGTAGTGGTGAGGTCTAGTAGTGGTGAGTTCTAGTAGTAGTGGTGAGGTCTAGTAGTGGTGAGGTCTAGTAGTGGTGAGGTCTAGTAGTAGTGGTGAGGTCTAGTAGTAGTGAGGTCTAGTAGTGGTGAGGTCTTGTAGTGGTGAGGTCTAGTAGTAGTAGTGAGGTCTAGTAGTAGTAGTGAGGTCTAGTAGTGGTGAGGTCTAGTAGTAGTGGTGAGGTCTAGTAGTAGTGAGGTCTAGTAGTGGTGAGGTCTTGTAGTGGTGAGGTCTAGTAGTGGTGGTGAGGTCTAGTAGTAGTGGTGAGGTCTAGTAGTAGTGAGGTCTAGTAGTGGTGAGGTCTTGTAGTGGTGAGGTCTAGTAGTGGTGGTGAGGTCTAGTAGTAGTGGTGAGGTCTAGTAGTGGTGAGGTCTAGTAGTGGTGAGGTCTAGTAGTGGTGAGGTCTAGTAGTAGTGGTGAGGTCTAGTAGTAGTAGTGAGGTCTAGTAGTGGTGAGGTCTAGTAGTAGTGGTGAGGTCTAGTAGTAGTGAGGTCTAGTAGTGGTGAGGTCTTGTAGTAGTGGTGAGGTCTAGTAGTGGTGAGGTCTAGTAGTGGTGAGGTCTAGTAGTGGTGAGGTCTAGTAGTGGTGAGGTCTAGTAGTAGTGGTGAGGTCTAGTAGTGGTGAGGTCTAGTAGTGGTGAGGTCTAGTAGTGGTGAGGTCTAGTAGTGGTGAGGTCTAGTAGTGGTGAGGTCTAGTAGTGGTGAGGTCTAGTAGTAGTGGTGAGGTCTAGTAGTGGTGAGGTCTAGTAGTGGTGAGGTCTAGTAGTGGTGAGGTCTAGTAGTGGTGAGGTCTAGTAGTGGTGAGGTCTAGTAGTGGTGAGGTCTAGTAGTGGTGAGGTCTAGTAGTAGTGGTGAGGTCTAGTAGTAGTGAGGTCTAGTAGTAGTGGTGAGGTCTAGTAGTGGTGAGGTCTAGTAGTAGTGGTGAGGTCTAGTAGTGGTGAGGTCTAGTAGTGGTGAGGTCTAGTAGTGGTGAGGTCTAGTAGTGGTGAGGTCTAGTAGTAGTGGTGAGGTCTAGTAGTGGTGAGGTCTAGTAGTGGTGAGGTCTAGTAGTGGTGAGGTCTAGTAGTGGTGAGGTCTAGTAGTGGTGAGGTCTAGTAGTGGTGAGGTCTAGTAGTGGTGAGGTCTAGTAGTAGTGAGGTCTAGTAGTGGTGAGGTCTAGTAGTGGTGAGGTCTAGTAGTGGTGAGGTCTAGTAGTAGTGAGGTCTAGTAGTGGTGAGGTCTAGTAGTGGTGAGGTCTAGTAGTGGTGAGGTCTAGTAGTGGTGAGGTCTAGTAGTAGTGGTGAGGTATAGTAGTGGTGAGGTCTAGTAGTGGTAAGGTCTAGTAGTAGTGGTGAGGTCTAGTAGTGGTGAGGTCTAGTAGTGGTGAGGTCTAGTAGTAGTGGTGAGGTCTAGTAGTAGTGGTGAGGTCTAGTAGTAGTGGTGAGGTCTAGTAGTAGTGAGGTCTAGTAGTAGTGGTGAGGTCTAGTAGTGGTGAGGTCTAGTAGTAGTGGTGAGGTCTAGTAGTAGTGGTGAGGTCTAGTAGTAGTGGTGAGGTCTAGTAGTGGTGAGGTCTAGTAGTGGTGAGGTCTAGTAGTGGTGGTGAGGTCTAGTAGTAGTGGTGAGGTCTAGTAGTAGTGGTGAGGTCTAGTAGTAGTGGTGAGGTCTAGTAGTAGTGGTGAGGTCTAGTAGTAGTGGTGAGGTCTAGTAGTGGTGAGGTCTAGTAGTGGTAAGGTCTAGTAGTAGTGGTGAGGTCTAGTAGTGGTGAGGTCTAGTAGTGGTGAGGTCTAGTAGTAGTGGTGAGGTCTAGTAGTAGTGAGGTCTAGTAGTGGTGAGGTCTAGTAGTAGTGGTGAGGTCTAGTAGTAGTGGTGAGGTCTAGTAGTAGTGAGGTCTAGTAGTAGTGGTGAGGTCTAGTAGTAGTGGTGAGGTCTAGTAGTAGTGGTGAGGTCTAGTAGTGGTGAGGTCTAGTAGTGGTGAGGTCTAGTAGTAGTGGTGAGGTCTAGTAGTGGTGAGTTCTAGTAGTAGTGGTGAGGTCTAGTAGTGGTGAGGTCTAGTAGTGGTGAGGTCTAGTAGTAGTGGTGAGGTCTAGTAGTAGTGGTGAGGTCTAGTAGTGGTGAGGTCTAGTAGTGGTAAGGTCTAGTAGTAGTGGTGAGGTCTAGTAGTGGTGAGGTCTAGTAGTGGTGAGGTCTAGTAGTAGTGGTGAGGTCTAGTAGTAGTGAGGTCTAGTAGTGGTGAGGTCTAGTAGTAGTGGTGAGGTCTAGTAGTAGTGGTGAGGTCTAGTAGTAGTGAGGTCTAGTAGTAGTGGTGAGGTATAGTAGTGGTGAGGTCTAGTAGTGGTGAGGTCTAGTAGTGGTGGTGAGGTCTAGTAGTAGTGGTGAGGTCTAGTAGTAGTGAGGTCTAGTAGTAGTGGTAAGGTCTAGTAGTAGTGGTGAGGTCTAGTAGTGGTGAGGTCTAGTAGTGGTGAGGTCTAGTAGTAGTGGTGAGGTCTAGTAGTAGTGGTGAGGTCTAGTAGTAGTGAGGTCTAGTAGTAGTGGTGAGGTCTAGTAGTGGTGAGGTCTAGTAGTGGTGAGGTCTAGTAGTGGTGAGGTCTAGTAGTGGTGAGGTCTAGTAGTGGTGAGGTCTAGTAGTAGTGGTGAGGTCTAGTAGTGGTGAGGTCTAGTAGTGGTGAGGTCTAGTAGTAGTGAGGTCTAGTAGTAGTGGTGAGGTCTAGTAGTGGTGAGGTCTAGTAGTAGTGGTGAGGTCTAGTAGTAGTGGTGAGGTCTAGTAGTAGTGGTGAGGTCTAGTAGTGGTGAGTTCTAGTAGTAGTGGTGAGGTCTAGTAGTGGTGAGGTCTAGTAGTGGTGAGGTCTAGTAGTAGTGGTGAGGTCTAGTAGTAGTGAGGTCTAGTAGTGGTGAGGTCTAGTAGTAGTGGTGAGGTCTAGTAGTAGTGAGGTCTAGTAGTAGTGGTGAGGTATAGTAGTGGTGAGGTCTAGTAGTGGTAAGGTCTAGTAGTAGTGGTGAGGTATAGTAGTGGTGAGGTCTAGTAGTGGTAAGGTCTAGTAGTAGTGGTGAGGTCTAGTAGTGGTGAGGTCTAGTAGTGGTGAGGTCTAGTAGTAGTGAGGTCTAGTAGTAGTGGTGAGGTATAGTAGTGGTGAGGTCTAGTAGTGGTAAGGTCTAGTAGTAGTGGTGAGGTCTAGTAGTGGTGAGGTCTAGTAGTGGTGAGGTCTAGTAGTAGTGGTGAGGTCTAGTAGTAGTGGTGAGGTCTAGTAGTAGTGGTGAGGTCTAGTAGTAGTGAGGTCTAGTAGTAGTGGTGAGGTCTAGTAGTGGTGAGGTCTAGTAGTAGTGGTGAGGTCTAGTAGTAGTGGTGAGGTCTAGTAGTAGTGGTGAGGTCTAGTAGTGGTGAGGTCTAGTAGTGGTAAGGTCTAGTAGTAGTGGTGAGGTCTAGTAGTGGTGAGGTCTAGTAGTGGTGAGGTCTAGTAGTAGTGGTGAGGTCTAGTAGTAGTGGTGAGGTCTAGTAGTAGTGGTGAGGTCTAGTAGTAGTGAGGTCTAGTAGTAGTGGTGAGGTCTAGTAGTGGTGAGGTCTAGTAGTAGTGGTGAGGTCTAGTAGTAGTGGTGAGGTCTAGTAGTGGTGAGTTCTAGTAGTAGTGGTGAGGTCTAGTAGTGGTGAGGTCTAGTAGTGGTGAGGTCTAGTAGTAGTGGTGAGGTCTAGTAGTGGTGAGGTCTAGTAGTGGTGAGGTCTAGTAGTGGTGAGGTCTAGTAGTAGTGGTGAGGTCTAGTAGTGGTGAGGTCTAGTAGTAGTGGTGAGGTCTAGTAGTGGTGAGGTCTAGTAGTAGTGGTGAGGTCTAGTAGTGGTGAGGTCTAGTAGTAGTGAGGTCTAGTAGTAGTGGTGAGGTCTAGTAGTGGTGAGGTCTAGTAGTGGTGGTGAGGTCTAGTAGTGGTGAGGTCTAGTAGTGGTGAGGTCTAGTAGTGGTGAGGTCTAGTAGTAGTGGTGAGGTCTAGTAGTGGTGAGGTCTAGTAGTGGTGAGGTCTAGTAGTAGTGGTGAGGTCTATTAGTGGTGAGGTCTAGTAGTGGTGAGGTCTAGTAGTGGTGAGGTCTAGTAGTGGTGAGGTCTAGTAGTAGTGGTGAGGTCTAGTAGTAGTGGTGAGGTCTAGTAGTGGTGAGGTCTAGTAGTGGTGAGGTCTAGTAGTAGTGGTGAGGTCTAGTAGTGGTGGTGAGGTCTAGTAGTGGTGGTGAGGTGTAGTAGTAGTGGTGAGGTCTAGTAGTGGTGAGGTCTAGTAGTGGTGAGGTCTAGTAGTGGTGAGGTCTAGTAGTAGTGGTGAGGTCTAGTAGTAGTGGTGAGGTCTAGTAGTGGTGAGGTCTAGTAGTAGTGGTGAGGTCTAGTAGTGGTGAGGTCTAGTAGTAGTGGTGAGGTCTAGTAGTGGTGGTGAGGTCTAGTAGTGGTGAGGTCTAGTAGTGGTGAGGTCTAGTAGTGGTGAGGTCTAGTAGTATTGGTGAGGTCTAGTAGTGGTAAGGTCTAGTAGTGGTGAGGTCTAGTAGTAGTGGTGAGGTCTAGTAGTAGTGGTGAGGTCTAGTAGTGGTGAGGTCTAGTAGTAGTGGTGAGGTCTAGTAGTGGTGAGGTCTAGTAGTGGTGAGGTCTAGTAGTAGTGGTGAGGTCTAGTAGTAGTGGTGAGGTCTAGTAGTGGTGGTGAGGTCTAGTAGTAGTGGTGAGGTCTAGTAGTAGTGGTGAGGTCTAGTAGTGGTGGTGAGGTCTAGTAGTAGTGGTGAGGTCTAGTAGTAGTGGTGAGGTCTAGTAGTGGTGAGGTCTAGTAGTGGTGAGGTCTAGTAGTAGTGGTGAGGTCTAGTAGTGGTGAGGTCTAGTAGTGGTGAGGTCTAGTAGTGGTGAGGTCTAGTAGTAGTGGTGAGGTCTAGTAGTGGTGAGGTCTAGTAGTAGTGGTGAGGTCTAGTAGTGGTGGTGAGGTCTAGTAGTAGTGGTGAGGTCTAGTAGTGGTGGTGAGGTCTAGTAGTGGTGAGGTCTAGTAGTAGTGGTGAGGTCTAGTAGTGGTGAGGTCTAGTAGTGGTGAGGTCTAGTAGTAGTGGTGAGGTCTAGTAGTAGTGGTGAGGTCTAGTAGTAGTGGTGAGGTCTAGTAGTAGTGAGGTCTAGTAGTAGTGGTGAGGTCTAGTAGTAGTGAGGTCTAGTAGTGGTGAGGTCTAGTAGTGGTGAGGTCTAGTAGTGGTGAGGTCTAGTAGTGGTGAGGTCTAGTAGTGGTGAGGTCTAGTAGTGGTGAGGTCTAGTAGTGGTGAGGTCTAGTAGTGGTGAGGTCTAGTAGTGGTGAGGTCTAGTAGTGGTGAGGTCTAGTAGTGGTGAGGTCTAGTAGTAGTGGTGAGGTCTAGTAGTAGTGGTGAGGTCTAGTAGTAGTGGTGAGGTCTAGTAGTAGTGAGGTCTAGTAGTAGTGGTGAGGTCTAGTAGTGGTGAGGTCTAGTAGTAGTGGTGAGGTCTAGTAGTAGTGGTGAGGTCTAGTAGTAGTGGTGAGGTCTAGTAGTGGTGAGGTCTAGTAGTAGTGGTGAGGTCTAGTAGTGGTGAGTTCTAGTAGTAGTGGTGAGGTCTAGTAGTGGTGAGGTCTAGTAGTGGTGAGGTCTAGTAGTGGTGAGGTCTAGTAGTAGTGGTGAGGTCTAGTAGTAGTGGTGAGGTCTAGTAGTGGTGAGGTCTAGTAGTGGTAAGGTCTAGTAGTAGTGGTGAGGTCTAGTAGTGGTGAGGTCTAGTAGTGGTGAGGTCTAGTAGTAGTGGTGAGGTCTAGTAGTAGTGAGGTCTAGTAGTGGTGAGGTCTAGTAGTAGTGGTGAGGTCTAGTAGTAGTGGTGAGGTCTAGTAGTAGTGAGGTCTAGTAGTAGTGGTGAGGTATAGTAGTGGTGAGGTCTAGTAGTGGTAAGGTCTAGTAGTAGTGGTGAGGTCTAGTAGTGGTGAGGTCTAGTAGTGGTGAGGTCTAGTAGTAGTGGTGAGGTCTAGTAGTAGTGGTGAGGTCTAGTAGTAGTGGTGAGGTCTAGTAGTAGTGAGGTCTAGTAGTAGTGGTGAGGTCTAGTAGTGGTGAGGTCTAGTAGTAGTGGTGAGGTCTAGTAGTAGTGGTGAGGTCTAGTAGTAGTGGTGAGGTCTAGTAGTGGTGAGTTCTAGTAGTAGTGGTGAGGTCTAGTAGTGGTGAGGTCTAGTAGTGGTGAGGTCTAGTAGTAGTGGTGAGGTCTAGTAGTAGTGGTGAGGTCTAGTAGTGGTGAGGTCTAGTAGTAGTGGTGAGGTCTAGTAGTGGTGGTGAGGTCTAGTAGTGGTGAGGTCTAGTAGTGGTGAGGTCTAGTAGTGGTGAGGTCTAGTAGTATTGGTGAGGTCTAGTAGTGGTAAGGTCTAGTAGTGGTGAGGTCTAGTAGTAGTGGTGAGGTCTAGTAGTAGTGGTGAGGTCTAGTAGTGGTGAGGTCTAGTAGTAGTGGTGAGGTCTAGTAGTGGTGAGGTCTAGTAGTGGTGAGGTCTAGTAGTAGTGGTGAGGTCTAGTAGTAGTGGTGAGGTCTAGTAGTGGTGAGGTCTAGTAGTAGTGGTGAGGTCTAGTAGTGGTGAGGTCTAGTAGTAGTGGTGAGGTCTAGTAGTAGTGGTGAGGTCTAGTAGTAGTGGTGAGGTCTAGTAGTGGTGAGGTCTAGTAGTGGTGAGGTCTAGTAGTGGTGAGGTCTAGTAGTATTGGTGAGGTCTAGTAGTGGTAAGGTCTAGTAGTAGTGGTGAGGTCTAGTAGTGGTGAGGTCTAGTAGTGGTGAGGTCTAGTAGTAGTGGTGAGGTCTAGTAGTAGTGGTGAGGTCTAGTAGTAGTGGTGAGGTCTAGTAGTAGTGAGGTCTAGTAGTAGTGAGGTCTAGTAGTAGTGGTGAGGTCTAGTAGTAGTGAGGTCTAGTAGTGGTGAGGTCTAGTAGTGGTGAGGTCTAGTAGTGGTGAGGTCTAGTAGTGGTGAGGTCTAGTAGTGGTGAGGTCTAGTAGTGGTGAGGTCTAGTAGTGGTGAGGTCTAGTAGTGGTGAGGTCTAGTAGTGGTGAGGTCTAGTAGTGGTGAGGTCTAGTAGTGGTGAGGTCTAGTAGTAGTGGTGAGGTCTAGTAGTAGTGAGGTCTAGTAGTGGTGAGGTCTTGTAGTGGTGAGGTCTAGTAGTAGTAGTGAGGTCTAGTAGTGGTGAGGTCTAGTAGTAGTGGTGAGGTCTAGTAGTAGTGGTGAGGTCTAGTAGTAGTGGTGAGGTCTAGTAGTGGTGAGTTCTAGTAGTAGTGGTGAGGTCTAGTAGTGGTGAGGTCTAGTAGTGGTGAGGTCTAGTAGTAGTGGTGAGGTCTAGTAGTAGTGAGGTCTAGTAGTGGTGAGGTCTTGTAGTGGTGAGGTCTAGTAGTAGTAGTGAGGTCTAGTAGTGGTGAGGTCTAGTAGTAGTGGTGAGGTCTAGTAGTAGTGAGGTCTAGTAGTGGTGAGGTCTTGTAGTGGTGAGGTCTAGTAGTGGTGGTGAGGTCTAGTAGTAGTGGTGAGGTCTAGTAGTAGTGAGGTCTAGTAGTGGTGAGGTCTTGTAGTGGTGAGGTCTAGTAGTGGTGGTGAGGTCTAGTAGTAGTGGTGAGGTCTAGTAGTGGTGAGGTCTAGTAGTGGTGAGGTCTAGTAGTGGTGAGGTCTAGTAGTAGTGGTGAGGTCTAGTAGTAGTAGTGAGGTCTAGTAGTGGTGAGGTCTAGTAGTAGTGGTGAGGTCTAGTAGTAGTGAGGTCTAGTAGTGGTGAGGTCTTGTAGTGGTGAGGTCTAGTAGTGGTGGTGAGGTCTAGTAATAGTGGTGAGGTCTAGTAGTAGTGAGGTCTAGTAGTAGTGAGGTCTAGTAGTGGTGAGGTCTTGTAGTAGTGGTGAGGTCTAGTAGTGGTGAGGTCTAGTAGTGGTGAGGTCTAGTAGTGGTGAGGTCTAGTAGTGGTGAGGTCTAGTAGTAGTGGTGAGGTCTAGTAGTGGTGAGGTCTAGTAGTGGTGAGGTCTAGTAGTGGTGAGGTCTAGTAGTGGTGAGGTCTAGTAGTGGTGAGGTCTAGTAGTGGTGAGGTCTAGTAGTAGTGGTGAGGTCTAGTAGTGGTGAGGTCTAGTAGTAGTGGTGAGGTCTAGTAGTGGTGAGGTCTAGTAGTGGTGAGGTCTAGTAGTGGTAAGGTCTAGTAGTAGTGGTGAGGTCTAGTAGTGGTGAGGTCTAGTAGTGGTGAGGTCTAGTAGTAGTGGTGAGGTCTAGTAGTAGTGGTGAGGTCTAGTAGTGGTGAGGTCTAGTAGTGGTGAGGTCTAGTAGTAGTGGTGAGGTCTAGTAGTAGTGGTGAGGTCTAGTAGTAGTGGTGAGGTCTAGTAGTAGTGAGGTCTAGTAGTAGTGGTGAGGTCTAGTAGTGGTGAGGTCTAGTAGTAGTGGTGAGGTCTAGTAGTGGTGAGGTCTAGTAGTGGTGAGGTCTAGTAGTAGTGGTGAGGTCTAGTAGTAGTGAGGTCTAGTAGTAGTGGTGAGGTCTAGTAGTGGTGAGGTCTAGTAGTAGTGGTGAGGTCTAGTAGTGGTGAGGCCTAGTAGTGGTGAGGTCTAGTAGTGGTGAGGTCTAGTAGTGGTGAGGTCTAGTAGTAGTGGTGAGGTCTAGTAGTGGTGAGGTCTAGTAGTGGTGAGGTCTAGTAGTGGTGAGGTCTAGTAGTGGTGAGGTCTAGTAGTGGTGAGGTCTAGTAGTAGTGGTGAGGTCTAGTAGTGGTGAGGTCTAGTAGTGGTGAGGTCTAGTAGTGGTGAGGTCTAGTAGTGGTGAGGTCTAGTAGTGGTGAGGTCTAGTAGTGGTGAGGTCTAGTAGTAGTGGTGAGGTCTAGTAGTAGTGAGGTCTAGTAGTAGTGGTGAGGTCTAGTAGTGGTGAGGTCTAGTAGTAGTGGTGAGGTCTAGTAGTGGTGAGGTCTAGTAGTGGTGAGGTCTAGTAGTAGTGGTGAGGTCTAGTAGTGGTGAGGTCTAGTAGTGGTGAGGTCTAGTAGTAGTGGTGAGGTCTAGTAGTAGTGAGGTCTAGTAGTAGTGGTGAGGTCTAGTAGTGGTGAGGTCTAGTAGTAGTGGTGAGGTCTAGTAGTGGTGAGGCCTAGTAGTGGTGAGGTCTAGTAGTGGTGAGGTCTAGTAGTGGTGAGGTCTAGTAGTAGTGGTGAGGTCTAGTAGTGGTGAGGTCTAGTAGTGGTGAGGTCTAGTAGTGGTGAGGTCTAGTAGTGGTGAGGTCTAGTAGTGGTGAGGTCTAGTAGTAGTGGTGAGGTCTAGTAGTGGTGAGGTCTAGTAGTGGTGAGGTCTAGTAGTAGTGGTGAGGTCTAGTAGTGGTGAGGTCTAGTAGTGGTGAGGTCTAGTAGTGGTGAGGTCTAGTAGTGGTGAGGTCTAGTAGTAGTGGTGAGGTCTAGTAGTGGTGAGGTCTAGTAGTGGTGAGGTCTAGTAGTGGTGAGGTCTAGTAGTGGTGAGGTCTAGTAGTGGTGAGGTCTAGTAGTGGTGAGGTCTAGTAGTAGTGGTGAGGTCTAGTAGTAGTGAGGTCTAGTAGTAGTGGTGAGGTCTAGTAGTGGTGAGGTCTAGTAGTAGTGGTGAGGTCTAGTAGTGGTGAGGTCTAGTAGTGGTGAGGTCTAGTAGTGGTGAGGTCTAGTAGTGGTGAGGTCTAGTAGTGGTGAGGTCTAGTAGTGGTGAGGTCTAGTAGTGGTGAGGTCTAGTAGTGGTGAGGTCTAGTAGTGGTGAGGTCTAGTAGTGGTGAGGTCTAGTAGTGGTGAGGTCTAGTAGTAGTGGTGAGGTATAGTAGTGGTGAGGTCTAGTAGTGGTAAGGTCTAGTAGTAGTGGTGAGGTCTAGTAGTGGTGAGGTCTAGTAGTGGTGAGGTCTAGTAGTAGTGGTGAGGTCTAGTAGTAGTGGTGAGGTCTAGTAGTAGTGGTGAGGTCTAGTAGTAGTGAGGTCTAGTAGTAGTGGTGAGGTCTAGTAGTGGTGAGGTCTAGTAGTAGTGGTGAGGTCTAGTAGTAGTGGTGAGGTCTAGTAGTAGTGGTGAGGTCTAGTAGTAGTGGTGAGGTCTAGTAGTGGTGAGTTCTAGTAGTAGTGGTGAGGTCTAGTAGTGGTGAGGTCTAGTAGTGGTGAGGTCTAGTAGTAGTGGTGAGGTCTAGTAGTAGTGGTGAGGTCTAGTAGTGGTGAGGTCTAGTAGTGGTAAGGTCTAGTAGTAGTGGTGAGGTCTAGTAGTGGTGAGGTCTAGTAGTGGTGAGGTCTAGTAGTAGTGGTGAGGTCTAGTAGTAGTGAGGTCTAGTAGTGGTGAGGTCTAGTAGTAGTGGTGAGGTCTAGTAGTAGTGGTGAGGTCTAGTAGTAGTGAGGTCTAGTAGTAGTGGTGAGGTATAGTAGTGGTGAGGTCTAGTAGTGGTAAGGTCTAGTAGTAGTGGTGAGGTCTAGTAGTGGTGAGGTCTAGTAGTGGTGAGGTCTAGTAGTAGTGGTGAGGTCTAGTAGTAGTGGTGAGGTCTAGTAGTAGTGGTGAGGTCTAGTAGTAGTGGTGAGGTCTAGTAGTAGTGAGGTCTAGTAGTAGTGGTGAGGTCTAGTAGTGGTGAGGTCTAGTAGTAGTGGTGAGGTCTAGTAGTAGTGGTGAGGTCTAGTAGTAGTGGTGAGGTCTAGTAGTAGTGGTGAGTTCTAGTAGTAGTGGTGAGGTCTAGTAGTGGTGAGGTCTAGTAGTGGTGAGGTCTAGTAGTAGTGGTGAGGTCTAGTAGTAGTGAGGTCTAGTAGTGGTGAGGTCTAGTAGTAGTGGTGAGGTCTAGTAGTAGTGGTGAGGTCTAGTAGTAGTGAGGTCTAGTAGTAGTGGTGAGGTATAGTAGTGGTGAGGTCTAGTAGTGGTAAGGTCTAGTAGTAGTGGTGAGGTCTAGTAGTGGTGAGGTCTAGTAGTGGTGAGGTCTAGTAGTAGTGGTGAGGTCTAGTAGTAGTGGTGAGGTCTAGTAGTAGTGGTGAGGTCTAGTAGTAGTGAGGTCTAGTAGTAGTGGTGAGGTCTAGTAGTGGTGAGGTCTAGTAGTAGTGGTGAGGTCTAGTAGTAGTGGTGAGGTCTAGTAGTAGTGGTGAGGTCTAGTAGTGGTGAGGTCTAGTAGTGGTAAGGTCTAGTAGTAGTGGTGAGGTCTAGTAGTGGTGAGGTCTAGTAGTGGTGAGGTCTAGTAGTAGTGGTGAGGTCTAGTAGTAGTGGTGAGGTCTAGTAGTAGTGGTGAGGTCTAGTAGTAGTGAGGTCTAGTAGTAGTGGTGAGGTCTAGTAGTGGTGAGGTCTAGTAGTAGTGGTGAGGTCTAGTAGTAGTGGTGAGGTCTAGTAGTGGTGAGTTCTAGTAGTAGTGGTGAGGTCTAGTAGTGGTGAGGTCTAGTAGTGGTGAGGTCTAGTAGTAGTGGTGAGGTCTAGTAGTGGTGAGGTCTAGTAGTGGTGAGGTCTAGTAGTGGTGAGGTCTAGTAGTAGTGGTGAGGTCTAGTAGTGGTGAGGTCTAGTAGTAGTGGTGAGGTCTAGTAGTGGTGAGGTCTAGTAGTAGTGGTGAGGTCTAGTAGTGGTGAGGTCTAGTAGTAGTGAGGTCTAGTAGTAGTGGTGAGGTCTAGTAGTGGTGAGGTCTAGTAGTGGTGGTGAGGTCTAGTAGTGGTGAGGTCTAGTAGTTGTGAGGTCTAGTAGTGGTGAGGTCTAGTAGTAGTGGTGAGGTCTATTAGTGGTGAGGTCTAGTAGTGGTGAGGTCTAGTAGTGGTGAGGTCTAGTAGTGGTGAGGTCTAGTAGTAGTGGTGAGGTCTAGTAGTAGTGGTGAGGTCTAGTAGTGGTGAGGTCTAGTAGTGGTGAGGTCTAGTAGTAGTGGTGAGGTCTAGTAGTGGTGAGGTCTAGTAGTAGTGGTGAGGTCTAGTAGTAGTGGTGAGGTCTAGTAGTGGTGAGGTCTAGTAGTAGTGGTGAGGTCTAGTAGTGGTGAGGTCTAGTAGTAGTGGTGAGGTCTAGTAGTGGTGGTGAGGTCTAGTAGTGGTGAGGTCTAGTAGTGGTGAGGTCTAGTAGTGGTGAGGTCTAGTAGTATTGGTGAGGTCTAGTAGTGGTAAGGTCTAGTAGTGGTGAGGTCTAGTAGTAGTGGTGAGGTCTAGTAGTAGTGGTGAGGTCTAGTAGTGGTGAGGTCTAGTAGTAGTGGTGAGGTCTAGTAGTGGTGAGGTCTAGTAGTGGTGAGGTCTAGTAGTAGTGGTGAGGTCTAGTAGTAGTGGTGAGGTCTAGTAGTGGTGAGGTCTAGTAGTAGTGGTGAGGTCTAGTAGTGGTGAGGTCTAGTAGTAGTGGTGAGGTCTAGTAGTGGTGGTGAGGTCTAGTAGTGGTGAGGTCTAGTAGTGGTGAGGTCTAGTAGTGGTGAGGTCTAGTAGTATTGGTGAGGTCTAGTAGTGGTAAGGTCTAGTAGTAGTGGTGAGGTCTAGTAGTGGTGAGGTCTAGTAGTGGTGAGGTCTAGTAGTAGTGGTGAGGTCTAGTAGTAGTGGTGAGGTCTAGTAGTAGTGGTGAGGTCTAGTAGTAGTGAGGTCTAGTAGTAGTGGTGAGGTCTAGTAGTGGTGAGGTCTAGTAGTGGTGAGGTCTAGTAGTGGTGAGGTCTAGTAGTGGTGAGGTCTAGTAGTGGTGAGGTCTAGTAGTGGTGAGGTCTAGTAGTAGTGAGGTCTAGTAGTGGTGAGGTCTAGTAGTGGTGAGGTCTAGTAGTGGTGGTGAGGTCTAGTAGTAGTAGTGAGGTCTAGTAGTAGTGGTGAGGTCTACTAGTGGTGAGGTCTAGTAGTGGTGAGGTCTAGTAGTAGTGGTGAGGTCTAGTGGTAGTGGTGAGGTCTACTAGTGGTGAGGTCTAGTAGTGGTGAGGTCTAGTAGTAGTGGTGAGGTCTAGTGGTAGTGGTGAGGTCTAGTAGTGGTGGTGAGGTCTAGTAGTAGTGAGGTCTAGTAGTAGTGGTGAGGTCTAGTAGTAGTAGTGAGGTCTAGTAGTAGTGGTGAGGTCTAGTAGTAGTGGTGAGGTAAAGTGGTAAGGTGTAATAGTATGGATGGTGTTGTTAAGGAGGTTATAGGTAATTAGAAGGTAGTAAAGGAGGTGGTTGGAGTAGAGGGAGTGGTTGCAGTGAAGGTATTATTGGTAGTATTATTATATCCTAAGTTCCATAATGAGGTAGTCCATCTTTAATCATTAATTCTTGTGGAGTAGTAATTTGAACATGGCATGAAGATGGGGGGCAAGTCAGCTAGATTTTCTATGTAGCTTATAGTGAATGGTTAGGCAGATATTATATAAGAGTATGTTATTTATGTATATGTCATTTTTGCCTTATATGATCAAATAACATGGTAAATTACATTAACAAATATTAATCTGACAGATTTTTGACATTTATAAGATAAAGTGAATTTAAAATATCAATTATACCAAATAAAACATTCCTAATTAGGGGAATATCTAGCTGTCAATTAAACATTTAAATGACATGTATATCAAGAATTGTAATATTATGATATATTTACTATAAATATAGTTTAATATTTTATTATGAATATATTTTGATTTGAAACTATATATTACAAATCTAATCACTAAGTACAACAATTTCATATAATATTGATAGGGTATCTAAAATATATATACGAAAAAATACGAATATATATATATATATATATATATAATAAATGTATCTTCTCACTGATTAATTTTAAATATTACATATAATGATATATACTAATATACACAAATGAAATAATTCTATATATGTATATATGTGAAATGTAATGCATGACATTGACAATATATTATAAATTATAATATAAAATAATGATCAAATTTTGATTATATTATATATTCTGAATTTGATTAATTTAATATAATTTAACATTATAATAACATAAATAAGTAATATATTATGATATATAGAATATAAATTAGATTTTACATAGTTAATTTATTAAATATATTATCTACATCTATTTAAAAATTCTTTTTTTGTCCTTATATATTAGTGAATATTCTATTTAATAAATAATAATGTATATTATTAGATAAATCAAAAAAAGTCATACTTGAAAATAAATAATACACTTAAGGTTAAGAATATACTTGTAAAAATACACAATATGAATGCTATATTATTTTAGAGCATGAAAATCACATGTGTATAAAATATAAATGTTTATATTATTATTATTGACACGCTCTAAATACACCTACATATGAATATAAATTATTCATAAAATATAATAATATATTTAAATTTAACAGACATCTTTTAAATAGCATTATAACTGTACTATAAATTACTAATCTTTTGGTATATAAATTATATTTTATAATATTTTTTTTGTATATAATTACAAAGAAAATAATCTAGGTCATGAAAACCATAACAATTTCCCACAGTATATTAATTGTGAAATTAATAATAATTACTAATACAAATTTGATAAATGAGTAATCACTCTAATAAAAATATATAATCACATGAATTTTAATACAAAAACAAATACGTCTAACCCGCTTTGCGTTAAACAAATCTAATTATAGGATTTTGTTTATTGGAATTACATATAAATGATGAGATAGGTTTAATATTTAGTCTTTATATCAAAAGTATTAGCTTGTACACGAACCTTGTAAGAATAATAATTTATATTTAATTTCATTTAAAATGATCAAATATTGTACACAAAATTTTCATAACAGAATTATCTTTGATCAATCAATTTGTAGAATTTGTGACTTTATAGTCTGCTGTCCACTTTGGATTAAATTTACAAGCATATTTCATACAGATGCATTGACTTCAGATCAATAGCAAATTATTGTGATTTTGTTGACTCTATGTTTGAATACAATTCTAGTTTCATCCAGATCTATAGTCAGTGTAAAGTTGATAGAAAAATTGCTGAATCATCAAATCAAAAAATTAGAGATTTTAATCTGGTAATACGATTAATGTCATCTTTATAATAAGATTAATGGTTAGGAATAGTATTAGGGTAGTGTTAGTATTTATGTTAGTATTAGTATTGTGGTTAGTGTTAGTGTTGAGTTTTGTAATAGTGTTGGGATTAGTATTGCTTATAGGAGGATGGGGAGGGAGGATGGGGAGGGAGGATGGGGGAGGGAGGAAGGGGGAGAGAGAGAGAGAGAGAGAGTGAGATAGAGAGATAGAGAGATAGAGAGATAGAGAGATAGAAGTTCTTGTTATTGATATTTGTGTGTTAATGGAGAGTTATTAATGGTGTCAGTATTATCATGCATACGTGGACGTGGCATTAGAATTGCATCCGTTGTTACATAATCTTCTGCTTTGTCACGCGGTGACGTAATAACGGTAGTTGGGTAATCGCAGCACCATCGTCACGTGACCACGCTAGTATCCTACAACTAGGTCACCCTCACTAGAATATTGAGCAATGCTACTGCCATAGCAACGCTACTATCCTAGCGACACTATTACCCTAGCAACGCCATTATAAACATTGCTACAGGGTAGTTATCAGTGGATGAGTACAGGGGTTTTAAGTGTAGTTGTCTGTTGACTTGATCATATGATCAATCTGTATAATGGTAAATGGATTGGACATAGTAGTGGTCAAAGAGCTGTCCAGCGAAATAGTCGGAGAGGTTGCCAGTGGATATGTAATTAGAATATTATATAAGAATGTTTTATAAGGAATGTGCACACATCAAAGCAAACGAATCAATCATATTTCCGTCTATATTCAATCTTCAGTGGTGTGAACTTATCAAATAGATAACTACAGTGAAAGTGGTAAGTTATTTAACATTATATCTACGTAGTAGGTAGTGTGTAGGTAGTGTGTAGGTATTAGTGTGTAGGTAGTAGTGTGTAGGTAGTAGTGTGTAGGTAGTAGTGTGTAGGTAGTAGTGTGTAGGTAGTAGTGTGTAGGTAGTAGTGTGTAGGTAGTAGTGTGTAGGTAGTAGTGTGTAGGTAGTAGTGTGTAGGTAGTAATGTGTAGGTAGTGTGTAGGTAGTAGTGTGTAGGTAGTAGTGTGTAGGTAGTAGTGTGTAGGTAGTAGTGTGTAGGTAGTAGTGTGTAGGTAGTGTGTAGGTAGTAGTGTGTAGGTAGTAGTGTGTAGGTAGTAGTGTGTAGGTAGTGTGTAGGTAGTAGTGTGTAGGTAGTAGTGTGTAGGTAGTAGTGTGTAGGTAGTATTGTTTAGGTAGTAGTGTATAGGTAGTAGTGTGTAGGTAGTAGTGTGTAGGTAGTAGTGTGTAGGTAGTAGTGTGTAGGTAGTAGTGTGTAGGTAGTAGTGTGTAGGTAGTAGTGTGTATGTAGTAATGTGTAGGTAGTAGTGAGTAGGTAGTAATGTGTAGGTAGTGTGTAGGTAGTAGTGTGTAGGTAGTAGTGTGTAGGTAGTAGTGTGTAGGTAGTAGTGTGTTGGTAGTAGTGTGTAGGTAGTAGTGTGTAGGTAGTAGTGTGTAGGTAGTAGTGTGTAGGTAGTGTGTAGGTAGTAGTGTGTAGGTAGTAGTGTTTAGGTAGTAGTGTATAGGTAGTAGTGTGTAGGTAGTAGTGTGTAGTAGTAGTGTGTAAGGTAGTAGTGTAGTAGGTGGTAGTGTAGTAGGTGTTGTGTAGTGTGTAGTAGTGTGTAGGTAGTAGTGTTTAGTAGTAGTGTATAGGTAGGCCGAATATCTAGACGAGAATTCTATATAAAGATTATCTTAGCCAAAAGGATGAGTATTCTATATAAAGTTGATCTTAGCCAAAAGGACGAGTATTCTATATAAGATGATCTTAGCCAAAAGGCCGAATATTCTATATAAAGTTGATCTTAGCCAAAAGGACGAATATTCTATATAAGATGATCTTAGCCAAAAGGCCGAATATTCTATATAAAGATGATCTTAGCCAAAAGGCCGAACATTCTATATAAAGTTGATCTTAGCGAAAAGGCCGAATATTCTCTATAAAGTTGATCTTAGCCAAAAGGCCGAATATTCTCTATAAAGTTGATCTTAGCCAAAAGGACGAGTATTCTATATAAGATGATCTTAGCCAAAAGGCCGAATATTCTATATAAAGTTGATCTTAGCCAAAATGCCGAATATTCTATATAACGTTGATATTAGCCAAAAGGCCAAACATTCTATATAAAGTTGATCTTAGCCAAAAGGCCGAATATTCTCTATAAAGTTGATCTTAGCCAAAAGGACTAGAATTCTATATAAAGATTATCTTAGCCAAATGGAAGAGAATTCTATATAAAGATGATCTTAGCCAAAAGGCTGAACATTCTCAATAAAGTTGATCTTAGCCAAAAGGCCGAACATTCTCTATAAGGTTGATCTTAGCCAAAAGGACGAGAATTCTATATAAAGATTATCTTAGCCAAAAGGATGAGTATTCTATATAAAGTTGATATTAGCCAAAAGGACGAGTATTCTATATAAAGACTATCTTAGCCAAAAGGATGAGTATTCTATATAAAGTTGATATTAGCCAAAAGGACGAGAATTCTATATAAAGATTATCTTAGCCAAAAGGATGAGTATTCTATATAAAGTTGATCTTAGCCAAAAGGACGAATATTCTATATAAGATGATCTTAGCCAAAAGGCCGAATATTCTATATAAAGTTGATATTAGCCAAAATGATGATAATTCTATATAAAGATTATCTTAGCCAAAAGGATGAGTATTCTATATAAAGTTGATCTTAGCCAAAAGGACGAGTATTCTATATAAGATGATCTTAGCCAAAAGGCCGAATATTCTATAT
>OZ038312.1:4586595-4670244 GCA_964035775.1 Osedax frankpressi | reverse complement strand
ACTGGACAACGAGGTCACGGGTAACGGAGATGGATAACATAACATACAGATTGTATATTATTGTATTACACGATATTAGGATATGTAGGAATATGAAGGACACATAGGACATTACGTATATCGGACAAAGAGAACGGAGAGAACATATTAGTCGACACTCGTGCTCAATCTCTGAACATTAAAAGCAGTTATTACTTCATATTAAAACGATCTCTACTGACATACGGACTATGGCTGACTGATTATGCAATATTAGTCACGTGCTACGCTCGTTTCCGGTTATTATCGGTAGGTGGTCAGAGATAGAGAGGCGTCGTTAAAAAGTGTTAAAATCTCTATTATTAGTATTAACGGTTCCAGCCATTCTACTATGTAAACATGTATGCTTTTAGGTTTTATAATCGTTATTGTGTAATTGATTATATGTATATTATATATACAATCATTGCAATTGCATAATATATATATATATATATATATATATATATATATATATATATATATTAATATATATATATATATATATATATATATATATACATATTTACATATATATATAGTATACAATGAGTATACATATATTATTGCATATATTATAAATAAAATCACCATTCAGGTAATATTGTTTTTTTTGTTATAGAATAAAAGTGAACAAAAATTTTATTTTATTACAGCATATCGTTTATTTTTAATTAAACTTTAATTTATGATTATATAATAGTTATATAATATGGTTTCTTTGGCGGGTAATCAGTTGATACCTACTTAGAATATATAATATTCATATAAATTAAAAAATAAAATTATAAAAATTATAAAAATTAATAAAGTAGACATTTAAAATCTAATATATTTAAAATCTAATTATTAAATATAAAACTAATATAATAAGTTTAAGCTTATCACAATATAATCTATGATTGATATTTTTAAATAGGAAATATTTTTAAAATTACTTTTATAATTTGCTTTTATATTATGATACCGGAAAACTGATTTTCTAAATTAATTATTATTTATTAAATATTTTTGGTTTAAAACTATATTTTCATTATTGGATCATAAAAAATATAAGTTTGTAAAATACAATATAATATTATTTAACGAATCACATAATGTTGAATTATATTGATATTAATTATATTAAAAAATGTAATATTAAGTTTAATTTTAGAAATGGTGTTTTTTAATAATAAAAACTATTTATTATATTGTAAAAAGCTTGTCTTTATCATAGAAGTTTTATATTTAATAATAATTTGTTGCTTTGATTCTAAAAAAATATAAATAAAATATAAAATATTGAATCAATGTTATGTGGAATACAAAAACGTATACAATTATATGTTTTTATTGTCATCGCGTGACTTATAATTAGGTCAAGGTACAATTTAATGGGGATATAAACATGGGAATGATTTACAAATCATGTAAAGTATTGTATAGTTATTTTTCAATATAAAATATCTATGATATCATATATTAAATGAATATTTTTAACATTATTATACAATATGAAAAAAATCAAAAAATCTGTATAGTTTGGAGACAACTCTGAAAATAACACTCGATGAAACAATTCAAGATTTGCAGGTGATTTTGTAAACTTTTCATTTAGAATATAATTCTATTATAAACATTTTGTATTGAAATTATGTCTCTTGTATTAAATAACATTTGTTTCCTAGACGAATTTAACTCTCTGCTATAGACACTTTCATATTCAATATATCAGTATTGCAATTGTTAATTAGCAATTGTTAATTAATCTGGATTACTAATAACTAATAGCATATATAAGATGATATCATCCTCTAAGATAATTCAATCACATTTCACACTGAAAAGTACATAATATTCGCATAATAATGTCTTCATCCGGTTAAATAGCGGAATTACTCTGTAATGCTAATCAATATATATATATATATATATATATATATATATATATATATATATATATATATATATATATATATATATATATGACCATTGGTTCATGGTGAACGTAGAATAAAAATGTTTATGAAATCGTCCCTAATATTGGTGGTATATATATCTATATAATACATATTCTACTATGATAAGCATATATATTTACATAATATGATATTATCATATATAGAAAAACTTAAAGAAGGTCCTAGAAATACTAGAAACCATCACACACACACACACACACACACACACACACACACACACACACACACACACACACACACACACACACACACACCCACACACACACACACACACACACACACACATGTACATACATACGCACACATACACACAACCATAAGCACATAAATAATAATATATATGCTCATTCTATATATTTGTTACCAAATAATACAAATTATATAATTAGTAGTTATACAATTATTATACAATTAGTATTATCATTATTTACTGGTAGTTTAAATCCATTATCACAGCATATAAATAATAGTATTATGTATATTACACAGATATATAAATATATATTATATATATATATATATATATATATATATATATATATTATATATATATATATATATATATATATATATATATATATATATATATTATTCTGCATCTTATATAACACATGGTAATAAAACTAATCATCGAGAATGAAGTTGATGCGAGATATACAGAGATTTTAAATTAAAATTTTAAGAACAATTCGTAGAAAATATTTATTATTAAAACCAAACTAGAAATTATATAATGTTTTGAATATTATAAATGTATATATATATATATATATATATATATATAATGGATATTATATAGTGTATAGTGTACACTGTACAGTGTACACTTACAGCATAAATTGAATTTCTCAGTACACCGTTATTATCCGTTTATTATCCGCTCGGAAAACCCTTGTAACAATTGTAAGAAACGCTATCGATACTCACAGCTATTATATAATGTGGCATAGAAAGGGTAAACAATTATTCCATGGGCGGAGCTAGACGACCAACGACGGCAAGTGGGCGTTACTTATTTCGTATACGTTACGCCCACGTACACATAATATTTCGCCCATAATTCGGAATTAACGACATGTTCATCATGCCTTAATTCTATTTACTGATCACCTCTGCAAAGTAACGCCCACTTTCGTTAGGTAACGCCCACTATCGTGTAAACACGCCTTTAATACACTATAGCCACATGAAGATGAGAGGCGAGGAAATCGTCATACGTTAATAATTCATATTTAATAACTACTAAATCGCTGTTTATTTTGATTGCCAGTGATAAATGGGCCTTATGACAACATTCACAAATGATGCATGGTCTATCGCCTCTACCGTACTAGAGAACTTTGGTATAATTACGAATCGCTAATCCATAATTATATAATATTATTCGTATTCTACGTTATGCGCGATGCCATATCATAATAGGATATGAATGACATGCGATGTATGTTTAGTGTATCCACTGAATATGAATGACATATATGTCCTTATAAGGAGTGAATGCCATATATGTTCTTAGGGTGAGTATAATTCTATATATGGATTATCTCTCCCCCTCTCCCTCTCCCTCATCCGTTCCCTTTCCATCGCCATTTCCATTTCTACCTTCATTTCCCTCTCCCTTTTGTAGATGATAGCAAGAGAAGATCTATTACTAACATAAAATTGAGTTCGAACGGAATAAATTAGAATCTAATATTAATAATTCACATGATTAGAGTAAAGCTACTTAAATAGGTTTCGCTTCTAAAATGTATCATTAGTGACGACTTAAGACTATTCGTAATATTGATAACTTGACTTCTATTTATGATACATCTATTCTTCTAAATAATAGTATTATCAAAAACTTGATAATTTTTAATAATACCAATATTTCGGTTTTAATTATTATCAGTATGATCTCTTTATTAACCCTTATTAATGATTAATGATTATTATTATTAATGATCTCATTATTAAATACTAATAATTTCGTTATATCATTATTAGTATACTAATTATAGTTAAAATCTATTGATTGATTCACACATACGAGATATAAAGTTATAAATTACATAATTCAATTATAACTGAATCAAATTACGTTTATTCTTAAAGTTACAGCAATATAACCTATAATATAACTTATTTCTCGACACACACAACTCATTCCTCAGCTCACTTCAACATTTAAATGTAGACATTTCTTCTACGAAAGTGTCCGGAATTTGAATTTCGTGTGATAGATACAATTAAAGATCAATTAAAATCTACTTTTCTTACTTAGTTTTATACGTTTGTTAGATACGAATCCCGCATTTCAATTAATAATGGTGCTATTGGGTTTATAGATGTATCTTCTTTTCTACTACTTGATGCTCTGCAAAAAAGTTCAATTATCCGTCACCTTCAATTCATTGATTATATATTCTTAGAGATCAAATTCCAAATATTGCAGGTTGTAAACATATCTAAAACTTGCTTTTTAAGGATTTCATTTATTCTAATTCATGTTTTAAAATTAAACAAATGAAAAGTTGATCTTTTTTGTAGTTTTCGCAAATGAATACAAATATTTGATATAATTTATTTTCTACAGAAATTCACAAATTAATAATTACGGAAGAGAATAAATAATATTTGGTGAGAAACTATTGACTCCGTTTATTTCATAAAATTCGTTGATGTGGAAAAATATTTTAACTATTTTCTTGAATACTTTTATGGAAATTACATTTCATAATTAGCGATATTAATTGTATAATAATTTAAATATTATGACAAAACAAGTACATCATTGATAGTGACTATTTAAAATATTTAATTTGTAAAGATTTATATTGAAATTTAAGTTTAGAATTAATTATTAACATCAAATTTTAAATTTAACATAATTTAATAAGGTTATATATTTGTAACTATAACAAAAGTTTATACTTTGAACGAAATTAATCTATATATATGTTAATTATATACTTTAAACCAACATAAATAATGTGTTATTAATATTCTTACATTTGTATTAATACATTGAAAATGTGACTTGTTTATAGAACATCAATATAATTGATAATGGTTTTAACTTACATAGGAATGATAATCTATTAAACATTTATAATAATGTAGTACTTATAGCAAATATTTAAAATATATAAACACCATTAATATAAACATAAACCTGACAGAAATATAACTAATACTAGAATTGTAACATTTAAAATAATTATAAAAACTAAAAGTTTATTAAATAATAAATTAATAAATTAATAATCTTGAATATCTATTATAGACAAGATTTGTATATCACTTTGTTGCATTTAATCATCATATCTTCACATCTTCACTCAGTATTTGTTCATCCAGTATAATTTCAACTTCCATAGATTTGACTTTGATAGGTATTGTTCGTGGAGATTGCTGAGTAAAATTGGGTAATTAATTGAGGTCATATAATAATATAATAATGAAATGCAATGCAATTAAATAAAGAAAATGCAATTTAATAATATAAATTATTAATTCTAACATAGTATTGATCAGGTCACCAATTTTAATTATTGGTTAATATGAATATCTTGCAGGTGTTTGAGAAAATAAAGTCATTTTTATATAAAAATAACAAATAATGTATCAGAATTTATGTAATGCAAATTATTTAAATATTTCCAATATATGTTTATATATTATATATAGTGTATATAGTGTATATAGTGTATATATTATATATATTATATATATTGTATATATTATATTTATTATATATATTGTATAATAGATACATAACAATATTAAAATGACTAAATAAAAATAACTCCACCTACATCTACATGTCTCCTACACCTTTACACCTTTCCCTACCACTCTACCTTACCTCTACCTTACCTCTACACCTCTAACTTCACCTACAATTCTATCTCAACCTCTACCTTCATCATTACAACTACATACACCTTTACACCTCTCCATACCACTCTACCTTACCTCTACCTTACCTCTACCTTACCTCTACCTTACCTCTACCTTACCTCTACCTTCACCATTACCACCACCTACACCTTTACACCTCTCCCTACACCTCTACCTCTATCTACATCACTACCACCACCTACACCTCTACCTCTATCTACATCACTACCACCACCTACACCTGAAACCCTACTTACTATATATATGACTCTTCGTATCCTTTGTCAGTCAGGTACACCGGGCAGCTGGCCAAAATCTCATTGTTTATCGAATTGTACATGATTGCATTGTTCTCCTGCACGAGGTAGAACAATAACGATCCACAGTCGTTTTTGTGCTGGGGAGTGAGATGGATACGCATTATATATTAGGGAGCGGGGGGAGGAGTGTAAAGGGGAGGAGTGGATGATATGTCTGGGGGTTGGGGTAACAGGAGGTGGCACGTCTTGGGTGTAGGAGATTCGGAGAGTATGGAGAGTTGAGATGGGGTTTGGGTCGGGATTAATGGGGTGGAATTAAATTGGCCGGGGATTAGTGGATATCGAAGTTAGTATGAGGTGGGTATAGTGGGAGTGGTGATATCACGAGGCTATAGATAGTGTTGTATTGGTTAATGGGGTTTAATGGGGGGTAGAGTGACGTGGTTATTGAGATATAGTGTCGACAACGGGGTTTGGGTTGGAGGATTATTATGCAATATATTACATCACGTGATTACCGAATCTAAATAAACCTGTTTGATTTTGTCAATGTTATTCGGACCGAAGAACTCACCACATATCAAACAAAACTGAGATAAAGTAGTTTTAGTGCCGATATTTGCTATATCCTTTTCAATTTTCTGTGAATGGAAGTGGTTATTACAGGTAAATGGGGCATTAGTGGAGTATATAGGTCGAGGTTAGTGGAGAGTATAGATCGAGGTTAGTTGAGGATATAGATCGAGGTTAGTAAGGAATATGTGTCATGATTAGTGGAGAATATAGGTCAATATTTGAAGTAATTTTTTCGAAAGAAACTCAAATTACTTCACAAATCTATATTACATAATGGTAAAGGTAAATTTCATATATAAACCGAAGTTAAAAAGTTTGTATTATACAATTTTAGTCGTGAATCCTACGCAACGGATTATGAAGGTTAGGTAAGTTAAAGAATTTAGGCAGGTTAAAGAATTTAGGCAGGTTAAAGAGGTAAGGGAGGTTAGAGAGGTAAGGCAGGTTAGAGAAGTTAGGCAGGTTAGAGAAGTTAGGCAGGTTAGAGAAGTTAGACAGGTTAGAGAGGTAAGGCAGGTTAGAGAGGTTAGGCAGGTTAGAGAGGTAAGGGAGGTTAGAGAAGTTAGACAGGTTAGAGAGGTAAGGGAGGTTAGAGAAGTTAGGCAGGTTAGAGAAGTTAGGCAGGTTAGAGAGGTAAGGCAGGTTAAAGAGGTTAGGCAGGTTAGAGAGGTAAGGCAGGTTAGAGAGGTAAGGCAGGTTAGAGAAGTTAGGCAGGTTAAAGAAGTTAGACAGGTTAGAGAAGTTAGGCAGGTTAGAGAGGTAAGGAAGGTTAGAGAGGTTAGGCAGGTTAGAGAAGTTAGGAAGGTTAGAGATGTAAGGCAGGTTAGAGAGGTAAGGCAGGTTAGAGAGGTAAGGAAGGTTAGAGATGTAAGGCAGGTTAGAGAGGTAAGGAAGGTTAGAGAGGTAAGGCAGGTTAGAGAAGTAAGGCAGGTTAGAGAAGTTAGGAAGGTTAAAGAGGTAAGGAAGAGTACATTCACTTCAGAATGTCTTATTGTAAATAAACCTCAATGTACATTTTCAAGAAGTCCGAATATTTATCAGGCAAATTCATGAACTTTGGCACATTGCAGTTTATTGCTTTGGGCAAAGCTTTCACCATTTGCGAGGGGTTGATATCGATGACCTGTTTCTGTGGGTCAAGGGTCAAGGCTAAGAGCAATAATAATATAGACGTCAAATTCAATACTACTATATAGGTAATCACTTCGAGGTCATCTCAAAGTATGACGTAATAGTTTACATAATATTATGACGTAACTAAGATGCAAACCATCCTGTTAATACTGTTCTGAATGAGGGAAACTATATCGAATCGCGAGGAGGACATATCGAGGAAGGACGAGGTCAAGTGAAGTGCGTTGTTGGAAGTACGACCTCCGGAGTGCTTCAGGCCCAGGTGGGAGACCAGATCAGAGAATTGCCACTTATGTAACGGGAGGATTGTCATAAAACCGCTACCGTTATTAAAATCATTGTTAAAGAACATAATTTTTACAATTTTATTCTTCGAAAATGTAAACTATATTTTTTAAGCGAAGGTAAATTTAATGAATTTGATAGCGAATTTAATGAATATGAATTAGTTTTATTAATAACGGAACTGACCTCCGATGGTATGGGAGTGCCGTACAATTGACATTTTATAATGACCGCGTGGCGCAGGAAATTAATCGCGTGGTTATCGATGTAGGAGGCTAGGTGGAGTTCTTCATAAGATGGACCATAGTGCAAAGCCAGAGCACTCGCCTGTAGTGTGAGGATCATGTAGTGTAATCATGTAATCATATGTTTAATGACACGTGTAATGGTAATGACATAATAGTGACATAATTATAATGGCAAAACGACAAATTGTAAAAAATACATTTTGATGGATTTCACAATATTCCATATTCACGACATTATTAAACATTGAATTCATTTTATAATAGTAAATTATAATGACAAGATAGATTTGCCAACACAAACACATATTGACGTACACAATACCTATTATTACTAACTCATAGCTGAACTATTGTTAAATACATTTACATCTATAGATGAAGAGGACTATTATAAATTTTGACTAGAATTTAATAAATAAAATAGTTATTAACTAATTTAAGATTGGCAATATTTATAAGTGGATATCAGTTAGCTTATTAATTAAATATCAGTTAGCTTATTAATTAAATATCAGTTAGCTTATTAACTAAATATCAGTTAGCTTATTAACTAAATATCAGTTAGCTTATTAACTAAATATCAGTTAGCTTATTAACTAAATATCAGTTAGCTTATTAACTAAATATCAGTTAGCTTATTAACTAAATATCAGTTAGCTTATTAACTAAATATCAGTTAGCTTATTAATTAAATATCAGTTAGCTTATTAACTAAATATCAATTAGCTTATTAACTAAATATCAGTTAGCTTATTAATTAAATATCAGTTAGCTTATTAACTAAATATCAGTTAGCTTATTAACTAAATATCAGTTAGCTTATTAACTAAATATCAGTTAGCTTATTAACTAAATATCAGTTAGCTTATTAACTAAATATCAGTTAGCTTATTAACTAAATATCAGTTAGCTTATTAACTAAATATCAGTTAGCTTATTAACTAAATATCAGTTAGCTTATTAATTAAATATCAGTTAGCTTATTAACTAAATATCAGTTAGCTTATTAACTAAATATCAGTTAGCTTATTAACTAAATATCAGTTAGCTTATTAACTAAATATCAGTTAGCTTATTAACTAAATATCAGTTAGCTTATTAATTAAATATCAGTTAGCTTATTAACTAAATATCAGTTAGCTTATTAACTAAATATCAGTTAGCTTATTAACTAAATATCAGTTAGCTTATTAACTAAATATCAGTTAGCTTATTAACTAAATATCAGTTAGCTTATTAATTAAATATCAGTTAGCTTATTAACTAAATATCAATTAGCTTATTAACTAAATATCAGTTAGCTTATTAATTAAATATCAGTTAGCTTATTAACTAAATATCAGTTAGCTTATTAACTAAATATCAGTTAGCTTATTAACTAAATATCAGTTAGCTTATTAACTAAATATCAATTAGCTTATTAACTAAATATCAATTAGCTTATTAATTAAATATCAGTTAGCTTATTAACTAAATATCAGTTAGCTTATTAACTAAATATCAGTTAGCTTATTAACTAAATATCAGTTAGCTTATTAACTAAATATCAATTAGCTTATTAACTAAATATCAATTAGCTTATTAATTAAATATCAGTTAGCTTATTAACTAAATATCAGTTAGCTTATTAACTAAATATCAGTTAGCTTATTAACTAAATATCAGTTAGCTTATTAACTAAATATCAGTTAGCTTATTAATTAAATATCAGTTAGCTTATTAATTAAATATCAGTTAGCTTATTAACTAAATATCAATTAGCTTATTAATTAAATATCAGTTAGCTTATTAACTAAATATCAGTTAGCTTATTAACTAAATATCAGTTAGCTTATTAATTAAATATCAGTTAGCTTATTAACTAAATATCAGTTAGCTTATTAACTAAATATCAGTTAGCTTATTAATTAAATATCAGTTAGCTTATTAACTAAATATCAGTTAGCTTATTAACTAAATATCAGTTAGCTTATTAACTAAATATCAGTTAGCTTATTAACTAAATATCAGTTAGCTTATTAACTAAATATCAGTTAGCTTACTAACTAAATATCAGTTAGCTTATTAACTAAATATCAGTTAGCTTATTAACTAAATATCAATTAGCTTATTAATTAAATATCAGTTAGCTTATTAACTAAATATCAATTAGCTTATTAATTAAATATCAGTTAGCTTATTAACTAAATATCAGTTAGCTTATTAACTAAATATCAGTTAGCTTATTAACTAAATATCAGTTAGCTTATTAACTAAATATCAGTTAGCTTATTAACTAAATATCAGTTAGCTTATTAACTAAATATCAGTTAGCTTATTAACTAAATATCAGTTAGCTTATTAACTAAATATCAGTTAGCTTATTAACTAAATATCAGTTAGCTTATTAACTAAATATCAGTTAGCTTATTAACTAAATATCAGTTAGCTTATTAACTAAATATCAGTTAGCTTATTAACTAAATATCAGTTAGCTTATTAACTAAATATCAGTTAGCTTATTAACTAAATATCAGTTAGCTTATTAACTAAATATCAGTTAGCTTATTAACTAAATATCAGTTAGCTTATTAACTAAATATCAGTTAGCTTATTAACTAAATATCAGTTAGCTTATTAATTAAATATCAGTTAGCTTATTAACTAAATATCAGTTAGCTAATGGTCAATTAGTCTCTATTAATAGCTGTCAATACTAATTAGTCTCTATTAATAGCTGTCAGTACTAATTAGTCTCCATTAATAGCTGTCAGTACTAATTAGTCTCTATTAATAGCTGTCAGTACTAATTAATCTCCATTAATAGCTGTCAATACTAATTAGTCTCCATTAATAGCTGTCAATACTAATTAGTCTACATTAATAGCTATCAGTACTAATTAGTCTACATTAATAGCTGTCAATACTAATTAGTCTCCATTAATAGCTGTCAATACTAATTAGTCTCCATTAATAGCTGTCAGTACTAATTAGTCTACATTAATAGCTGTCAATACTAATTAGTCTCCATTAATAGCTGTCAATACTAATTAGTCTCCATTAATAGCTGTCAGTACTAATTAATCTCCATTAATAGCTGTCAATACTAATTAGTCTCTATTAATAGCTGTCAGTACTAATTAGTCTCCATTAATAGCTGTCAGTACTAATTAGTTGACATTCAGCTAATTACAAACTGTCAAATGAGATTCGCTGGCATCTGTCAATTTAGACAATATCTTCGTCTCTTCGTTTACTGTATTATTTGCATTCTACGATATTGAATAGTAGTTAGTATTACTCAAGTACTGGAGTAATGGAGTAATATTAATAATAAGTATCTCTCTTTGCAAGATAATGTAATTTAATTTTCTATTACTATATTAAAGTACCATGTATCTCAGATACCAAACAAATAGATTAGTAAATGTAAGATAAAACTATAGATATAGATAAAGATATGGCTATAGACATATAGATATAGATATGGCTATAGACATATAGATAAAGATATGGCTATAGACATATAGATATAGATATGGCTATAGACATATAGATAAAGATATGGCTATAGACATATAGATATAGATATGGCTATAGACATATAGATATAGATATGGCTATAGACATATAGATTAATATAAAGATATTAAGGAGATTATTAAATAGATATTTTTAGGTACATTTTTATAAATAAAATTCGATGAAACAAGATTTTCAAAGTAAAAAAGAAATAAAAAGTGAATAAATTGTAAACCCAAGCATAGCTTCTCATGCTGTAGATGTAATGTTCATTGGCGTTGAAGTAGTAGAGACACAAAGCTTGCAAATAGTCGATGCGAAGCAAACGGAACACCAAATGACCGAATAATTCTACTCAAGAGATCAATAATATGTTAAACTTGCGAATTGAAATTTAAACCCAAACTTAATGGAAAGGTTCAGACGATGAAATAGTGATTTAACTTAATATCGGAAATTAATTTATTAATATCAATAACTAATATAATAACATTTTAGATGAAATACTCGGAGAAAGTTAATAAAACTAGACTCGGGTATAAAAGAAATGATTTTTAGAAATATTGCGTTATTAAGAAACCCTTTACTAAGAAATTCTTTATATCTAATATTCTTACTATAAATATCCTTTTGTTATAGAAATAAATTCATTTGTTCAATCTGATATTAACCTTGTGAAATGGGACGATTAAAGCAAGAAATAAATCTAATACACCTCTCTGTGGAGCTTAACTCCAATGTACTAAGTTCCCTGCATAGAGACCCGAGGTTAGCGTGGGAATATCGATAGGTTATAATGAGGTCGAAAGGTCATAAGAACATCGAGAAGTTATAATGAGGTCGAAAGGTCATAAGAACATCGAGAAGTTATAATGAGGTCGAAAGGTCATAAGAACATCGAGAAGTTATAATGAGGTCGAAAGGTTATAAGAACATCGAGAAGTTATAATGAGGTCGAAAGGTCATAAGAACATTGAGAAGTTATAATGAGGTCGAAAGGTCATGGTGGCACTCCACCAGATTATTATTAATTATTATGGTTTTTGCATATCGTTAAGTCGGAGTGATGTTAGAGTTGAAGTTAGAAAAATGCGTTAAAAAGGTCACAATAGTTAGATGGTAACACTTAGATGGTAACACTATTAGATGGTAACATTATTAGATGGTAACACTATTAGATGGCAACACTATTAGATGGCAACATTATTAGATGGTAACACTATTAGATGGTAACATTATTAGATGGTAACACTATTAGATGGTAACATTATTAGATGGTAACACTATTAGATGGCAACACTATTAGATGGTAACATTATTAGATGGTAACATTATTAGATGGTAACACTATTAGATGGCAACACTATTAGATGGTAACATTATTAGATGGTAACACTATTAGATGGTAACATTATTAGATGGTAACATTATTAGATGGTAACACTATTAGATGGTAACACTATTAGATGGTAACACTATTAGATGGTAACACTATTAGATGGTAACACTATTAGATGGTAACACTATTAGATGGTAACACTATTAGATGGTAACACTATTAGATGGCAACGTTATTAGATGGCAACGTTATTAGATGGTAACACTATTAGATGGTAACACTATTAGATGGTAACACTATTAGATGGTAACACTATTAGATGGCAACGTTATTAGATGGCAACGTTATTAGATGGTAACACTATTAGATGGTAACACTATTAGATGGTAACATTATTAGATGGTAACACTATTAGATGGTAACACTATTAGATGGTAACACTATTAGATGGCAACGTTATTAGATGGCAACGTTATTAGATGGTAACACTATTAGATGGTAACACTATTAGATGGTAACATTATTAGATGGTAACACTATTAGATGGTAACACTATTAGATGGTAACATTATTAGATGGTAACACTATTAGATGGCAACACTATTAGATGGTAACACTATTAGATGGTAACATTATTAGATGGTAACATTATTAGATGGTAACACTATTAGATGGTAACACTATTAGATGGTAACACTATTAGATGGTAACGTTATTAGATGGTAACATTATTAGATGGTAACATTATTAGATGGTAACGTTATTAGATGGTAACATTATTAGATGGCAACACTATTAGATGGTAACATTATTAGATGGTAACACTATTAGATGGTAACACTATTAGATGGTAACACTATTAGATGGTAACATTATTAGATGGCAACACTATTAGATGGTAACGTTATTAGATGGTAACATTATTAGATGGTAACATTATTAGATGGTAACGTTATTAGATGGTAACATTATTAGATGGTAACATTATTAGATGGTAACATTATTAGATGGCAACACTATTAGATGGTAACACTATTAGATGGTAACATTATTAGATGGTAACATTATTAGATGGTAACATTATTAGATGGTAACGTTATTAGATGGTAACATTATTAGATGGTAACATTATTAGATGGAAACATTATTAGATGGTAACACTATTAGATGGTAACATTATTAGATGGTAACATTATTAGATGGTAACATTATTAGATGGTAACACTATTAGATGGTAACATTATTAGATGGTAACATTATTAGATGGTAACACTATTAGATGGTAACATTATTAGATGGTAACATTATTAGATGGTAACACTATTAGATGGTAACACTATTAGATGGTAACACTATTAGATGGTAACACTATTAGATGGTAACGTTATTAGATGGTAACATTATTAGATGGTAACATTATTAGATGGTAACGTTATTAGATGGTAACATTATTAGATGGCAACACTATTAGATGGTAACATTATTAGATGGTAACACTATTAGATGGTAACACTATTAGATGGTAACATTATTAGATGGCAACACTATTAGATGGTAACGTTATTAGATGGTAACATTATTAGATGGTAACATTATTAGATGGTAACGTTATTAGATGGTAACATTATTAGATGGTAACATTATTAGATGGTAACATTATTAGATGGCAACACTATTAGATGGTAACACTATTAGATGGTAACATTATTAGATGGTAACATTATTAGATGGTAACATTATTAGATGGTAACGTTATTAGATGGTAACATTATTAGATGGTAACATTATTAGATGGTAACACTATTAGATGGTAACATTATTAGATGGAAACCTTTTCTTTGTGTCCCTGGTTTTTAAAATACCAACAATATTTTGCCAAACGAATTTCTGTTGTGCAACGCAATTGCGAAATGCGCTGAAAGGCTCTTTTTTCTTGTTCAACAGCAATAAATCTGGGGGCGAATAAGCTTTGTTAGAGGATGAAACGAGATGCTACTATCTCATTATCTCATTGAGAGAGAGTTTTAGTAGGAGATCGCATCCCAAGCAACCAGACGATGTAACTATTATACAATAGTATATCATTATTTGAAATAAATATAAAATTAATACATAAAGTGAATAAAATATATTTTCACTTTTATGGATGCTTTCTTGAGATATTTCATATACGAAAGAACGAATGCACCGTTTTACATAATAAGATATAATACTGACCGAGACAATTGGTCTTTCTGTCACCCCTTTCTCTAATATTGTTCGCATACAGGTACCCTTCAAGTTCTACGAAGTGACTACAACGAAATGTTTGAATTAGTCTCATCTTTTTAAATGCGTGGCAGATATCAAACATTCTCTATTTAGAAAGTGTAAATGAACTTTGAAACGAGTTAACTTCGAGGTGAGTTAATAAACTAAAAGAGAAATGTAAATGAACTGAAATGTAAATAAAAACAAACACTAATGAATCAATGATGTGATCAAAAATATCAAGGCACCATAATTCCAAAGGCTTTAAGACTTCTCTCTGCGGGGATAATTTGAATTGCACTAGAATAAACTAGAATAAACTAGAATAAACTAGAATAAATTAGAATAAACTAGAATAAACTAGAATTATGTTGTAATGGATCAAAAATTTAAATATTATAATTGAGATTTAAAATAAATAGGATCTGAAAAAAATTGATAATATAACATAAAGAGTAAAAAAGAATATTAGGAAGGGAACATCAAATATCGGAGTTTAGAGGGAATAAAGGAGAAGAGATAGTTAGGGAGATTATTAGGGAAATCGAAGATGAGAGGTAAGCCAGGGAATATTATAACTTGTTTCACGATCAGCATGCGAAAAATGTTGAGGTCCGATGATATTTCTGTATTAAATTCAGATGAACGTTGTTGTTGTAAAGGGCATTTGTAGTTCATTGAGGGGATAGATATTATGGTATTGCACACTTGTCTGCAAACTGGACAATTGGTCAAGTTCGAAAATTTAAATTGTTCAATGTTTTCCTGTAAGGGAGGTAAGAATATAAGGAGGTGTTGAGAAGGAGGTATTGTAGGGGAGGAGGTTTTGTAGGGGAGGAGGTTTTGTAGGGGAGGAGTTATTGTAGGGGAGGAGTTATTGTAGGGGAGGAGTTATTGTAGGGGAGGAGTTATTGTAGGGGAGGAGTTATTGTAGGGGAGGAGTTATTGTAGGGGAGGAGGTTTTGTAGGGGAGGAGGTATTGTAGGGGAGGAGGTTTTGTAGGGGAGGAGGTTTTGTAGGGGAGGAGTTATTGTAGGGGAGGAGGTTTTGTAGGGGAGGAGGTTTTGTAGGGGAGGAGTTATTGTAGGGGAGGAGTTATTGTAGGGGAGGAGTTATTGTAGGGGAGGAGTTATTGTAGGGGAGGAGTTATTGTAGGGGAGGAGGTTTTGTAGGGGAGGAGGTATTGTAGGGGAGGAGGTTTTGTAGGGGAGGAGATTTTGTAGGGGAGGAGGTTTTGTAGGGGAGGAGGTTTTGTAGGGGAGGAGTTATTGTAGGGGAGGAGGTTTTGTAGGGGAGGAGTTATTGTAGGGGAGGAGTTATTGTAGGGGAGGAGTTATTGTAGGGGAGGAGTTATTGTAGGGGAGGAGTTATTGTAGGGGAGGAGTTATTGTAGGGGAGGAGGTTTTGTAGGGGAGGAGGTATTGTAGGGGAGGAGGTTTTGTAGGGGAGGAGATTTTGTAGGGGAGGAGGTTTTGTAGGGGAGGAGGTTTTGTAGGGGAGGAGTTATTGTAGGGGAGGAGGTTTTGTAGGGGAGGAGTTATTGTAGGGGAGGGGGTATTATAGGGGAGGAGGTATTGTAGGGGAGGGGGATTTGTAGGGGAGGGGGATTTGTAGGGGAGGGGGTTTTATAGGGGAGGAGGTATTGTAGGGGAGGAGGTATTGTAGGGGATATAGAGGATATGTGCGAATATGTAGATAATGTAAGGATTTAGTAAGGGCGTGATTAAATGTATTATAAAAAAGTAGTTTGCCGGTGACCCTGTGACCTACTGACCTCATCAATGCCGAACCAGCGCATTATGCAAAAGAGATGAACAATATGTCCACAGCTCTTAGATATGTAACGGTGCTGACGTTGGTTCGGCTCCCCACCACTCAGTAACAATGGTAACTACAAGTAATGACGGCAATGATGAGAGGGACAGAAATATGCGATATTGCTATGGATATACGAACAATTAACTCTAAGGAAAGATATGATATTGTTAACACTATGACTTAGTCTATTAACTCTGAGTACTTAGTCTATTAACTCAAAGTAATACTATGTACTTACTCTATTAACACTATGTACTTACTCTATAAATACTATGTACTTAGTCTATTAACTCTGAGTACTTAGTCTATTAATTTAAAGTACTTAATCTATAAACACTATATACATAGTTTATTAATACCGTGTACTTAATCTATTAACACTATATACTCTGAGTACTTAATATATTAGCATTATGTACTAAGTCTATTATCTCTGAATACTTAGTCTATTAACTAAAAGTTCTTATTCAATTAACACTATGTACTTAGTCTATTAACACTATGTACTTAGTATATTAACTCTGAGTACTTAGACTATTAACTCTGTGTACTTAATCTATTAACACTATGAATTATTCGATTAACTCTGAGTACTTAATCTATTAACACTATGTACTCATTCTATTAACTCTGAGTACTTAGTCTATTAACTCAAAGTAACACTATGAACTTAATCTATTAACACTTTGTATTTACTCTATTAACACTTTGTACTTACTCTATTAATACTATGTACTTAGTTTATTAACTCAAAGTACTTAATCTATTAACACTATGTACTTAGTCTATTAACTCTGAGTACTTAGTCTATTAACTTAAAGCACTTAATCTATTAACACTATGTACTTAGTATATTAACTCAGAGTACTTAATCTATTAACACTATATACTTAGTATATTAACTCAGAGTACTTAATCTATTAAAACTATATACTTAGTCTATTAATTCAAGTACTTAATCTATTAACACTATATACTTAGTCTATTAACCCTTTAATAACGTAAATATGCACTTTTGTACAGGATTTAAAATTTTATATTCACTTCTGACAACCAACCTCATATTTGTACGAAGGACAAAACTTTTCTTCTGAATCTTTGAAAAATTCGAGTACTAAAAGAAGATTATATAATGATTGTGGTAATACAATGGTTGTGATAGTGTATTATTGTGAACCAGTGCAGTTATGGGCCAGTAGTTATATTTGGTGAGTATTTAAGATTGTATTGATAATTATTTGTTGTTAAAGGTTATTATAAATCATTTACTATGATTAGTGATTGGTTTTAACCTTTACTTTTATGAGAAAATGCTGGTATACATAATTTCTTGTCAGAAGATAATTTAAGTAGACAGATGGCGCACTCCTTCTCCTCCTCCTCCTCCTCAACTACTTGCTCCTCAACTACTTCCTCCTCCGTTACTTGGCCCTCAACTACTTGCTCCTCCGTTACTTGTTCTTCCACTACTTGATCCTCAACTACTTGCTCCACCACTACTTGCCCCTCAACTACTTGCTCATCCACTACTTGCTCCTCAACTACTTGCTCCTCCGTTACTTGTTCTTCAACTACTTGCTCCTCAACTACTTGCTCCTCAACTACTTGATCCCATACTATTTCCCCTTCCGTTACTTCCTCCTCCGTTACTTCCTCTTCCGTTACTTGCCCCTCCCCTACTATTTCCCCCTCCGTTACTTCCTCATCCGTTACTTCCTCATCCGTTACTTCCTCTTCCGTTACTTCCTCCTCCGTTACTTCCTCCTCCGTTACTTCCTCATCCGTTACTTCCTCCTCCGTTACTTCCTCTTCCGTTACTTGCCCCTCCCCTACTATTTCCCGCTCCGTTACTTCCTCATCCGTTACTTCCTCCTCCGTTACTTGCCCCTCCCCTACTATTTCCCGCTCCGTTACTTCCTCATCCGTTACTTCCTCATCCGTTACTTCCTCATCCGTTACTTCCTCATCCGTTACTTCCTCATCCGTTACTTCCTCCTCCGTTACTTCCTCTTCCGTTACTTGCCCCTCCCCTACTATTTGCTCCTCAGTTACTTCCTCCAAATTCAAAACTTCCCTCGCAGTTACCAAAACTCTCTCATTAGAAATATCCATCTCGGCCTCACTAGAATCTACACTTGAAAGGTCACTTGGTCGGTCTTTACGGGAAGAAGATTTGGTGCGTTGTGGAGGATTTTCTCTGGAATACTGAGTATGTCTCCTTATGAAATATATAGGTTTGTAAATATAGTTATAACAGAAAAAGAGAGATGTGATTATTTAATAACATGTTGAAATTAAAACTAATAACTTAAGTTATACAATTTTCAATATAAAAAAAATTCTATGTAATATATAATAATGAAATCATCTCCATTATTTGCGGAAAATGTTACTTAATTATAAAATATTATGTAAATAGCTGTTCGAAAGTGCATAACAATTATACATCATGATTACTAAACTAATTTGTATATAGCAAATAATATAATATAATATATTAAATAATAAAAATATATGATCTTAATCTAATCACTAAATTAGAAGTATTCTTACACTACGCTCTTGCTTACACTACGCTATTGCTTACACTACAATATTGCTTACACTACACTATTGCTTACACTACACTATTGCTTACACTACACTATTGCTTATACTACACTATTGCTTACACTACACTATTGCTTACACTACACTATTGCTTACAGTACAATATTGCTTACACTACACTATTGCTTACACTACAATATTAATTACACTACACTATTGCTTACACTACACTATTGCTTACAGTACAATATTGCTTACACTACACTATTGCTTACACTACACTATTGCTTACATTACACTATTACTTACACTACACTATTGCTTATAGTACAATATTGCTTACACTACACTATTGCTTACACTACACTATTGCTTACACTACAATATTGCTTACACTACACTATTGCTTACACTACACTATTGCTTACACTACACTATTGCTTACACTACACTATTGCTTACACTACACTATTGCTTACAGTACAATATTGCTTACACTACACTATTGCTTACACTACAATATTAATTACACTACACTATTGCTTACACTACACTATTGCTTACAGTACAATATTGCTTACACTACACTATTGCTTACACTACACTATTGCTTACATTACACTATTACTTACACTACACTATTGCTTATAGTACAATATTGCTTACACTACACTATTGCTTACACTACACTATTGCTTACACTACACTATTGCTTACACAACAATATTACTTACATTACACTATTGCTTACACTACACTATTGCTTACACTACACTATTGCTTACACTACACTATTGCTTACACTACACTATAGCTTACACTACACTATTGCTTACATTACACTATTATTTACAGTAAAATATTACTTACACTACACTATTGCTTACATTACACTATTGCTTACACTACACTATTGCTTACGCTACACTATAGCTTACACTACACTATTGCTTACATTACACTATTATTTACAGTAAAATATTGCTTACACTACACTATTGCTTACATTACACTATTGCTTACACTACACTATTGCTTACAGTAAAATATTGCTTACACTACACTATTGCTTACACTACACTATTGCTTACACTACACTATTATTTACACTACACTATTATTTACACTACGCTATTGCTTACATTACACTATTGCTTACACTACGCTATTGCTTACATTACACTATTGCTTACACTACACTATTGCTTACACTACACTATTGCTTACACTACACTATTGCTTACACTACACTATTGCTTACACTACACTATATTATTGCTTACACTACACTATTGCTTACACTACACTATTGCTTACACTACACTATTGCTTACACTACACTATTGCTTACACTACACTATTGCTTACACTACACTATTGCGTACAGTACAATATTGCTTACACTATATTATTGCTTACACTATATTATTGCTTACACTACACTATTGCTTACACTACACTATTGCTTACACTACACTATAGCTTACACTACACTATTGCTTACATTACACTATTATTTACACTACACTATTGCTTACACTACACTATAGCTTACACTACACTATTGCTTACATTACACTATTATTTACACTACACTATTGCTTACACTACACTATTGCTTACACTACACTATTGCTTACACTACACTATTGCTTACACTACACTATTGCTTACACTACACTATTGCTTACACTACACTATTGCTTACATTACACTATTGCTTACATTACACTATTGCTTACACTACACTATTGCTTACATTACACTATAGCTTACACTACACTATTGCTTACACTACACTATAGCTTACACTACACTATTGCTTACATTACACTATTATTTACACTACACTATTGCTTACACTACACTATTGCTTACACTACACTATAGCTTACACTACACTATTGCTTACAGTACACTCTTGCTTACACTACACTATTGCTTACACTACACTATTGCTTACACTACACTATTGCTTACACTACACTATTACTTACACTACACTATTGCTTACACTACACTATTGCTTACACCACACTATTGCTTACATTACACTATTGCTTACACTACACTATTGCTTACAGTAAAATATTGCTTACACTACACTATTGCTTACACTACACTATTGCTTACACTACACTATTATTTACACTACACTATTGCTTACACTACACTATTGCTTACATTACACTATTGCTTACACTACACTATTGCTTACACTACACTATAGCTTACACTACACTATTGCTTACACTACACTATTGCTTACACTACACTATTGCTTACACTACACTATTGCTTACACTACACTATAGCTTACACTACACTATTGCTTACAGTACAATATTGCTTACACTACACTATTGCTTACACTATACTATGGCTTACACTACACTATTGCTTACACTACACTATTGCTTACACTACACTCTTGCTTACACTACACTACACTATTACTTACACTACACTATTGCTTACACTACAATATACTATTGCTTACACTACACTATAGCTTACACTACAATATTAATTATACTACACTATTGCTAATACTACACTATTGCTTACACTACAATATTGCTTACACTACACTATTGCTTACACTACACTATTGCTTACACTACACTATTGCTTAAACTAAACTATTGCTTACACTACACTACACTATAGCTTACAGTACAATATTGCTTACACTACACTATTGCTTACACTACACTATTGCTTACACTACACTATTGCTTACACTACACTATTGCTTACACTACACTATTGCTTACACTACACTATTGCTTACACTACACTATTATTTACACTACACTATTGCTTACATTACACTATTGCTTACATTACACTATTGCTTACACTACACTATTGCTTACACTACACTATAGCTTACACTACACTATTGCTTACATTACACTATTATTTACACTACACTATTGCTTACACTACACTATTGCTTACACTACACTATAGCTTACACTACACTATTGCTTACAGTACAATATTGCTTACACTACACTATTGCTTACACTATACTATGGCTTACACTACACTATTGCTTACACTACACTATTGCTTATACTACACTATTGCTTACACTACACTATTGCTTACAGTACAATATTGCTTACAGTACAATATTGCTTACACTACACTATTGCTTACACTATACTATTGCTTACACTACACTATTGCTTACATTACACTATTATTTACACTACACTATTGCTTACACTACACTATAGCTTACACTACACTATTGCTTACATTACACTATTATTTACACTACACTATTGCTTACACTACACTATTGCTTACACTACACTATTGCTTACATTACACTATTATTTACACTACACTATTGCTTACACTACACTATTGCTTACACTACACTATAGCTTACACTACACTATTGCTTACACTACACTATTGCTTACACTATACTATTGCGTACATTACACTATTGCTTACACTACACTATTGCTTACAGTACAATATTGCTTACACAACACTATTGCTTACACTACACTATTGCTTACACTACACTATTGCTTACACTATACTATTATTTACACTACACTATTGCTTACACTACACTATTGCTTACAGTACAATATTGCTTACACTACACTATTGCTTACACTACACTATTGCTTACACTACACTATTGCTTACACTACACTAATGCTTACACTACACTATTGCTTACACTACACTATTGCTTACCCTACATTATTGCTTACACTACACTATTGCTTTAACTAAACTATTGCTTACACTACACTACACTATAGCTTACACTACACTATTGCTTACCCTACACTATTGCTTACACTACACTATTGCTTAAACTAAACTATTGCTTACACTACACTACACTATAGCTTACACTACACTATTGCTTACACTACACTCTTGCTTACACTACACTCTTGCTTACACTACAATATTGCTTACACTACACTATTGCTTACACTACACTATTGCTTACACTATACTATGGCTTACACTACACTATTGCTTACACTACACTATTGCTTACACTACACTCTTGCTTACACTACACTATACTATTGCTTACACTACACTATAGCTTACACTACAATATTAATTATACTACACTATTGCTAATACTACACTATTGCTTACACTACAATATTGCTTACACTACACTATTGCTTACACTACACTATTGCTTATACTACACTATACTATTGCTTACACTACACTATTGCTTAAATTACACTATTATTGACACTACACTATTATTTACACTACACTATTGCTTACACTACACTATAGCTTACACTACACTATTGCTTACAGTACACTCTTGCTTACACTACACTATTGCTTACACTACACTATTGCTTACACTACACTATTGCTTACACTACACTATTGCTTACATTACACTATTGCTTACACTACACTATTGCTTACATTACACTATAGCTTACACTACACTATTGCTTACACTACACTATTGCTTACACTACACTATAGCTTACACTACACTATTGCTTACATTACACTATTATTTACACTACACTATTGCTTACACTACACTATTGCTTACACTACACTATTGCTTACACTACACTATTGCTTACACTACACTATTACTTACACTACACTATTGCTTACACTATACTATTGCTTACACCACACTATTGCTTACATTACACTATTGCTTACATTACACTATTATTTACACTATACTATTGCTTACACTACACTATAGCTTACACTACACTATAGCTTACACTACACTATTATTTACACTACACTATTGCTTACAGTAAAATATTGCTTACACTACACTATTGCTTACACTACACTATTGCTTACACTACACTATTATTTACACTACACTATTATTTACACTACACTATTGCTTACACTACACTATTGCTTACACTACACTATTGCTTACACTACACTATAGCTTACACTACACTATTGCTTACATTACACTATTATTTACACTACACTATTGCTTACACTACACTATTGCTTACACTACACTATAGCTTATACTACGCTATTGCTTACAGTACAATATTGCTTACACTACACTATTGCTTACACTACACTATTGCTTACACTATACTATGGCTTACACTACACTATTGCTTACACTACACTATTGCTTACACTACACTCTTGCTTACACTACACTATTGCTTACACTACACTATTACTTACACTACACTATTACTTACACTACACTATTATTTACACTACACTATAGCTTACACTACACTATTGCTTACACTACACTATTGCTTACACTACACTATTGCTTACACTACACTATTGCTTACACTACACTATTGCTTACACTACACTATTGCTTACCCTACACTATTGCTTACACTACACTATTGCTTAAACTAAACTATTGCTTACACTACACTATACTATTGCTTACAGTACAATATTGCTTACAATACACTAGTTCTTACACTATACTATTGCTTACACTACACTATTGCTTACACTACACTATTGCTTACACTACACTATAGCTTACACTACACTATTGCTTACATTACACTATTATTTACACTACACTATTGCTTACACTACACTATTGCTTACACTACTCTATAGCTTACACTACACTATTGCTTACACTACACTATTGCTTACACTACACTATTGCTTACACTACACTATTGCTTACACTACACTATTACTTACACTACACTATTGCTTACACTACACTATTGCTTACACCACACTATTGCTTACACTACACTATTGCTTACACTACACTATTGCTTACACTACACTATTGCTTACACCACACTATTGCTTACACTACAATATTGCTTACACTACACTATTGCTTACAGTAAAATATTGCTTACACTACACTATTGCTTACACTACACTATTGCTTACACCACACTATTGCTTACACTACAATATTGCTTACACTACACTATTGCTTACAGTAAAATATTGCTTACACTACACTATTGCTTACACTACACTATTGCTTACACTACACTATTGCTTACACTACACTATTGCTTACACTACAATATTGCTTACACTACACTAGTGCTTACACTACACTATTGCTTACACTACAATATTGCTTACACTACACTATTGCTTACACTACACTATTATTTACACTACACTATTATTTACACTACACTATTGCTTACACTACACTATTATTTACACTACACTATTATTTACACTACACTATTGCTTACACTACACTATAGCTTACACTACACTATTGCTTACAGTACAATATTGCTTACACTACACTATTGCTTACACTACACTATTGCTTACACTATACTATGGCTTACACTACACTATTGCTTACACTACACTATTGCTTACACTACACTATTGCTTACACTACACTCTTGCTTACACTACACTATTGCTTACACTACACTATTACTTACACTACACTATTGCTTACACTACAATATTGCTTACACTACACTATTGCTTACACTACACTATTGCTTACACTACACTATTGCTTACACTACAATATTGCTTACACTACACTATTGCTTATAGTACAATATTACTTACACTACAATATTGCTTACATTACACTATACTATTGCTTACACTACACTATAGCTTACACTACAATATTAATTATACTACACTATTGCTAATACTACACTATTGCTTACACTACAATATTGCTTACACTACACTATTGCTTACACTACAATATTGCTTACACTACAATATTGCTTACACTACACTATTGCTTACACTACACTATTGCTTACACTACACTATTGCTTACACTACACTATTGCTTACACTACACTATTGCTTACACTACAATATTGCTTACACTACACTATTGCTTACACTACAATATTGCTTACACTACACTATTGCTTACACTACACTATTGCTTACACTACACTATTGCTTACACTACACTATAGCTTACACTACACTATTGCTTACAGTACAATATTGCTTACACTATATTATTGCTTACACTACACTATTGCTTACACTACACTATTGCTTACACTACACTATAGCTTACACTACACTATTGCTTACAGTACAATATTGCTTACACTACACTATTGCTTACACTACACTATTGCTTACACTACACTATAGCTTACAGTACAATATTGCTTACACTACACTATTGCTTACACTACACTATTGCTTACACTACACTATTGCTTACACTACACTATTGCTTACACTACACTATTACTTACACTACACTATTGCTTACACTACACTATTGCTTACACTACACTATTGCTTACACTACACTATTGCTTACACTACACTATTGCTTACACTACAATATTGCTTACACTACACTATTGCTTATAGTACAATATTACTTACACTACAATATTGCTTACATTACACTATACTATTGCTTACATTACACTATTGCTTACATTACAATATTGCTTACATTACACTATTGTTTACACTACACTATTGCTTACACTACACTATTACTTACACTACACTATTACTTACACTACACTATAGCTTACACTACAATATTAATTATACTACACTATTGCTAATACTACACTATTGCTTACACTACAATATTGCTTACACTACACTATGGCTTACACTACAATATTGCTTACACTACACTATTGCTTACACTATACTATTGCTTACACTATACTCTTGCTTACACTACACTATTACTTACACTACACTATTGCTTACACTACACTATTGCTTACACTACACTATTGCTAATACTACACTATTGCTTACACTACAATATTGCTTACACTACACTATTGCTTACACTACACTATGGCTTACACTACACTATTGCTTACACTACACTATTGCTTACACTACACTCTTGCTTACACTACACTCTTGCTTACACTACACTATTGCTTACACTACACTATTGCGTACATTACACTATTGCTTACACTACACTATTGCTTACAGTACAATATTGCTTACACAACACTATTGCTTACACTACACTATTGCTTACACTACACTATTGCTTACACTACACTATTGCTTACACTATACTATTATTTACACTACAATATTGCTTACACTACACTATTGCTTACACTACACTATTGCTTACACTATACTATGGCTTACACTACACTATTGCTTACACTACACTATTGCTTACACTACACTATTGCTTACACTACACTCTTGCTTACACTACACTATTGCTTACACTACACTATTACTTACACTACACTATTGCTTACACTACACTATTGCTTACAGTAAAATATTGCTTACACTACACTATTGCTTACACTACGCTATTGCTTACACTACAATATTGCTTACAGTACAATATTACTTACACTACAATATTGCTTACATTACACTATTGCTTACACTACACTATTGCTTACACTACAATATTATTTACACTACACTATTGCTTACATTACACTATTGCTTACACTACACTATTGCTTACAGTAAAATATTGCTTACACTACACTATTGCTTACACTACGCTATTGCTTACACTACAATATTGCTTACAGTACAATATTACTTACACTACAATATTGCTTACATTACACTATTGCTTACACTACACTATTGCTTACACTACAATATTACTTACACTACAATATTGCTTACATTACACTATTGCTTACACTACACTATTGCTTACACTACACTATTATTTACACTACACTATTATTTACACTACACTATTGCTTACACTACACTATTGCTTACACTACACTATTGATTACACTACACTATAGCTTACACTACACTATTGCTTACATTACACTATTATTTACACTACACTATTGCTTACACTACACTATTGCTTACACTACACTATAGCTTACACTACGCTATTGCTTACACTACACTATTGCTTACACTACACTATTGCTTACACTATACTATGGCTTACACTACACTATTGCTTACACTACACTATTGCTTACACTACACTATTACTTACACTACACTATAGCTTACACTACACTATTACTTACACTACACTATTGCTTACACTACACTATTATTTACACTACACTATAGCTTACACTACACTATTGCTTACACTACACTATTGCTTACACTACACTATTGCTTACACTACACTATTGCTTACAGTACAATATTGCTTACACTACACTATTGCTTACACTACACTATTGCTTACACTACACTATTGCTTACACTACACTATTGCTTACACTACACTATTGCTTACACTACACTATGGCTTACACTACACTATTGCTTACACTACACTATTGCTTACACTACACTCTTGCTTACACTACACTCTTGCTTACACTACACTATTACTTACACTACACTATTACTTACACTACACTATTGCTTACACTACACTATACTATTGCTTACACTACACTATAATATTGCTTACACTACACTATAGCTTACACTACAATATTAATTATACTACACTATTGCTAATACTACACTATTGCTTACACTACAATATTGCTTACACTACACTATTGCTTACACTACACTATTGCGTACATTACACTATTGCTTACACTACACTATTGCTTACAGTACAATATTGCTTACACAACACTATTGCTTACACTACACTATTGCTTACACTACACTATTGCTTACACTACACTATTGCTTACACTATACTATTATTTACACTACACTATTGCTTACACTATACTATTGCTTACACTACACTATTGCTTACAGTACAATATTGCTTACACTACACTATTGCTTACACTACACTATTGCTTACACTACACTATTGCTTACACTACACTAATGCTTACACTACACTATTGCTTACCCTACACTATTGCTTAAACTAAACTATTGCTTACACTACACTATTGCTTACCCTACATTATTGCTTACACTACACTATTGCTTTAACTAAACTATTGCTTACACTACACTACACTATAGCTTACACTACACTATTGCTTACCCTACACTATTGCTTACACTACACTATTGCTTAAACTAAACTATTGCTTACACTACACTACACTATAGCTTACACTACACTATTGCTTACACTACACTCTTGCTTACACTACAATATTGCTTACACTACACTATTGCTTACACTACACTATTGCTTACACTATACTATGGCTTACACTACACTATTGCTTACACTACACTATTGCTTACACTACACTATACTATTGCTTACACTACACTATAGCTTACACTACAATATTAATTATACTACACTATTGCTAATACTACACTATTGCTTACACTACAATATTGCTTACACTACACTATTGCTTACACTACACTATTGCTTATACTACACTATACTATTGCTTACACTACACTATTGCTTAAATTACACTATTATTGACACTACACTATTATTTACACTACACTATTGCTTACACTACACTATAGCTTACACTACACTATTGCTTACAGTACACTCTTGCTTACACTACACTATTGCTTACACTACACTATTGCTTACACTACACTATTGCTTACACTACACTATTGCTTACATTACACTATTGCTTACATTACACTATTGCTTACACTACACTATTGCTTACATTACACTATAGCTTACACTACACTATTGCTTACACTACACTATTGCTTACACTACACTATAGCTTACACTACACTATTGCTTATATTACACTATTATTTACACTACACTATTGCTTACACTATACTATTGCTTACACCACACTATTGCTTACATTACACTATTGCTTACACTACACTATTGCTTACAGTAAAATATTGCTTACACTACACTATTGCTTACACTACACTATTGCTTACACTACACTATTGCTTACACAACAATATCACTTACATTACACTATTGCTTACACTACACTATTATTTACACTACACTATTATTTACACTACACTATTGCTTACACTACACTATTGCTTACACTACACTATTGCTTACACTACACTATAGCTTACACTACACTATTGCTTACATTACACTATTATTTACACTACACTATTGCTTACACTACACTATTGCTTACACTACACTATAGCTTACACTACGCTATTGCTTACAGTACAATATTGCTTACACTACACTATTGCTTACACTACACTATTGCTTACACTATACTATGACTTACACTACACTATTGCTTACACTACACTATTGCTTACACTACACTATTACTTACACTACACTATTACTTACACTACACTATTGCTTACACTACACTATTGCTTACACTACACTATTATTTACACTACACTATAGCTTACACTACACTATTGCTTACACTACACTATTGCTTACACTACACTATTGCTTACACTACACTATTGCTTACACTACACTATTGCTTACACTACACTATTGCTTAAACTAAACTATTGCTTACACTACACTATACTATTGCTTACAGTACAATATTGCTTACAATACACTAGTGCTTACAATACACTAGTGCTTACACTATACTATTGCTTACACTACACTATTGCTTACACTACACTATAGCTTACACTACACTATTGCTTACATTACACTATTGCTTACACTACACTATTGCTTACACTACACTATAGCTTACACTACACTATTGCTTACAGTACACTATTGCTTACACTACACTATTGCTTACACTACACTATTGCTTACACTACACTATTGCTTACACTACACTATTACTTACACTACACTATTGCTTACACTACACTATTGCTTACACCACACTATTGCTTACATTACACTATTGCTTACACTACACTATTGCTTACAGTAAAATATTGCTTACACTACACTATTGCTTACACTACACTATTGCTTACACTACACTAGTGCTTACACTACAATATTGCTTACACTACACTATTGCTTACACTACAATATTGCTTACACTACACTAGTGCTTACACTACACTATTGCTTACACCACACTATTGCTTACATTACACTATTGCTTACACTACACTATTGCTTACAGTAAAATATTGCTTACACTACACTATTGCTTACACTACACTATTGCTTACACTACACTAGTGCTTACACTACAATATTGCTTACACTACACTATTGCTTACACTACAATATTGCTTACACTACACTAGTGCTTACACTACACTATTGCTTACACTACAATATTGCTTACACTACACTATTGCTTACACTACACTATTATTTACACTACACTATTATTTACACTACACTATTGCTTACACTACACTATTATTTACACTACACTATTATTTACACTACACTATTGCTTACACTACACTATAGCTTACACTACACTATTGCTTACAGTACAATATTGCTTACACTACACTATTGCTTACACTACACTATTGCTTACACTATACTATGGCTTACACTACACTATTGCTTACACTACACTATTGCTTACACTACACTATTGCTTACACTACACTCTTGCTTACACTACACTATTGCTTACACTACACTATTACTTACACTACACTATTGCTTACACTACAATATTGCTTACACTACACTATTGCTTACACTACACTATTGCTTACACTACACTATTGCTTACACTACAATATTGCTTACACTACACTATTGCTTATAGTACAATATTACTTACACTACAATATTGCTTACATTACACTATACTATTGCTTACACTACACTATAGCTTACACTACAATATTAATTATACTACACTATTGCTAATACTACACTATTGCTTACACTACAATATTACTTACACTACACTATTGCTTACACTACACTATTGCTTACACTACACTATTGCTTACACTACACTATTGCTTACACTACACTATTACTTACACTACACTATTGCTTACACTGCAATATTGCTTACACTACACTATTACTTACACTACACTATTGCTTACACTACACTATTGCTTACACTACACTATTGCTTACACTACACTATTGCTTACACTACACTATTGCTTACACTACACTATTGCTTACACTACACTATTACTTACACTACACTATTGCTTACACTACACTATTGCTTACACTACGCTATTGCTTACACTACACTATTGCTTACACTACACTATTGCTTACACTACACTATTGCTTACCCTACACTATTGCTTACACTACACTATTGCTTACATTACACTATTGCTTACACTACACTATTGCTTACACTACACTATAGCTTACACTACACTATTGCTTACACTACACTATTGCTTACACTACACTCTTGCTTACACTACACTCTTGCTTACACTACACTATTACTTACACTACACTATTACTTACACTACACTATTACTTACACTACACTATTGCTTACACTACACTCTTGCTTACACTACACTCTTGCTTACACTACACTATTACTTACACTACACTATAGCTTACACTACAATATTGCTTACACTACACTATTGCTTACACTACACTATGGCTTACACTACACTATTGCTTACACTACACTATTGCTTACACTACACTCTTGCTTACACTACACTCTTGCTTACACTACACTATTACTTACACTACACTATAGCTTACACTACAATATTAATTATACTACACTATTGCTAATACTACACTATTGCTTACACTACACTATTGCTTACACTACACTATTGCTTATACTACACTATACTATTGATTACACTACACTATTGCTTACATTACACTATTATTTACACTACACTATTGCTTACACTACACTATAGCTTACACTACACTATTGCTTACATTACACTATTATTTACACTACACTATTGCTTACACTACACTATTGCTTACACTACACTATTGCTTACATTACACTATTATTTACACTACACTATTGCTTACAGTAAAATATTGCTTACACTACACTATTGCTTACACTACACTATTGCTTACACTACACTATTGCTTACACAACAATATCACTTACATTACACTATTGCTTACACTACACTATTATTTACACTACACTATTATTTACACTACACTATTGCTTACACTACACTATTGCTTACACTACACTATTGCTTACACTACACTATAGCTTACACTACACTATTGCTTACATTACACTATTATTTACACTACACTATTGCTTACACTACACTATTGCTTACACTACACTATAGCTTACACTACGCTATTGCTTACAGTACAATATTGCTTACACTACACTATTGCTTACACTACACTATTGCTTACACTATACTATGACTTACACTACACTATTGCTTACACTACACTATTGCTTACACTACACTATTACTTACACTACACTATTACTTACACTACACTATTGCTTACACTACACTATTGCTTACACTACACTATTATTTACACTACACTATAGCTTACACTACACTATTGCTTACACTACACTATTGCTTACACTACACTATTGCTTACACTACACTATTGCTTACACTACACTATTGCTTACACTACACTATTGCTTAAACTAAACTATTGCTTACACTACACTATACTATTGCTTACAGTACAATATTGCTTACAATACACTAGTGCTTACAATACACTAGTGCTTACACTATACTATTGCTTACACTACACTATTGCTTACACTACACTATAGCTTACACTACACTATTGCTTACATTACACTATTGCTTACACTACACTATTGCTTACACTACACTATAGCTTACACTACACTATTGCTTACAGTACACTATTGCTTACACTACACTATTGCTTACACTACACTATTGCTTACACTACACTATTGCTTACACTACACTATTACTTACACTACACTATTGCTTACACTACACTATTGCTTACACCACACTATTGCTTACATTACACTATTGCTTACACTACACTATTGCTTACAGTAAAATATTGCTTACACTACACTATTGCTTACACTACACTATTGCTTACACTACACTAGTGCTTACACTACAATATTGCTTACACTACACTATTGCTTACACTACAATATTGCTTACACTACACTAGTGCTTACACTACACTATTGCTTACACTACAATATTGCTTACACTACACTATTGCTTACACTACACTATTATTTACACTACACTATTATTTACACTACACTATTGCTTACACTACACTATTATTTACACTACACTATTATTTACACTACACTATTGCTTACACTACACTATAGCTTACACTACACTATTGCTTACAGTACAATATTGCTTACACTACACTATTGCTTACACTACACTATTGCTTACACTATACTATGGCTTACACTACACTATTGCTTACACTACACTATTGCTTACACTACACTATTGCTTACACTACACTCTTGCTTACACTACACTATTGCTTACACTACACTATTACTTACACTACACTATTGCTTACACTACAATATTGCTTACACTACACTATTGCTTACACTACACTATTGCTTACACTACACTATTGCTTACACTACAATATTGCTTACACTACACTATTGCTTATAGTACAATATTACTTACACTACAATATTGCTTACATTACACTATACTATTGCTTACTCTACACTATAGCTTACACTACAATATTAATTATACTACACTATTGCTAATACTACACTATTGCTTACACTACAATATTGCTTACACTACACTATTGCTTACACTACACTATTGCTTACACTACACTATTGCTTACACTACACTATTGCTTACACTACACTATTACTTACACTACACTATTGCTTACACTGCAATATTGCTTACACTACACTATTACTTACACTACACTATTGCTTACACTACACTATTGCTTACACTACACTATTGCTTACACTACACTATTGCTTACACTACACTATTGCTTACACTACACTATTGCTTACACTACACTATTGCTTACACTACACTATTACTTACACTACACTATTGCTTACACTACACTATTGCTTACACTACACTATTGCTTACACTACACTATTGCTTACACTACACTATTGCTTACACTACACTATTGCTTACCCTACACTATTGCTTACACTACACTATTGCTTACATTACACTATTGCTTACACTACACTATTGCTTACACTACACTATAGCTTACACTACACTATTGCTTACACTACACTATTGCTTACACTACACTCTTGCTTACACTACACTCTTGCTTACACTACACTATTACTTACACTACACTATTACTTACACTACACTATTACTTACACTACACTATTGCTTACACTACACTCTTGCTTACACTACACTCTTGCTTACACTACACTATTACTTACACTACACTATAGCTTACACTACAATATTGCTTACACTACACTATTGCTTACACTACACTATGGCTTACACTACACTATTGCTTACACTACACTATTGCTTACACTACACTCTTGCTTACACTACACTCTTGCTTACACTACACTATTACTTACACTACACTATAGCTTACACTACAATATTAATTATACTACACTATTGCTAATACTACACTATTGCTTACACTACACTATTGCTTACACTACACTATTGCTTATACTACACTATACTATTGATTACACTACACTATTGCTTACATTACACTATTATTTACACTACACTATTGCTTACACTACACTATAGCTTACACTACACTATTGCTTACATTACACTATTATTTACACTACACTATTGCTTACACTACACTATTGCTTACACTACACTATTGCTTACATTACACTATTATTTACACTACACTATTGCTTACACTACACTATTGCTTACACTACACTATAGCTTACACTACACTATTGCTTACACTACATTATTGCTTACACTACACTATTGCGTACACTACACTATTGCTTACAGTACAATATTGCTTACACAACACTATTGCTTACACTACACTATTTCTTACACTACACTATTGCTTACACTACACTATTGCTTACACTATACTATTATTTACACTACACTATTGCTTACACTACACTATTGCTTACACTACACTATAGCTTACACTACACTATTGCTTACACTACACTATTGCGTACATTACACTATTGCTTACACTACACTATTGCTTACAGTACAATATTGCTTACACAACACTATTGCTTACACTACACTATTTCTTACACTACACTATTGCTTACACTACACTATTGCTTACACTATACTATTATTTACACTACACTATTGCTTACACTACACTATTGCTTACACTACACTATTGCTTACAATACAATATTGCTTACACTACACTATTGCTTACACTACACTATTGCTTACACTACACTATTGCTTACAGTACAATATTATTTACACTACACTATTGCTTACACTACACTATTGCTTACACTAGTATTTACAATGTAGACTTCGCATTTGGCAAGTAATGTGAGAAGATAAACAAACTTTGCAATGAAATAATTATAACATATTTCTACACATGCAGAACAAATTATTATAGTACATGAGAAAATTCAAATATTCCCCCGCATATATAATACATTATAAATGTTTTCAGTGTTCAACAATATTAGTTGGAAAGTGTTTGAAATATGTACCCTACCACACTTCTAACTACACCTCTAGCTACTTCCTCTAACTACTTTCTTTAACTACACCTTAAACTATTTCCTTTAACTACTTCCTCTAACTACACCTCTAACTACTTTCTCTAAGTACACCTCTAACTACTTACTTTAACTACTTCATCTAACTACTTCATCTAACTACTTCCTTTAACTACACCTCTAACTACACCTCTAACTACAACTCTAGCTACTTCTCCTAACTACACCTCTAGCTACTTCCTCTAACTACACCTATAACTACACCTCTAACTACTTCCGCTAACTACTTCCGCTAACTACTTCCTCTAACTACTTCCTCTAACTACTTCATCTAACTACTTCCTTTAACTACACCTCTAACTACAACTCTAGCTACTTCTCCTAACTACACCTCTAGCTACTTCCTCTAACTACACCTCTAACTACTTTCTCTAATTACTTTCTCTAACTACTTCCTCTAACTACTTCCTCTAACTATTTCCTCTAACTACACCTCTAACTACACAGTCTACCTAGGCTGGTTACCTATTGATGGAACATGCACTCTTCAAACTTTCCATTAATGCAATTGATGCAATACGATTGCAATCAGTACTTAATGCACAGATTTTGTCTAGCAGACGACCTGAGGAAAGGAGTTAGGAGGAGAGGTAAGATAGGGAGAGGTGAGATAGGGAGAGAGTGGGGAAGGTAGGAAAAGGGAATGTATAAGAGATATGGGAACGTAAGAGGTAAGTTTGAGGTAAGGAGATAAAGAGTAATGGGTAAGTAAAGAGATGAACCTTAAATTGAAGTTAGGGGTAGGTAAAGAAATGGGAGGGAAATGACTTAAAGGTACTACCTTTAAGTAGGTAGTTGCGAGAGGAGATACAGAGCGATGAAATAATGACCGAATATTCAAATTCAATCAGTTCGAGAAGTTCTGAAGTCAAAATAACCGATAAAGAAGGTGGCGCCACCCATTCTGGTTCCGTCGTCGTGGGCTTCGGATGGAACTCTGGATCTAACCGGGTTATAAACTTTATTTCCGGAATATTTCGAATAGATATTCAGCAACATTAACAATAAAGAGGTTTTAAACTCATGGAACATCTGAAATTGTAAAAAAAGATTAAATTCAGTTTAGGTAGAGAAATTTCAAGATTTTGTGATGTTTTTGGTTTAATGATTTGTAGTAATTTGTGTTTTAATTAAATATTTTTATTAATCTTAGAATAACTCTAAATTTAGAAATGAATAATGTTCTTTAAGTTATGATGTAATGAGAATTTTAATTAGAATTCAAACGTTTTCTTCAGACTGTTCATTTATATTGAATTCTGATTCTATTAAAATATTGGGAGAAATTATAAGTGCAATTGTTATGAAATATAAATAATGAATAAAGGTCAATTATTAATTGTTTAATATTTACGACTCTTTTCACCAACCTATACGGTTCTCCTTATTTATAAGATAAAGTTTCCTATTCATTGGCTTGTTCTGTATAATTGTAACGAAGTAGGGCATTACTAAGAGACCTTACGGTAGGTGATGGCCAATGGTTATGGGGTTGTGGTGACACGGTGTTGTGCGGGAGTTTTAACGTAAGGGGGGTGTATGTCGTATGACTCGACGGAAGGCTATTATTAGGCGGATGGAATGCGTAGACTAAAAGAGTGTACCTGTTCCACGATGGTGGGCAGATTAGTGAATATGCCGTCGTAGTTATATAAGTTCAAGGCTTCGTATGACCGGCCATATCCGGTATCGTCTATAACTTTGGCCGGAGGAGCCGTCCTCACGGACAAGTCGAGCAAAAAGATGGTTATTTGCAGAGTTTCCTCGTCGAATTTGGTGGTTTTGTGGATCTCCTGAGGGGAGGCGTCGGGTAATAATGAGCGGGTGGAAGGTCATCCGAAGAGATTGGGCAACGGAAGGTCGAGGAGAGATCACTTCGAGAAAGGGGTTACACGAGGCTAAGCTAAGCTAAGCTAAGCTAAACTAAACTAAACTAAACTAAGCTAAGCTAAGCTAAGCAAAGCTGAGCTAAGCTAAACTAAACTAAACTAAGCAAAGCTAAGCAAAGCTAAGCTAAACTAAGCTAAGCTAAGCTAAACTAAGCTAAGCTAAACTAAGCTAAACTAAGCTAAACTAAGCAAAGCTAAGCAAAGCTAAGCAAAGCTAAGCTAAGCAAAGCTAAGCAAAGCTAAGCAAAGCTAAGCAAAGCTAAGCAAAGCTAAGCAAAGCTAAGCAAAGCTAAGCAAAGCTAAGCAAAGCTAAGCAAAGCTAAGCAAAGCTAAGCAAAGCTAAGCAAAGCTAAGCTAAGCTAAACTAAGCTAAACTAAACTAAACTAAGCTAAACTAAGCTAAACTAAGCAAAGCTAAACTAAACTAAACTAAACTAAACTAAACTAAGCTAAACTAAGCTAAGCAAAGCTAAGCAAAGTTAAGCTAAGCTAAGCCAAGCTAAGCAAAGCTAAGCAAAGCTAAGCAAAGCTAAGCAAAGCTAAGCAAAGCTAAGCAAAGCTAAGCAAAGCTAAGCAAAGCTAAGCTAAGCTAAGCTAAGCTAAACTAAACTAAACTAAACTAAGCTAAACTAAGCTAAGCTAAGCTAAGCAAAGCTAAGCAAAGTTAAGCTAAGCTAAGCCAAGCTAAGCAAAGATAAGCAAAGCTAAGCAAAGTTAAGCTAAGCTAAGCCAAGCTAAGCCAAGCTAAGCAAAGCTAAGCAAAGCTAAGCAAAGCTAAGCAAAGCTAAGCAAAGCTAAGCAAAGCTAAGCTAAGCTAAGCTAAGCTAAGCTAAACTAAACTAAACTAAACTAAACTAAGCTAAGCTAAACTAAGCTAAGCTAAACTAAGCTAAACTAAGCTAAGCTAAACTAAGCTAAACTAAGCTAAGCTAAACTAAGCTAAACTAAGTTAAGTTAAACTAAGCTAAACTAAGCTAAGTTAAGTTAAGCTAAACTAAGCTAAACTAAGCTAAACTAAGCTAAGCTAAACTAAGCTAAACTAAACTAAACTAAGCTAAGCTAAACTAAACTAAGCTAAACTAAACTAAACTAAGCTAAACTAAGCTAAGCTAAGCTAAGCAAAGCTAAGCAAAGTTAAGCTAAGCCAAGCTAAGCAAAGATAAGCAAAGCTAAGCAAAGTTAAGCTAAGCTAAGCCAAGCTAAGCAAAGCTAAGCAAAGCTAAGCAAAGCTAAGCAAAGCTAAGCAAAGCTAAGCAAAGCTAAGCTAAGCTAAGCAAAGCTAAGCTAAGCTAAGCTAAGCTAAGCTAAACTAAACTAAACTAAACTAAACTAAGCTAAGCTAAACTAAGCTAAGCTAAACTAAGCTAAACTAAGCTAAGCTAAACTAAGCTAAACTAAGCTAAGCTAAACTAAGCTAAACTAAGTTAAGTTAAGTTAAGCTAAACTAAGCTAAGCTAAGTTAAGTTAAGTTAAGCTAAACTAAGCTAAACTAAGCTAAACTAAGCTAAGCTAAACTAAGCTAAACTAAACTAAACTAAGCTAAGCTAAACTAAACTAAGCTAAGCTAAACTAAACTAAGGTAAACTAAGCTAAGCTAAACTAAACTAAGCTAAACTAAGCTAAACTAAGCTAAACTAAGCTAAGCTAAACTAAACTAAGCTAAACTAAGCTAAGCTAAGCTAAACTAAGTTAAGTTAAGCTAAACTAAGCTAAACTAAGCTAAACTAAGCTAAGCTAAACTAAACTAAGCTAAACTAAGCTAAGCTAAACTAAACTAAGCTAAACTAAGCTAAGCTAAACTAAGCTAAACTAAACTAAGCTAAACTAAGCTAAACTAAGCTAAGTTAAGCTAAACTAAGCTAAACTAAGCTAAACTAAACTAAACTAAGCTAAACTAAGTTAAGTTAAACTAAGCTAAACTAAGCTAAGTTAAGTTAAGCTAAACTAAGCTAAACTAAGCTAAACTAAGCTAAGCTAAACTAAGCTAAACTAAACTAAACTAAGCTAAGCTAAACTAAACTAAGCTAAACTAAACTAAACTAAGCTAAACTAAGCTAAGCTAAGCTAAGCAAAGCTAAGCAAAGTTAAGCTAAGCTAAGCCAAGCTAAGCAAAGATAAGCAAAGCTAAGCAAAGTTAAGCTAAGCTAAGCTAAGCTAAGCCAAGCTAAGCAAAGCTAAGCAAAGCTAAGCAAAGCTAAGCAAAGCTAAGCAAAGCTAAGCAAAGCTAAGCAAAGCTAAGCTAAGCTAAGCTAAGCTAAGCTAAGCTAAGCTAAACTAAACTAAACTAAACTAAACTAAACTAAGCTAAACTAAGCTAAGCTAAGCTAAGCAAAGCTAAGCAAAGTTAAGCTAAGCTAAGCTAAGCAAAGCTAAGCAAAGCTAAGCAAAGCTAAGCAAAGCTAAGCAAAGCTAAGCAAAGCTAAGCAAAGCTAAGCTAAGCTAAGCTAAGCTAAGCTAAACTAAACTAAACTAAACTAAACTAAGCTAAGCTAAACTAAGCTAAGCTAAACTAAGCTAAACTAAGCTAAGCTAAACTAAGCTAAACTAAGCTAAGCTAAACTAAGCTAAACTAAGTTAAGTTAAACTAAGCTAAACTAAGCTAAGTTAAGTTAAGCTAAACTAAGCTAAACTAAGCTAAACTAAGCTAAGCTAAACTAAGCTAAACTAAACTAAACTAAGCTAAGCTAAACTAAACTAAGCTAAACTAAACTAAACTAAGCTAAACTAAGCTAAGCTAAGCTAAGCAAAGCTAAGCAAAGTTAAGCTAAGCTAAGCCAAGCTAAGCAAAGATAAGCAAAGCTAAGCAAAGTTAAGCTAAGCTAAGCCAAGCTAAGCAAAGCTAAGCAAAGCTAAGCAAAGCTAAGCAAAGCTAAGCAAAGCTAAGCAAAGCTAAGCTAAGCTAAGCAAAGCTAAGCTAAGCTAAGCTAAGCTAAGCTAAACTAAACTAAACTAAACTAAACTAAGCTAAGCTAAACTAAGCTAAGCTAAACTAAGCTAAACTAAGCTAAGCTAAACTAAGCTAAACTAAGCTAAGCTAAACTAAGCTAAACTAAGTTAAGTTAAGTTAAGCTAAACTAAGCTAAACTAAGTTAAGTTAAGTTAAGCTAAACTAAGCTAAACTAAGCTAAACTAAGCTAAGCTAAACTAAGCTAAACTAAACTAAACTAAGCTAAGCTAAACTAAACTAAGCTAAGCTAAACTAAACTAAGGTAAACTAAGCTAAGCTAAACTAAACTAAGCTAAACTAAGCTAAACTAAGCTAAACTAAGCTAAGCTAAACTAAACTAAGCTAAACTAAGCTAAGCTAAGCTAAACTAAGTTAAGTTAAGCTAAACTAAGCTAAACTAAGCTAAACTAAGCTAAGCTAAACTAAACTAAGCTAAACTAAGCTAAGCTAAACTAAACTAAGCTAAACTAAGCTAAGCTAAACTAAGCTAAACTAAACTAAGCTAAACTAAGCTAAACTAAGCTAAGTTAAGCTAAACTAAGCTAAACTAAGCTAAACTAAACTAAACTAAGCTAAGCTAAACTAAGCTAAACTAAGCTAAGCTAAGCTAAACTAAGCTAAGCTAAACTAAGTTAAGCTAAACTAAACTAAGCTAAACTAAGCTAAGCTAAACTAAACTAAGCTAAACTAAGCTAAGCAAAGCTAAACTAAGCTAAAATAAGCTAAACTAAGCAAAGCTAAGCTAAGCTAAGCTAAGCTAAGCTAAGCTAAGTTAAGTTAAGCTAAGCTAAGCTAAGCTAAACTAAGCTAAGTTAAGCTAAGCTAAACTAAACTAAGCTAAACTAAACTAAACTAAACTAAGCTAAGCTAAGCTAAGCTAAACTAAACTAAGTTAAGCTAAACTAAGCTAAGTTAAGCTAAGCTAAACTAAGCTAAGTTAAGCTAAACTAAACTAAGCTAAGCTAAACTAAGCTAAGCTAAGCTAAGCTAAGCTAAGCAAAGCTAAGCTAAAATAAGCTAAGCTAAAATAAGCTAAGCTAAGCTAAACTAAACTAAGCTAAGCTAAGCTAAGCTAAGCTAAGCTAAGCAAAGCTAAGCTAAAATAAGCTAAGCTAAACTAAGCGTCACCTCAAGGAAAAAATAACGTGATATGCAAGACAAGGGAGGAGAGGCGGCTATATTTAGTTGGAGTCATGTTATATGAGACAATACCAACATTGTAAAGAACCATGAAACAAATACTGTGGAACATTCGACAGTGTAGAATGCAGTTGATGCCGGTGTACTTGGTATGGAGAGTCGAAGGTTTCATGAACGGAGGCCAAATTTCACCGACATTAGGTTTGATTAGTTTAGCGCTGTGTATTCGGTTTAGGGGTGAAGGGATTAAGGTTGTGTGGATAAAGTCTAAGAGATTATATGAATGGGGTTAACATAGAAAAGTAATGGAGATATATATCTATACTTTCACATCTGCCCTCCAAATTATAATTCCCTTATAATTCCCTTATAATTCCTTTATAATTCCTCTATTCCTATCTATAATTCCTCCCTTAAGCAATATCCACTTCCTAAAAGCGCCGTTGAGTATCATCTCAGCGTCTTGACCTGCAACTAACCGTCTGCCGTATAAATATCCGTAACTGTTGAAAGTTCTGTATTGGCAGTTTGTGTATCTGGCCAACAGTGGGTTGTAGTGTTCAAATAATGCTGAGTCTTTCAGATTACAGTTCTGCTTTCTAGACAGTGTAGCCGGACTGACCTTACAGTACTAACGGAGTAGGTATGTCTTGTTAGTCCAAGTCGTAGACGTGAGGATGTGGACAGTCAACAATTTATGGGGAGAATTTTGGAGATCAAGAAATTAGCTGGGGAAACAAACTTGAATTCCCTATTATTAAATTAAAATGTCTCTCCTTTATATTTACTTTACCCTTCTTCCTATAATCTTTGTTTTCCTCCATTTTTCTACTTTCATTGTCCTTAACATTAAATATTAATTCTTTGTCTGTCTCCTTATATTATCACATCACCTTTACTCCACTCTTTTCCAACATTACCAAATCTACCACAATATTTAAAAATCCTTATAGCCTCCTTCTCCAATTGCCCTTCCATAACTGACTTAGTACATTAAATTAATACTTATTACGTTAAATCCTCTTATCCTTTTTCACCTATTCCATAACTCCCATTATCTCTTCCATCCATCAACTCCTTACATGAAATGATCCTATTGGTTCCCCCTTCCCTCACTCTAACCTCATACATTAACTACTTACATCAAATGGTCCCCCCTTCCCTCACTCTAACCTCATACATCAACTCCTTACATCAAATGGTTCTATTGGTTCCCCCCTTCCCTCACTCTAACCTCATACATCAACTACTTACATCAAATGGTCCCCCCTTCCCTCACTCTAACCTCATACATCAACTCCTTACATCAAATGGTCCCCCCTTCCCCCATTCTAACCTCATACATCAACTCCTTACATCAAATGGTCCCCCCATTCCCTCACTCTAACCTCATACATCAACTCCTTACATCAAATGGTCCCCCCTTCCCCCATTCTAACCTCATACATCAACTCCTTACATCAAATGGTCCCCCCTTCCCTCACTCTAACCTCATACATCAACTCCTTACATCAAATGGTCCCCCCTTCCCTCACTCTAACCTCATACATCAACTCCTTACATCAAATGGTCCCCCCTTCCCCCATTCTAACCTCATACATCAACTCCTTACATCAAATGGTCCCCCCTTCCCCCATTCTAACCTCATACATCAACTACTTACATCAAATGGTCCCCTCTTCCCCCATTCTAACCTCATACATCAACCACTTACATCAAATGGTCCCCCCTTCCCCCCTTCCCCCATTCTAACCTCATACATCAATTCCTTACAACTTTCGTTGAATCTCAGTGAAATTCTATTAGGACCACAGTTTACATCACTTACACTCATATTGCTCACCAGGATAGATTCATCCCTTAGGGAGGACTCCTTGGGAGTGAGGTCTGCAGAGAAATGCTTAGATAATAGGGCGGAGCTAGTGGGGCATAGATAGTGGGGTAGAGCTAGTAGAGCAGAGATAGTGGGGCATAGATAGTGGGGTAGAGCTAGTGGGGTAGAGCTAGTGGGGCGGAGCTAGTGAGGCATAGATAGTGGGGTAGAGCTAGTGGGGTAGAGCTAGTGGGGTAGAGCTAGTAGAGCAGAGATAGTGGGGCATAGATAGTGGGGCGGAGCTAGTTGGGCAGAGCTAGTGGTGCATAGATAGTGGGGTTGATCTAGTGGGGTAGATCTAGTGGGGCATAGATAGTGGGGCAGAGTTAGTAGGGCAGAGTTAGTGGGGCAGAGCTAGTGGGGCAGAGCTAGTGGGGCAGAGCTAGTGGGGCAGAGCTAGTGGGGCAGAGCTAGTGGGGCAGAGCTAGTGGGGCAGAGCTAGTGGGGCAGAGCTAGTGGGGCAGAGCTAGTGGGGCAGAGCTAGTGGGGCAGAGCTAGTGGGGCAGAGCTAAAGGGGCAGAGCTAGTGGGGCAGAGCTAGTGGGGCAGAGCTAGTAGGGCAGAGCTAGTGGGGCAGAGCTAGTGGGGCAGAGCTAGTGGGGCAGAGCTAGTGGGGCAGAGCTAGGTGGAAAGCTAGTGGGGCAGAGCTAGTGGGGCAGAGCTAGGTGGATATCAAAGACACGCCCACTGACCGTAGATATATCGGGATGACAGTAAATTGGCTATCAGGAAAAGTAGTTCCTTAGTTCCTCTTCTTCTAGTGATTTTCATGTAGTCGTTTACAAATAACTCCGAGTGCAAACGAAACCTGCGAGGAGTGGGAAGATCATTTATAGATATCTGGGCACCATCGGCGATCTATTGACCTTTGAACCCCACCAGTGATCTATTGTCCCGCGAACAACACTACTAGCCTATTGAGCATCTCATCTAGGATGTAGTTGGGGTCCAAGACCATGACAATTAACTGCAATAATACAACATCTGAGATGAAATCATTTCCCATCATGTAGTACTTGAAGCGATACTGAAAAATGAGTTTTTAGTGAAATTAGATCACGAGGATAAACTATTTAAGAGTTCACATTTAGTCGTGAATACATTCGTTACTCGAACGTTCAGCTGAACTGAATCCAGCGGTTTCCTGTACATTGCGTTAAACTCATTCTATTCGACTTTCTTTTACTTATAAATACTTGTACCTCGAGCATTTCTTTATTGGCCGGCCAATCCGATGTTTTGAAATCCTTCATGTTCACCTTGAATATGCCGGATTGAAATACAGATTAGTACAACCGAAATCACTTGATATTCGACTACTCCAAGTACATTTAATTCTATTTAACAGACTATGCTAACTATAATTTGAAGCGGGTATTTCAAGAGTAATGGTCCATAGAATTCCATGAAACTTTTCGGAAGTTCGCTGAAATCTGTTTGGAGGTGTAGGTGAAGTTATCGAATAATGCTTGATCAATGAATCTCTTTTATCCTCAACGTTAAGTGATGCAACATTTAAGTGATGTAACAGTTAAGTGATGCAACTACTAAAGGAAGTAACCATTACATGATGTAACAGCCAGAATATAAACGTAGAGAGATATGTTCACAAAAATATCATCAGATCTAAAACTAGTTCATGAACTCGAGCTGGGATTGGAGTAGGAACATAGGGGCTAGAGTAGCTAGAGTGGGGCTCTGAAGTTAGGACTCCTATAATAATCCCTATCCGGACTAACTGAAGTATAATTTGGAGATGATTTTCGACATAAATCTCTGCAAAGGAAACTGAAGACAAATTTGATTCACATTTAACTGCAAATATATTTGACGGTATTTTTATTTGACGGAGTGAATGGGGGAATGTGGGGGGCATGTAGGAGTGGGTGGGGGCATGTGGGGGGTATGTAGGAGTGGGTGGGGTTATGTGGGGGGTATGTAGGAGTGGGTGGGGGCATGTGGGGGGTATATAGGAGTGGGTGGGGGAATATGGGGGGCATGTAGGAGTGGGGGGGGGTTATGTGGGGGTATGTAGGAGTGGGTGGGGTTATGAGGGGGTATGTAGTAGGAGTGGGTGGGCTATGTGGGGGGCATGTAGGAGTGGGTGGGGTTATGAGGGGGGTATATAGGAATGGGTGTGGTATGTGGGGGGTATGTAGGAGTGGGTGGGGTTATGTGGGGGGCATGTAGGAGGAGTGGGTGGGGGTATGTGGGGGATATGTAGGAGTGGGTGGGGTTATGTGGGGGGCATGTAGGAGGAGTGGGTGGGGGTATGTGGGGGGCATGTAGAAGTGGGTGGGGTATGTAGGAGTGGGTGGGTGGGGGTATGTGGGGGCATGTAGGAGTGGGTGGGTATGTGGGGGGCATGTAGGAGGAGTGGGTGGGGGTATGTGGGGGGCATGTAGAAGTGGGTGGGGTATGTGGGGGTATGTAGGAGTGGGTGGGTGGGGGTATGTGGGGGCATGTAGGAGTGGGTGGGGTATGTGGGGGGCATGTAGGAGTGGGTGGGGTATGTGGGGGGCATGTAGGAGTGGGTGGGGGTCTGTGGAGGGGGGGTTGTAGGAGGAGTGGGTGGGGTATGTGGGGGGCATGTAGGAGGAGTGGGTGGGGGTATGTGGGGGGGGGGGGGTATGTAGGACTGGGTGGGGGTCTGTGGAGGGGGGGTTGTAGGAGGAGTGGGTGGGGTATGTGGGGGGCATGTAGGAGGAGTGGGTGGGGGTATGTGGGGGGGTATGTAGGACTGGGTGGGGGTCTGTGGAGGGGGGGTTGTAGGAGGAGTGGGTGGGGTATGTGGGGGGCATGTAGGAGGAGTGGGTGGGGGTATGTGGGGGGTATGTAGGACTGGGTGGGGGTCTGTGGAGGGGGGGTTGTAGGAGGAGTGGGTGGGGTATGTGGGGGGTATGTAGGAGGAGTGGGTGGGGGTATGTGGGGGGTATGTAGGACTGGGTGGGGGTCTGTGGAGGGGGGTTGTAGGAGGAGTGGGTGGGGTTATGTTGCTGCCATTTTAAAATTGAATTAGATTCGAAACAAATTGCGTACAACTAACTTGTGAATGAATATTTAAATTTGCAAGATCTGCCCATTCGTTGAAAGTAGCAGCAGAAAGAGAAAACAATAGGGTGTAATGTTGATGGCAATTAGCTGAGAGAGTCTGAGGATAAAGGGATAAAGAGATAAGGGAGGGAGGGAGGGAGGGATAAAGAGATAAGGGAGGGAGGGAGGGAGGGATAAAGAGATAAGGGAGGGAGGGAGGGAGGGATAAAGAGATAAGGGAGGGAGGGAGGGAGGGATAAAGAGATAAGGGAGGGAGGGAGGGAGGGATAAAGAGATAAGGGAGGGAGGGAGGGAGGGAGGGATAAAAAGATAAGGGAGGGAGGGAGGGAGGGATAAAGAGATAAGGGAGGGAGGGATAAAGAGATAAGGGAGGGAGGGAGGGAGGGAGGGATAAAGAGATAAGGGAGGGAGGGAGGGAGGGAAGGAGGGAGGGAGGGAGGGACTTGTTAGTAAAAACCTTAGCAATACATTCAAGTACAGATTCGGTAATGCTGACTATTTTCCTTTCAATGATGAAACTAGTTTCAATTGAATCCTGTAGTATTACATACAGATTATATAAGTATTACATAAGTATTATATAATTAGTACATAAGTGTTATATAAGTATATAAGTATTTTATAAGTTTTTTGTTTGTTCTGTATTTAACATGATACTTTGGTGCGAGTATACACCTGAAGTATATAATGACTGAATAATAGGTTCTAAATAACAATAGGTTATAAATAAACAATGTTCTATTCATTGGAAGCTATGACATCAAATACCAACATGAATAGCAACATCGTATAACATATCATGTTCATAAACAACTTGACCTGGATATGCAAAATGATTATTATAGATTTTAAAATAATAATTATTTATATATCAATTAATAGTGATATCACTGATAATAATTATTAATATCCAGGTACTTGAGACTCTAAAGTCTTAAATATTACATAATTATAATTTTTTTTAACTTTATATATTAAAATTATTATTATAATAATGTAAATAAATGTATTGAATAATGTTTATGTAATTAATATAATATATATATATATATATATATATATATATACACATATATATGTATATATACATATATATATTCCAATAGAAAATTTAGGGAAAATAAAAACAAAAAAAAATAGATTATTGGTCACTGAATATGACCCACTGAATATGACCCACTGAATATGACCCACTGAATATGACCCACTGACCGGACATGGCTGCGAGTAAATACAGAAGTAAACTCAGGAAGTGTTTTACTTTGGGTCCGACAAGGCATACTTGCAAACATTCTGCGTGACTGCAAATCATGTCCAGGCATTTGATCATCTGAATCATACATTTTCCATCTAGGAGCTCATAATAATTGAACACCTCTATGTAGGATGAATTTCTCCTAAAGGCATTGGCTGAGGGAGGGGAGTGGTTAGGGGTTAGACCAAGGTCAGGGTTGGGAGTAGGTAATGATACATGGCTATAAGTGTTATCGGGTGCGGTTATAAATAAGGTTAGTAGGCGTGGCTTGCTAGGCCTCGATTGTGATTTTTAACGGGGTCTAAATAAGGTGGAGGTTTGTCAAAGGAGTTAAATGCATGGGGTTTGATTTAAACGCACAGAATATGGATTTCTACGTAAACTGTAAGTGCAAAGTTCAAAAAGTTTAGCAAAAGTGTAATCGACGTGTCAAGCCTTATATAATACATGCAATGTTATTCCTTCACCGACTTAAATAAACCTCAAAATCAATGCTTCGAATAGAGAAACTTTAAATAAATATAGATATATAAATACAGTTATATAAATATAGATATATAAATATACAGTTATATAAATATAGATATATAAATATAACATTATATAAATATAGATATATAAATATAACATTATATAAATACAATACTATTGTAAAACATCATATGTATATCTAAACATAACTGAATGTGTTGTATAATATATAGTCTAGATATAACCACTACTCCCAGCTGTTCTCACACACAATGAACAAACATAACTTGCTATCTGTACATAGTAAATTACCTATGGGAAGATATAGTTTACCTTTTGAATAACTGTAGAGCATATGTCTGTAATACATAGAGATTACTTAGTAACGGATTCAAGTTAAAAATGTAACTTTATTATATAACTTACATTGCAAAAAATAAGTTAAATAATAGAAATAATTAAAATTCTGTAAATATTCATTCACAATGCAAACAATTGGAGAATAAAAACAATTCAACCTAATGCAAAAGATGGGAAAGCGCATGGAGGTCAAGCATAATTAGGTTTTGGACAGGCGAGGTTCAGAAAATTGTAATATTTGAGTTATACACGGGGTCACCAATACTCGAGAGTTCAAAGGTGAGTTGGAGGTGAGTTGGAGGTGTGTCCAGAGGAGAGTTGGAGGTGTGTCCAGAGGAGAGTTGGAGGTGTGTTCAGAGGTGAGTTGGAGGTGTGTCCAGAGGTGAGTTGGAGGTGTGTCCATAGGTGAGTTGGAGGTGTGTCCAGAGGTGAGTTGGAGGTGAGTTCAGAGGTGAGTTGGAGGTGTGTCCAGAGGTGAGTTGGAGGTGTGTCCAGAGGAGAGTTGGAGGTGTGTCCAGAGGAGAGTTGGAGGTGTGTCCAGAGGAGAGTTGGAGGTGTGTCCAGAGGTGAGTTCAGAGGTGAGTCCAGAGGAGAGTTGGAGGTGTGTCCAGAGGTGAGTTGGAGGTGTGTCCAGAGGTGAGTTGGAGGTGAGTTCAGAGGTGAGTTGGAGGTGTGTCCAGAGGAGAGTTGGAGGTGTGTCCAGAGGAGAGTTGGAGGTGTGTTCAGAGGTGAGTTGGAGGTGTGTTCAGAGGTGAGTTGGAGGTGTGTCCAGATGAGAGTTGGAGGTGTGTCCAGAGGTGAGTTGGAGGTGTGTCCAGAGGAGAGTTGGAGGTGTGTCCAGAGGTGAGTTGGAGGTGTGTCCAGAGGTGAGTTGGAGGAGAGTTGGAGGTGTGTCCAGAGGTGAGTTCAAAGGTGAGTTGGAGGTGTGTCCAGAGGTGAGTTGGAGGTGTGTCCAGAGGAGAGTTGGAGGTGTGTCCAGAGGTGAGTTCAAAGGTGAGTTAGAGGTGTGTCCAGAGGAGAGTTCAGAGGAGAGTTCAAAGGTGAGTTGGAGGTGTGTCCAGAAGTTATTTCTTCTAACTGTTCAAGTTGGAGATCATCTCAATATTCCTGAAGGTGTAATAGATCAAATCGCACAACTTATTGATGAAGGAGTGATCGGTGATAAGCTTCATACAATTATCAACATCAGCTAGAATCTGCGAGGGTTTCAAGAATGTGAGATGATCGTACAAGGCATTACTTAATTGGTCAATTTCATCCATTATTACGTGCACAACTGTTACCTAGACAATGAAGTATGTCCAGTTCGTTGAATTGTTAATGATATTGAATACGTGTTTAACAATGAGTTTATTATTAGACTATAATTATGATTCTGTTTTAGTGAATCTTTCGTAAATTTATAAATTTTATTTATAAAAATATTTTCATTATAAATTCGCTATAATCAGCAAAACTATAAAGCTGACAAAGATTATGAGAATTAATTACTATCGGATAACAAATGGTCCATTATATTACTTTAATGTATTCCTGTAATCTCTTGAATTACTGAGTTTTAGAGTGGTGAAGATACAACTACTAAATAGATTTTTATAATATATCTTTAAAAATATAGTAATCAAATGTATTTATGCAGTTTTTATTAAAATATAAAATTTTGAATACTCAATTAAAAAAGGTATAATGGAATAAGGTATAATGGAATACGGTATAATGGAATAAGGTATAAAGGAATAAGGTATAAAGGAATAAGGTATAATGGAATAAGGTATAATGGAATAAGGTATAATGGAATAAGGTATAAAGGAATAAGGTATAATGGAATAAGGTATAATGGAATAAGGTATAATGGAATAAGGTATAAAGGAATAAGGTATAATGGAATAAGGTATAAGGGCATAAGGTATAAGGGCATGCCTCACCCAGGGATAGAGTGAAATAAGAAAGTAGAAATAATACCAGAAGTAGAGTAGTGTCAGCAAAATAGTTTTTAAATGAATAAATAGATATAAAAGTTATAAATGTAGTTTAAAAGATTGATTTTTTTAGATTTAAATGACTGATATGTAGTTGGTATGAATGACGTAATAGATGATAATATATGGAATACACATTGATGACATTAATTTCTATAACTATTAAAAATATTGAAACTAAAAAATTAAAGGTCTTGTCCTAATATTTTAAAATACAGAAGAATATATTTAGTCACTAAATGGTTTAAAAATTAATTTTCTAATCATAAAAATCCATTTCAATAAAGTATCACTTTTGTTTGTTAAAGATATATTGTTTTAATTGTTATCAATTGTAAAATGTTAACACTTTGATATATAATATCTTAATAAAAATAACATCAACATTAGCCAGATATTAATGTAAAGATATTAATGTAAAGATATTAATGTAAAGATATTAATGTAAAGATATTAATGTAAAGATATTAATGTAAAGATATTAATGTAAAGATATTAATGTAAAGATATTAATGTAAAGATATTAATGTAAAGATATTAATGTAAAGATATTAATGTAAAGATATTAATGTAAAGATATTAATGTAAAGATATTAATGTAAAGATATTAATGTAAAGATATTAATGTAAAGATATTAATGTAAAGATATTAATGTAAAGATATTAATGTAAAGATATTAATGTAAAGATATTAATGTAAAGATATTAATGTAAAGATATTAATGTAAAGATATTAATGTAAAGATATTAATGTAAAGATATTAATGTAAAGATATTAATGTAAAGATATTAATGTAAAGATATTAATGTAAAGATATTAATGTAAAGATATTAATGTAAAGATATTAATGTAAAGATATTAATGTAAAGATATTAATGTAAAGATATTAATGTAAAGATATTAATGTAAAGATATTAATGTAAAGATATTAATGTAAAGATATTAATGTAAAGATATTAATGTAAAGATATTAATGTAAAGATATTAATGTAAAGATATTAATGTAAAGATATTAATGTAAAGATATTAATGTAAAGATATTAATGTAAAGATATTAATGTAAAGATATTAATGTAAAGATATTAATGTAAAGATATTAATGTAAAGATATTAATGTAAAGATATTAATGTAAAGATATTAATGTAAAGATATTAATGTAAAGATATTAATGTAAAGATATTAATGTAAAGATATTAATGTAAAGATATTAATGTAAAGATATTAATGTAAAGATATTAATGTAAAGATATTAATGTAAAGATATTAATGTAAAGATATTAATGTAAAGATATTAATGTAAAGATATTAATGTAAAGATATTAATGTAAAGATATTAATGTAAAGATATTAATGTAAAGATATTAATGTAAAGATATTAATGTAAAGATATTAATGTAAAGATATTAATGTAAAGATATTAATGTAAAGATATTAATGTAAAGATATTAATGTAAAGATATTAATGTAAAGATATTAATGTAAAGATATTAATGTAAAGATATTAATGTAAAGATATTAATGTAAAGATATTAATGTAAAGATATTAATGTAAAGATATTAATGTAAAGATATTAATGTAAAGATATTAATGTAAAGATATTAATGTAAAGATATTAATGTAAAGATATTAATGTAAAGATATTAATGTAAAGATATTAATGTAAAGATATTAATGTAAAGATATTAATGTAAAGATATTAATGTAAAGATATTAATGTAAAGATATTAATGTAAAGATATTAATGTAAAGATATTAATGTAAAGATATTAATGTAAAGATATTAATGTAAAGATATTAATGTAAAGATATTAATGTAAAGATATTAATGTAAAGATATTAATGTAAAGATATTAATGTAAAGATATTAATGTAAAGATATTAATGTAAAGATATTAATGTAAAGATATTAATGTAAAGATATTAATGTAAAGATATTAATGTAAAGATATTAATGTAAAGATATTAATGTAAAGATATTAATGTAAAGATATTAATGTAAAGATATTAATGTAAAGATATTAATGTAAAGATATTAATGTAAAGATATTAATGTAAAGATATTAATGTAAAGATATTAATGTAAAGATATTAATGTAAAGATATTAATGTAAAGATATTAATGTAAAGATATTAATGTAAAGATATTAATGTAAAGATATTAATGTAAAGATATTAATGTAAAGATATTAATGTAAAGATATTAATGTAAAGATATTAATGTAAAGATATTAATGTAAAGATATTAATGTAAAGATATTAATGTAAAGATATTAATGTAAAGATATTAATGTAAAGATATTAATGTAAAGATATTAATGTAAAGATATTAATGTAAAGATATTAATGTAAAGATATTAATGTAAAGATATTAATGTAAAGATATTAATGTAAAGATATTAATGTAAAGATATTAATGTAAAGATATTAATGTAAAGATATTAATGTAAAGATATTAATGTAAAGATATTAATGTAAAGATATTAATGTAAAGATATTAATGTAAAGATATTAATGTAAAGATATTAATGTAAAGATATTAATGTAAAGATATTAATGTAAAGATATTAATGTAAAGATATTAATGTAAAGATATTAATGTAAAGATATTAATGTAAAGATATTAATGTAAAGATATTAATGTAAAGATATTAATGTAAAGATATTAATGTAAAGATATTAATGTAAAGATATTAATGTAAAGATATTAATGTAAAGATATTAATGTAAAGATATTAATGTAAAGATATTAATGTAAAGATATTAATGTAAAGATATTAATGTAAAGATATTAATGTAAAGATATTAATGTAAAGATATTAATGTAAAGATATTAATGTAAAGATATTAATGTAAAGATATTAATGTAAAGATATTAATGTAAAGATATTAATGTAAAGATATTAATGTAAAGATATTAATGTAAAGATATTAATGTAAAGATATTAATGTAAAGATATTAATGTAAAGATATTAATGTAAAGATATTAATGTAAAGATATTAATGTAAAGATATTAATGTAAAGATATTAATTTAAAGATATTAATGTAAAGATATTAATGTAAAGATATTAATGTAAAGATATTAATGTAAAGATATTAATGTAAAGATATTAATGTAAAGATATTAATGTAAAGATATTAATGTAAAGATATTAATGTAAAGATATTAATGTAAAGATATTAATGTAAAGATATTAATGTAAAGATATTAATGTAAAGATATTAATGTAAAGATATTAATGTAAAGATATTAATGTAAAGATATTAATGTAAAGATATTAATGTAAAGATATTAATGTAAAGATATTAATGTAAAGATATTAATGCAAAGATATTAATGCAAAGATATTAATGCAAAGATATTAATGCAAAGATATTAATGCAAAGATATTAATGCAAAGATATTAATGCAAAGATATTAATGCAAAGATATTAATGCAAAGATATTAATGCAAAGATATTAATGCAAAGATATTAATGCAAAGATATTAATGCAAAGATATTAATGCAAAGATATTAATGCAAAGATATTAATGTAAAGATATTAATGTAAAGATATTAATGTAAAGATATTAATGTAAAGATATTAATGTAAAGATATTAATGTAAAGATATTAATGTAAAGATATTAATGTAAAGATATTAATGTAAAGATATTAATGTAAAGATATTAATGTAAAGATATTAATGTAAAGATATTAATGTAAAGATATTAATGTAAAGATATTAATGTAAAGATATTAATGTAAAGATATTAATGTAAAGCCTAAAGATCATAATAGTAGAATTCCAACCAAGTAGATTATAAAGACATATAAAGACGCCGAATGCCATCTAGTTCAGAAATCCAACAGCAACAACCTCAACCCAAAGCTCACCCTATTAACCGTGTAATGTAGAATGCACCTCACAAATAGATGAGCTTTATTGTTTTCGTCGAGGTAGACTGCGGTCTTATCCATGACCATCATGAAAATCTTGGAATACGCTTCCAGCATTGAATTCTGCGAATGGCGGCAGTTGAATAGGCGAGCTGTCTAGCGAGAGCAGGGCATGGGTGTAGTGTTAGGGTACTCAATACGCAGAAGTACTCGGTACTCAGAAGTACTCGGTACTCAGAAGTACTCGGTACTCAGGAGTACTCGGAATTTCAATGCTATTCTATGATGTAATTTTAAAAATATAAAAAATATATAAATTATGCATATTTTTAACAATATTAATTGTACAAAATTAAATAATCAGGAATATTTATATCAGGGTGATAAAGTAATATCTGGTAGGAATACTATGAGATACTAGGTGATAGGTCACAACCTTGTCCGGCAAAAGGTCAACGATTGAGGTAATCGAATCGACTTCGGATACCATGGCAAACAGCATTAACACCTCCAAAGCATTGCGACAGGAAAACAAAACTTTTTCCACTGAGGATGAACGCAAATAACGGATTACTTTTGGTTTGCGATTGGTAAATGATGATTGGTGATAATGCCATGAAAATTTCATGTGTACAATATACATGTGAATCCGCTGATTATTGGATTATAAATAATTATCAAGGATAAAGAAACATTTAATAACTGACCAGATGCTGATAGGACAAAAAAAAGTTTCTAAATTATATTATTGAAAAAAATTATGAAAATTATACTTTTTTAAATTACAATTTAAAAATATTGATCAACTTTACATTATAGAAATGTAATGCATTTGATAACATCACTGAACATAATTTATGGGAAGTTGATTAATTTAATAACATAATTTAAATACGAAATAATGATTTGTAAACATTATACCAAAAATATATATTTTGGTAAATACCAAAAAAATAAAGGATCTGAATTTAAAACTGAAAAATGTAACCGAAAAATTAATAATGTAAATTTTACAATTACAAATGACTGCAATAATCTAAAATGTACTATAAAAAATGTATTTGAAAATATAATTTAATTTAAAAAAGATATAATTTGAATAAGTATTATTTCATTTTTAAAATAAATATATTAATTTTAGTAATTGATAATAATTATTGCAAAGACTAACCTCGACATTCAATGTTATCTGTTTATTAGCAAATAATATAATTAGTATATTAAATATTCCAAATTCATGATTATAAATAGTTTTAATAAAGAATCTATATATGTAAATATATATATATATATATATATATAACATATATATATATATATAGACTTGTTTTTGGAACTTTTTCACATATATTTCTGATCATTATAAATATATAATTTATACATAAATAGTAGGTATATTATAGAACATTAGTTGTTTATCCATACATATCTATAGACCTATCTTTCTATTTTTTAAAAGAATAATTTAGTAAATAGTTTATGATGAAAATAAATCTATTTTTTTTAGTATTTATACTATAATTTACATTCAATAAATTGTATTAGAAAATTTTAAAGAATTATTCGCATTATTTAAAAAAAAATCTCTACTAATATTATTATATATATATATTATTTTATATATACACAAAGTATCAATTTGTTCTCAAATTATTAAATATTTGTTGTGATTTAATATAAATAAGAAAAGATTAATGATTTGGTGACATATCCATATACATATGTATTGGTAATTATGTTATCTGTGTGTTACATATTCGACAATGTTAAGAAGGAAGTAGGATAATGCGAGACAACATGTTTTATATATTAACTTATTTTCTAATCTAAATAGTTTTATTACACATTTTTCTAATTATATAAGAATTTGACAATGAAGATTCAATAATGTATGGCCAATACCACTAATCTAACTCACCGGGTGTAAATACCATTAATCTAGCTCACCAGGTGTCAACGCCACTAACAGAGTTCATCGGGTGTTGGATTGTTTGGAACTGATTCTATCAACAGATTACAAAATGCAATTCTCTGATTTTGATTAAAAGAAACGAAATCGATGAGAAATTCATTGAATTTATTCTCGGTACCACTTTCCATCATTAGAATTCTATCTGCGGGAGCAATGCTACAGTTTAACAAGAGTGCAAGTTTATGAAAGATGATATCATATGATCATTGATTTTCCAAGAGTCCGAGAAAAGCATGTTATACATTCATATAATGAAAATGAACTCTAAATTATTTATATATTATTAATATAAGAAAATAATCATTCAAAGAAATAATTTAAATGAAATACCTTCCAATCTAAGAGAGAATAAAAACTTAATAAATGCTTCGCTCTTGTCTTTCGAATTAAGTCTGCGATTTCTGTAGGAATAAACACAAATTTCAGTAAACAGAGGATTTAAAGAATAACAAAGGTATACATCTATGCAGCATTCTATATAATACATATATTCAGTAATACTAACTCGAAATTCAAAGGATTATTGCAAACCATAGTGTGTTTAACTTGATATACATCAATGTTATGATCTGGTGAGAATAAGTATATTATTATCATGTATGTACAAGCGCTAGTTCAGCATTATTATTTAATAAGCCGTTTAGCAATGTAAATTAAAACTTAAATACATAAATAGATCAGCTAAAGTAACATTAATATCTTGCAGAGAAATATAGTTTCTGTGTATAAATATATTATTGGTTTGGAGAATTTTTTTATATCAAAATGGAATTTGAAACACTTCGAAAATACATTTACGTGCACAATGACGAGAAACTGGTTACTTAATATATATAATTTCATATATATAATTATATATTTAGAATTATATATTTTCTATTAAAAATAATTCTATATTATAACATGCATGAATTTAAATAATTGATATTTAGATTGAAAATAAAATTTAATAAATCAATATTAAATAATATTATTTATGAACTTCTTTAATTAAAATAAAATTTGACTAAACTTACAATTTCATACTCTTAATATTTATTGTAAATATTTATGTACATCTTTATTTATATATATATATATACCTAGGAAACCATCCAAGTCATTTTAGTTTTTTTTTGTTACATAATAAAGGTGAAAATATAATATATTAATACAGTATTTAAAATAATTATAAAAGATTGTATAATAATTACATCATCTGATTTCTTAGGTATTTTATAATAAAAAATATTTGTAAAATTAGTTACATGCATTAAATATTTATAATTATCAATAACGTTATTATATAGTATTTATTATAAATAATATTTATAAATGTACTTTTATTTATAAATACTATATAGTAATTATAATTAACCCTCTTTATGTATATAAATGCAGTATATACTATTTCCTATGAAATTGTTTAAAAATTATTAAAAACTACATTATATATTCATATTCACAAATATTATATAATGAACAATTATATAATATTTGCTATTAAAAATAATTATTTATTATGACATACATAAATAAATGACATTTAGATTAAAAATAAAATTTAATATTAAATTTTCAATAATATTATTTATGAACTTATTTAATTAAATATAAAAAACCAAAACCACACTATAACTAAAAAAAACTAAATAGTTATATTAGAGTAAAATTTGACCAAACTTACAATTTCATATATTTTTTACACTTAAAATGTACTGTAAATATTGATATACATCTATGTTTATATATATACCCAGGAAATCACCAAGGTCATTTAGTTTTTTGTTATATAATAAAAATGAAAATATATTTGATCTACATTTATCTATTTTATATAAAAATATAATATATTTATTTTACATTTAAAATTGTATAAGATTGTATAAGAATTACATAATCTGGTTTCCTGGGTATTATATAATAACAAACATATGTAAAATTAGTTACACGCATATTCAATATTTATATAATTAACAATAACATCATTATATAGTATTCATGAATAAAATTCATGAGTACTTTTATTTATGAATACTATGTAATAATTATAATAATGAACTCTCTTATCACGTCATCAGCTACATAAATGCAGTATATACTATTTCATATGAAATTGTTTAAAAAATATTTTAAACCATTATATTATATATATAAAAAACAATGAGATGAAAAATAACAGGATATCGAATAAACCGTAAAGAAATTATTTTATAAAAAAATATTAAAATATTCTAATGATAATTATATAAATATATATAAACTAGATTTAACAAATCCATTTAGAAATGAATAATAAATTAAAATATATATAATAAAATGTGCACAAAATATAGACTATAAGTACTAGTATTAACTTAGTAGCTAACTAGTATGGGACTTAAACAGACATTGTAGACAAATATTAGCTTTATTGCATGTTGCGCAAATCCCAATATATTCATTTCGTAATGTCAGTTTGCATTCTGTTTTGAAATATTTAATTGATGAATTAATTGTTTAGAATATATTCTAATAAATAAATTCATTATTAAAAATATATTAATAATTAATAATTAAAATAATTAAAATATATTAATAATTAAAATGTACACTTATAATAATTCATTTCTATTAACAATATCAAGTTTTAATTAAAAATTATGTAAAATATTCAAAAAAATTATTGATGACGTTTACTTATTTAATAAATAAAATAAATTAATATATAATTTCCATATTTATACACACCACGTTCTATTGAATTTGACTGATCCATTTCGTTAAATAATGTACCTGTAATAATAATACGTTTTATGAAATATGAATTAATATCAAAAAGATTATAAAAATGATATAGAATATGATCTTTTAATGATTTAATTTAAACTGTCATAAAAATATTTTCAAGTAAATTATTTCATTTATAAATTCGCTATCTAAGACATATAAATAATAAATATTAATAAAAAGTATATTAATTAGCAAATAAAATATTAATTTATCCATACACAAACTTAATCAAAAAATAAGATGAAATACTCACCGATTCAAGTGGATTATTTAAATATACCTAAAGAACTTTGTAAAATTCGACAATAATGGCAGATCAATATTTACAGTTGGATTCGAAAAATCTAGAAACGTCAATAACATAACATAATTATAGATAGAGATTCTTCCATAGATATGGAAGAATATTTAAAATATGTGGGCTCTTATAACCGAAAACATCGAAATATACTAGTCATTTAAATAATAATAAATAATATAATCACAAATGAATATTGTAAATTATTCTTATAATAATTATCTAAATTTATCAAAAAAATTATTATTAACATTCAAAATTAATATACATTATTTTATAGAATAACAGAATATCGTAATTTACACCTTAAGTTATATAAATAAATATGTATTTATTGTGTGCGTTTTAATGAGCCATATACGTACAGTAATAATAGTTATATTTGCATGATTAATAATGTTATGAACTTGATAAATTACATTAAAAATAGAACAAATAGCATTTATTTTTTTCATCCTTCTATTTATTTGAAATTGAATTGAATTTTACATTTTGATATATCACGAATAATGCCATATGTGATAAATTCAGAGTTAGTAATGATTATATTAAAGCTAATTATTTAAAACTCTATTTTATAATATATAAGTATATTTAAAGTATATTTATATAAGTAAATTTAAAGAATATTACTTTAAATTTAAATAGGGAAACATTTCTATTTTTATATTTTCATATATATTATCAATATATATATATATTTTAGTATGATTTAAAATATCACTCTACAATAAATACTATATTCAATATGTGGTTGTGTTAATGTGCAGTTAAAATATACCTACTATCAATTATTTGCTATATGTAAAATTACTTTTATGTTGTAATAATATATGTATAGAATCATAAAATACTGGTTAGACAATATAATTCAATAATATAAAGATTACCTGAGATACTCTTAGATTTAGTAAGAATTGTCACAGACTTAGACTAAGATTTAAGTTATATTTAATTTATAATATATAATTTATACAAGATTCTAAATATTAATACTTGGTATCATAACTAATTATTAAACTATATATTACATTACATTATCATTAATTATATGGACTTTTAAAATGAGTAAGTAAAGTATGTTGACAGTATACACAGCATATAGGCCAATTAAAAATAACCTTAAATGATTTCCGTTAAAAAGAATTAATATTTTTTAGTATATATTTATTTTATAAACTATAAGTAAACATAGATTTTTGAGTGATCACACGCAATATATATATAAATAACTATGTAAGTAAATTTAGTAAAAGTTGTTTCCATGGTTACAACCAATAATAATAAAATATTCATTATATGGATCCAATTACATATAAAAGCATATATACATATACATGTGTATGTTTTCATATACGTTAGAATACTTTTAAATCGTGCACGGTTTATTTAAATGTGTACATATTTTTTTTTTGCAAGATCTAAGAAATTCAATTTAACTACATATTGTTAGATATTTATATAACTAATAACTAGAACGATATTTAAGTCATATATTCTATAAACATACATTTTTAAATATTTCGCAATATCTTTGGAATTTGTATATAAACAATAATACTCGTATTTAAAAATACCGTATACTATTTTTAAATAATAATTTATAAATGATATAAATGTAAAATAATAATGTAGATGAATTTTTAATTTAGAAATTATTATTTAAAGTATCGATATTACATTTAACTTTATATCTTTAAATCATTTGTAACTAGTATATTTGATTCAAGTAATATTTAATATTAATTATAGAAATCTTATAAAAATTTAATATATATACTATTACATATATATTCTATAATTTAATTATAATTATATTAAATATAGTTATATACACTTGATTATTATCCTTTATTGAATAATACTTTATTGAATATATATTCTATAATTTAATTATAATTATATTAAATATAGTTATATACACTTGATTATTATCCTTTATTGAATAATACTATTTGTTAAAATGTAAGATATTAACTTTAATATAGTCACATGAATGTTAAATCAAACTAGAACTACTTAATTTAAATTAATACTTACGTAACTTTTCATATTAAACTGAATTAAAAAGTGTATATATGTATAGTTATTAACATAGAATGTACCTTTATTTTAAATTTTATATAATACTCAATATTATACTGCAAAATGAATACTAAAGAGGTTTTAGATTATACCATAATTACCCGCGATGAATGTATTGATCTTAATGAGGTTTGATTAATATATGGTTATATATTAATGATAAATTACTAATAATTATATATTAATATATATATATACATATATATTCATTATAAGAATTAGTATAGTGATTATATATTTATTATTTCTTTGAATACTAGTTAATTTGAGTAAAAAAGAAACCGATTAAAATAAATCCGAGAAATGTATTTATCAATCAATAAATATAAATATAATTTTATATTTGTATATATACACTATATACTAAGTTATTACATTACCTAAGTAATATAATTATCTAATATACATACACTTAATAATAAAGGATATTTAGAGTATTGGAATTACTACTCCAACATAGTAAATCATACTTTTTAAAACTAATATTTTAATTAACCAAATAACTACTAATGCATTGTATACACGATATGTAGATACTAATTGTATACACAATATGTAGATACTAATTGTATACACAATATGTAGATAATAATTGAATTCTATGTTGAAATTGAAAATAAATGTAAATGTAAATTAATATATTTTATAAAAAATATTTGCTAATTCGCATATTTTTATTTCACTCAAATTTATATTCAACTTAGAATTTAAATTCTATCGTTATAATAACTGGTCTGTAGTGTAATGATGTAAGGTGTTGACTGTCAATCGGTATGTCAGTGGTTTGAATCTCCGAGACGACTAAAAAAGTTTTAAAATAATATATAGAAGTGATGAATGAATTCACCGGATCTGATATAAACCCAGAAAATCTTAACCATGAGATACTTCAAAGTCATTTTAAGCTATTTGTTGATAGTTTGATATAACTTTATAAGTTTCACTTCACCAAATCTTAGGTATGGGATGAAAGGACTCCCAGGGTGTATACAATATTGTATTTACAATACAATATAATATAATATAATATAATACACTACAACATAGTTTATTTATACAACATAGTTAATTATGTTTATGGAATCCATTGGAAATGATTTTGATAGTTAAAAAGCATGATTTACTATGTTACTATGCCCATTCTGAAATGTCGTACTCTAAAACCAAATATAAAAGGACCATATTTAGTAATTACACAAGCAATAAAAGTTAAAAAATGTTTAAATGTCTACTCTGATATCTATTTTTCATATTGATCAATAATAATAGAATTTAATATATAAACAACTTACATTTTTTGGATTCACAAATTGTTGTAAAATGGAAATTCAACTATCATTAATATTTCTATTGCTAATATTGACTTAAATAAAGCTTAATTTTTAAAGTTTCTTTTAAACTACATTTTTTAATGCCAGCCATAATTTTAAAGTGAATGTTGTATATTTACAATTTATTAGTATTATCCTTGGAGAATGTACTTAAAAAGTACCAGATTTGTATTTTCACAGTAAAAAATAAGCCCATATTTTTGATTTTTTGGGACTACTTCTGGTCCTATCTCAAAATAGTGGTTATAGATTAGGAATCAGATCGCATATCTATGGACTAGATTTGAATTTTGAGACAAGATTATTGCCGATTAAATACACCCTTAGTGTAGTAGTTCCGATAACATAAATATCCTATATTATTAAGTTTATGTATATTAAATAATGTATTAACTTATAATGAAAATATATATAAGCAAATATAAAATAATATTAAAATGTTTAGCTCTCTAAACATTTCTCGACGTGTCTGCATTATTTTTGTTCTTATTCGATTTATTTTATTATCAATTAACTCCTGCGAATGTTATTAACGTTGCAAGTATGTAATTCTAAACTAATTGCAACTTCATCCTAGTTATTTACGTACAGATAACATTTCCTATTGATTAATCTCTACTAATATGAAATCAGATTCTTGGCCGCGGAGGTTTTGGGGAAATTATTGCAATGGAGTATAAGAATGTGAAAATCGCCTGCAAAGTTATTATATAAACAATGCGTAATACACGATGCTTATTCACTTCCTACTATACGTCATACACCGCTAGTCTACATTTGCACTAGTTTTGGCATTGCGATTCGTATTTATATTTATTATAATCTTCAAATCTTTTTCATTTATTTACGTATGAATTCAAAATTTAACAAAGATTATTGAGGTTTAAACCGATTTTGGTATCTGTTAAAACATTTATTTTATATTTGTGTCAAATTTTCATATAAAATTAAAAAAATTAAAAAAATGAAACTTCTCTAATTTACAAATTATTAAATCTTAGTTTATCTTTTTCAATTGAAAATGCCTACACCTTTAGAAGTTATTATTACTGTAATATTACATCCATTACACTATAAATATCAGAACACTATACTGATAAAATTCTATTACACCTGCTATTCGAATGTCCCAACAATTCGGATGAACCCCCTAATCACTCCCTTACACTTTTTATCTTACTCCCTTTATCTTACCCCTTTTATCTTACTCCTTTATCTTACTCCTTTATCTTATCCCCTTATCTTACCCCTTTATCTTACCCCTTTATCTTACCCCATTATCTTACTCCCTTATCATCCCTTTATCTTACCCCTTTATCTTACTCCCTTTATCTTACCCCATTTATCTTACTCTCTTATCTTATCCCTTTATCTTACCCCTTTATCTTATCAGCTTATCTTATCCTTTATCTTATACATTTATCTTACCCCTTTATCTTATCCCCTTATCTTACTCCCTTTATATTGCTTCCACAGCTATGTCACTCCAGGGAAGAGGTATTCAATCGAGAACTTTCACTCCTTTGCCGCTACAAACATGACAACATTATCAAGCTCATCGGAGCTGACAAAGTCGAGGTTATCTCACGATAGCTCTTATGGTATATCGTGACTCATTGATTAATATGACTCATTGATTAATATGACTCATTGATTAATATGACTCATTGATTAATATGACTCATTGATTAATATGACTCATTGATTAATATGACTCATTGATTAATATGACTCATTATTTAATATGACTCATTGATTAATATGACTCATTGATTAATATGTCTCATTGATTAATATGACTCATTGATTAATATGTCTCATTGATTAATATGACTCATTGATTAATATGACTCATTGATTAATATGACTCATTGATTAATATGACTCATTATTTAATGGGACTCATTGACTAACATGACTCATTGTTAATATGACTAACTGATAAATATGACTCATTGATTAATATGACTCATTGAGTAAAGGAATAAGCAGTCAGATAAGATCTGTTATGCGAGTTATACTTTCTATACTTAAAATTGTCTATACTTTGACTCACAATAACCCATTGAAGACCTCTACTCTCTAATACCAAACTACCCATGGCACCTATTCACTACTAAACCCTAATCTAGAACTCCCTCTTATTACTGACCCCTAATTGCCATTAATACAACACCTTTAACAGAAACTGTTGTTCCTAGAACTAGCTGATATGTCATTGCATGATGGTTAGTCTTTGGTTATGAAATTGAACATCCAAACACCCGCTATGATTGCCATAAGTTCCATAAACCCCATAACTCCCGTAACTCGCATAACCCCCATAATTCCCTTATCTCTTCGCGTAATCTAAATCACTCAATAAATGCGCAGTGATTTTCTCCAAAATTGGAAATGGCTTGAATGATGATCCTCCTCCATTTGCCTACAAATACTTGTTAGCCCACGCCATCAATTGGGCGAAGCAGATTTGTCAAGGTATGCACTTCCTGCACACCAGCAAGGTCGAGGTCGGCAAATCTTTACTTCACCGCGACCTCAAACCCGGCAAGTTAGCATACACCCTCTTATTAACTCTACCCCACTTCCTTATTAACTCTACCTCACTTCCTTATTAACTCTACCTCACTTCCTTATTAATATTACCTCACTTCCTTATTAACTCTACCCCACTTCCTTATTAACTCTACCTCACTTCCTTATTAACTCTACCTCACTTCCTTATTAACTCTACCTCACTTCCTTATTAACTCTACCTCACTTCCTTATTAACTCTACCTCACTTCCTTATTAACTCTACCTCACTTCCTTATTAACATTACCTCACTTCCTTATTAACTCTACCTCACTTCCTTATTAACTCTACCTCACTTCCTTATTAACTCTACCTCACTTCCTTATTAACTCTACCTCACTTCCTTATTAACATTACCTCACTTCCTTATTAACTCTACCTCACTTCCTTATTAACTCTACCTCACTTCCTTATTAACTCTACCTCACTTCCTTATTAACTCTACCTCACTTCCTTATTAACTCTACCTCACTTCCTTATTAACTCTACCTCACTTCCTTATTAACATTACCTCACTTCCTTATTAACTCTACCTCACTTCCTTATTAACTCTACCTCACTTCCTTATTAACTCTACCTCACTTCCTTATTAACTCTACCTCACTTCCTTATTAACTCTACCTCACTTCCTTATTAACATTACCTCACTTCCTTATTAACTCTACCTCACTTCCTTATTAACTCTACCTCACTTCCTTATTAACTCTACCTCACTTCCTTATTAACTCTACCTCACTTCCTTATTAACTCTACCTCACTTCCTTATTAACTCTACCTCACTTCCTTATTAACTCTACCTCACTTCCTTATTAACTCTACCTCACTTCCTTATTAACTCTACCTCACTTCCTTATTAACATTACCTCACTTCCTTATTAACTCTACCTCACTTCCTTATTAACTCTACCTCACTTCCTTATTAACTCTACCTCACTTCCTTATTAACTCTACCTCACTTCCTTATTAACTCTACCTCACTTCCTTATTAACATTACCTCACTTCCTTATTAACTCTACCTCACTTCCTTATTAACTCTACCTCACTTCCTTATTAACTCTACCTCACTTCCTTATTAACTCTACCTCACTTCCTTATTAACTCTACCTCACTTCCTTATTAACTCTACCTCACTTCCTTATTAACTCTACCTCACTTCCTTATTAACTCTACCTCACTTCCTTATTAACTCTACCTCACTTCCTTATTAACTCTACCTCACTTCCTTATTAACTCTACCTCACTTCCTTATTAACTCTACCTCACTTCCTTATTAACTCTACCTCACTTCCTTATTAACTCTACCTCACTTCCTTATTAACTCTACCTCACTTCCTTATTAACTCTACCTCACTTCCTTATTAACTCTACCTCACTTCCTTATTAACTCTACCTCACTTCCTTATTAACTCTACCCCACTTCCTTATTAACTCTACCCCACTTCCTTATTAACTCTACCTCACTTCCTTATTAACTCTACCTCACTTCCTTATTAACTCTACCTCACTTCCTTATTAACTCTACCTCACTTCCTTATTAACTCTACCTCACTTCCTTATTAACTCTACCTCACTTCCTTATTAACTCTACCTCACTTCCTTATTAACTCTACCTCACTTCCTTATTAACTCTATATCACTTCCTTATTAACTCTACCTCACTTCCTTATTAACTCTACCTCACTTCCTTATTAACTCTACCTCACTTCCTTATTAACTCTACCTCACTTCCTTATTAACTCTACCTCACTTCCTTATTAACATTACCTCACTTCCTTATTAACTCTACCTCACTTCCTTATTAACTCTACCTCACTTCCTTATTAACTCTACCTCACTTCCTTATTAACTCTACCTCACTTCCTTATTAACTCTACCTCACTTCCTTATTAACTCTACCTCACTTCCTTATTAACTCTACATCACTTCCTTATTAACTCTACATCACTTCCTTATTAACTCTACCTCACTTCCTTATTAACTCTACCTCACTTCCTTATTAACTCTACCTCACTTCCTTATTAACTCTACCTCACTTCCTTATTAACATTACCTCACTTCCTTATTAACTCTACCTCACTTCCTTATTAACATTACCTCACTTCCTTATTAACTCTACCTCACTTCCTTATTAACTCTACCTCACTTCCTTATTAACTCTACCTCACTTCCTTATTAACTCTACCTCACATCCTTATTAACTCTACCTCACTTCCTTATTAACATTACCTCACTTCCTTATTAACTCTACCTCACTTCCTTATTAACTCTACCTCACTTCCTTATTAACTCTACCTCACTTCCTTATTAACTCTACCTCACTTCCTTATTAACTCTACCTCACTTCCTTATTAACTCTACCTCACTTCCTTATTAACTCTACCTCACTTCCTTATTAACTCTACCTCACTTCCTTATTAACTCTACCTCACTTCCTTATTAACTCTACCTCACTTCCTTATTAACTCTACCTCACTTCCTTATTAACTCTACCTCACTTCCTTATTAACTCTACCTCACTTCCTTATTAACTCTACCTCACTTCCTTATTAACTCTACCTCACAGTGTTCTGATGTTTGAAGGCTGCCAGATTGTGAAACTCTGCGACTTCGGCTGTTCCCGTGAGAAGAACTATTATTCGAAGCAACTTACAGTCGAGGTTTGTGATGACACCAATCACTTTTCGCTCGCATAACCCCGGCGACCTCACTCCCTCGTATAACCACTTGTACCCTCTGCATAGGTCGGAACGCAGTATTACCTGGCTCCAGAAGTTTTAAGAAGTTTGTATTGAATAGCTTGCTGTGATTTAATGCTACTTCTGTACTTATGATAATTATTTCAAAGAAAACCAATTAATGAAATAAATAATAGACAATAAATAAATAATAATAAAGAGTAATAAATAAATAATAATAAATAATAGTAATTAATAAATAATGAATAAATAATAAACAAATATTAAACAAATAATAAACATGTAATATACAACCAATAAACAACTAATTAAAAACTAATATACAACCAATAAACAAATAATAAGCAAGTAATAATCAACTAATAAACAAATAATAAACAAGTAGTAAACGGATAATAAACAAGTAATAAAGACTAATTATGTCCCTTACTACCTATCCCACTCACTCCCCACTCACTCCCCACTCACTCCCCACTCACTCCCCACTCACTCCCCACTCACTCCCCACTCACTCCCCACTCACTCCCCACTCACTCCCCACTCACTTCTTCATCTCTAACCACTCCTAATCCCTATTAACATTATATCACCCCTATCACCCTCCCTATCACCCTCCCACTTCACATCGCACCCAAACCCAGGCCACGACTATGATTCCGCATGTGATATATATTCATTTGGTTGCATTTTGTGGAATATGATCACACGTCTTCAAATTCAAGAAGGATGTAATTACGGCACCAATTATTGTGCGCTTATCAATGCAGCCCTTCATCCAGGTCATTGATCACCTGTCATTCAAAAAGAAATATACATCACTTACATATTAATATTAAATCCAAATTATTCTCAATATTCCTAAATGTTGAATTTGAATATTTTTATGTTGACGGGCAACCTACGAAAAATATTTTGATTTTTTAATCCAACAAAATCTTTATGTTTAAATAATAATAATGTTAATAATGTTAATAATGGTAATAATGGTAATAATAGTAATAATTGTAATGATAATAATAATAGTAATAATGTTAATAATAGTAATAATGGTAATAATAATAATAATAGTAAGAATAGTAATAATTGTAATGATAATAATAATAGTAATAATGTTAATAATAGTAATAATTGTAATGATAATAATAATAGTAATAATTGTAATAATTGTAATGATAATAATAATAGTAATAATGTTAATAATAGTAATAATTGTAATGATAATAATAATGGTAATAATGGTAATAATGGTAATAATGGTAATAATAGTGATAATAGTGATAATAGTAATAATGGTAATAATGTTAATAATAGTAATAATAGTAATAATGGTAATGATAATCATTGCAGATACAACTTTCAAACCGCGTGTAAATGGTTTGTGTATTATGTAATCCCATTGTATAATTTTCATATTTTGCATAAATTCATATTCCTTCAGTCTCACTATTGTTCTCTATCAACAATCACTCATACCTTCGATGAGCTTCAATCAGTTTCAATGACTTCTAGATATTCCAGAAGAGTTCAATGATTTAATGATGGCATGTTGTAATTTCACTCCAAATCTGAGACCATCTTCATCTGATCTGTGTAATCACTTCGATGAATTAATGGTTTTTTCTTATCACGCCCCTTCTCACTCTATTCACACCCCACTCTCACTCTGATAATACCCTCTTTTATTCTGACCATGTCTCATTTGTCTAGTTTGTCCACTTAGACAATCTACCTTTCTTTTGTTATACCTTATCTTAATCCGACCACACCTCCTTTCTATAACCACACCTTCTTTCTATAACCACACCTCCTTTCTATAAATACACCTTCTTTCTATAACCACACCTCCTTTCTATTAACACACCTCCTTTCTATTAACACACCTCCTTTCTATAACCACACCTCCTTTCTATAAATACACCTTCTTTCTATAACCACACCTCCTTTCTATTAACACACCTCCTTTCTAGTACCTCACCTCCTTTCTATAACCACACCTACTTTCTATTAACACACCTCCTTTCTATGACCACACCTTCTTTCCTTGCCCACACCTCCTTTCTATAACCACACCTCCTTTCTATTAACACACCTCCTTTCTATTAACACACCTCATTTCTATGACTACTTCTCCTTTCTATAACCACACCTCCTTTCTATGATCACACCTCCTTTCCTTGCCCACACCTACTTTCTATAACCACACCTCCTTTTTAGTACCATACCTCCTTTCTATGATCACACCTCCTTTCTATAACCACACCTTCTTTCTATGACCACACCTCCTTTCTATTAACACACCTCCTTTATATAACCACACATCCTTTCTATTAACACACCTCCTTTCTATAACCACGCCTCCTTTCTATAACCACACCTCCTTTCTATAAATACACCTTCTTTCTATAACCACACCTCCTTTCTATAACCACACCTCCTTTCTATTAACACACCTCCTTTCTATAACCACACCTCCTTTCTATGACCACACCTCCTTTCTATAACCACACCTCCTTTCTATGACTATATCTACCCTTTCTGTTCAACCCTCTCAAGCCTTTCGCACTCCTTTTCTCTAGATATGCCTCCTCATGTTCATAACCCTGCTTTCTGCTTACATTCCTTAACTCTGGTAACTCTTCCTTTCTCTAGTTGATCGACTTGGTTCTAGATAGTTCTCTACCTCTGAACCTTTCCCTTTATCTAGTTAAACCTTATATCTAAGATTGCCCACCAGGTCATGTTCTCTCTCTTTCTCTCTCTTAACACCTTTAATTCCTGTAACCCCTTAAACTTATATAACCCACATATAAATATTTAACTCCTTTAAATAAATTATCCCTTAACCATATAATTTAAGCCGTATAATACTATAATACTTTTGTTTAATAATATTATCGTGTAATCAAATATTGTAAGATCTCTCTCTCTTTATCTTTCCAGTCACTGAAACTACCTGGTGGCCATGAGAAGTTTTACAACAAAGCAAGACAGACTCAAGGTATTTCTTATGCAACTGTTTAACATATATATATATATATATATATATATATTTTTAATAAAAATAATACACCATAGATAACGGAACATCAGAAATTTATACTTCATAAAATATTTGTTTACATTTTAAACACTTGAAATGACTTTTCTATTTGTAATATTATAAAATGCCAAATACAAAATATAATACTTATATTTATTTCAAGTTATCATAGAAATTGTACCTATTACCCTATGATTCATATACAATAATGACATAATAATGGAAATAGACACTATTACACATCTTGTATGATGATTTGCAAAATCTATAGCATGTTTTATTCATGACTTTTGTGTGTACCTTATTCAATATCAGCAGTATTCAAATACTTAATCTAAAGTATCGTAAACACTTTTCTGTCTTTATTTTATATTATAATATTTGAAAATCTCTTCGCACGATTACAGCTCCCCTTAAAAAGTTATTCAATATGTCACATTTACTGGTAGAGAAAAACATTAGGGTTAGCAATACAATTTCTTATCCGTTGACCTCACATTCTGACCTCACATTTTGACCTCACATTCTGACTTCACATTCTGACCTCACATTTATTCCTAGCCATATCTACAAACCTAGTGGCAAGTCACTCTCATCATACCCTATACAACTCATAACCAACTCGAACACAATCATTTACCACACTACTCCGAATCAACTCAATCATAGCTTTTAACCTCATTTACCAAACCACTTCAACCACAACTTTAATTTCATCCTCTATAACCCACAATCACCTTACCTTCTCATTTCTCCCAGCCTCCATCACCATGTAAAGATGATGTATTCTCTAAGAGAATCTATAAAAAAAGCATAAAGGTTTATTTATCCATATAATAAAATATCCTAATTTGATTTACTATCGGAAGCAATAAAATCATGATATGTTAAATATTGAAATGCTATATTATATATTTGTCATGTGTAACTTTAAAGCATAAAAGAAAATATCTAAAATAAATATTAATAGAGAATACTTATTTATTAATTGAGAAAATTTCAATCTTTTCAGTCTTTTTAAAATAATTATATTTATATTTTCAATATTTAATAGGTATATGAAAAATAATATAAGTATAATTAAAAGAACATAATATTATAATCAATGATTTATATAAATTATATATAAGATTAAATATTGATTAAACATTATTTTTCATAATTTGTATTTGATTATTTTATATATTCATATTATTAAATAAAAACATTTCTACAAACACTGTAATACTTATTAACTTCTTTAATGAATATATAATAACTTTCAGACTTGCCTTGAAATTGCAGAAATAAGAATCAAAAATGAATTTTTCAAAAATAAACGGCTTGTATAAATTATGAAGTTAAATATTTAATAATATTATTATTTAAGTTTTACAATTTTTTGAATATAATTGAAATAGTATTTTACAAAAAAATTACAGTAAATACAGACAAAATACATTAAACAATGAAATGATAGTATAATAATAAATATATATATGAATAATTAAATTATGATTAATATATGGCAGAAAGAAATTGTAATTAAATAAGCATAAGATGAAAATGAATAAAGATTGTATTAATTATATCACATCAGCAATATGAACACAATTTATAAATCCGACCTTCTCAACTCATGAAATAAACTTAATTGATAACTTTAACTTTTTTACATTGTAAATGAATTTGATAACCCTACATCACATGCAGAGATATGTTAACAATACAAATCTTCACCTTACAGAAACGATCTTAAAGAATTGCTCGATGATTTTTCTAAATTTGACAATAACTCAATAGATAAATTAAATCGACTTTTCAATCGCTTAACTGAAGATCAAGTATGTATCATGGGATTTTTAATTTATTTGAATTTGCTTTATACATACATTTCAATTAATATAATTCTTATTTATTGTGAAATATAATTTGAATATTATTAATATCACCATTTAAAATTTGTAATGATTTATTTATACACTTTTTCATACAAAAATAATATTGTCTTAAAATGTTATGTAAAAAGTACACATGAAATTATTGTAAATTCATAAAATAAATAAGATTCTTCTTAAATATTTCTTTTTGTTTTATGGAACATATCTATTCTGGGATGCTATTCCAGTTCAAAATAGCTGAAATTGAATATCGTCCTCTTATATACTTTAGAATATATTTCTTGAATAAAATTTAAAAAAATCTCCATAAATCAATAGCACTTTTCAAAACAAAATATTTTTTAATATTTTGATTTTTCAAGATCTATTATTCTATGAAAACGAGATCAGTTTAATATCATATATAGCCATATTCTGTATTCTTTTCAAAGTAAATATCTTTTTATAAGTTAAATTTATCATTACTGAATTACCGTAGTACATGTGTGATAATATTATTAAATGTCATTAGCTTATTATAGAATAAATTTTGTTAATTTTTTTAATTCTATTAATATTATATATTTGTTTTTTTTTTACATTATTAATATTTTTTGTATGATTAATATGATCATATAAATGTTCATCGAACATAGATCTTGTATATAATTATCATTTTTTCTTATGGCAATTTTGATTTTGTGGGATATTAATAATAATATAGATTTTATAATAAAATGAGTATTTTTTTATAAATATTCGTCTATTGTTTTATAATTAAACATAGATAAATCTAAATAATTTTTGTATCACTAATGAAAATACTCAATATTTAAAATAATAAAGTATTATTTTAGAACTTAGGACAATATGTTTTGCTCCATTACAATATTAAACATTATTAATATCATGATTATCTTAGATTATACTGACTTCCGAATTAAATGAGCAAAAGAACAAAGCCTTAGAATCCATGAAGATATATAATTGTTTAGAGGTGATTTCTACATCATTTATTTTATCAATTAATTAAACTAAATCTCTTTCTTTTTTTTAAATTTATCCATTATAATTCTTCGTTTAATTTAATAATAGTTAATAATTTCTAGATATCTTATAATCGAATAATATTCATTATTAGTACATATTATTAATAATTATATACCTATATTGTATACAAATTAAAATAGACAAAAGAAAAGTAAAAGCTAACAAATATGACATTCTTCAAAAATTACAAAGAAATTTTTGAAAGATATTTATATTAATTATATATTAAGCATTGGAATCATTGGAATCATGAAGTATTTGGTTGTTCAAGAAGGCAGCATGTAATAGACAACTTAAGGATATAATGGATTACTTGAAGGACATAATGGAGGACGTGAAGTACATTTAAGAACATATGAATGCGATACTGTATTTAAGATTAAATTATATTGCCTTATTAATTTGAATACTTATTATTATTATACCTTATTTTTATATAAGTATTAAATTACCTTTTAAATATATTTATAAACATAATTTAATAGCCCCCTCAAAGTCAAGTTTCACTACTTTTGAATTGATATATATTAGAAATTATTTATATATATACTACAATACATAATATAATTTTGTATTAATAAATTTATAATCATGCTGTCAATATATATACGACTAATATTTTGAATAAACTTATATAATCTATATAGGTGATATATTTTAATAAATATAAAAAAATGTCTTATTTCAATTTACTTATCAAGTTTATACTATAGTCTGTTATTTTAATTTGTATTAATGTTATTATTATTGTCATATATAATTACTTCCTCTAATCTTTTGAAATGGAAACCATTAATATGGTTTGTTAACCATTAATATGGTGATATGACCTCCATGTTTTTAAGTATAATAAACACTTATTATATTGCATTTTAACGAGTTCGTTGTACATAGATATTTATATTCTTTATCCTTCTTTTGAATTTCTCAAATCATATAAAAGCTGTCTAAAAATTTGTTAAATATACTTATATTAATTTATCTAGGTAATATTTACTATGTATTATTTTTGACACCATTATAATTAATATTTAGAGATTACATAAACAATTATAACTGTCCATTGCTATGTAGAGTAAAATAACGAATAACTTCTATTAGTTAACTTTAATCTACGATTACCATAAGATATATAATAATTTATTTCACAAATTAACACGTACGTGTTGTAGATAATTATTAACAGCGTAATTGTAACTGATCAGCTTAAAAAACTAATTTCCGGTAACGTGACTCGACATGGGGAACGTTAGTTCTTAGTGAAACGATAACGAGGGGCCGTGTTGCCTGTTATGGTTCATTCGATTGGAGTAGCGTGGTTATATCGAAGTATGCCGTCGTGACTCTGCGACTCATAGCAGTGTGTCTTTGACGCCGTTTTCTACGTTTGAGGCGGGAGCCGCGAAGTCGGAGGTGGTTTCACCAGCGAGCGGTATATCCGCTACAGCTCTATCCGGTGTAACCCGCGAAACTGGAGTAGCTCGGTTCACCGTCGCCGTAAACGTCGGTTCATCCGCGGCTGCGGTTGCGGTTGTCGAGTGGGCGGGGCTCAAGCGGCGTAGACACGCCCTGATTCGACGCGGACACACTTCGCGTACCAGTACGCGTCGGAAACGCGTATTAAACGCTGTGTAGATAGCGAAGTTAACGGATGAGTTGAGGATGACGAGAGCGTTGGCGATATGGCGAAGGTAGAAGTGGAAGCCACCGCAGACCCTAGAGTCGTCGGAAACTATATTCCATAGAACTTGGTTCACCGTAGCGGGTACCTGACACACGATGAATACCAGAACAACTACTATGAGTACGAATGTAACGTTGTTATCCTGTGGATATAATTAGGGAGTGATTAGAGAGTATATACCTAGTTAGGGTAGGAATAAGTCATTTAATAATGAAGTTTTGCTGTCTATATATGCGTGATATGAGGAGTAGAGTTATTGCAAACTAGAGGTATTGATTTGATGGGTATTAATTATTATTATAATTAGAAGATGGGCATAAACTATGATATGATGTAAGAAATAAGGCGAGTCGAGAATTTGATATTTTAACATTTATAGCCTGTAGGAATTACTATATACATTAATAATACTATTGTGTTTGAATCCGGGAATACATCTTAATATATGCATGTCTTACCATAGCAATATATACAACATAGTATATATATATATATATATATATATATATATAGATATATATACTACTGTATATGAATCATTTTATAATTATAGTATATTATTTAATCGCTAATAAATAATAATACATACAAATAACACTGCAACATGATCCCAATACAACCAATGCCATTCTTTGTATGCATTGTTAATCAAGAAAACATATAACCGCTTCTCCTTATGGGTATTCCGATGTATAGATACACACACAACTACGCACACGAACACATATACACACATACACGCACACTTACACATACACACGCACACACACACATATATATATATATATATATATATATATATATATATATATATATGTAGCATATGTGCTATATTGACACTTTCCAAGTCTAGTGTGTGTAAGTGATTCTATTGAATTAATTACGAATGATTCATGACCATTCACAATTTTACATTACAACAGTGTTCATTACATCAATACATATATAGTATATTAATAGTTATATATTTGATGGTCTACTCTACTTATAAGATTATTTTTAAACATAAAATTATTTATATATATAGGCTGAATCTTAAAAAGAGACAACATAGTTACTTTCAGTTTGACAGATGTAATACAACTGACCACTGACCACTGACCCTCAAGTAGTGAACATAATTTTATAGAATCACAAGAGTGATAATATAAAAAATGAAGTAAAATATATACACTATAGTATATATATATATATATATATATATATATATATATATATATATTGACAGGCACTTAGTGATACATACTTACTAACTGACACAATAATAACCTAAATTCATCAACTCATACACTAACACACACTAACATACATCGACTCATACACTAACAAACATTAACACCTACTGACTCATACACTAACAAACATTAACACCCACTGACTCATACACTAACAAACACTAACACCCACTGACTCATACACTAACAAACACTAACACCCACTGACTCATACACTAACACACACTAACACCCACTGACTCATACACTAACAAACATTAACACCAACTGACTCATACACTAACAAACACTAACACCCACTGACTCATACACTAACACACACTAACACCCACTGACCCATACACTAACACACACTAACACCCACTGACTCACACTCCCTGTATCACTAATACCGACTCACAATAACTGATAAATACTCACCAACAAATATTAACTGACTGACACACATTAGCTCACTTTACTCACTAATTCACACATACTCACTTTCTAATACTTACTGACTCACACTCACATACACTCACATACACTCACATACACTCACATACATTGTTATAGATAACGATACAAATAACGATATATCTATAGTGAGATCGCTATTATCAATATCACTATATTAATATTATCAATATCACTTTATTAATATTATCAATATCACTATATTAATATTATCAATATCACTATATTAATATTATCAATATCATTATATTAATATTATCAATATCACTATATTAATATTATCAATATCACTTTATTAATATTATCAATATCACTATATTGATATTATCAATATCACTATATTAATATTATCAATATCACTATATTAATATTATCAATATCACTTTATTAATATTATCAATATCACTATATTAATATTATCAATATCACTATATTAATATTATCAATATCACTATGTTAATATTATCAATATCACTATATTGATATTATCAATATCACTATATTAATATTATCAATATCACTATATTGATATTATCAATATCACTATATTAATATTATCAATATCACTATATTAATATTATCAATATCACTATATTAATATTATCAATATCACTTTATTAATATTATCAATATCACTATATTAATATTATCAATATCATTATATTAATATTATCAATATCATTATATTAATATTATCAATATCATTATATTAATATTATCAATATCACTATATTGATATTATCAATATCACTATATTAATATTATCAATATCACTATATTAATATTATCAATATCACTATATTAATATTATCAATATCACTATATTAATATTATCAATATCACTTTATTAATATTATCAATATCACTATATTAATATTATCAATATCATTATATTAATATTATCAATATCATTATATTAATATTATCAATATCACTATATTGATATTATCAATATCACTATATTAATATTATCAATATCACTATATTAATATTATCAATATCACTATATTAATATTATCAATATCACTATATTAATATTATCAATATCACTTTATTAATATTATCAATATCACTATATTAATATTATCAATATCATTATATTAATATTATCAATATCATTATATTAATATTATCAATATCACTATATTAATATTATCAATATCACTATATTAATATTATCAATATCATTATATTAATATTATCAATATCACTATATTAATATTATCAATATCACTTTATTAATATTATCAATATCACTATATTAATATTATCAATATCACTATATTAATATTATCAATATCACTATATTAATATTATCAATATCACTTTATTAATATTATCAATATCACTATATTAATATTATCAATATCACTATATTAATATTATCAATATCACTATGTTAATATTATCAATATCACTATATTGATATTATCAATATCACTATATTAATATTATCAATATCACTATATTGATATTATCAATATCACTATATTAATATTATCAATATCACTATATTAATATTATCAATATCACTTTATTAATATTATCAATATCACTATATTAATATTATCAATATCATTATATTAATATTATCAATATCATTATATTAATATTATCAATATCACTATATTAATATTATTAATATCATTATATTAATATTATCAATATCATTATATTAATATTATCAATATCACTATATTAATATTATCAATATCACTTTATTAATATTATCAATATCACTATATTGATATTATCAATATCACTATATTAATATTATCAATATCACTTTATTAATATTATCAATATCACTATATTAATATTATCAATATCACTATATTAATATTATCAATATCACTATATTAATATTATCAATATCACTATATTAATATTATCAATATCACTATATTGATATTATCAATATCACTATATTAATATTATCAATATCACTATATTAATATTATCAATATCACTTTATTAATATTATCAATATCACTATATTAATATTATCAATATCATTATATTAATATTATCAATATCATTATATTAATATTATCAATATCACTATATTAATATTATCAATATCACTTTATTAATATTATCAATATCACTATATTGATATTATCAATATCACTTTATTAATATTATCAATATCACTATATTAATATTATCAATATCACTATATTAATATTATCAATATCATTATATTAATATTATCAATATCACTTTATTAATATTATCAATATCACTATATTGATATTATCAATATCACTATATTAATATTATCAATATCACTTTATTAATATTATCAATATCACTATATTAATATTATCAATATCACTATATTAATATTATCAATATCACTATATTGATATTATCAATATCACTATATTAATATTATCAATATCACTATATTAATATTATCAATATCACTTTATTAATATTATCAATATCACTATATTAATATTATCAATATCATTATATTAATATTATCAATATCATTATATTAATATTATCAATATCACTATATTAATATTATCAATATCACTTTATTAATATTATCAATATCACTATATTGATATTATCAATATCACTATATTAATATTATCAATATCACTATATTAATATTATCAATATCACTATATTAATATTATCAATATCACTATATTAATATTATCAATATCACTTTATTAATATTATCAATATCACTATATTAATATTATCAATATCATTATATTAAAATTATCAATATCACTATATTAATATTATCAATATCACTATATTAATATTATCAATATCACTATATTAATATTATCAATATCATTATATTAATATTATCACTATCACTATATTAATATTATCAATATCATTATATTAATATTATCAATATCACTATATTAATATTATCAATATCATTATATTAATATTATCAATATCACTATATTAATATTATCAATATCACTATATTAATATTATCAATATCATTATGTTAATATTATCAATATCACTATATTAATATTATCAATATCATTATATTAATATTATTAATATCATTATATTAATATTATCAATATCACTATATTAATATTATCAATACCACTATATTAATATTAGCAATATCACTATATTAATATTATCAATATCACTATATTAATATTATCAATATCATTATATTAATATTATCAATATCACTATATTAATATTATCAATATCACTATATTAAAGTTATCAATATCATTATATTAATATTATCAATATCACTATATTAATATTATCAATATCACTATATTAATATTATCAATATCACTATATTAATATTATCAATATCATTATGTTAATATTATCAATATCACTATATTAATATTATCAATATCATTATATTAATATTATCAATATCATTATATTAATATTATCAATATCACTATATTAATATTATCAATACCACTATATTAATATTATCAATATCACTATATTAATATTATCAATATCATTATATTAATATTATCAATATCACTATATTAATATTATCAATATCATTATATTAATATTATCAATATCCCTATATTAATATTATCAATATCATTATATTAATATTATCAATATCACTATATTAATATTATCACTATCATTATATTAATATTATCAATATCACTATATTGTGAATATTGTGCTATCTCTATTGTGAATATTACAATATCGCTATTGTAAATATAATGATTTCTCTATGGGAATATCGCTATATCGCTATTATGAATATAATGATATCTCTATTAGGATATTACTATATCAATATTTTGAATATCACGATATCGCTATTATGAATATAATAGTATATATATATATATATATATATATATATATATATATATATATATATATATATATATATATATATATATATATAAATCACCATGCATATTGATATAACAATTAAAATAAATGTAGAATATAAAAAAGTATTTTTTGAGATTAGGAAGGGAGGATTAATTATGTCAAGAGATTCGAGAAGGAATATGTAGGAGTAGAAAGAAAGATAGATTTGGATGAAGAGATTGAAAATGATTGGCCAGTTGATGAATAAAGTATATACCTAAAGCCGACATAAAGGAAACATGACACGGGTATCAAGCTATCAACAACGAGACAATAACAATAGAATTGGTGGATGGAGTGAATTGGTGCGGTGCGGAGATGGTGAATATAAGTGGTGTATTCCCAGTGCTCCAGGCAGAAGTGGTAACGTTCCTTCGATAAAACCCGAGAGCTCAAACAATAATCCGTACAGGGAAAGCACACTTATGGAATAGCCTCCAGTGTTAGTATTCAGAATATTGTGACGTGATATCGACACCGACACCGACACCGACACCGAC
>OZ038312.1:4533545-4586395 GCA_964035775.1 Osedax frankpressi | reverse complement strand
GTATTTCGAAAAATAAATTATATAAGACCATCACAATAGTCGCTTTCAAGTTGAGTTCGATTCTTCTAACCTATGAGTTTTTAAATTATAATCTATTAAACATATGTGTAATCATTTAAACATATGAGTCCTATATAACATATAACGAGGAAAATCCAACAAAATATACACTAATTTGATTAGAAGTACGTTGTAACTTTTGGAAATATATAAATATTTTAATGGAATTATTCATGATATATATAGTATAATATTATACCATATATGGTATAGTATAATATTAAGTACACTGCCATAATACTTATACTAATCGCTACAACTGTCACTGCCTGAAATCTATAGTCAATAACACATCTAATAATACTGATATGTCTCATTATACATCATATGATCTACAATGAAGAAAATAACATTTTAAATAGGTTAATAAATATTGTTGCAACCATGGTAATGATAGTTTACCATGTAACACAATGTAAACATATTTTACCCTAGTCGATATAACCAAGTTATATTCTTTCAAATATGTCATATTCAACATTTATAAATAAAAAAATTATTTATTATGAAGGTTTGCATATTTCATTTAAACCACAATTAAAAGTATATAAAATGAAAATGTTTTAAATATAGATATAATATAACTGAGAAAATTATTTAATTTATTATTCATGGATATTTAAATTCTGAGAATTGGTTATTAATCCGTTATCCATCGTTATTATGATAATATTCTATTTTATATATAAAAAACTATAGTATATATTTATATTTCTATGATTTATAATTATAATTATCTTATGAAATATTCAAAGCTTATACAGTATCCATATAAAGAATTCGTATTTAATCTCTTTGTGAAATATTATTTATTCTTGATATATTTTCATAAATATCAATATAAAGTTAGTGTTTTGAATATAAGTTTTCCCCCGAGAATATTTCTAAAAGTGATTATAATTAATAGATAAAAAAATAAAAATAATATTTTATAAGAATACTATAATATATTTACATGAATTACAAACATATATTCACACATACACACACATACACACACACACACACACACACACACACACACACACACACACACACACACACACACACACACACACACACACACACACACAGATACATACATATATAAATATATATATATATATATATATATATATATATAAATATATATTAACATGTGGTTTTATTAACTTAGGTTAAACCTAGGATTATTTTTGAACAATATATAATTTGTATCATTTATGTTTCAATTATATATACATTTAAAAATATTGTTTTGCAAAGAATAATAATAGAATGGTTTTGATTTTCATATATGTTGTTATATATATATATATATATATATATATATATATATTATTCTATATAGTCATATGGTCTTATATACTATATTCTATATATAATTAATATATATATATATATATTTATTTAATGTATACATAAATAAAATAATGAATATTCGAAATCATATCGAAGCCTGAATTATAGGAGAGTATACTCTTTCATTCCCCCTTCTTTTACAATATGTTATTGAATCACTATATAACTAAATACTCATTTATGACCTTATTATAGATTTAAAGTAGTGCATATTAACATTATTTGTAATATATAGGCGGAATCAAATAAAGATGTTCTATCATAGATAATATATTGCACATGTTATGCTATAATCAAATACTAAGTTATGTTATACTGTTTGTTATATAATAGTTATTATGTAAACATTATAATAATAGTACCTAGCATGGTTTCCGTGGATGGTTTCCTAAGATAAAATAAAATATTATAAAATATTTTTAATATCAAATTATTCGCAAATAATTATTGTAATTATTAGCTTGTAAGATTAAACCATTTTAATAAGGTATATTATATATACTACATAGATATAGTTTATCGTGTATAACAGTTCATACATTGAACTTTATGTAGAATAAAATAATATGTACAAATTGAGATATATATTATTCAATTTATATGTATATTTATTATATTGATTTATTTATTTACTAAATTACTTATTCCTATTATATATATATATGTGTGTGTGTGTGTGTGTGTGTGTGTGTATGTGTGTGTGTGAGTGTGTGTGTGTATATATATTAAAACATACATTATATATGAATTTATTAATATCCCAAGAAACTAAATTATATAACTATTATATATTGTTATATACTCTTTTAAAAATAAAATAAATATATTATATTCCAAATACAAATACAATTTTTCACTTATAACAAAAAACTACAATGGTTTCTTATACCTGTATGGTTTCTTGGGATATCACTTGATATCCCAAGATATATTTTTGGAATATAATATATTTATTTTTATTTTTAAAAGAGTATATAACAATATATAATAGTTATATAATCTGGTTTCTTGGGATATTAATAAGTTCAAATATAACTTTAATATATATATATATATATATATATATATTTAGTAAATAAAATCAATATAATAAATATACATATAAACTACATAATATATATCTCAACTTTGTGTTTTCTGAGTGATTAATATAATATTATGTTTATCACAAGTCGATATTAAATACATCAATTGGCAAGTTTCGAGGACTCTTTTGATGATATATATATATATATATATATATATATATATATATATATTTATATATGTATATATGTGTGTGTATGTGTGTGTGTTTGTGTGTGTAGGTGTGTATGTGTAATACTTTGAAAAATCATATTCTACAATATATATAATATATTGACATATATCATATATATATCATCTTATAAATATATATCATCTTATTAATTCTAATAAGTAGATAGAGTCTGGTATATTGTTAATTATACTTAATTATAATAACTTATAATAACTTTTCTCTGGTGAAGTTTTTTTATTTTGACTGTGGCTGAATGTAATAAATACTTATCTGTGACATTGATTGTTAAATATACCAAGTATATAGGAATGTATATCACTAGGCTGATAAAGATAGAATATATACATATTCATATAAGCGAACTATAGATATTAAGTGTGTATACTGTATATATAAATTATATTCACATAATATTAAGATGTGATGTAAATATTTATTTTTTAATCGTCTGCTTATAAAAATAAAATTATCGTTCTTTAATAGGTGAAATAATTGGTTGTTTCAAAAACGATGGTATATATAGATTTTAACTTCACTTATTCTAAATATACTTTTTACAATATGCAATGTACATTGTACAATGTACAATATATATTGTATACTGTATAAAGCGTGCATTGTACAGTGTAAGAAAAACTTGCTTATATTACCGAATTTTAATGTGGCCTATATATATGTAATATATTATATATCTAGGTATTAATATCCCCTAAGTATGTCAAACTAATACATATACACTATATTATACAGTCCAGGCATTGCACATAGTAAGTTGACCACTTTAAAATATTGCATTGTCTGCATTTCCAATGGATACCATCTTGTTTTCATTTATCTTAGAATATATTGGAAGCCATATTACTATACTGTTTATACCATACATTGTATACTGTACAATGTACAGTGTACAGTGTACACTGTATAGTGTAAAGTATACAATATAAGTGTTCGATATACACTGTACTGTTTACAGTATATTGTACATTTGTTACATATGTTATAATTTATTTTTATACTCAACTACATTTCATAAATACGAATTAAGTGTATTCTAAGACTACCTAAGTCTATTATAAGATTACTTATGAATATTCCATGACTACTTCAATATATCCTAAGGTAACTTAATTACTTAATTAGATTACTATATTAAGTTCATTAAATATTACGCTTTGTTTGATGTAATACATCGATCTATTTACTGGATACACTGAGTACCCGGATACCGAGTACTCTGGTAGATTACAAGGATACAATGATATCACCGTCAATATTCTCCCTCTCCCTCTCCCTCTCCCTCTCCCTCTCCCTCTCCCTCTCCCTCTCCCTCTCCCTCTCCCTCTCCCTCTCCCTCTCCCTCTCCCTCTCCCTCTCCCTCTCCCTCTCCATCTCCCTCTCCCTCTCCCTCTCCCTCTCCCTCTCCCTCTCCCTCTCCCTCTCCCTCTCCCTCTCCCTCTCCCTCTCCCTCTCCCTCTCCCTCTCCCTCTCCCTCTCCCTCTCCCTCTCCCTCTCCCTCTCCCTCTCCCTCTCCCTCTCCCTCTCCCTCTCCCTCTCCCCCTCCCTCTCCCTCTTCCTCTCCCTCTCCCTCTCCTCTCCTTCTCTCTCTCCCTCTCCCTCTCCCACTCCCACTCCCTCTCCCTCTCCCTCTCCTTCTCTCTCTCCCTCTCCCTCTCCCTCTCCCTCTCCCACTCCCACTCCCTCTCCCTATCCCTCTCTCTCTCTCTCCCTCTCCCTCTCCCACTCCCTCTCCCCTTCCCGATGAGGTGATTATCATCTTAACTCGTCGAGTTAACCCAACAAACAAAGAGATGTAATATTTTATAAAATCTTTGTTGCCTCCACAAAAATCAAAAATAATATAAAAGAAAATTATACAATGCAAACAATTAAATTACCTTGATTGTTTGTTTGGAACACACCCATAACAATTCTTAAATATATTAATAACTTATATAATAATAATACAATACAAATTCAAATATACCAACAACAATCCAATCCTATTCGCGAGAGCATAAGCAGCCATATGACATGGGGGCTTATTACATAGATCCTCTCTCCCATTCTATAGAAACCTATTTAATTCCGTACTGAGATGATTGTGTTTTGATTAGGTTGCGATTAACATACGTACAGCCATTCTCTCACACATCGCATTTGCCAATGATATTGTAGCGTTTTCAGAGACCATCGAGGGGTTATGGATACCGGTCAAGTTATTGCCCTTTGGTTTCAACAAATGTAACCTGTCGGTGAACTCGTCTAAATATAAAACACACACTATTGTCATGAACCAAAAACGTGAGGTGTGGACGTATGAAAATCATACTAATATTAAATTTGTATTGCAAAATATAATATATATATAATTGGCACTTTGCAGGTTCTAGATGCATGCACATATATGGGAATATAGATTGTAGCGCTTTAGCCCAATAATGGTTCTAACCATTGCAATTTTAACAATAATCTTGATAAGGACACCGGTAAAGCAAAACGTTGAGCTATTCCATGTACAGTGTTCCGGAACTACTTAATCCCCTCGAGTCTGCACAATAGAACTGTTCTGACCATACGAAATTAGACCTCGGGTTCGTAAAGCAACCCACCGCTATGTCCATTAATGGTTTCGACTACCAAAAGACGTATCACTTGGGGTGTTTCAAGCTACCGCAAACCTCGTAATTCTCGCCTTTCCAGTTCTAGATCTCGACATACCGGTTATTAGGAGACAAAGGGTATTTAAAATCGATCCTCTGGTCGAAATTGTTGGTAGTCGGGACAGACTAGGATGGTACTGGTACCCCCTTCTAAAGAGTGTATTCCTCTGCGGAGTGTAGCCGAAGTGCGCAGTGCGCACTGCGCACTTCCCTAAACGAGCAACTAGCTCGGAGTGGAGATGGGAGTGTCCTCGGTCTCGGTAATAACGGCGTATATGATGTAATCGTGTAATTAACGCGCACGATTACTTCGACGTATTTAAATTACGACACAATATCCTCCTTTATCCAGTCGGAGCCAAACGCGAATATTCACAAATAGACATCCAGCGAACGTTTTCACAGTACTGAAATACCAGTAGGGTGCCGGGGTAGTTGCTAGGGTAGTTGCTAGGGTAAAGCGTCATGGCAGCGTGACGGCGTTTCTATTGAATTCGTTGGGAAATAAAGAGCTATACGTGTTTCCTCGCACTATACACGTATATGTGTTTACCATACATTAGAATGAAGATAGGTTATCTTAAACTCGACTTTATCGCATGTTTATAGACTGCCTATCAGTAGTCACCGATAAGCAAATCACCTCCGACACATCCGTCAAGAGATATGATCAAAAAATTCACGAGTACGACATTTCTCTGGTCCGGCTATTCGTGATTAATATAACCGGTGGTTCAGAGGTCAAATTCGGAGCTATCATACTAGATTGGCGAGGGCAGCTAGCCCCGTGTCCGGTACACTCTTCGATGACCTCGAAATACCGACAGCGTTTGAAGAACTGGTCGCATAATTAGTACATCGCACCATGGCGTACAAGTATGTAGATACTGTGTACGTAGCGAAATAGGTTTACAACGTACCATCGACATGGAGGCTTAAGTTTTGCGTGAACGTAAGTAGTAGCCCAAATTACACCCAGGAACCATCTGCAATCCTTTACACGTATTCGCCTCTCCTTCCCGCTCCATGTTCTCAATTATTCCCATACATTCCTCAATTACTTTCTCGCTGAATATTCCAGGCACTCTTTTGTTATGATTTGTTCTTATATGTTTTCTTGTTAATATCACATTGTCTTATTATAATGGTCAAACACAAAATGATGAATTTCTGAATTATTTTGTTAATTAATAAATGGGATAATTACAAATGTCCAAAAATAATAATAATAGTAGTAGTAGTAGTAGTAGTAGTAGTAGTAGTAGTAGTAGTAGTAGTAGTAGTAGTAGTAGTAGTAGTAGTAGTAGTAGTAGTAGTAGTAGTAGTAGTAGTAGTAGTAGTAGTAGTAGTAGTAGTAGTAGTAGTAGTAGTAGTAGTAGTAGTAGTAGTAGTAGTAGTAGTAGTAGTAGTAGTAGTAGTAGTAGTAGTAGTAGTAGTAGTAGTAGTAGTAGTAGTAGTAGTAGTAGTAGTAGTAGTAGTAGTAGTAGTAGTAGTAGTAGTAGTAGTAGTAGTAGTAGTAGTAGTAGTAGTAGTAGTAGTAGTAGTAGTAGTAGTAGTAGTAGTAGTAGTAGTAGTAGTAGTAGTAGTAGTAGTAGTAGTAGTAGTAGTAGTAGTAGTAGTAGTAGTAGTAGTAGTAGTAGTAGTAGTAGTAGTAGTAGTAGTAGTAGTAGTAGTAGTAGTAGTAGTAGTAGTAGTAGTAGTAGTAGTAGTAGTAGTAGTAGTAGTAGTAGTAGTAGTAGTAGTAGTAGTAGTAGTAGTAGTAGTAGTAGTAGTAGTAGTAGTAGTAGTAGTAGTAGTAGTAGTAGTAGTAGTAGTAGTAGTAGTAGTAGTAGTAGTAGTAGTAGTAGTAGTAGTAGTAGTAGTAGTAGTAGTAGTAGTAGTAGTAGTAGTAGTAGTAGTAGTAGTAGTAGTAGTAGTAGTAGTAGTAGTAGTAGTAGTAGTAGTAGTAGTAGTAGTAGTAGTAGTAGTAGTAGTAGTAGTAGTAGTAGTAGTAGTAGTAGTAGTAGTAGTAGTAGTAGTAGTAGTAGTAGTAGTAGTAGTAGTAGTAGTAGTAGTAGTAGTAGTAGTAGTAGTAGTAGTAGTAGTAGTAGTAGTAGTAGTAGTAGTAGTAGTAGTAGTAGTAGTAGTAGTAGTAGTAGTAGTAGTAGTAGTAGTAGTAGTAGTAGTAGTAGTAGTAGTAGTAGTAGTAGTAGTAGTAGTAGTAGTAGTAGTAGTAGTAGTAGTAGTAGTAGTAGTAGTAGTAGTAGTAGTAGTAGTAGTAGTAGTAGTAGTAGTAGTAGTAGTAGTAGTAGTAGTAGTAGTAGTAGTAGTAGTAGTAGTAGTAGTAGTAGTAGTAGTAGTAGTAGTAGTAGTAGTAGTAGTAGTAGTAGTAGTAGTAGTAGTAGTAGTAGTAGTAGTAGTAGTAGTAGTAGTAGTAGTAGTAGTAGTAGTAGTAGTAGTAGTAGTAGTAGTAGTAGTAGTAGTAGTAGTAGTAGTAGTAGTAGTAGTAGTAGTAGTAGTAGTAGTAGTAGTAGTAGTAGTAGTAGTAGTAGTAGTAGTAGTAGTAGTAGTAGTAGTAGTAGTAGTAGTAGTAGTAGTAGTAGTAGTAGTAGTAGTAGTAGTAGTAGTAGTAGTAGTAGTAGTAGTAGTAGTAGTAGTAGTAGTAGTAGTAGTAGTAGTAGTAGTAGTAGTAGTAGTAGTAGTAGTAGTAGTAGTAGTAGTAGTAGTAGTAGTAGTAGTAGTAGTAGTAGTAGTAGTAGTAGTAGTAGTAGTAGTAGTAGTAGTAGTAGTAGTAGTAGTAGTAGTAGTAGTAGTAGTAGTAGTAGTAGTAGTAGTAGTAGTAGTAGTAGTAGTAGTAGTAGTAGTAGTAGTAGTAGTAGTAGTAGTAGTAGTAGTAGTAGTAGTAGTAGTAGTAGTAGTAGTAGTAGTAGTAGTAGTAGTAGTAGTAGTAGTAGTAGTAGTAGTAGTAGTAGTAGTAGTAGTAGTAGTAGTAGTAGTAGTAGTAGTAGTAGTAGTAGTAGTAGTAGTAGTAGTAGTAGTAGTAGTAGTAGTAGTAGTAGTAGTAGTAGTAGTAGTAGTAGTAGTAGTAGTAGTAGTAGTAGTAGTAGTAGTAGTAGTAGTAGTAGTAGTAGTAGTAGTAGTAGTAGTAGTAGTAGTAGTAGTAGTAGTAGTAGTAGTAGTAGTAGTAGTAGTAGTAGTAGTAGTAGTAGTAGTAGTAGTAGTAGTAGTAGTAGTAGTAGTAGTAGTAGTAGTAGTAGTAGTAGTAGTAGTAGTAGTAGTAGTAGTAGTAGTAGTAGTAGTAGTAGTAGTAGTAGTAGTAGTAGTAGTAGTAGTAGTAGTAGTAGTAGTAGTAGTAGTAGTAGTAGTAGTAGTAGTAGTAGTAGTAGTAGTAGTAGTAGTAGTAGTAGTAGTAGTAGTAGTAGTAGTAGTAGTAGTAGTAGTAGTAGTAGTAGTAGTAGTAGTAGTAGTAGTAGTAGTAGTAGTAGTAGTAGTAGTAGTAGTAGTAGTAGTAGTAGTAGTAGTAGTAGTAGTAGTAGTAGTAGTAGTAGTAGTAGTAGTAGTAGTAGTAGTAGTAGTAGTAGTAGTAGTAGTAGTAGTAGTAGTAGTAGTAGTAGTAGTAGTAGTAGTAGTAGTAGTAGTAGTAGTAGTAGTAGTAGTAGTAGTAGTAGTAGTAGTAGTAGTAGTAGTAGTAGTAGTAGTAGTAGTAGTAGTAGTAGTAGTAGTAGTAGTAGTAGTAGTAGTAGTAGTAGTAGTAGTAGTAGTAGTAGTAGTAGTAGTAGTAGTAGTAGTAGTAGTAGTAGTAGTAGTAGTAGTAGTAGTAGTAGTAGTAGTAGTAGTAGTAGTAGTAGTAGTAGTAGTAGTAGTAGTAGTAGTAGTAGTAGTAGTAGTAGTAGTAGTAGTAGTAGTAGTAGTAGTAGTAGTAGTAGTAGTAGTAGTAGTAGTAGTAGTAGTAGTAGTAGTAGTAGTAGTAGTAGTAGTAGTAGTAGTAGTAGTAGTAGTAGTAGTAGTAGTAGTAGTAGTAGTAGTAGTAGTAGTAGTAGTAGTAGTAGTAGTAGTAGTAGTAGTAGTAGTAGTAGTAGTAGTAGTAGTAATAGTAGTAGTAGTTGTTGTTGTAGTGAATATAGCTATAACTGTATAGCAAAGGAATTATAAACATAATATATAACTTTAAATTCGAATTGACTTCATCGAAAATCAATCACGTACTGAATTATGTAATAGATCATAGTTCATCAATGATCGACACTGCATTCACAATATATATATATATATATATATATATATATATATATATATATATTAATGTCTACTTTTAGTTTAGAACTATGCACACTTTACGCTAAACCCCGACACGCTAAACTCCAATCGACGCCACGCCCACGACTAACCCGTATACTCGACGAAGGGCGTGATGCAGTAGAGCGGAAACACCATGAGTAAAACCAGCGTATCGACGCAGCTGAGTGCCTGGAATAGGAACCCCGCCGAGGTCTTCATCGGGTCCGCCCTGAATACTCGAAAGGATAAGAGATTGCCCAGGGTACCGTACCGGCGAGAACCATGCCGCCCACGAATAGCGTGTAGATGGCGAAGCTGTAGAGCCGACAACCGGCAGCTAAACTGTCCGTAGCGATATCCAGAGGCGAAAGGGGCGTGGCTACGACCGCTGTGGGCGTGACAACCGCGGCGCTGAAGTTGCCTTGAGCCGAAGCGTAGCCGATACCGGTTGCCATGGATATGTCACTTACGTCATCGTTGACCGCGCAAACGACTTCGCGGCGTGATTATAGCGGAAATCTATAGCTGGAACGCTAAGGTGCGCGTGTGCGTGCGCGGTTTCGTGTGTGAGTGCGCGGTTTCGTGCGTGAGTGCGCGCAGTTAGCTCGGCAGAATTACGGCGCACGCAACTCGGCGTCTCCTCAACGGGCTCGCAGTTGTCGTATAGCCTAACGCGGTACTAATGAAACCGTACGGAATGCAGACGATATCGGTCGGTTCTAGAGATTCGGGGAGTCGTAATGCGTGCGGGCGTCGAGATACGATGAAAGAACGCGCGCGTCAGAGGGCGTGGCTTAACAATGTCCGACGTTAATCACCGTGATTCGTTTAGTGGTAATTAATGGAGTACGGATAATTGACACATAATGAGATGTCGACGGGGCATTGTTCCCGCTGAACGAGGATATGCGTGTCTTCTTACTGCAGTAAATGACATGTAAACGTTAACTTCGTGATAAACCCGACAGAAAATGACAAACCATAAGATGAAGTAATTCTAATATTAGTCTCGGTGTCACATATAATGTGTATAATGTATATATAATATTTATATATAATGTATATATATATATATATATATATATATAATGTATAAATAATATATATAATGATGTATAACTAATAAAATGTAAATATAATGTGTATATACATCATATATATACTGTATTTATAAACAATTATATACTATATAAATATATCATATGATAAGTGGAAATTATAAATATCGTAACTATAGTTATCTAATAAGGCGAGGGTGTGGTCAGTATATTGCATTATAATGTTGTTAAATATATTTCACAACAATATACTGACCACACCCTCGTCTTGTTAGATAACTATAGTAGAGGTATACCTGATTTGCTATGGAAATTAATGTACTGAATCATATATATACCGTATTATATTGAATACAATATATATATATATATATATATATATATATATATACTCACATATATATATATATATGTATATATATATATATATATATATATGTGATATATAATTGTATAGAAAGATTACTACAAATCCTATAGCAATAATTATAAGTATTAAGATTTTGTTAAATTCATAATATATATTATGTATCAATATATAAATATGTAATTACACACATGGAATATAAAGTACTATAGTAATCAAAACCTACATATAGACAATGAGTTATTATTTAAAAAATGCCGTACTGCGTGCGATAATATAACTGTTCCTTGATATAACTGTTCCTTAATTAATCACGCATAATAATAGCGGAAACTCTAAATTGAATAGCTGATTATATATCAGACTTTAACTTAATGATAGTTGCCGAGCATTGCGTGCCTTGCACGCCGTGTAATTTCCTTAGTATTTCTATTACATACTAGGAGCAGAGATATACTTGTCTACAAGTTACATTAGTAACGGTACATAGGGTTTATATAGTGACGTATCTCTGCCCGTTTATTTTAGATCTAATACCACTTCACCCGCTACTTGATAATCTCATTTGAAATTCGAATTAGTACAACCCAATTGTCATTGTAAAGTGGGGAGTTAACTACTTAAATATATTAAGTATATATACGTACTTGCATAGGTGTATCAAATGATATCTGTGTTAATTGTCATTATGGTTTAATAAATGAATTGAATACTTCAAAAATATTGCATCAATTATATTATTTATTTAGATACTATATATTTAGATACTATATATTTAGATACTATATATTTAGATACTATATATTTAGATACTATATATTTAGATACTATATATTTAGATACTATATATTTAGATACTATATATTTAGATACTATATATTTAGATACTATATATTTAGATACTATATATTTAGATACTATATATTTAGATACTATATATTTAGATACTATATATTTAGATACTATATATTTAATTACTATATATTTAGATACTATATATTTAGATACTATATATTTAATTACTATATATTTAGATACTATATATTTAATTACTATATATTTAGATACTATATATTTAGATACTATATATTTAATTACTATATATTTAGATACTATATATTATAAATTATATAAATCTATTTTAAGATAAGTAACCTTGGTAATAGCATAATCTTTGATTTTCAAAACACCTATTTACTATTTGATAATTCATATATATATATATATACAATCAGTAGATCATACAATTGTGTTCATGTTCTACCTAGAGTTATAGGTAAGGAATAGTTTGATATGTGTACTAATATATAAGTATACTTAGTGATAACACACATATAAATATATATATATATATATATATATATACTTTACATTCAACATATAAGTTGTATTAACTTGTTTTATTATTGTTTATGAATACTGACTCATATTTCCATAACCTTGGTAACCATGGATTATACTAATACACTCTGAGTGCAATGAATCAGTCATAAAAATATATTAAAATACTTCACATTTATCCAATATTAACAGGTAATATTGGCAATTACTATATATATTATTTGATATATATCTCATATGTAAATACAATATTATATAGAATAACACTACGTTACGTATTATTACAGTATATGTATCTATTTAATATTTGCTATTCTGAAATTTCAAATAGACTACTCTACCCAAGATTACATAATCTCGACTATTAATATAATATGTAGTTAAATGTAGTATATTATTTAACTAGTAACACTAGTAAAACAAATGTATAAGAGTATTAAGTCAAGGCTGTTATATTGGGATAGCACACAAAGATATTAAAGTATCTATAAATATTATCTATAAATACGATATATATAGATAATTATCAAATTCATTGATTCAATATCTATGACTGAGATACAGACGAGCAAATTATTCAGATAATTTAATTATTTGCATTGCATAATTTCTTTTATAGTATAATTACAAGGATTATACAAAACTATTACATTACTGTTTTTTCTGGTTATAGCTCTTGTTATATAGTATATTGTAATCATATACATTGTCAGTGAAATCTACAGAATTATGACTGACATGTTTAATTGCATGCATAATCAATAAAACAAACATAAAAATATATGTTCCCAGGAATTTGCAGTGAATTTGGTGACTCATCAATTAGCTATCAGTGATATCAAGATTTAAGTATATTTAATGTTTAAAAAGTTGTACATAAGCAGTTATTATTAATTAGATTTAATTCGATGACTCATATTTGTGTTACACGGTAAACCTCAATACAGTAATAGGTCTTTTTTCCATTAAGGTTCACCAGAAATTTTGTATGGTATTGTTTGGCTTTATTTACTGAATTTCAAATAGTGTCAACTGAAGTAACACTATTATATTGATAATTAGTTAATTAGATAATAATCATTATGTATACAATATAACAGATCTAGTAGGTCTTAATTAACACTGTAAAAATGTACAAATCCATTATTACAAAACACTATATATGGTTAGCTATAGATTATAAGATACAAATTATAAATATTACCTAAGTTTTAAATTAATGTCTAAATCAAAATATATAATATCATATATATATATATATATATATAATAGTTTATAAAGGTTTATAAAATAGTTTATACATTAAGTTTATAAAGGTCCAAATAAACTAAGATTTTTCGAAATGTAACTAGTCATTATTTTACAATTAAGTGTATTATTGTTATTCATCAAAGTAATCACATTACAAACTTAAAATTTACAATAATTTCAAAATTACACTTTAATGAGTAATCTATCAAATGGTATTATTACCTAATAGCGTATATATATATATATATATATATATATATATATATATATATATATATATATATATATATATAGCTTAAGCATTATCCCTTACATTATAAATATTTAACAAAAGAGTAACCAATAACTTTTTATGATATCTCTCTTAATCTCTCTTAATCTCTCTTAATCTCTCTCAATCTCTCTTAATCTCTCATAATCTCTCTTAATCTCTCTTAATCTCTCTTAATTTCTCTTAATCTCTCTTAATCTATCTTAATCTCTCTTAATCTCTCTTAATCTCTCCTAATCTCTCTTAATCTCTCTTAATCTCTCATAATCTCTCATAATCTCTCTTAATATCTCTTAATCTCTCATAATCTCTCTTAATCTCTCTTAATATCTCTTAATCTCTCTTAATCTCTCTTAATCTCTCTTAATCTCTCTTAATCTCTCTTAATATCTCTTAATCTCTCTTAATCTCTCTTAATCTCTCTTAATTTCTCTTAATCTCTCTTAATCTCTCCTAATCTCTCTTAATCTCTCTTAATCTATCTTAATCTCTCTTAATCTCTCTTAATCTCTCTTAATCTCTCTTATTCTCTCTTAATCTCTCTTAATCTCTCTTAATCTATCTTAATCTCTCTTAATCTCTCTTAATCTCTCTTAATCTCTCTTAATCTCTCTTAATATCTCTTAATATCTCTTAATCTCTCTTAATCTCTCATAATCTCTCATAATCTCTCATAATCTCTCTTAATCTCTCTTAATCTCTCTTAATATCTCTTAAAATCTCTTAATCTCTCTTAATCTTTCTTAATCTCTCTTAATCTCTCTTAATCTCTCTTAATCTCTCTTAATCTCTCTTAATCTCTCTTAATCTCTCTTAATCTCTCTTAATCCAATATATTGGCAAATAGTACTTAACATTTAGTGTAGTATTCAATAGAACATTATTTGAGAATTATTCCTTTTCTTAACCAAAAGTATCTGGCTTTTATTAAATTAGTCTCTCGAATGTTGCAAATATAGAGAACACTGTAGAAACGGCACCGTGTAGGATCAAATGTTAATACATTAAAGTTGTGTCACTTGTAGGCACTGTTGAAAAAGTACTTGGTGAATTGTATATTTGATTCAAATTTCGATTTGATGTGTATTTTAGAAATATTTATTTGAAAATAATAAAGAAAATAGTAATTAAAACTATATACGAATTACATTTTTAAAAAATTGATAGCAGTTAATAGTTTTTTATTATACTCTTATAATTCATTGAATCCATTGCAATTCGAGATATTCAAATAATTATAAATAAACATAGAAAAATTAAATAATTAAATTATATAGGAAGTAAATAATTATAAGTTGTTATAACATATAATTGATCGATTTTTATTATATATATATATATATATATATATCTATAGTACTAATATATTTTAAATGATAAGATATTATTAGAAATATATAATGTATATATTTAAAAAATTTCATAAAGATTTATCAAAAGTTATTTACATTTAAAAAATAAAATAAAATGTTCAGAACTATAAGCTTCTAAAGTTTTTACTATTAATTTATGAATAATAAAAATATTCTTATCACTTACTACTAATATTAATATATAATAATATAATATAAACAAATAATATAAATGAATGTAAATATATATATAATAGATAGGTAGATAATAATATATATTTAAAAAAATGACAAATGTTCACATAATGAGATATAGATGTAATCCGTGTCGATTACAATTTGAATTATATTCCAGCTGAATTTGAGCAGAGATTGATGTAACATTCTTACCCGAAATCGAATTTATTTATATAGTAAATATATTATAATTAGTAATACATAATATAATAAAACATTTATCATATAAAATGAAATTTTCCATTTTCTAAATTATAAAATTTATTTTATTGTAGTAAAACTATCGCTAAAGTACATATTTATATTTTGCTAATGATCAATGCTACTTCATTTTTACTTAAATAATATAACTATACTTTATTAACCCAGTCAAGCTACACCCAGTTATGGTGCTGGAAGTACATAATTACAATTATTTGTTGTTTTTCTATATTATTATATATTTGACTTATTTATTATATTTTCATTTTCATAATTGTTATATTTTATATTATTAAACAAGTCATAAACAATAATAATCTTATTTATTAATCAAAAATAATATCTTCATCTTGTACCTTGGAATATTTTGTTAAATTTTTTTAAATGCTTATAACTTTTGATATTTACAATAATTAATTATTGTTATTAACAATTGTTTATGACATTTTTTGAGTTAATAATTGATATATTTCTAATGGTAAATTATGATTAGAAAATATATGGATGAATAAATATAATTCTACAGAAAAAAATCTCGGAAAAAAAAAGAGAGATTTTAATATATTTCAGAAAATAAATATATAAACTTATTTATCATTATATATATCATTATATTATTTATCATTATCATTATATATACCATTCATAATTTTAAAAAATGATTAAAATTATGAATACAATTATTATATCTAATTTTTTCCATATATTGTGAAAAAAAATGTGTTTAAATTATATTATAAATCAAGAAAGTATTCACCAAATTAGTAAACATATTTTTTGTTTATATTTTACATGTAAACGTTGCGAATGATACATCAGCCTTTAAGGTGGTTTTACACTTGGTGAAATTCAACGCATTTGCATGGAATTTTTTATTTTTTAAAGAGTAAGAATTGATTAGTTCAAAATATCACTTGAATATAGGTTGTAAAGTTAATAGTTATCGAGAATCACAACCTTAAAGTTAGAATTACTCCGCTTTAGAATGAGTATTGACAAGACAAGTATAGGTCAAGACAATTCAACATGTCTTTTGAAAGTCAAAATTATTAAAAAAATACATCATATTAATTTCAATTCAATATCATATTATTGAGATTTATTAAACATAAATTAAACATAATATAAATATTCAAAACTAACAATGATATAACTCCATATTCCCATTAGACAATTATAACTAGAAGTCATTGAATGGCAGATAATCGGAGCGGGGTTTAGTCTATTACAGTTTATTATCAAGGTGTTGAGAGAGGGAGCTCTATATGCGGCTTAAATACTACTGGCGGTACCAGGACTGCACATTTTTCATGCGTTTGATTTTCTTTTGCAGCTGTAGGATGGCGTAAAGCAAAGCTTCGGCTGAAGGAGGACACCCGGGCACGTAGATGTCAATTGGAATTATACGATCGCAGCCACGCACCACAGCATAAGTGTAGTGGTAGTAGCCACCTCCATTGGCGCAAGAACCCATTGAAATCGCCCAGCGTGGTTCCGGCATTTGATCGTAGATCTGTGCGAGGGTATATGAGGTGAGGTGAGATATATTGAAAGACATTTCAGGAGATTTTAATATCTGGATTCATATTTTAAAGGATTTTGTTTTTTCAAGATCACTCAAATTAAATCTAGAAAAATTAAAAATAATGGGGAAGCTTATTTATTCATTATATTATTTATATAATTGTATTTAAAATATAATAAATAACATATAAAATACAGCTATAAAAGTAATAGTGATAGCCATATTGATAACCTATTATATTAAGTGTTTTATTATTCCACATTGATTATATTTAGCAAGCAATTCATGTTGTTATAATGCAGTCAATACTTTATAAATATTTCAAATATTATATTATTGATATGTTCTGAAAATAGTAAATAATTATACACATATAGTATATACTATAATAATTATACACATATAGTATATACTATAATAATTATACACATATAGTGTATACTTTAATAATTATACACATATAGTATATACTATAATAATTATACACATATAGTATATACTATAATAATTATACACATATAGTATATACTATAATAATTATACACATATAGTATATACTATAATAATTATACACATATAGTATATACTATAATAATTATACACATATAGTATATAGTATAATAATTATACACATATAGTGTATACTTTAATAATTATACACATATAGTATATACTATAATAATTATACACATATAGTATATACTATAATAATTATACACATATAGTGTATACTTTAATAATTATACACATATAGTATATACTATAATAATTATACACATATAGTATACACTATAATAATTATACACATATAGTATATACTATAATAATTATACACATATAGTATATACTATAATAATTATACACATATAGTGTATACTTTAATAATTATACACATATAGTATATACTATAATAATTATACACATATAGTATATACTTTAATAATTATACACATATAGTATATACTATAATAATTATATACATATAGTATACACTATAAAAATTATACACATATAGTATATACTATAATAATTATACACATATAGTATATACTATAGTATATCATAAATTCATGATACATGTATCCTTATGTATCCTTAATAAAAGGACCAATTATTAAGTTATATTATTCAAATTAATCAAACTTCTTACAATAACTCTTATATAAAATAGGAACAAAGCACTTATGTGATTTAAATTTAAGTAGATATTTACAGGATTCTCAAATTTTTAAATAACAGATACAGTGGTTGTTACGAGCAAATATCTTGCAAACTGCTTCTTCATTGAATCTTCTACATAGCAATTGTAATCTTATGGCATCCTATATAGGTGTTCATTTTCCAATTTATAATATCTTGTAAAAAATCCCACTGTTATTGTGATATGATGAAATTGCATAGTTGGCAATTTACATATATGACAATAGGAATATAAAATCACAAATTACTCAATAGAATGTTTACATATAAAAATATTAATAAAAAGCATTCTTACTATTTTTCTCCAAAAAAACAATTCACAGCCAACAATGGTGCCATGGTTTTAAATTGACTGCATCACAAATTAAAGAAAGAATACTATTATATGAAGGCGATAACAATGATTATGAAAACTATGATTCACTAGTAGATCACAATAGATCACTTGAGGCATTCGAAGCTATGAAATATTAAAATAATATAATTTTACACGCAATAATTCACCACTAATGGTTGCGGAGAGACAAACCTTCCTCAGAGCAGGGGCCATCTTGTTTGTTAGTGTTCCGGCGACGATGATGCAATCGGACTGTCGGGGGGAGGCGCGAAACACTACACCGAAACGGTCCATGTCGTAACGTGGGGCAGCAAAGTGCATCATTTCAATAGCGCAGCAGGCGAGGCCAAAGGTCATGGGCCATAGAGAACTCTGCGGGGTGACATAAAGGTCTTATTAATGGTGTAGCAGGAGATGCCAAAGGTCATGGGCCATAGAGAACTCTGCGGGGTGACATAAAGGTCTTATTAATGGTGTAGCAGGAGATGCCAAAGGTCATGGGCCATAGAGAACTCTGCGGGGTGACATAAAGGTCTTATTAATGGTGTAGCAGGAGATGCCAAAGGTCATGGGCCATAGAGAACTCTGCGGGGTGACATAAAGGTCTTATTAATGGTGTAGCAGGAGATGCCAAAGGTCATGGGCCATAGAGAACTCTGCGGGGTGACATAAAGGTCTTATTAATGGTGTAGCAGGAGATGCCAAAGGTCATGGGCCATAGAGAACTCTGCGGGGTGACATAAAGGTCTTATTAATGGTGTAGCAGGAGATGCCAAAGGTCATGGGCCATAGAGAACTCTGCGGGGTGACATAAAGGTCTTATTAATGGTGTAGCAGGAGATGCCAAAGGTCATGGGCCATAGAGAACTCTGCGGGGTGACATAAAGGTCTTATTAATGGTGTAGCAGGAGATGCCAAAGGTCATGGGCCATAGAGAACTCTGCGGGTGACATAAAGGTCTTATTAATGGTGTAGCAGGAGATGCCAAAGGTCATGGGCCATAGAGAACTCTGCGGGGTGACATAAAGGTCTTATTAATGGTGTAGCAGGAGATGCCAAAGGTCGCAACCGACTGGGTTCATAACCTTAATGATGTTATCATTGAAATTAGAGTTAGAGTCGGTGTGGAAAATGAATAGATACTTCTACTTGTACCATAAGTATGACTTGGTTAGAATGTTTGGCAGGGCCATGAGAAATATAATTCATTCTATAAATAACTATTGTTTATAATTCATAAAGCTATATTATAACAGATATATACATAATAAATTAATAATATAAAGTTGATCATTTCTAGTGTCACTAGAAACACCTCATTACACTTTAATAACACTAGAAACACCTCATTACACTGTAATAACACTAGAAACACCTCAATACACTGTAATAACACTAGAAACACCTCATAACACTGTAATAACACAAGAAACACCTCATTACACTGTAATAACACAAGAAACACCTCATTACACTGTAATAACACTAGAAACACCTCATTACACTGTAATAACACTAGAAACACTTCATAACACTGTAATAACACAAGAAACACCTCATTACACTGTAATAACACTAGAAACACCTCATTACACTGTAATAACACTAGAAACACCTCATAACACTATAATAACACTAGAAACACCTCATTACACTGTAATAACACTAGAAACACCTCATAACACTGTAATAAAACAAGACACACTTCATAACACTGTAATAACACTAGAAACACCTAATTACACTGTAATAACACTAAAAACACTTCATTATACTGTAATAACACTAGAAACACCTAATTACACTGTAATAACACTAGAAACACCTCATTATACTGTAATAACACTAGAAACACCTCATAACACTGTAATAACACAAGACACACTTCATAACACTGTAATAACACTAGAAACACCTAATTACACTGTAATAACACTAGAAACACCTAATTACACTGTAATAACACTAGAAACACCTCATAACACTGTAATAACACAAGAAACACCTAATTACACTGTAATAACACTAGAAACACCTAATTACACTGTAATAACACTAGAAACACCTAATTACACTGTAATAACACTAGAAACACTTCATTACAATGTAATAACCTTGCGAGCCCAGTTCACCAAGTCATCAGTACGTGCCATTGCATAATCAATCTTAGAAGGATTGTTCTGGAATGGAGAATAGCCTTTACGCTTAACTGCCTCAGTGGTGCCGTGACGCTGAGGTATCATGTTCCTATGAGATGGGGTTTGGGTTTTGTAAGGTAGTGAGCAAAGGGGTAGGGTGGAGTTGGTAAGGTAGTGAGCAAAGGGGTAGGGTGGAGTTGGTAAGGTAGTGGGTAAAGGTGTAGGGTGGAGTTGGTAAGGTAGTGGGTAAAGGGGTAGGGTGGAGTTGGTAAGGTAGTGGGTAAAGGTGTAGGGTGGAGTTGGTAAGGTAGTGGGTAAAGGGGTTTGGTGGAGTTGGTAAGGTAGTGAGTAAAGGGGTAGGGTGGAGTTGGTAAGGTAGTGGGTAAAGGTGTAGGGTGGAGTTGGTAAGGTAGTGGGTAAAGGGGTAGGGTGGAGTTGGTAAGGTAGTGGGTAACTGGGTATGTAGGGTGGTGGAGTTGGTAAGGTAGTGGGTAAAGGTGTAGGGTGGAGTTGGTAAGGTAGTGGGTAAAGGTGTAGGGTGGAGTTGGTAAGGTAGTAGGTAAAGGTGTAGGGTGGAGTTGGCAAGGTAGTGGGTAAAGGTGTAGGGTGGAGTTGGTAAGGTAGTGGGTAAAGGTGTAGTTAGGGTGGTGTTGGTAAGGTAGTGGGTAAAGGGGTAGGTTGGTGGTGTTGGTAAGGTAGTAGGTAAAGGTGTAGGGTGGAGTTGGTAAGGTAGTGGGTAAAGGTGTAGTTAGGGTGGTGTTGGTAAGGTAGTGGGTAAAGGGGTAGGTTGGTGGTGTTTGTAAGGTAGTAGGTAAAGGTGTAGGGTGGAGTTGGTAAGGTAGTGGGTAAATGGGTAGGGTGGAGTTGGTGAGGTAGTAGGTAAAGGTGTAGGGTGGTGTTGGTAAGGTAGTAGGTAAAGGGGTAGGATGGAGTTGGTAAAGGTGTAGGGTGGTGTTGGTAAGGTAGTGGGTAAAGGAATAGGTTGGAGTTGGTAATGTAGTAGGTAAAGGTGTAGGGTGGTGTTGGTAAGGTAGTGGGTAAAGGGGTAGGTTGGTGGTGTTTGTAAGGTAGTAGGTAAAGGTATAGGGTGGAGTTGGTGAGGTAGTAGGTAAAGGTGTAGGGTGGAGTTGGTAAGGTAGTGGGTAAATGGGTAGGGTGGAGTTGTTGAGGTAGTAGGTAAAGGTGTAGGCTGGTGTTGGTAAGGTAGTGAGTAAAGGGGTAGGGTGGAGTTGGTAAGGTAGTGGGTAAAGGTGTAGGGTGGTGGTGTTGGTAAGGTAGTGGGTAAAGGGGGTAGGGTGGTGTTGGTAAGGTAGTGGGTAAAGGGGTAGGGTGGAGTTGGTAAGGTAGTGGGTAAAGGGGTAGGGTGGTGTTGGTAAGGTAGTGGGTAAAGGTGTAGGGTGGAGTTGGTAAGGTAGTGGGTAAAGGGGTAGGGTGGAGTTGGTAAGGTAGTGGGTAAAGGGGTAGGGTGGAGTTGGTAAGGTAGTGGGTAAAGGGGTAGGGTGGTGTTGGTAAGGTAGTGGGTAAAGGTGTAGGGTGGTGTTGGTAAGGTAGTAGGTAAAGGGGTAGGTTGGAGTTGGTAAGGTAGTGGGTAAAGGGGGTAGGGTGGTGTTGGTAAGGTAGTGGGTAAAGGGGTAGGGTGGTGTTGGTAAGGTAGTGAGTAAAGGTGTAGGGTGGAGTTGGTAAGGTAGTGGGTAAAGGTGTAGGGTGGAGTTGGTAAGGTAGTGGGTAAAGGTGTAGGGTGGTGGTGTTGGTAAGGTAGTGGGTAAAGGGGGTAGGGTGGTGTTGGTAAGGTAGTGGGTAAAGGTGTAGGGTGGAGTTGGTAAGGTAGTGGGTTAAGGTGTAGGGTGGTGTTGGTAAGGTAGTGGGTAAAGGGGTAGGTTGGTGTTGGTAAGGTAGTGGGTAAAGGGGTAGGGTGGAGTTGTTGAGGTAGTAGGTAAAGGTGTAGGGTGGTGTTGGTAAGGTAGTAGGTAAAGGGGTAGGATGGAGTTGGTAAAGGTGTAGGGTGGTGTTGGTAAGGTAGTGGGTAAAGGAATAGGTTGGAGTTGGTAATGTAGTAGGTAAAGGTGTAGGGTGGTGTTGGTAAGGTAGTGGGTAAAGGGGTAGGTTGGTGGTGTTTGTAAGGTAGTAGGTAAAGGTATAGGGTGGAGTTGGTAAGGTAGTGGGTAAATGGGTAGGGTGGAGTTGGTGAGGTAGTAGGTAAAGGTGTAGGGTGGTGTTGGTAAGGTAGTAGGTAAAGGGGTAGGATGGAGTTGGTAAAGGTGTAGGGTGGTGTTGGTAAGGTAGTGGGTAAAGGAATAGGTTGGAGTTGGTAATGTAGTAGGTAAAGGTGTAGGGTGGTGTTGGTAAGGTAGTGGGTAAAGGGGTAGGTTGGTGGTGTTTGTAAGGTAGTAGGTAAAGGTATAGGGTGGAGTTGGTAAGGTAGTGGGTAAATGGGTAGGGTGGAGTTGTTGAGGTAGTAGGTAAAGGTATAGGGTGGAGTTGGTAAGGTAGTGGGTAAATGGGTAGGGTGGAGTTGGTAAGGTAGTGGGTAAAGGGGTAGGGTGGTGTTGGTAAGGTAGTGAGTAAAGGGGTAGGGTGGAGTTGGTAAGGTAGTGGGTAAAGGGGTAGGGTGGTGTTGGTAAGGTAGTGGGTAAAGGTGTAGGGTGGTGGTGTTGGTAAGGTAGTGGGTAAAGGGGGTAGGGTGGTGTTGGTAAGGTAGTGGGTAAAGGGGTAGGGTGGTGTTAGTAAGGTAGTGGGTAAAGGGGTAGGGTGGTGTTAGTAAGGTAGTGGGTAAAGGGGTAGGTTGGAGTTGGTAAGGTAGTAGGTAAAGGTGTAGGGTGGAGTTGGTAAGGTAGTAGGTAAAGGGGTAGGTTGGTGTTAGTAAGGTAGTGGGTAAAGGGGTAGGTTGGAGTTGGTAAGGTAGTAGGTAAAGGTGTAGGGTGGTGTTGGTAAGGTAGTGGGTAAAGGTGTAGGGTGGAGTTGGTAAGGTAGTAGGTAAAGGGGTAGGTTGGTGTTGGTAAGGTAGTGGGTAAAGGTGTAGGGTGGAGTTGGTAAGGTAGTAGGTAAAGGGGTAGGGTGGTGGTGTTGGTAAGGTAGTGGGTAAAGGTGTAGGTTGGTGTTGGTAAGGTAGTGGGTAAATGGGTAGGGTGGAGTTGTTGAGGTAGTAGGTAAAGGTGTAGGCTGGTGTTGGTAAGGTAGTGAGTAAAGGGGTAGGGTGGAGTTGGTAAGGTAGTGAGCAAAGGGGTAGGTTGGTGTTGGTAAGGTAGTGGGTAAAGGGGTAGGGTGGAGTTGGTAAGGTAGTGAGCAAAGGTGTAGTTAGGGTGGTGTTGGTAAGGTAGTGGGTAAAGGTGTAGGGTGGAGTTGGTAAGGTAGTGGGTAAAGGGGTAGGGTGGAGTTGGTAAGGTAGTGAGCAAAGGTGTAGTTAGGGTGGTGTTGGTAAGGTAGTGGGTAAAGGTGTAGGGTGGAGTTGGTAAGGTAGTGGGTAAAGGGGTAGGGTGGAGTTGGTAAGGTAGTGAGCAAAGGTGTAGTTAGGGTGGTGTTGGTAAGGTAGTGGGTAAAGGGGTAGGGTGGTGTTAGTAAGGTAGTGGGTAAAGGGGTAGGGTGGTGTTAGTAAGGTAGTGGGTAAAGGGGTAGGGTGGAGTTGGTAAGGTAGTGGGTAAAGGTGTAGGGTGGAGTTGGTAAGGTAGTGAGCAAAGGTGTAGTTAGGGTGGTGTTGGTAAGGTAGTGGGTAAAGGGGTAGGGTGGTGTTAGTAAGGTAGTGGGTAAAGGGGTAGGTTGGTGGTGTTGGTAAGGTAGTTGGTAAAGGGGTAGGGTGGTGTTGGTAAGGTAGTGGGATAAGGTTGTTGAGAAGTATATGTATAGTGAAATGGGTGATAGCATATATGTAGGGTCTGTGTGTAGTTTAGTGGTAAAGGGATAAGTGGAGATTAAGATAAATATGGTTAAGAGGTGTAGCTTTGGGAGGTAGTAAGGATGTTTATAATCCTGGAAATGATATAATCCAGACAGAGAATTGTTAAATATAAGTTATAAAATACCAATTTTAAATTATTTTTATTTTTTATTGTAAGAAAAACAAATTTATAAGTGTGGAAAATAATTCCACGCTTTTCTATAATTGTTGATAAAACATTCATTCAGCAAACATAAAAAAACTTTAATACGTCATATAGCAATTATAAATGTATTACTTCTTAAGTTTTCATATATTGCAGATTGCTAATATTTAATTGCAAGTGCGGTTGAAATTTAAAAAGTCTTACAGTTAAACTATCAAAGATCAATTTAATAAACAAAATTTCCTTTTTAAAAATTAAAATAATTCTAATAATAGTAATATTCAATATTATGCAATATAGTTTTCACATTCCGCGGATAAGCAATACATTTGTAAATAGTTTTAAATTCGAGGACATTTATTTAAGAGGATACATTCTTATAGTTCTAATGTAATAGTTTTGTAAACACTTTTTGATGTGTTAAAAAAATAACTAAAAAATAAAACAAACACAACGAATGAAATTACGTAAATAGCAAATCTTAGCCAATGATTAAAACTGTTTCATTGTATTCTCGAACATCTATTTTACTAGTTGTCGATGTATTTACTTTACAATCTATACGCGCAAAGGAAACAATATTATAGAGGTTTGAATTAAAAATATTACATCGACACTACAGGTTACATCGACACTACAGATTACATCGACATAACAAGTTACATCGACACTAAAGGTTACATTGAAACTACAGGTTACACAGACACTACAGGTTACATCGATGTGATGAGATAACATTAATGGTCCAAAACTAACGAGGAAGATGTAGGCACAACGGTAGTGGCTGGAATTGCAAGTCGCTGGCACAATTGAGAGGATAGTCGAGAGGTTGGATCTGCCAAAATCGCCGTCTTTAACAGCTGAGGCAGCCGCATCACTGCGCATGACGGTAACCATGGTTACGGTGAATATGATCCACTAGCGCCGATCAAACAATACTTCCTGCATTCTATCAAATACTCTATATAGTATAGATGAAATAATTTGGAAATTCGAGTTCCTCGCAAATTACATTATGGAATCTGCGATTCCACTAATTTGGCATTCTAACCAATTTGTATGGATATAATAAATAAAAATAATTAAATAGCACTTTAAATACTTTAAAATATGTTTATATTTGTAATTTCTCAAATATATTAGTCATATAGTGAATAATCAACTTAGAATTCAATTATTATTTATACATGTGTAAAAAATATGTGTAAAATAGCTAGTAGTTACTTGGATAATTAAACTATTATATTTATAACATATGATAAATGCTGGAATAGTATTCCTAGTAATATAAATATTTTATATTATTAAATTTATATAGATTACAAAATGCTATGACTTTGGTAAAATAATAAATTAGTATATATACAATATTATGAAATGATATTTTAATTTATTGAGATTTATACATTGCACAAATTAATTTTACTCAAATTGGTTTAGTTTATTTTTGCTAGCCGTTACTAGTATTCTATAATACCTTTTTATAATTTAAGAAATTCTCATTTTTATAGTCTTATAAAATACTTTATCATAAGGTACATTCTATATATATAATACAAAATAATAACATTTATAATATACAATATCAGGTTATGACGTTAATGTAAATATATTATATATTTACAAGCTAATCTATAGCCTAAACATTAACCTAAGTAGTATGTCAATAATATGACACTAAACTACTAGTACTACTACTACTACTACTACTACTACTACTACTACTAATTATTAATGTAATGGTATATATAAATCATGAATGTATAGTCATACGAAGCAAATTATATGAATATGCTCATTAATATGGATAAATTAATTAATATATATTGTGAAAGTAAAAGGATAATATATTATGATATACTACATATAATTAACATATTATAATAAATAAAAAATTATAAAATGAATACATTTAAAAAACAAAGAATTTCTTGTTTAAATATATCTTAAATTTATATATAGTGTAGACGTAATTAGTATAACAGTTAGTTTATTTCAAAATATAGAATATGTTATAAATTTAAACGAAATTAATAAAATGAACACATGAAAAAATACTTACTAAATTTTAAATTAGCCATAGTGACCCTGACGATAGGGAAACCGGAAGAAAACAATCTATTAGCGCAAGCGCAATTCATAGTAAATTATGACAGAACTTATAGATCTTAAGGTAATTTTTACTACGTATCTTATAATATAGCCATAGTTACCTTCACTTAAATTATTTATAAATTATGTAGACTTAATTTTAAGTTTATTCTATAAATTACTATATATTATTTATAACAATTTCAAATATATTTATGTTTTATTGAATATTTTTTGAATTTGACAATAACTTATATAACAATGAATTTTGAATATTCCCGCATACATATATTAAATTTAAATTATAAAATTTATTATTAAATATTATATTATTGTTTTATCTATATCGTTAGCTGAGTAATATTATATACGTTAGATATACAATTAAGTTGACTGTCAGAATTTTTACATGTTATATTGACTCTATAATTTGACATCGAATCATTGTCGATTGTCAATATTCAGTTATTTTCTAATGATATTATAAACAAATATAATAATACTATTTGTTATATTACAAATGTATTTATAAATATTATATAATAAGTGTGATCTATTAAAATACATGATCAACTATTGTAATGTTATTTTTTCACGATAAAATTCATATAAAAAATGATCATATTTATATATTTTATAATAAAATTATTTGTACTATTATGATTTTGAGTATTTTTTATTATATTATGATCACCACATATAAATAAATTAATAACATATATACATGGTAAATATAACGATTTTAATATATTGCATTTATACATATTTTACATATTTATTAAATAGTTTAAATGTGATATTTTTGTATTTGTTTTATATTATAATAATTAATTATAAATTAATGTTACTAAACTCCAACTATAATGTTACCATATTGATATAAAATAGATGTAAGCAATAATCATAATTTATTAATTTGCTTTTTAAAAACACAATTATATTTGATTTATAAAATATATACATAATTTATAATATATTATTCAGTTCAGTTTGATATTTTGTAATATATACTAATAATAATATATGTAGATATATAAATTCTATATAATAGCTTTAGTAACAAAAATAACTAAACACCAACATATTTGTGTGAATATAAATTGATGAATATATTAAAGTTGATTGATGTATGAATTATTTTAGGTAAATTATACCATATCCTGTAATTGCATTACTATTAATTATTATTTTAACTATAAATTTAACTGATATTTTAAATAAAGTAGGTTAAACATGAGGTAACTCATGTATTAGTCATGTTATCTAAAAATAGAATAACCTATTTATAGGACACAGATGATGCATCAACAATCATTTTGAATATATACATTCACTGTATAACACATTCTCAGTGTAAAATGTAAAATGTGCATCATACATTCAATATATTAAAAATCCACTTATGCAAAATATATTAAAAATCCAATTATATATTATATTTAACAAAATACAGGATTTTTTAATTAATTATGATTTTAATTATACGCTGTAATAGTTACTCACATCTTTGTTATCCGATAATAAAATTCATACCGATTGAGCTCTTAATTCCACAAAAATAATTTGATTTTAGAGGCTTAGTATTATGATTTTGAATAATCTACATGCAAATAAATATTCATACGCGTACTCTGACGATATGTGATACAGTTCCAGTAAATTCTATAACCTCAAGACTCTCTACTCCCCGTTGCAGAGCATGGTAGGCAATTTCCGCGTCGCAGAACTGCAGGCATTTCTTGGTGCGGCTGGCCGCAGCAAAACCGGTCGCAAGGCCGAACTGTTGAAGCGAGCCCTCATCCTCTTGGATCAGACCGACATCGGTCCGGCGTTGACGCTGAAGATCCGCGAACTCGACAAGCTCGTCCATCATAAGTTAGCCTTCGTCCGCGTTACGCAATTCCTTGGCCGTTACTGGCAATTTCTGACCACGTTTGAGTTTTATCGAAATTTGCGTATACACAAAATTTGCACGTATAATTTGAAAGGATTTTGTTGTAAGATTTCTCTGTTATTAATTATTACGCGTTATTTGACCAGTAGAATGGTGGAGAACTATTATCCTACTCTTGCATTTTATATTGAATCAATGTCGAAGTTTGTAACCAAATTCTTAATGGTTGGTTATTGCTTTAATTCCTGGTGTTTGTAAGCAGAGATTTTTATTTTATACGTGAGAATATGTAGATTTTATTAAATGCATTATATATAATATCATATACATATATTTTTCTATTTATATGTAATTTATAAAATTTTAATATCAATTTGATAAACTATTAATAATTATGTAAACTATTAATAATCGTGTAAACTAAAAATGGATATTAATATTAAACTTATAATTATTATTAGTATATAAAATACATTTCTATCTGAACAATAGAACTCATATTAAAATTATGTACAAATTATTACCTTTTTTTATAATATATAATTTTGTAACGGGTTTTTTTAAAATAAAGATTAAATATATTATTAATTGATAAGGTAACCTTCCTTAAACAAAAACATGTTCTATAAATTTATTAAAAATACATAAAAATTATCCACAGATCACATAAATTCAATTTCTTCATCATTATTTAGTAAATGGTATTTTAGTAAAGTTTAAAATTTTAAATAATAAAAGTAAAAATAAATTAATATTTAAATGTTTATATATATTTGCATTATATATTTTGTAAGTCATTTTTCTATCTAAAAAGTTAAAATATTGACAAATTTTGAATTACATGTTTTGTATACCAATCTTCGACCATATTCCCTGCGACCTTTCACCCCACAGTACTAACCAAGCCCATTTTCGCCCCCCCCCCCCCTCGTCTAGCGTGCCTGGTCTGGTTTCTAACATCCGTTACAACGACAGAAGGTTTCCGGTCGCCAATTCCATGGCTATACCATCTCAACAACAAGATTCTATAGCCTTAGCTGCACAACGGGCCGTTTCCTGTATACGTCGTGGTTAGTGTTGTCGCGGAACTATTTCAAGGTATCCTCCGTCTAGTAATGTCCGTTTCAATGTTTAGCGTAGCGATGGCGGCGAAACAAACTCTTTTAATAACTGATTGTTATTTTATTTAACACAATTCAAATAAATCCATATAATACCTGAATTCAGTTATTTGAAATTGAACAAGTTAATATTGTGTATAACTTTATTATATATATATATATAACATTATTATATATATAACATTTGTTATTATATATATAATATTATTATATATATAACATTTGTTATTATATATATAACATTATTATATATATGACATTTGTTATTATATATATAACATTTATTATATATATAACATTATATATATGACATTTGTTATATATATAACTTTATATATATGACATCTGTTATATATATGACATTTATTATTATATATATAACATTACATATATGATATTTGTTATATATATAATATTTATTGTATATATAACATTTATTATATATATAACATTATATATATGATATTTGTTATATATATAATATTTATTGTATATATAACATTTATTATATATACACTTTTAACTTTGTATAGACATTACTTTTAATTGCTTTCCAATAAAATATAAAATTCACATGAAAATCTTTATATAGTGTATATTTATATTATTTTTGAGTAATAATTAATCACAATTAGTAAATTTTAAACTGTTATAATACTATACTATTTAATGCTATACTATTTTGATAAATAACTTAAATTATTTATGTATAATTTAATTTTAATTCTATGCATATATTCTAGATTAAATATATACTATCAACATATGATACTAAAATATTAATTAAATCAATATTATAAATATGTATATATTTAATTAAATAATATATCAAATATATATTTATATTTAATTAAATAAAGGTTCAATGAAATAGTGAAATAAAAAGTTGTTTGTAATCATTTATTTTTTTTTGTAAAATTTTGTTATTCTACATTTTTATCTTACACACTTAGGAAATACAATTTAAGGGAAATATGTCACTGTTAATTCTATAGTTTACTATATATGTATAGTTTACTATATATGTATTTTCTTAGTTATTAATTCTTTGTTATAAATTAGAGTCTGCTTATACAATATAGAATGCCTATGCTCTGTTTCCCACCTTCAAAACCCGGTGCTCTTCGTAGATAACATGGCTAGCATCATGGCCTCGGTGAAGGCTAACACCACTCCGCTGGTCAGCGCCAATGGTCAACCGGCGAACGGTGCTCACGCCGCCAGCGTTATGGCCGAAACGCTGAAAACTCAGAAGTACAGCGCCATGGCATCTAAACAACGCCTCAACAGTCTTCCCTTCTACCACAGTATTGAAACTATAGTACAGCCATCTGTACTACCCAGTTAGTGCTCCCAACACCCGACCCTCTCTTTATCCTACCTTCCCCCCACTCCCCCCACTCCCCCCACTCCCCCCACTTCCCCCACTCCCCCCCACTACTACCTCACACTCTCCTTCTCTCTATAACTATAATTTTCCTTTAATTTCTTTCACCATCCAAGCATTACCTATCTTTATGATAGTTATTATATTTAAGTTAGCTAGATAAGTAGCTACTAATAATTGATCTCTTATGTCATACCCCTCTTTCCCGTCTTTTAATAACTTTCTCTTCACCCCTCGTATATCTCCTCTTTCATTCACCTCTTCATCCATTCTTTCGACCGCCCTCTAACCTTTACTATCCCGTATTGTATCGGTACACCCTACTTTAACCCCTCCCCCCCCTCCCCAACAGATGAGAATATGATGGGTCGACATCAGGTAGCTCAGTTTACCTTCACAATCAAACAGAGCCACCTGAATATGCTTTTGAATAAATCTAAAAACTACCAGATACAACTACGTTTTGCTCAATATGATTACACCAGTGATTCCCTCCTAAATGACATGTTCCCCTCCAACATCTACGTCAGACTTAATAGCAAGATACCTGTGCTACCGGTTTGTAATGCCTATATAACCTTCGAGTGCGTTATTTATATCTGGTATGTCTACCCTATGCAATTGTATTAGTTATATAGGAATTGTACAGGACATTTTCATGAATGATTTAATCCTTTATATATTTTTAATTTTGACAAAATCACTTATTATTTAAATAGAATTTGGAAAATATTAAATTAATAATATTTCTGTAATCATTATTGTGGTAATTTACATCAAAACCACTCATTGAATTTTTTCTTATTAAAATTGAATTATTTCATAAAATTAAAAAAAAAACTCTTCAAATTTGTAATATAAACATAAATCTATAAATTCATTTTCATAATAATTATTTTTTATTATAATTATAATTATTTTAAAATTTATTTAAAAAATTATCAATTTAACAAAATATACTTTTTTGTTAGAATCAAATTTGTACTTCCTTAATGAATTTATGAAATTTTCAGAATAGATGCAAAATATATAAACAAGCTAATAATATATAGTTATATTTTGTAAGTTAAATATATAGTAAAGATACTATTATATTCTAAAAACCTCAGAATAAATCAATTTTATTATTTATCAGTAATTACTTTTTACTGATAAATTACTTCCTTCCTTACCTTATTATATATATATATATCACGATCATAGGTATGTTAGACTATATATATATATATATATATATATATATATATTAACAAAAGATAAATAGTAAAAAAATATTTTTAATCAATTTTAAAGAAATCATCATAATATCTAGTTGACATCTTTTACATGTAAACGAAGCTAAGTTTGAATACAAACTTTGTATGACTGACTAAATGAAACTAACTGTAATATTAGCTCATATTGACAATATTTGAATTTTTCTTAAATTAGATGATAATCGCCTAAATAAATTCTATTGAAGTATTGAAGTTTGGCAAATGCTTTTCTAAACTTATGGATATAAAATGTTGTTATATGTTAAGTTTATCGTGTTTATTTTAGTTATTTAGTTTACATTTTCGCGCATTGCCCATCCTTTAACGAAACGTCTCGTTCCAAAATCGCAGCAATTAATTCCCACGAATAAACCGGGCGTCGAGTCGAAACGACCTCTTTTACCCGTCAACATAACCAACGAATGCAAGATGCAACACAACGCCTCCAACCTGCTCTACTTGAATTGGCTGAGTACAGTTGAAAACGACCGAAATGTTTATAGCTTGTCTAGTTACCACACACATTTGTTTTTCTTGCATGTCTCTTACGAGTTAAAGTTACCTTCAACAATTGTTAGATTTAAGTTATGTAAGATAGTTAGATTTAAGTTATGTAATAGTTAGATTTCAGTTATGTAATAGTTAGTTTCAAGTTATGTAAGATAGTTATATTTAAGTTATGTAAGATAGTTAGATTTAAGTTATGTAATAGTTAGATTTCAGTTATGTAATAGTTAGTTTCAAGTTATGTAAGATAGTTATATTTAAGTTATGTAAGATAGTTAGATTTAAGTTATGTAATAGTTAGTTTCAAGTTATGTAAGATAGTTAGATTTCAGTTATGTAATAGTTAGATTTAAGTTATGTAACATAATTAGATTTTAGTTATGTAATAGTTAGATTTAAGTTATGTAAGATAGTTAGATTTAAGTTATGTAATAGTTAGTTTCAAGTTATGTAAGATAGTTAGATTTAAGTTATGTAATAGTTAGTTTCAAGTTATGTAAGATAGTTAGATTTAAGTTATGTAATAGTTAGTTTCAAGTTATGTAACATAATTAGATTTAAGTTATGTAATAGTTAGATTTAAGTTATGTAAGATAGTTAGATTTAAGTTATGTAATAGTTAGTTTCAAGTTATGTAAGATAGTTAGATTTAAGTTATGTAATAGTTAGTTTCAAGTTATGTAAGATAGTTAGATTTAAGTTATGTAATAGTTAGTTTCAAGTTATTTAAGATAGTTAGATTTAAGTTATGTAATAGTTAGTTTCAAGTTATGTAAGATAGTTAGATTTAAGTTATGTAATAGTTGGTTTCAAGTTACGTAAGATAATTAGTTTCAAGTTATGTAAGATAGTTAGATTCAAGTTACGTAAGATAATTAGTTTCAAGTTATGTAAGATAGTTAGATTCAAGTTACGTAAGATAATTAGTTTCAAGTTACGTAAGATAATTAGTTTCAAGTTATGTAAGATAGTTAGATTCAAGTTATGCAATAGTTAGTTTCAAGTTATTTAAGATAATGTAATAGTTAGATTCAAGTTATTTAAGATAATGTAATAGTTAATTTCAAGTTATGCAATAGTTATTTTCAAGTTATTTAAGATAATTTGCAGGTCCCTTTTCCTTGAAATAGTTTTTTTATTAACCGTATTTTGTTATTTTCAGTATTACTTTTTTATGATTGCAATTGTTGAGAAGTTGGATTCTGCCGAGTTACTGAAACGTTTATGTAAGAAGGGTCCACGTAGTCCTGAGATCACACGCAAATTCAGTTAGTTCCGAGTATTGTTTACTATCTTGGACCTACTTCCTTCTTCGCTCCACAAATCCACTTTATTTCTATATCGCATTCATTTTTTCATATACCAATTTCCTCCCAACATTATTCCAACCGCGATGTCCATCCTCCCCTCGACGCCTCCCCCTTACCTCCCGCCTTCGTCCGCCCAGTCGTCCAGAAGCTGAATCCGTCCTCCAACGACGAAGAACTCGGCATTTCGTCGACCTCCCTGCACATATCGCTGCGTTGCCCTCTGGGCAAGACTCGTCTCACGACCCCGTGTCGAGGGGCGTCGTGTCAACACCTTCAGTGCTTCGACGGCAATAACTACTTGTCGATGAACGAACGCAAGGCCACCTGGATGTGTCCCGTCTGCGACACCTACATCCCCATCATCGATCTCATTATCGACGGGTTTGTGAGCTCGACTCTTTATATCCAGTTTGTGGCCTCTGTAGACAATGTATAGACCTTATATAAAACTAAGATAAACCCTATATAAACCCTATATGAACCCTATATAAACCCTATATGAACCCTATATAAACCCTATTTAAACCCTATTTAAACCCTACATAAACCATATATACACCCTATATAAACCTTACATAAGCCCTACATAAGCCCTATATACACCCTATATAAACACTATATAAACTATATTTAAACCTTAAATAAACCCTGATATTATAGTGGGTTTCATATACTTTAACATCTAATTTCAATTTTTTATATTATATTCTATTATATTCTATTCTATTAATAGAAATATTTATATATATCCAGTATTTGTAATTCTATTTATAAATTGAAATAGTTTGGTTTTGGAGATGATTCGTAATACTAAAGATGATGTCGATAACATCGAATTGTTAGAAGACGGCCAATGGAAAGTTGCTGAACAGGAAGTGATATCCCTCGATAAGGTTGGTTTTAATAAATGTATTATTCCCATTATACTGATAATAAATTATATTTCAATATTTCATATAGTTTGTGCATATTTATTCTTCCTATAGTCTAATATTTTTTTATAGTCTGTTAATTATATATTATAGTAATAATATACACACTAGAGATTATTTCAAATGCACTTTATCAAATACAAATAAATAGGCTACACAAAAACTACACAAATACAAATAAATACAAATAAAGACTACACAAAGAAGATATTCATGGATATGTATATAGAATTTTATATAATAAACTCTTCAAATCTCTTCAAAACTAGCATAGCAACACTTATAAACATAAATATTATATGTATTTCCTGTAGTAGTTATATTGAACTGTTTATTTTTTTAAATAGAAATAATTAACAAAATGTATTTAATAAGATCAATGCAACAAACTAATTAATTAGTTAAAACAAATAAACTAAATCAGTGTATTTAAATACATAAATAAATATATATTTCAACCTATTTATGCTAGACACAAGTGATATAATACTTTACAAATTACACTAATACATTTCTATATTTAATATTATAAACATTTTTAGCAGGAAGATGAGGCAGATAATTACGAAGTACAATTAATAGACGATGGTGAGTATGTTTTAATTTCCTTTGTTTTAATTTCCTTTGTTTTAATTTTTCTTTATTGTTTCTTAAATTGATTTGCAAATATCCACAAGCTCTCAATCTATTTATAATAATGTTTCTTTTTATTAACAAGTTGTTTTCATATTCTTTAAAAAAAAATCATATTTCTTATTTTACAAATATCTTACACGTTTTTTAATGATTATATTAATTAAATACGTATTTAAATATCATGAAATACTACCAAACCTTTTATAAACACGGTTAATCTCTTACGCACCATTTATACATTGTATCCTTTTATTTGGCGCACTTGTTTATGTAACAGTCTCCTCGTGCTCCTTCTCAGATTCTAAGACGGACATAGTGGTACCTTCGCTGACCTCTGTGTCCGTGCCCATAGAACAATTGGCTCTGGGCGGAGGCGATTGCATCGATTTGACGAACAGCGACAGCGAAAGCGAACTTCCCCCTCAACTAAACAAAGTCATCGGCACCGACAAGGTATACACTTTAAGCAGTAGCAGCAGTAGCAGCAGCAGCAGCAGCAGTAGCAGCAGCAGCGGCGCTACGAGCGGCAGCGAAGCCATCGAAGGCTACATGGATTCGGCGGAATCGGATTCGGAACGCCGAGTAACCCGACAAACTAGATCTCGGACGGCCAGACAACGCATCACTCCCCCGGCCAAACAAGTGGCGCCACCCCCTCCCCCTCGGCCTTCCGCCCCCAAGTTGGCTTCCCCCCCGATTCCTATCGCCTCCATTAAGGAGAAGTACTCCCCGCCCCCCGCTAAAATCTCCAAGACGTTGTTCACCCCCGCTTCCTCTTCGAACGGTGGCGGTTCCGGCATGTTTTGTTCTACTAACTCTTGCGCGACTTCCGGCTCCGTGCCTCCTCCTCCCCACTACGCCAACGGCAGCACCTCCTACACCTGCTACTCCACCCAGTCGGCTCAGATGCCGGCTCCGGCTTCGACGCTCGGCAAGCCGACCGCTTCCGACTTCAACGCGTACATGCGCACCGGTAACCTAGGCAACGGCGGACTCGCCGACAACAACCAACAACAACAACAACAACAACAGCAACAACAACAACAGCAACACCGCCACCAGTCCAGGCAACGTGAGAACAACCTCATCGAAACCTATCTGTCGTCCGTCTACCCGAAGGACATCGCGAGGACGGAGTTGCCGCAACTGTCCGGGGACGCTGGCCGACAACCCATACCATCGACCTATAACCAGTCCTCCGTACACAAGACCACCTACCTGAACAACCGCTACATGCCGTATTCGACCCATAGCTATACGCCGGCGCCGGCCGATAAATCCTACCTCGCCAACTTCCTGTCTACGGGAAGTTCTTCGTCCGTAGCCCTGGGGCAAACCAACGCCCGCACTTCTCACGTCCTGCAACCGATACCCGAATCTTCGCATTCCGCCTCCACGCTGTCCACGTCCTCCTCGTCGGCTCATCGGACCAACGAACAGCGAGCAGCCGCTGCTATGTCTTGGCTGCCTCCGTTTCAATCGCATCCCGCTCTCCGATAACCCGACCGCAAATCTCGACCTCAATCTCGACCTCATGCCTTGAAAGAACAATAAACTTTTTTACAGAAATGTTTTATTTAACTTATATTTTTTATACATCCTATATAACTATAATATAGCCACATTTATATATGTATATTTATCCATTTTAATATTGTTTACATCAATTATTTTGTATTACCTAGGTCATTGAAATCAACAATCACATCTAAGTTACTATGAGTTTGTTATCATTTTAATTGTTTCATTTTAAATAGTTGCCTGATTTTTTTTGGCATGCCTTTATGAGGGAATTGTGAGATTTTAATTTTGTTTATTAAATTGTATAGAGAATAAAGACATCTCAATTAATGTAATAATTATTAATTAAATTATTTCGCTTTATTTATTATTTTAATATGTTTACGTACGAATTAAGGCAATACCGGATATATTATAATTTCTCTATAATTTTCATTCATTATATTTTACAGTTTCAAAGAATGGGAATTAGTTCTATTCAACAGATAATATGATAAGCAATGAATACATTATATTGTTCCAAAAGAACAAAGCAATCAACACAACTTCATTTAAAGTAATAAATATAAGATTTTAATAATATTGTCTCGTTCACTGGTGTGGATTACTGCGTCGTGTATTAATGATTATATAATGATGTTAAGTAATTTATGGAGCCTGATGTATATATCTTGTATAGCTAAATGTTCATACTCTTCAACAAATGATATCAGTTTAAAGATATTAATAATATTTAATACAATTTCATTAATTTTTTCGCAGTCATAATATATCTTCCAAATGTGTAATTAACTATGAATTATAAAAAATATGATATTAGTATTTTTGTAAGGTTTAATTTTCCTTGCAAATTTAATTTACTCACTAGTTCTAAAAATTAATTGTTTTATATTTATATAATATATAGCTCATTAAAATATTTATTTGTTAGTATTTATTGTCCACCTTTATTAAACTATAGATGTATATATATTCCCTGCCATTGAATAAATAGTATTGATATATGATTGCTTACTATTGTTATGTATCCTGTTATTAATACAAACGGTAACTAAATAGAATTCCCTGTTGAGTCATTTATTTGGCATATATTATATAATTAAACACTGTTTCTTAGAATTACCAGTATAATATAGAACGTGTAAAATTAATATATGCCGACATACTGCATAATAAATTAGTAGTTATTCGTTGCATGGGATAAATTAAAACCTATACATATAGTAACTACAAATTTCATTTATTAAGGAACTAATTATAAATGGTATATATATGCTTTTTTTAAGATTATATCGTACGATATCAAAGGATCAATCTTATCGAATTAAGAGCCTTGTTCTGTTTATAATTGTTAAGTTAATTCATATCGGCATTACGGAATAGACAATGTATATATCTTCTTAAAAAGATCTTGCAGGTTTTTAATTATTTCCTATATTAATATGAAATTTATTGTATATATTAAATATTTTACTTCGGACATTTACATTTATTGACTACAAATAAACATAAATTAACATTTAATAAGCTTAACTAATGCCAGAGCTGTAGAACAAGGAAAAATGGTCATTTGCAATCCAAATTATATCTTAGTTTCGTGTTGATAGGGAACAAAATTGCTAGAGAAATATATTGTAGCCCTGGATATTAGCAAACAAAAGATGTTAAATGTCTCATATATAAGAATGTTATAACACTTGATATTTTGTGGTATTGCATTACTTCTAACAGTTTTCCCTTGACATATTAACCACTAATATGTTAACTGTTTAACAACTGGATATATCAAAGTTATTCTCAAAAAGGTTTTTCTATTATCTATGTTGCTATAATATACAATAGTTCATGATATTTAGGAATAATTGAGTTAGATATAAGTATAATGTAGTGACATATCATCTAACCGATGTTTTACACAAACAATTAATATTATATTAATATTCATAAATACTCATGTCTTATCATCATACATGTATGTTTGTACATTGTAAAGGGTAACTATTCTATAGATGAATATACGCAAAATTACTACAAAATGAATATAAATAAGTTATATTATCTGTAATTAATATAATTCAATATTTTAAATATATATATATATATAGCCTCTTAAAATGAGGTTCTTAAAGTCATATATATAATATAGGTACGGTATATAAAGTTACATTTTAATAAACGGCAGTTTTTGTTAGACACGCTCCATCTTGTTCTAAGCCACGCCCCTGACGCCCGCCATATTACTGATGTCGTTAATTGAATTTATAGTGGATATTAATAGCAGTACTAATCTCTGCATGCCACTGTTAATTTATAATAGGTTCCCATAGTTTAATAGAATTCACTTAACTCCAATAACTATTGTTATCCGCCAAATTGAAAATATCTATTATTTGACTTCCATGCTGCTTATTGTATACGTCCATCTAGATCTCTGAATCGTGTGTCCCTTTCAGCTATCGCGTAATATTCCCTATTAATAATTAATAATTAAGATACAAAATACGTGTATATTAGTATCAACTAGTTGTTACGAGGAACGTACGAGAGGGATCATGCTCGCCATCGCGCTGTTGACCTTATTAGGGTTGACCTTGACCCCCGTGGACGGTTCGTCGTCGCAGCTGAGATACGAACACTGCCTCAATGTCACGGGCTTCGAAAAGCTCGCTTGCCTGTACCCGTTCGAGCTGCCAGACTGCAACCACGCCGATACCGGTAATGCATGTGATTACATCTTAGGACGCGATATAAACCTCGTCTTAAAAAGTATAGAATACGATGTTTGCAAATGGTGACATTCACAATCAATGATTCTAAAAGATAATTACTGTATACGTAATGTTTTAAATATAATTATTATGTTGTAATATTATTTAATTAGCTAAGTTTTAAAATTAATTTGAATAATTAATAGTTTATAGATAATTTTATATTATTACAAACCACAATACAATGAATTAATTAGGTTTATTAAATGTTCCTAATCTCCAGGTGCTTATTATTGTTGTTGTATTAGAATGTGTATACAAAATCATCAAATTTGATATATAAATAATTTTAAAAACGTATTTCTAAAGAAGATTTGCGTTAAAAAAACTGGACCTTGAGAATGTGTCTATTTTAATTATATCAGACAATGATTTAGTTATTACTCGAGAGCTGTTATAATCGGGGTATGATGTAATTAATAAGTTAGTTATTAATTCGTAAGATAGATATTAAATAGCGGCGTACTCCTCTCGTAAACAGTAAAATCAACATTTTAAACAAATGAAAACTACTACAGCTTCCGGAGTAAGGACTTGGAATAAGTTTTTAATGGTAAATGAAGTTAAAATCATAATGTAGTGTTTAATAAAAACGCATTATATAACTATATTATATTGTATATGATTTTATATCAAGTTTGCGGACAAATAGTACGATATTAAGATGAAATTAAACGAGACAATGATATGCGGATAAATAACACGATATGCGGATAGAACGACACAATATGCGGATACAATGACAATTCCTTGTTAATCTCCAATCTCCGTTATTTTCAATTCATATTACTTTTCTTTTCGGTGTTATTGTTGCTGTTAATAATGTCATGGTACAAATTCTACAATGCATAGTTTATACTAAAGCTTTATGCGCGTTATAGAGACATGCTACACTGCAATGTGCACCGTGTACTGTACGCATTCATATGTCCCTTTTACGTTACCCTGGTTATATCATACGGTAAATACGGCTGCAACGCGAGATACAGCTAGATAAAGATAAAATGAATATCGAATGTCACAGACGATACTTTGCATTCTGTAATTATTGCAGGACGATGTGTCGAGTTATTATATTATCTTGAGTTATGAATCGCCATGTCGACGATGGACTATTGACTATATACTGTATACTATACAGTGTATAGGCTATAACTATATATATATATCTAAATGTACCTACACTCGGTGTATACCTATGTTCCTACTTGTTGGTATTGCACGTAACTACACGTACTTATGAGTACATCGTAGTAATTGCGTACTAGATGGGATACGACACCGGTATACATATGTATATCTATATGTACATTTATATTTACTAATTTACTCATATCAAATCAATCTGGTTACTGTCTAAATGAAATATTTATAAAATACAAACGCTTTATTTTCTCCTTCATTGAAATGTATAAATAAACAACTTCACCGTTATGTTATAGTTGGACGGTACATTGGGTTGCATACGAATATCACTCATTCATATTGGTGCATAGAAAATATAAAAATAGTTTTTATTATCAGTGGTACAATAATAAAAACAATCGATAAACAAGTATTTTGGTCATTGAATTTGTATATCTAGACGTGTATATATTTATATTATATGTATGTCGTGAATCCACTTTATATTTCTGTGTATTCATTGTAAATAAAAATTATATATTTTTAAATAAAACCTAGGAATCAAATTCTATTGCTAATTTAACTTGAATTGTTTATCTATACAAAAAAAATTGAATCAAGTTAAAATGTTACAATAAAGATTATAATATTAAGAATACTGTTTGTAGGTTTATTTATATAATCATACATAATATATAGAATATATTATATATAATTAAGCTTCCCATGAGTTTAATCTAGCAAATGCAATATCAATTTATATTATTACCATTAGTATACCGTTATCTATACATATATAAAGTAGAATATATATTATAATATAGTCTATGATATAGTCTATGATATAGTCTATGATATAGTCTATGATATAGACTATAATAAAGTATATAATATAGTTTATAATATATTCAGTATAATAGTCATTATACTTTGAAATTCTTTTCGAAATATATCCAAGCGCGTGTATTTTATTATTAAATATATTAAATTGTCATTATTTTAATGTAAATACTAAATAATATAATAATAGATATATAATATATTTAATTTTATAAAAACATTTAACACAAATACTTTGAGAAGGATAAACTTAATGTCTTACTATACCCCCACATATACACACACATACACACACATACACACACATACACACACATACACACACATACACACATACACACACACACACACACACACACACACACACACACACACACACACACACACACACACACACACTAATACACATACACATAATCATAACTATATATACAAATTCACATATATACATACACACACACACATATACACACACATACACACATGCGTACACATACACATAACCATAAATATATATATATATATATATGTATATATATATATATATATATATATATATATATATATATATATATATATATATATATATATACATATACATACAAATACACATACGCACGTACAGTATATATTATGTAATATAAATAGATATTCGTTTACTATAAAGACCCGAGATAACGGCAAATGCTTCACAATAATGTGTAATGTGTTATGTACAGCATACTCTGTATAGTGTACAGTGTACACTATACAGAGTACGCTGTACATTACACATTACACTGTACACTGTACACTATACAGAGTACACTGTACAGCGTACTCTGTATAGTATACAACGTACTCTGTATAGTGTACAGCGTACTCTGTGTAGTGTACAGCGTACTCTGTATATTGTACACTGTACACTGTACAGTGTACTCTGTATAGCGTACTCTGTATAGTGTACAGCGTATTATGTATAGTGTACAGTGTACTCTGTATAGTGTACTCTGTATAGTGTACAGCGTACTCTGTATAGTGTACAGCGTACAATGTACAGCGTACTCTGTATAGCGTACTCTGTATAGTGTACAGTGTACTCTGTATAGTGTACAGTGTACTCTGTATAGTGTACAGTGTACTCTGTATAGTGTACACTGTACATTGTATAGCGTACTCTGTATAGTGTACAGTGTACTCTGTATAGTGTACAGTGTACTCTGTATAGTGTACAACGTACTCTGTATAGTGTACAGTGTACTCTGTATAGTGTACAGTGTACTCTGTATAGCGTACTCTGTATAGTGTACAGTGTACTCTGTATAGTGTACAGTGTACTCTGTATAGTGTACAGTGTACTCTGTATAGCGTACTCTGTATAGTGTACAGTGTACTCTGTATAGTGTACAGTGTACTCTGTATAGTGTACAGTGTACTCTGTATAGTGTACACTGTACACTGTACATTGTACAGTGTACTCTGTATATTGTACAGTGTACTCTGTATAGTGTACAGTGTACTCTGTATAGTGTACAGTGTACTCTGTATAGTGTACAGTGTACTCTGTATAGTGTACAGTGTACTCTGTATAGCGTACTCTGTATAGTGTACAGCGTATTCTGTATAGTGTATAGCGTACTCTGTATAGCGTACTCTGTATAGTGTACAGTGTACTCTGTATAGTGTACATGTACACTATACACTGCAGTGTACTCTGTATAGCGTACTCTGTATAGTGTACAGCGTATTCTGTATAGTGTATAGCGTACTCTGTATAGTGTACAACGTACTCTGTATAGTGTACTCTGTATAGTGTACAGTGTACTCTGTACAGTGTACAGTGTACTCTGTACAGTGTACAGTGTACTCTGTATAGTGTACAGTGTACTCTGTATAGTGTACAACGTACTCTGTATAGTGTACAGTGTACTCTGTACAGTGTACAGTGTACTCTGTATTATGTATAGTGTACTCTGTATAGTGTACAGTGTACTCTGTATAGTGTACAACGTACTCTGTATAGTGTATAGCGTACTCTGTATAGTGTACAATGTACAGCGTACTCTGTATAGTGTACACTGCATAGTGTACAGTGTACTCTGTATAGTGTACAACGTACTCTGTATAGTGTACACTACACACGTGGTTACTAGTCAATTTCTCGCAGCTGTTATCTGACCACCCCTGGTCATCTAACCGAACAGATCATAACAGCGAGGCAGTTGCCAGGTAGGACGATGGTAGGGGAGGGGAGGAGAGGGGAGGGGAGGGCAGGGCGGGGAGGGAAGGTGAGGGCAGGGCAGAGGAGGGGAGGGGAGGGGAGGAGAGGGTAGGGGAGGGGAGGAGAGGGGAGGGGAGGGGAGGGCAGGGCGGGGGAGGGGAGGGCAGGGGAGGAGAGGGGAGGAGAGGGGAGGGCAGGAGAGGGCAGGGCAGGGGAGGGGAGGGCTACATCAATAAAACGTTATTGTCAATTAGTAATCAATACGATGAATGTAGTAAAACCAAATGGTTTACTCGCTACTCTACTCTACTCTACTCTACTCTACTCTACTTACTCCAGAACTCCATATATGGTGGAATTTGAATATGATGTTTAGGCTTCGATATCTTTAGACAAATGAATAATGCGAATTAAATTCTATAATGCGGATGTTATATTATTTTGCGAAACTATGTTGATAAAATCCTACAATGCGAATTCAACGATATCCTATTTTTGACAATACGATTGTCTAGTAAAAACTCAGCCGTTCTATGACCGTAAGATTACGGTATTTTCATAGTTATATCAATACTAAGAATGTATACTTTATACAATACTATAGTATCTGTAACTATGCGTGTTTGTTTGATAATGCGATTTTGTGTGCGAGTATGTGTGTGTGTGTGTGTGTGTGTGTGTGTGTGTGTGTGTGTGTGTGTGTGTGTGTGTGTGTATGACAGCCAGCGAAGAGTTACTCCATCACACCGTTACGTAAGATATGCAAAACGAGCGAGTCGAAATAATATTATGATAAGCCGGCGTTTTCGTTAGCGGCCCAGATGCAGTACATTGTACAGTGTACACTGTACAATGTACAGTGTACATTGTACACATACTTTCAACAGGCACCTCCGCTATGGAAGAGGTGTGTATAGAAAATCTACAGCCATGAAATGCCGTTTCTACGAAATATTTAGCTATGCGTATGGTATGCAATATCAAGTTATTTCTGAGAATTTAGATGACCAATTGGGTCAATACCCGATAAAATACGTGATATATATATATATATATATATATATATATATATATATATATATATAAAATATGATACCCCGAATAACGGAGAAGTGCTTTGAACTTCTATCACTATCCTGTATATCTAGTGCATAAATAAAACTAACTATTCCAGAGTTTCTAAAAAAATATATACCTATATTTATAAATATATATATATATTATATAGTTATTATATATATATATATATATTATGTTTTTATGTCTTTTAATTGGTTCATTGTAAGACGAATATCATTCAAATGACATATATGTATGCATATCTAATTGAAATTTAAATTGCATATCTCTGAACTCCATGGTGTGGGGACTACACTATTGTATTACCACGATACATATCATAGCTTCCTATACGTCATATTTGAGACTTACAATACCGACTATATGATCGAATATAACTTTACACGCACGAAATTTACACACATGACATTTCAATACATGACATTTACAAACATGAAATTTACATATATGACATTTAAATACATGCAATTTACTTACATGGCATTTACATACATGACATTTATAAAAATGACATTTACATACATGCTATTTACATATATTAAATTTACATACATGACATTTACATACATGACATTTACATAAATTACATTTACATACATGCTATTTACATATATTACATTTACATACATGACATTTACATATATGACATTTACATACATGACATTTAAATACATGATATTTACATACATGACATTTACCTACATACATTTAAATATATGACATTTATATACATGACATTTACATACATGACATTTACATACATGCTATTTACATACATGATATTTACATACATGATATTGACCTAAATGACATTTACATTCATGACATTTACATACATGACATTAACATACATGAGATTTAAATACATGATATTTACATACATGACATTTATATAAACGTTTACATACGAGACCTCTATGGATTATTAAATTAAACATAAGCATTTATCCGGAAATATATGTATGTTGAAGGTGTATAATAGCTATATAATAGCATGTATATTTATATTATAACTACGTTATAGTTTACTATATGTAACTATATTATAGTTTATTATATGTAAATACACTATAGTTTATTATTTTTAACTTAAATATAGTTTACATTATGTAACTGCACTGCAGTTTAATATATTTACCTACTTAATAGTTTAATATATATAATTACGATATAGTTTAATATATTTACCTACTTAATAGTTTAATATATTTATCTACTCAATAGTTTAATATATATAATTACAATATAGTTTATTATATTTAACTACAAAATCGAGAGTATTTTTATAGAATGACATTATTTGTTTATATTCCTCTTATAAATGTATAATCATATATTATTATAACTAGAAATAGTTTATATTGCATTCCTTCCATACTACAGCAACCCCGCCAACCTAATAGCCCCATCAAGACCCATCACCATATCCCTCATCATAGCCCCACCAAGCCCCCACCATAGCTCCCCATCATAACTCCCTACCAAAATCACCCTATAGCAGATAATTCCACCACTACATAATACCATAACATACATACCATAAATGCAATACTACCACACTATTTACACAGCGTAACCATGGTCACAACATACATATAGCACGTTATTACATATTCCAACTACAAACCTAGTACACACCTAACATATCACCACGCTGCCTCACATAGCTACACCAGAGCTCTAACATAATGCCGCAATTCCCTTACTACACCCTTACTATACCATAACATAGCCCCACCATAAACCTCACTACACCATAACATAGCCCACCACACCCTCATACTATCTCATTACATCACTACACCTCGACACTATCCCACGACACCCCCACACAGCTCCAATACATCTTAACACTACCTCACTACACCCCCATACAGCCCGATAAACCCTCACACAGCCCCACCACACCCTCATACTGCCTCACTACTTCGCTACACCCATACATGGCCCTACAACACCCACACTACAACAATACACCTTCACATTACCTTATTACATCCCCCACACATCCCCGCTAAACTCTCACACTGCCTCACTACACCCCATACTACCTTACTACCTCTCTACAGCCCCACACAGTCTTCTTACACCCTTACACAGCTCCAATAAACCCTCATACTGTCTCGCTAAATATCCCCAATACACCCTTACACAGCCCCACTACACCCCCACACAGCCCCACTTTATCCCGACACAGCTCCACCACATCCTCATTCAGCCCCACATAGCCTCACCATACCCCTACACAGTCCCATAACACCCCCACACCTCTACACAGCCCCACTACATCACCACACTGCCTCACTACCTCACTACATCCTCACATAGCCTCACTACACACCCCACACAATCCCATTACACTCCACACAGTATCACCACACCCCACACTATACCTCTAATCAACCACACTACACCCCACACAGCCTCCACTTCCCACCATACCCCACTACCCCCCCACACAGCTCTTCTACAACCTCATATAGCCCCCACCACACCCCCACCACACCCCCACCACACCCCCACCACACCCCACCACACCCCACACCACACCCTCACACAGACCCACTACCCCCCACATAGCACCACTACAACCTATATAAAGGTAAACGCATTGATTTATATATTATTATTTTCATGTTTCCTATTCCTGTGACTTTATATAAACAATATAAAATATACAATGTACAATATACACTGTACAGTGTACACTATTCAATATAGAGAGTATAATGTACATTGTACAGTGTGCAGTGTATATTGTACAATGTACACTAAAGTAAAGATTATTCATATTTCAATATGACTCATCAAGTATATTCGTATGAGATAAAGAAATAGTCAAATATTTAAGTCAAGTATTTAAGTGAGCATAATGCCGGTATATTAAAGTGTAATAACCTAACCTAAGTGTTGGGTGTGTCACTACATAGACTAAGTGTTAGGTGTAACGATCTAAACTAAGTGTTAGGTGTAACGTTTTAAACTAAATGTTAAGTGTAAAGTGTAAAGTTAGAAGTATTTTATTACATTCAATTTGGGAAACTGCAAAACTATTATACAAAAATTAGTTTCGCTTAAAAATCTATTTATATTCGATGAGTATTATTCGTACAGTACGTATGGTACATACATATAAATGAATACACACATATACACACACACATCCATATACATATATATACACACACACTAACGCACACACACACACATACGCACACTAATTATATTTACAATATACTTCTTATAAAAATATAATTACTAAATTTCCCCATATCAACGACAATATATATGCAGATGTTATCGAAATACATTCCCAAACAAAATACTACCATGGACTACAGAATTGCCTAGACCAATAAACAATTAGCTTGCAAACATCTCCACCTTAATTTTAAAAAATTGAACTTCTTAACATAAATAGAACAAATATAATGACAAACTTGTCAGATATTTATTTAATAATTCAAAACTATGATTCTATAGACTCTACTAAATATTTAGACATTTATTTCAACATCAAACTCAACTTTGATAAACAAATCCAACTTATAAGACTCACAACTAATGCCAAAGTATTCAACTTAAGATGAATATGACTAAAGTTTTCTTTACTTTAAGGCAGATTACTATAATTTCTTGAATACAATTCGGCAACTCCTTATTAGAATTTCAAAATAAAACTTTACGACACTTCGTCAGTCTTATGAACATATTATAAGACTTATTAATAGATAACAATAAATGATTACTCCATTGATATTACTGACTTACGACTGGCGAGAACTTCAAACTCAATTAATAACAAGAATAACGATACTAATAACAATGCTCACTTAAAACTACTGAATACTAATATTAATATATATATATATATATATATATATATATATATATAGATATATATATATATATATATATATATATAATTTGTATTCCTATATGTTCTGATAATGTAATATACCAACATATAATGAATAATTGACTTGTATAATTGACTATATATATATATATACATATATATATATATAATTTGTATTCCTATATGTTCTGATAATGTAATATACCAACAAATAATGAATAATTGACTTGTAAATAATGATTAAAGTGTATAAAGAATAACACAAGTGTTGAGTTTATCTTTTATAATTAAATTGTTTAATTTAATTTACTATTTCATTGAACTTTTCTTACGAGATATCGTCTCATGTTCATATCAACATTAGGACCCGAATATCATTCACGTTTGTTACTTGACTCTGGGAATTATCAAAATCAAATTGGATTTCCATATTAATTATTATTATTAATTATTATTATTAATTATTCTTATTAATTATTATTATTAATTATAATTATTAATTATTATTATTAATTATTATTATTAATTATTATTATTATTAATTATTATTATTAATTATTATTATTAATTATTATTAATTAATTATTAATTATTAATTATTATTATTAATTATTATTGTTATTAATTATTGTTATTAATTATTATTATTAATTATTATTATTAATTATTATTATTAATTATTATTATTATTATTATTAATTATTATTATTAATTATTATTATTAATTATTATTATTAATTATTATTATTAATTATTATTATTAATTATTATTATTAATTATTATTATTAATTATTATTATTGATTAGTATTATTGATTAGTATTATTAATTATTATTATTAATTATTATTATTAATTATTATTATTAATTATTATTATTAATTATTATTATTAATTATTATTAATTAATTAGTAATTATTAATTATTATTATTAATTATTATTGTTATTAATTATTGTTATTAATTATTATTATTAATTATTATTATTAATTATTATTATTAATTATTATTATTACTTATTATTATTAATTATTATTATTAATTATTATTATTAATTATTATTATTAATTATTATTATTAATTATTATTATTAATTATTATTATTAATTATTATTATTGATTAGTATTATTGATTAGTATTATTAATTATTATTATTAATTATTATTATTAATTATTATTATTAATTATTCTTATTAATTATTATTATTAATTATAATTATTAATTATTATTATTAATTATTATTATTAATTATTATTATTAATTATTATTATTAATTATTATTATTAATTATTATTATTAATTATTATTATTAATTATTATTATTAATTATTATTATTAATTATTATTATTAATTGTTATTATTAATTATTATTATTAATTATTATTATTAATTATTATTATTAATTATTATTATTAATTATTATTATTAATTATTATTATTAATTATTATTATTAATTATTATTATTAATTATTATTATTAATTATTATTATTAATTATTATTATTAATTATTATTATTAATTATTATTATTAATTATTATTATTAATTATTATTATTAATTATTATTATTAATTATTATTATTAATTATTATTATCAATTATTATTAAACGTTATTGATCTAAAAACTACTATTTAATATCTTTATTTATTCGTATACATAAACCACGATTGAATGTAATGTAACGTGATGCAGTGAAGAGTAAGCCCTACTCAGTAAGTAGTATGGTATGCGTACACCAGATGCCTTCTGTAATCTATTCTAACTTAATCATCCTTTTGTCTTGTCCATGGATGTGTAGCGGTTTACGTGCATTACAAGGTATGCTGAAATTGACATCAGCCTGTCTGGCTTACATAAGTTCTACACCGCCCTAAGGTATAAGAGGAATCCGCGTGCCTAGATGCAAGTACACGCGAATTCAACTTATAAACCTCCGTTCAAGGAATATTTGTATAGAAAGAAATAAAGAATCGACATTTCTAATTTTTTACCGCTTACTTTTCATGATTTTTTTAATGATAGAAAATATCATGTAATTATCGTGCCATTGTGTTTCCATTGGCCATAATATCCTCGGTGCATATATTTGACCCAGTCTATTAGGGGATGGGTATATTATTGTTAATAGACGTTGATGGTAATGAACAGGTTATAATGAACAGGTTAAAATGGATGAGACGTGAGAGCGAGATGATGAGTAGGAGATAGCCGGGCTTCTAAATTAAAATGTTAAACATATATATATATATATATATATATATATATATATATATATATATATGTATATATATATATATGTGTATATATATATATATATATATATATATGTATATATATGTATATATATATGTATATATATATATATATATATATATATATATCTATATGTATATATATGTATATATATGTATATATATATATATATATATATATATATATATATATATTATATACATTATTAAAGTATACTTTAGAATCTTGACCCGAAACAATACTATTTAAACTATTTGTTATCGTATATCTATTATGATGTATTTGGTAATCAAACGCCCTGGTTATGTGCATTAGTAGGACCTAGTAACATAGTATATATATATATATATATAAGATATCCAGATAGTATTAGGAGAGGTAGAAATGTAAAATAAATTTATTTAAAATCTTCTGTAATTTATTTATATTGATATATTGTATTTTTGTTACTTATTTACTATCTAATGAAATCCTAAATATTAATGTATTTAATAATTCATAACTAAAATTGATTTGATACGATTTTTCATATTCATTATGTTATATATAATACATTTTAGGAAATACATTTTAGGAACAAATAATGCAATGTTATAATAAAGTAATATCTATTTATATCGTATACAATCTTATTATTTATAATATATATCATATTAAGTTTGAATTAAAGTATATCCATAAAATTATAAAATGCAGCTGTTTATATAAATTTACTATATATATAAGTATATATATATAAGTATATATATATATATATATATATATATATATATATATATATATATATATATATATATGATATGGATTTCAAAGTCCCTGGGGATAATATTAAGATCACCTTTCAACTATCTTGAGCAAGGAACTCTCCCGACGTATCTAAGACCGCATTGGATGCGTTGAACTCGGTATTCAGGGTTATAGCATATTTACTTTATTGATCAAGTTATAATTGAAATCAAGGCTCAGAGGACTGCGTTTAATTAAGAATTATAATTACTTGTCTGCCGATGTCAGGATAGATGTTTCATATGTATTCATAGCGTTTAAATCGTGTGGGCTTTGAAAATAGATGAATATTACACGAGGTTTGTATCTACGCATGCGTTGGTACATTCTCAGTTATATGACGTCATAACAGATGGTGTAACAGTATGTGACATCGGTGTAATCA
>OZ038312.1:4431596-4533345 GCA_964035775.1 Osedax frankpressi | reverse complement strand
ATATCCTTGCGATCAGATACTAGTTATACACTCGGCTCCTTTGTAAAACCATTTATTTGCCATGCCCCATAGGTCTCATAGTCCTTATAGGCTCCTCCCACTCCCAGTTCAGCGTAATTTCTAATATGTTTACCGCGTCCATTAAGCCACGCCCACTCATTGTTTAGGGCTATTCGTTTGTGTCGCCCTCTGTCATGTTTGGGGAGAACAATGCATTCTCATTATCTTCGAGCGACGACGAAATTGACGCATTGTCGACCAATCGAAATTCAACATTTGAAAAATCTGTCTGGATTGCCAGCCAACTTCCTGTTTGTAGACTTGTAGCATTTCAATTAAATTAGGCTCAGACTTTTATTAAAGCATAACAACTAAGTCTATAATGTATTAAAACAATTTAACGATTGTATAATTTTCAGAATATCGTTCATTTATTTGTTCACTTTAAATTTGATTACTTGGATATTCTGTAAAATTAATATTTGTTAATAATATAATAATCTGAATTTTATCTGAATTTCTTTCTAATTTCTATATTTAGAGTTATTTATGAAATTGATAAATAATAATGAATCACTAATTGTCTAAAAAACTCTCTGATTATTATACAGTTAAAAGTATTTAATAATACTATATCGTTATGCTTTTTGTCAAACTAATTACTTTATTACGTGTATTAAAGAAACCAAAAATGTTTTAAATTTATATTTAGATATCAGTAGGGTTCAATAAAATAATAAATGGTATTACTTATGATAATAATAAATATGCAAAGCTTTGTGTAATTATGTAGCAAGTTGTATATTATTGTTTTATAAGTTATTGTATTATAAGTTATTGTATTATAAGTTATTGCAATCGGTTACTTTATTATTTACTATCTATGAATTCACTCAACCGGAACTAATGCATATTTTCACTGATTAATGTACTTACATTCATAATTAGCATTTAGATTTGTATCCTTCTTAATTACACAATTACTTTTCGATTGCAGTTTAATAAAAGCTTATAAATATCTCTTCGACTCCACTCAACTCTTGACCACTGCAAATTTCACCTAGACCCCAAAACCCATATTTGCGCAGGACTCTACATTCTTCCAACAGTACACTATCAAAGCAAATGAACCAATACTCGGAGACGGAACTTTTTCTGTTTGCAGGTTTGTAATTCAAGTAAAATTACTTATACGTTTTGAAGTCTATAACTTGATGTTATATATGATATAATATATGATATAATATATTATATAATATATGATATAATATGTGATATAATATGTAATATAATATGATTTTCTACATTTTATAGTAAAATATAGAATTGTATAATTAAATAATATTATAACTGCTTTTTAAAATTCTATTGTTATTGTATTATTGTATGGCTTGCAGTACAATTAGTACGATCAGCTGATTCTGTATTTGCAATAGAATGGCTAGATCTCCAGGTTGAATAAGGATAAATTTGTTCAATAATTTACGTTCTATACTTCAACCTATCTAATTGTGTATTATGGCTTTTTGAATTTACTCTCTCTCTCTCACGCTCTCACGCTCTCTCTCTCTCTCCCCTCTCTATATATCTCTCTCTCTCTCTCTCTCTCTCTCTCTCTCTCTCTCTCTCTCTCTCTCTCTCTCTCTCCCTCCCTCTCCCTCTCCCTCTCCCTCTCCCTCTCCCTCTCCCTCTCCCTCTCCCTCTCCCTCCCCCTCTCCCCCTCTCCCTCTCCCTGTCCCTCTCCCTCCCTCCCCCTCCCCCTCTCCCCCTCTCCCTCCCTCCCCCTCCCCCTCTCCCCCTCTCCCCCTCTCCCCCTCTCCCCCTATCTCCCCCCTCCCTCCCCCTCTCCCCCTCTCCCTCTCCCTCTCCCTCTCCCTCCCTCCCTCTCCCCCTCTCCCCCTCTCCCTCTCCCTCTCCCTCTCCCTCTCCCTCTCCCTCCCTCCCTCTCCCCCTCTCCCCCTCTCCCCCTCTCCCCCTCTCCCCCTCCCTCCCTCCCTCCCTCTCCCCCTCTCCCCCCGCTTAACGACTAAACCCCACTGCAGAAGATGCACCCGCATCCTCTCCGGAGAAATGTTTGCTGTGAAGATTATCAGCCGCCGTTACAATGCCGCTCGTGAAATCGCGACCCTGACTAAAGTTCAAGGTCATCGCAACATCGTGAAACTCGTCGAAGTGCACATGGACTCGGTTTAACATAAACTACGACTATTAACCCAAGATATGAACCTTGACCTCAATATGTGTATCTTGATCTCAATACATGTATCTTGACCTCAATACATGTATCTTGACCTCAATACATGTATCTTGACCTCAATACATGTATCTTGCATGGGATTTTGTTTCATTTTTTTCAATATGATTTCTTTCCTAAATCTTTCAGAATTTGAAAATATTTAAATTCTCAATTTATAATATAAATTTGGTTATAATAGAATTTTGGTATTCAATTCTATTCAATTATTGCATAATTATTTGTATGTAAGTATTTAATTACTTTTATTTGATTTCTTATTTAATGATTATTATTAAATGATTATTTATAAAATAATTGTCTTAAAAATAATTTAATGTCATATTTCTTCATTAAAATCGAATATAATAATGCTTAGGTCCACATTTACATACCCTGGACACGCTAAATATGGAGAATTACTGACCTCCTTAACCCGAGTTTGACATCTCGCTGTTCCCACCCATACAGCTGCATACCTACATTATCATGGACCTGCTAAGAGGTGGGGAGCTACTCACCGCCATTAAACACCGTAAATCCTTCAGCGAAACTACCGCTAGTGTCATCCTCCGGGATATTGTCTCTGCCGTCGAATACCTACACGCCAACGACATCATCCATCGCGATCTCAAGCCGGAGGTCAACAACCTTTGATCCCTGTTCAACACCTGATTGCACCCACTAAAACCCCACTAAAACCCCACATTAACTTCTCACCTAATCCCTTGTAATCCCATTCAATGTCTTAGATATATAATAGATATATAACAGTAAAAAAAAAATTTTAAGTTCTATTAGGTTAAATAATCCCATGATTACTGTTTTCTATTTTATTCTATATTTGGACGTTTATCTTTATTTTCGTATATCTATAAATCTTATATAAGCATAAAAAAACAATAAAATAATCTAATATTTTTGTATTTTCAGAATTTGATTTTTAAAGATAATGGAGTCAACTCTTGCATACAAATCGTTGATTTTGGATTCGCGCAGTTTTCCAACAAAGATGGTCTAACCACTCCGTGTTACACTCTTCCCTACGTTGCTCCAGAGGTTAGTTGAGTGGTTATGAATAGAAGGAAATAAACCTACTAGCAGAAAATGTGTAGAGTAGAATTTTTATGAAATCTGTTGGTTATGAAAAATAATATAAAGGAAGTCCTAAGTTGATAATATAAAGTTATGTCCTAAGTTGATAATATAAAGTTATGTCCTAAGTTGATAATATAAAGTTATGTCCTAAGTTGATAATATAAAGTTATGTCCTAAGTTGATAATATAAAGTTATGTCCTAAGTTGATAATATAAAGTTATGTCCTAAGTTGATAATATAAAGTTATGTCCTAAGTTGATAATATAAAGTTATGTCCTAAGTTGATAATATAAAGTTATGTTCTAAGTTGATAATATAAAGTTATGTCCTAAGTTGATAATATAAAGTTATGTCCTAAGTTGATAATATAAAATTATGTCCTAAGTTGATAATATAAAGTTATGTCCTAAGTTGATAATATAAAGTTATGTCCTAAGTTGATAATATAAAGTTATGTCCTAAGTTGATAATATAAAGTTATGTCCTAGGTTGATAATATAAAGTTATGTCCTAAGTTGATAATATAAAGTTATGTCCTAAGTTGATAATATAAAGTTATGTCTTAAGTTGATAATATAAAGTTATGTCCTAAGTTGATAATATAAAGTTATGTCCTAAGTTGATAATATAAAGTTATGTCCTAAGTTAATAATATAAAGTTATGTCCTAAGTTGTTGTGCATTAAGTGGGAGATTTATTTGTTATCATTTCTCCTTTCTTAATTTGTATTTTCAACTTTTTAATGTTTTATTTATTAACTTTGATCACTTTTATCTATGATCTAGGTATTAGACAGAGATGAAAGTTACGATGAAAGCTGCGACCTTTGGAGTGTAGGGGTAATTATGGTGGGTATTATTACTCTCCCAGTAGGGGAGGAAATGCGTTACATTTAGTTTTCTATAATGAAATGCTTAGAATAAATTCTTATTTGAATTAGCTTACAGATAAACTGCTTTAATAAAATTTATTAAATATATCATATTTTTTTTTCATAGATCAATATTCCACGCTAGAGAATCTTGACTTCATATTTATATCATAATCAAATTCATATCTGAACCCTGCCACTACCATATGACCTTTCACTTACAGCATTGCTAGACCCACTCCTCACACTACTTCTCGGAATACCTAAGACCAAACCACCCCCCAGCTATACTTTAGTACTCCTAAAACCACACCCCCCTACTATATGATACCTATAACCACGCCCCCTCCCCATACTATATGATACCTATAACCACGCCCTCTCCCCATACTATACGATACCTATAACCACGCCCTCTCCCCATACTATACAATACCTATAACCACGCCCTCTCCCCATACTATACAATACCTATAACCACGCCCCCTCCCCAGTTCACAATGTTAACTGGAAGAGTACCATTTCAAAACGGCGATGATGTCGTTGAAAGGATAAAAAAAGGAGAATTTTCTCTCGAAACAAACGACTGGAAACAGATCTCCGAGGAAGCGAAGAAACTCATTAGAGGTATGGGACTGCTGAGAGGTGTAGGGTACCGGGGAGAGAGTAGCACAGTGTGAATATGTTGTTGGGAGTTAGGCTCGAGTGGGGATATGTAATATCCAATGCCGTTGAATTAGATTTAGTTTTGTTCAATTTATGTTTGGGTTCGGTTTAGTGGGGGAATGATGAATATTGTGAAGGTTTGGGTTTGCAAAGCTCCGTGTACAGTATACATTGTAGTGTACATTGTACAGTGTACAGTGTACAGTGTACAGTGTACATTGTACAGTGTACATTGTACAGTGTACACTATACAGTAAGGTGGATCGTCGGAAGCCAAACTTTGGCTGATGTGCAAAATATTAAAGTATATATAAAAGATAGACAATTAGACAATATTTAATTTGGTCAAAAATTCAGTCAGTTTTGTGTTTTAAAAAAAAAGTAAAATTAAATCCTATTTTGACCTTTATCTAGTTTATATTTATAATAAACATCAAAATTCAAACAAAGATAATTATTTTAAATTTTATTTTTACTTTTATATTATGAAATTAAGAAGCAAGAACAAATTTAAACTAGAATTTGAAGGGTGTATGATGCCATCACATAGATTGCCTACATACATCGATGTGGCATAAAATCATATGAGAACATCGTCACAAATAATAAACAAAACGCTATAGAGTTAACAATTAAGAATTTAATGGAAATTTGGTATACATCACCATTACCAACTTTAAAAGAATATGCCATACATAAGAAATTTCGAAAATATTTAATACATCAAGAATCAATCAAGAAAGGTGTAGGAAAATTAAATTTCTCTGAAAAATTGCGTTCTCATATGTCAAGGAATATAATATTTTATTTTAAATATCGGAATACAAATGCACGAATTTAGACCAGTGTTCATGTCCAGTGTTCATGTCCAGTGTTCATGTCCTCGAAAGTTCAGAGTACCCGTTGTTGAGAGAATATTTCTAATAGATCAAAGATGTTCTAGAAGTATGATACTGAAAACGACAGAACGCAATCTATTACAATCCAGAGTAAGATCTCGTCTACCATCAGTTATAATAATTAATTATTGTAATTAACAACAAATTGTAATAATTTTAAATACTGCCATTGAATATATATTATTTACTATCTCTATGAATTAAGAAAGAAATTTAATTTAAGGTTATTAACATTATATACTAGTTTTTATACAATACTATAATAAATTAATTATTATATTCATATTATATATAATATAAATTATATAATTAATTGTTATCACAATAAAGTATCGAGTTAAATCAAATTATGTTTCAGTCATTCAAATCAACATCGCAAGGAATATGTTTGGAGTTATCATTTACCAACAGACTCATTCACCAACAGACTCCTTCACCAACAGACTCCTTCACCAACAGACTCATTCACCAACAGACTCATTCACCAACAGACTCCCATGAACTACGTGACTCATTCATCAACAGACTCCCATGAACTACGTGACTCATTCACCAACAGACTCATTCACCAACAGACTCATTCACCAACAGACTCATTCACCAACAGACTCCCATGAACTACGTGACTCATTCATCAACAGACTCCCATGAACTACGTGACTCATTCACCAACAGACTCATTCACCAACAGACTCATTCACCAACAGACTCCCATGAACTACGTGACTCATTCATCAACAGACTCCCATGAACTACGTGACTCATTCACCAACAGACTCATTCACCAACAGACTCATTCACCAACAGACTCATTCACTAACAGACTCATTCATCAACAGACTCATTCACCAACAGACTCATTCACCAACAGACTCCTTCACCAACAGACTCCTTCACCAACAGACTCATTCATCAACAGACTCATTCACCAACAGACTCATTCATCAACAGACTCATTCACCAACAGACTCATTCACCAACAGACTCATTCATCAACAAACTCATTCACCAACAGACTCATTCACCAACAGACTCCTTCACCAACAGACTCCTTCATCAACAGACTCATTCACCAACAGATACATTCACCAACAGACTCCTTCATCAACAGACTCATTCACCAACAGACTCATTCACCAACAGACTCATTCACCAACAGACTCATTCACCAACAGACTCCCATGAACTACGTGACTCATTCACCAACAGACTCATTCACCAACAGACTCATTCACCAACAGACTCATTCACCAACAGACTCATTCACTAACAGACTCATTCACCAACAGACTCATTCATCAACAGACTCATTCACCAACAGACTCCTTCACCAACAGACTCATTCATCAACAGACTCATTCACCAACAGACTCATTCATCAACAGACTCATTCACCAACAGACTCATTCACCAACAGACTCATTCATCAACAAACTCATTCACCAACAGACTCATTCACCAACAGACTCCTTCACCAACAGACTCCTTCATCAACAGACTCATTCACCAACAGATACATTCACCAACAGACTCCTTCATCAACAGACTCATTCACCAACAGACTCATTCACCAACAGACTCCTTCATCAACAGACTCCCATGAACTACGTGACTCATTCACCAACAGACTCATTCACCAACAGACTCATTCACCAACAGACTCATTCACCAACAGACTCATTCACTAACAGACTCATTCACCAACAGACTCATTCATCAACAGACTCATTCACAAACAGACTCCTTCACCAACAGACTCATTCACCAACAGACTCATTCACCAACAGACTCATTCACCAACAGACTTATTCACCAACAGACTCATTCACCAACAGACTCATTCATCAACAGACTCATTCACAAACAGACTCCTTCACCAACAGACTCATTCACCAACAGACTCATTCACCAACAGACTCATTCACCAACAGACTCATTCACCAACAGACTCATTCACCAACAGACTTATTCACCAACAGACTCCCATGAACTACGTGACTCATTCACCAACAGACTCATTCACCAACAGACTCATTCACCAACAGACTTATTCAACAACAGACTCCCATGAACTACGTGACTTATTCACCAACAGACTCCCATGAACTACGTGACTCATCAGACTACGAGCCAGAACATGTATTATCACAGAGGTATAATGTTATATTTCCACTTATTATATTTCTATATATAATATATAAAAGAGTAAATTTATAAATTCAAAAGAATGTAGTTTATAAATAACAATACATTCTATTGTAGATGTAATGCGTGCGATTGGTCCAAAACGGCAAAGCAATTGCTGAGATATGAAGTTTCTGATAGAGCAGCTACAGCCATTTTAAATACTTATCTAGCCGAGGAAGGTTACAGCAACAGATACATCCAGAGTAATTGATAGCAATTTAGTGAGACTTTGCAAATCTCACATCTATCCGGAACCCGACGAAACTAGATAGCTTATATTGATGGGAAACTAGATAGCTTATATTGATGAGAAACTAGATAGCTTATATTGATGGGAAACTAGATAGCTTATATTGATGGGAAACTAGATAGCTTATATTGATGGGAAACTAGATAGCTTATATTGATGGGAAACTAGATAGCTTATATTGATGAGAAACTAGATAGCTTATATTGATGAGAAACTAGATAGCTTATATTGATGGGAAACTAGATAGCTTATATTGATGGGAAACTAGATAGCTTATATTGATGAGAAACTAGATAGCTTATATTGATGGGAAACTAGATAGCTTATATTGATGGGAAACTAGATAGCTTATATTGATGGGAAACTAGATAGCTTATATTGATGGGAAACTAGATAGCTTATATTGATGGGAAACTAGATAGCTTATATTGATGGGAAACTAGATAGCTTATATTGATGGGAAACTAGATAGCTTATATTGATGGGAAACTAGATAGCTTATATTGATGGGAAACTAGATAGCTTATATTGATGGGAAACTAGATAGCTTATATTGATGGGAAACTAGATAGCTTATATTGATGGGAAACTAGATAGCTTATATTGATGGGAAACTAGAGGACACAAGACAAAATGATGGCATTTCAATAAAGAAGAGCACTGTATTATTAGAACCCGGTATTGAATATTGATTTCACATTTCTCCCATTGGCCGAAACAATTCAGAAAATATTTCTAATGCGATAATAGAAAAATATCTGAAAGTGACAATTAATGTTATTAAATTAATAATTTATAAATAATATATGATGTAGAATTAATAATATAAATAAATAATATATTTTTTCTTTTATATTGTAAATTATTTTTTTGAAAAAATGTTAAGAAATTGTAATAATTGAATATTACTGGATTAGGCATTTTTTTAAATTCCTAAAAACTTGCTTTACTTCAATGTTCAAATCAAATTAATTTAGTTGACATCCTCAAGGTATTGATACATTAACAAGTGGACGATCGGACTAATTTAAATACCGGCGCTATCTTTGGAATCATAAAGCGTATAGAGCATAAAATTGGGACCAAAGTACATTGGATTGTTAAACTAATCGATATCTATTTAACCAGTTCATTGCATTAGATATTGCTATAATTAATTATTGATTTGTTCAGCTGTTTATTATTGTTATCTATTCCATTGATGTGAACTTTATTCAATTCAAATACTAACTGAAAAGTCTATTATATGTTCAGATAAGTCTTTTTCATGTGAATAAGTTGAATCTTTATCGAGTTGGATGGAAACACCAAAAGACCAAATCTCCACAATAGACCTATTAAAGATTACTTTTGACTGCCATTAAGAACAATAGATGTAATCATTGTCAAATTCTAATTCATCCAGATTACGAGGAACGTTTAAATTCATTGACTAGTCTATCTTCTGATCGAGAATACCTAAGAGATATCATTCTCATTGTAGTACCGGATAAAGGTGGTTAACAATGGAAAATAGAATCTTGATGGTTTATTTGTTTCAGCAAATGTTCTCAGATCATTTATTGTTGATCACCTCGTATATAATTCATGTATAAGCTCGTATTTGCTTCGAAATCAAAGCAAAGCCAAGAACAATTCATGGACCTATCCTATATTTAATATTATAAAGTAATGCATTCATTAAACAATGATATTACCAATTGTGCATATCCAATTATTCAAAGAAATGCATATATGTTTCATTCGGAGAATCTATTAATAGAAATATTAGCAGATGAGATATTCGAAGAACTGCAGTTTCTAGAAATGATTAACAATTTCGGTAATGTAAATAAATGTAATTATTCAGATGTTAATCTTTTCTGCTATATCATATGAAAAAGTGATAAGCGATGTTGTTACTTGGCTAGGACCAAGACTTACTTACATGGACATTCCAACATCGACTTTATTAACATATAAAGAAATTAGCTTGTCTTGTCTTGTCTTGTCTTATCTTGTCTTATCTTATCTTGTCTTGTCTTGTCTTGTCTTGTCTTGTCTTGTCTTGTCTTGTCTTATCTTGTCTTATCTTATCTTGTCAGTTTAACGAGTTGTATGGCTAGTATCAGAATTATCGAAAATGCTACCGAAGGAGATAGCAAGATATATGAATCTTTGATTCAGCATAAATTAATGCCAGTATTTGATACTAAAAAACAATTCAACATATAATTGTTTTATTTTAAGTATATATTATATGTTGTATTATTTGTTTGGATAGTGTATATTTTATTTAAATAAATTAATTGCTGTATTAATTATTCTTTTTTATATATAATCAAAAGTTTTAAATTCAATTTAAGTAATTTTATATTATCATATTGTTTAAAAATACATATTACAATAATTAAGTGGGTATATACAATTGACAAGTAATAACTTTACATTAAATATTTATGAATTAATAATATTTATAAATAAATAATATAAAAAAAATGTTAATTTTTTTTAAATTTATAATATTTTAATTTCAAAAAAAAATTGTCTGATAGAAAGTAGAATAAATCGGATGAAACCAAATTAAAAATAAAATATGTAGATTTATCGAAAACATTTAAAAAAAAGAAAATAAAATCTTAATTTTTTACAAAAATCATAAAATATCTTATTAAATTATTTCGAAAATTTTTAATAATAATTTTTTTATACAATATAAATATATATTATAGTGCTATATTTAATAATACAAATAATATACATTTTTATACAAACAATAACATTTTTTTAAAAATTATAATTTTATAGAATTATAAACCACGAAATTTTTAAAATAATATTTTTTTAGCTTTTTTATTTCTATTTGAATATAATCACTTGGTATTGGGTTTCTTTAATTTCAGATGAAACTTATAAATATAACCATTATAAAAATGATTTCAAAGTTGTTTACTATTAATTACATATAAATTGTCCTATATACCTCATGTAAAACTTCTAATTGAAAGCAATTCTCTTTTATTAGACCGATTTTATTATTTGTTTTCAGATTTCTATTTAGAATTGTTATTTCTAAATATAGGACGGTCATAAAAAATTGTTTGAAAATAAAGTATATTTTTAATCCACCTTACTGTACACTGTAAAGTGTATACTGTAGTGTACATTGTAAAGTGTACATTGTACATTGTAAAGTGTACATTGTACAGTGTACAATGTAAAACATACATCAAGTCTATTCACTGAATTTGAAATGGCTGAAGATGTTGTTTAACATGGCAAATATTATATTTAAACATACAGATAAATACTTATTATATATGATATCTACGATGAATACATATTAAAATTTGAACAGTATTAATATAACAGTAGTACAATGTATATTGTACAATGTACAATATACATTGTACTACTGTTATATTGTACAATGTACATCATATAACATTAATAATTATTTAATATTTTTATTAAACAAGTAAAAACAGAGACTTTATCTACTGATAAAAATGTTATTATTCAGATATGTTTTTATTAATTTGATATAATAAATCTTGAAATTAAATTAAATAAATAATAATATAAAATAAATATAATTCGAGGTACTGTTCTTATTTAAATAGGTCTACTGACAGTGAACGCAAAGGAACGATATACTATGCGTCAAGTGATTGACAGCGATTGGTTATGCATGAACTCCGACCTCGAAGAAGTAGAGAACGAACCATCGGTGCTGAAGCGAAAACGCCTGAATGTTAATACGTAACCTCGTATGACTTGTTGCGACCCCGTGTGACCTTTTTGCGCGACCTTTCGCTATAAACTTATTATAGGTGTTATGGCAACGATTGAATTTTACTCGACCTCTTAATATTTCGCATGGCATTGTGTGACCTCGTGGTGTTCTTCCGTGTAGTAGCAGTATGATCTAACTGGATATCTAGTGTAATCTAATGAGATCTGCTGCGATCCCTCGGCGTAAACGTATAAACCCCTTTAGAATTTACGCTTCTTTTTACTAAACTCACTCCGAATACGACGCAGACGCCGCTGCTGACACCGAATATCCTTCGCAAGCGTTCCTCCGTGAACTACGTCTCCGAACAAATCACCATGACATTGAGAGCATTCCACGACGCACACCGCCAAGGCTTCAGACTTCAGGTTAACGATGCAAACAATGGGACCGCGGTACAGTAGCCTCTTTATGAAAAACTACTATGTCGCATCATTTGTCGATACAGAATTGTATTGAAAATTCCATACAAATTTAATTCTTTTCTCCATTTGTCAGACACAGATTATTGATATGTAATAAGTTATATTTTTATAATTTTGGCCCATATAATAAAATTTCATTTTCACCACTAATTGAATTAATAGTTCAAATAAAAATTCATAAATTTCAAAATTGGTATTTTGTGTATTATTTTGTTATTATTTTAATTAAATTAATAGAATAAAAATTATATTTAGAATAATGAATAATATAATTTAAAATAAATTTGTTAAATTTTTAATTTACAACAGGAAGTGATCCTCGCACCTCTGGCACAGAGACGTAAAGCTCACCGAACAGCCAAAGACTATGGTAAAGTCTATACCAAAGATGGTAATAAAGACTGTAACAAAGACTATAACAAAGAATGCAATAAAGATTTTAACAAAGACTACAAAACTCGTGAGGACAGCGATTTACAATCAAATTCCTCGCAAGGATTTGACGTCACCTTGTTTGAAGATGAAGATATTAACCTGTTGAAAAGACGCATCTACGATGTTCTCTAGCCCTACTTATGGAGCAGATTCCCAGTAGAGCCCAAGTAGAGCCCCAGTAGATCCTAAGCAGATTCTGAGCTGAGTACTAGCTGAGTACTAGTCCCACATATTGAAAGTGAATGATTTCTTTGTCGGCACTAGACATTACTAGCATTTAATTCAACCTAAATTCAAGCCTCCGATCCCCGTAACCACTAGCAACCACCAGTAACCACCAGTAACCACCAGTAAACACTAGCAGCCAGTACTATACTACCCACCTGTTCTCTTTAACTGTGGCATTGAGATATTTTTAGATATATGTTCTAACAGATATATATTTTTATGTGGTGTTTTATATGTTCTATACTTTTTATTTTTACATTTTACTTGTTACAACAGTAGAGAGATCGTCTGACTATCTTTCTTAACCTAACCCACTTATACCCCGGCCTGCCCTCACCCTTCACCCCGTACCCCGACATTCACCTCATGCCCCTCCCCGGTCGTAAGAAAACGTCCGCCTTCCTTCTTTTATCCTCTTTGTTTTGAAATCTTTTCACTTGTTCAATTGCATCACTCCGCGCCGGGACGAAATCTGCATAGCTGTTATGCAATACCTATTGAAATTATTAATTATTAACCCTTTGTTACCGTTTATTGATCCGTTTGAGCGCGCCCGACGCCAATACAGGTATCGACGCCGGTCGGCTTTACACTAAAAAGTGTAGTGTATACCTTACACTGAAGTGTAAGGTATACACTACACTGAAGTGTAAGGTATACACTACACTTTACACTACTCGGTTGCTGCCCAGTTATTCTTTCACCTTTGACGTCGGTTTCACCTGTATGGCAATGTTTACCCGCTCGGGTAGACGTAGAACACCATCAACATTTATTAGGATATCGACGTCTCCGCCCTATATTTCACCATATCTACCTTTGCCTACGGAATCCCAATATGCTACTCCCATTCTATGAGTACCGCCTACTCTTATTCAATATGTTCAAACTACTCACATTCTATAAGTACTAACTACTCCTATTAAATTACATATCGTATTATTATTCGAGATTCATTTTTAATGTTCATTATTTACATGATTTTTAGAATTTTTCTACTTCATTTTTTTATTGTAATTTACATTGTACATACTCTAAATATTATAAACTACATCATTTATGAGGATTTATTTACGTCATCTATTGCATAACATCCTAGTTCTAGATCATATAATCAACTAAGGAATTGGTTATATAATTTATAATAAATGATATTTTTGTTATTTTATTAATAAAAAAAGTGCAGATTTTAAATATAATTACTAAATTAAAACATACCACCATCTGTAAATAATGCCTTCTAATTACGTTTTAACAATATGCACATATATTATTATTGTATATGATAAGCTATTTTCCTATAATAGATAAGATATATAATATCCATAGTGAAAACATTTTTATTATATGTAATTTATTATAACGTATTATTAGATTAAGATTAGAATTTAAGTATTATCACATAAATATATCTATAAACATAGTATTTTCTTAAAATAAATTACTTTCTGTGTAATAACAAATAATGAATTCTGGGTATAAATTTTTAATTTTTCAATAATATCACCTTGATTGAGATGGATGAATTTAGGAAAAATGAAAAGTATTTCTTAGATAGGTTGCCTGAAGACAAACAGTTTATAAGCGTACTCGGTCTTCGCGAGACGTTTTTCAGAACTTATAATTTCGATTCAAAAGATGGTGAAAACACTACTTTAAAAGCTTTCCACACAGCTAAAGCAACTGCAATCGTAGGTTTGTTTTATAAATGCATTACTATTATGATATAAGTACTAGTATGATACTATATATAATGATGTGTTTAAGTGCAATATATTATTGCTGAAGTATTATTCAAAATTCGTGGGTATTATTTTAATATATACAAAACAATAATTATATATTATTATCTTATTGTGCGTTATATTATATAAGTATATATGATCAACATACTCGGCCACGCGTATCGCATGCACAAGACAACCGCGATCATAGAATATAAATTACTCGGATAAATTAAATCAATTCCTCATTGGGAGTCAAACATACATCGTACACGGAGGTCGTGCTATGATCGTGTATGTTAAAAATAGAAATTGCCCATATTAGTCAGACAAAAATTTATCTTACTACAGCCATATAACATCGTAGACTGACGAAGGAGTCACAATAAGTCAAAGTTATAATGCCATGGTAGATAGAGATGCAGATATATCTCCTTAAGTAACAAGAGAGAAACAGCTAATCAATTTTGACCATTTACAATTTCACTTAAAATTATTTATTTATTGATTATTTAACAACTGCGTAAGGTAGGAAATGCTACTGTTCGTAGAGGAGTCTAATGTTCCACCAGTCTAACGTTCCACACTAAACGACAGGTACTTGGCTGTCGTCTTACGATATCCTCGGCATATCCCACTGCAAGACGATCCCTACGGTGTTTGCGAGATGGGGAGCATACGCTGGGCCCGCAGGTTACTTTACTTTTGGTGTCTAGTAGACATGGCGACATACAGGCAGTTTCATAGATCTGCGTCGACTTGACTTTTTGAAATTGATCACTTTTATTGTAGATTTCCGAAGTTTAATTAATATCGCTACACGCGTTTCACCAATCAATTCGGAACAGCACTTTTTCGCCACTTTTTTGGCTCTTTAACACTTCCTTTGCAAACGAACGCTACACCTCGTGTTCCAACCATCGGCTTTATGCGCCAGCGGGTACCCAGAACTGTATAGCAGCGCTAATATAGTGGACATACTACATACCCTACTGGATCTCAATGCCCCTCCAAACACAACGCACTCCTCGTCCCCTCTTATCAACTCATCCCGCACCTCATATCCCAGTGGTCAGCGGTTCTACTTATGCCTTGACCGTCAGCGCAATGTCTTCTCTTCGTGGCGGTGAATCCGATTGGTTGAACCACTCGATTGCTGGAGTTACCGCCGGCGCCACCATTGGAGCTCTCAGTTGGTCTTACCATCTTACTTAGTCGCTTCAGTCAAGTATATCATTAATTCTTTTGCAATGCTTTTAGTGTAAGATTTATTGCTACCCGAGTAACAAGATGATGTAACTATTATATAATCTTATATAATTATTTTAGATAAAAAATAAACAAAATACATTTATAACGAAAATTAAATATGTTTTCACTTTTATTATATAACAAAAAAACTAAAATAACCTGGATGGTTTCCCGAGTATATACTATATAATAACTTTTATTATATAACGTTAAATAATGTTATATAATAAAGTGAAAATATTTTTTGTTCCTACATCTAACTTTCCTCACTCATCCATATCTCACTTTCCTCGCTCACCTACATCTCACTTACCTCACCAACCCACATCTCACTTTCCTAACTCACCTACATCTCACTTACCTCACCCACCCACATCTTACTTATCTCACTTACCTCACCAACCTACATCTCACTTTCCTTACCTAGATTTCACTTTACTCAATCACCCATATATCACTTACCTCAATCACCCACATATCACTTTCTTACTCACCTACATCTCACTTTCCTTAACAACCCACATCTCACTCTACTTACCCACATCTCACTTTCCTAACTCACCTATATCTCACTTTCCTCACCCACCCACATCTCACTTTCTTACTCACCTACATCTCACTTTCCTTAACAACCCACATCTCACTCTACTTACCCACATCTCACTTTCCTAACTCACCTATATCTCACTTTCCTCATCCACCCACATATTACTTATCTCAATCACCCACATCTCACTTTCCTCACTCACCTACATCTCAATTTCCTTAACAACCCACATCTCACTCTACTTACCCACATCTACTTTCCTGACTCACCCATATCTCACTTTACTTACTCACTTTCCTAACTCACCTATATCTCACTTTCCTCACCCACCCCCATATTACTTATCTTAATCACCTACATCTCACTTACCTCACCAACCTATATCTCACTTTCCTTACCTAGATTTCACTTTCCTCAATCACCCACATCCCACTTACCTCAATCACCCACATCTCACTTACCTCAATCACCCACATCTCACTTTCCTCACTCACCTACATCTCACTTTTCTCGCTAACCATATCTTATTTTCCTCACCCACCTCATTTTCCTTACTCACCTATATCTCACTTTACTTACTCACTCACATCTCACTTTCCTTACTCACCCACATCTTACTTATCTCAATCACCTACATCTCACTTTCCTTACTCACCCACATCTCACTTTACTTACCCACTCGTACTCACTTTCCTCACCCACCTACATCTACAAACTATAAACCCAAAATTTCCCCTCACGTTTTTGCACGCACACCTCTTACCTAATCCTGTAGACATCTGTAAACCCTCTTGAAACTCATTTATTCACCCGACTCCCCCAGTGGGACCCCCCACCCCCACTCCCCCCCACAGAGCATAACATAGTACTATGTGCTCATTAAGGGTTTTATTGAATGATTATTTCTACTTAATTACTCACTACACTTATTATATAATATATACCCTAAAATATGTATTACATTTTTTTTAATTTGGATAATTTTTGAGCATGCAATAATTATTTAAATAAAACCATGTAAAATAAACAGAAATTTACAGAGATTGTTAGATTTAATATAAATCGATTTGTAACATAATTATAATAAATAATATTTTCTGAAATTTTATAAATGAAAATTGATATTACATTTATATAATTAATAATGATCATAAAAATTAATTTTTTGCTCAATTTTTATTAGAAAAAATATTAATGTTCTTGAGATTACTGATGATTCTCTGAAATTGCAATGAACTTTTTAATTATTTTTTTAATAAATGATGTAAATGTATATTATTTATTATTAAATGTATTTAATGATATAATATTTCATATGTTTATTTTAATAAAATACCTAGAAATCGTTTATTTTTATATATTACAGTTTTTTTAGAATAAATCTATACCATATCTAGTTAGCAAAGTTAAAAATAATTTGGTCAAAAAATAGAATTTACAAATATGAAAAATATTTTTAAATGTTGTATATAAAACTAAAAATGCCTATACATATCATTAAATGTTTAAATTGTTTAAAATATATATAATGTGGTATAACATATTCAATTAGTTATCTTTTAGTGCGTTCATACATGATAATTATATGAAGACAAAATATAAATAAAATCGAAATATAAACACTAAAAATATTTTGTGTCCGGACAGTATTGCCAGAATTATAATCACCCTTAACCCCCATCATCCCTTAATCCCATCATCCCATAACCCCACCCCATCATTCCCTATCCCCATCAGCACCTACCCCCATCATCCTCTACCCCATCCTCTACCCCCATCATCCTCTACCCCCATCATTCCCTAACCCCATCATCCCCTACCCCCATCATCCTCTACCCCATCCTCTAACCCCATTATTCTCTACCCCAATAGAACAGAACACAGTACTAGGCTCACGCTGCTCCTTCTACTTTGCCATTGCTGCCGGTCTGTATTCAGAATGTAGACGTCATGGGATTATGATAATGGACGCACGACCAAATAAGGAATATGGATTTGGCTTCAACCACTACTCGAGGCAGTATGGAATGCCCGCGGAGAAGAAAACACTGCCCGAAGTTTACTAAAATTAAATCACGAACGAGGGATCAAAAAAGAGAAGACGAAGTTGTATTAATTAATAAATGTCAGAGAATTCACTGGAGTACATCAGTTATATATTAACCTTATTAAAATCACAGTAAAATCACAGTAGCAATTTGTGAAACTAACTTCAATAATTCATAATTATTTCATTTTCATACAAATATTACACTGCATAAAATATATTAATTTGCAATCAAAATACAAACATTTCATATAGCAAATATGTTTATTTGTTTTAGTGTCTATTAATAATGCCTATTGTAATCATCTCTATAAGTAGTTCCATAATAGTATACAAGCAATTGCATAATAGTATTTAATTTATTAACAATGATATTACATTAAAAAGATATATTATATATCATTGTATGAAATTCTTTTTTATATTTCTTAATAATTATTTAAATTGATTTATAATTAATATGTTCCCAATTCAATATAAATTATCAACATTAAATTAGTATAAAATAAAATGTAAATTGTCTTCTATATATGAAGTTATATGAGTATCTATCTAAAGTTATAAAGACTCGTGTATAAACTTTTGCGAGTGTATCAAATGAATAAAGAATACGTTTTACATTTATTTATTAAGCGATACCTATGTATGTGAACATAGATAGAAAACACCGGGTCTAGAAGACAAGTGTAGAGGTCACACATAAAGGTCATGTGTAGGCCTACTTCGTAGAAGGGGACCGTCAATATAGCATATAGTCAAAGTAATACGCCAATGAAAGAAAATATCGAGTAGGAGTTGGTGATACAGTGGCTTTGAAAAAGATTTTGTTTTAAGACTCACCGTCAAAAGCGATCCAATTTCGACGATGGGTCTGAAGAGGAGTTGGTAGGTGTCAGTAGGTGTCGGTAGGATTTGGTAGGTGTCGGTAGGTGTCGGTAGGAGTTTGTAGGTGTCGGTAGGTGTTGGTAGGTGTCGGTAGGTGTTGGTAGGTGTCAGTAGGATTTGGTAGGTGTCGGTAGGTGTTGGTAGATGTCGGTAGGAGTTGATAAATGTCGGTAGGAGTTGATAGGTGTCGGTAGGAGTTGGTAGGTGTTGGTAGGAGTTGATAGGTGTCGGTAGGAGTTGGTAGGTGTCGGTAGGAGTTGGTAGGTGTCGGTAGGAGTTGGTAGGAGTTGATAGGTGTCGGTAGGAGTTGGTAGGTGTCGGTAGGGGTTGGTAGGAGTTAGTAGGAGTTGGTAGGTGTTGGTAGGAGTTGATAGGTGTCGGTAGGAGTTGGTAGGTGTCGGTAGGAGTTGGTAGGTGTCGGTAGGAGTTGATAGGTGTCGGTAGGAGTTGATAGGTGTCGGTAGGAGTTGGTAGGTGTCGGTAGGAGTTGATAGGTGTCGGTAGGAGTTGATAGGTGTCGGTAGGAGTTGGTAGGTGTCGGTAGGAGTTGGTTGGAGTTGGTATGTGTTGGTAGGAATTGGTTGGAGTTGGTAGGTGTTGGTAAGATGTCAGGCAGATCATTTCTATGAAATGGAGCTGCATTGTTCCGTGGGGCTACCCATCTGTATTAGAACTTTATCGAGCCATTGCAAAGGACCGTTCAAGTGTATTTCAATCCAGCATGGCGTGTGGGTAACAGTTGGTCTCCTATGAGGTGAAAGGTCGTAATTGTTATGTAAATATAACTAAATATAATGATCTCAAATACAGAAAGTGACTGCTGAATAATAATCCAAGTTAAAGTTTAGGAAGATTTAAATTTTAAATAAATATAAATTATATAACAGAACTTCTAGAATAATAAAATAAATGTTATAAATTCTTTATAAAGTTTTAATCAATATCCAAGTGATTTAAATTGGTTTGTAAATGAATTTGATAGAAACCTATATTCTGCACCCCATCCCTTCACAAAGCTCATCCGTATTGTACACATACGGTTTAATTGATAGACGGACTCGAATCCCTTTGTTACGGACTGGGCAAGTAAGGCAGCAAACTCTTGATTGTTGAAAATCTTAAGGTTACAGCCTGTAGATGGGGCAAAGCATGGGTTTAGAATATGGGGTAGAGCATGGGGCAGACCATGGGTGTAGAGTATAAGGTAGAGTATGGATCAGAGTATGGATAGAGAATGGAGTAGAGCAATGGGGGTATTGTATGGGGTAGGATATGGGGCAGAGCATGGGGTAGAGTATGGGGCAGAGTATGGGTTAGATTATGGGGCAGAGTATGGGGTAGAGTATGGGGTAGAGTATGGGGCAGAGCATAGTTTTAGAGTATTAGGTAAAGTATGGATAGAGAATGGAGTAGAGCAATGGGGTATTGTATGGGGTAGGATATGGGGCAGAGTATGGGGTAGAGTATGGGATAGAGTATGGGGCAGAGTATGGGTTAGAGTATGGGGCAGAGTATGGAGTAGAGCATGGGGTAGTGTATGGGGTAGGATATGGGGCAGAGCATGGAGTAGAGCATGGGGTAGTGTATGGGGCAGAGCATGGGGTAGAGCATGGGGCAGATTATGGGGTAGAGCATGGGATAGAGTATGGGATAGAGTATGGGGCAGAGTATGGGTTAAAGTATGGGGCAGAGTATGGATAGAGCATGGAGTAGAGCATGGGGTAGTGTATGGGGTAGGATATGGGGCAGAGCATGGGGTAGGGTATGGGGCAGAGTATGGGGTAGAGCATGTAGTAGAGTATAGGGTAGAATATGGTGTAGAGTATAGGGTAGAGTATATGGAAGATAATGGTATAGAGTATGGGGTAAAGTATGGTTTAGAGTATGGGGTAGAGTATGGGGTAGAGTATAAGGTAGAGTATAAGGTAGAGTATAAGGTAGAGTATGGGGTAAAGTATGGGTTAGTGTATGTGGCTATGAAAGGGGGTGTGATACTGTCGGAGTGTGTGAGGGAATTAATAATCCCAGTTTAGCAGTATATGATATTCACAAAGTTGCCTATCATCTCGTTGTCATAGTAACAAACGGGTAATATATGCACATAATAATATATTCTATATCAAATATTTAATGGATCTCTAATAAATAGTGATAAATTTGAATCAACTCAATTTTTAATATTATACTTATAATATATATTAATATATATATATATATATATATAATATATTAATATATATTAATATGTGAAATTTATATATGTATATTGTATAAATTACACTTTATGTTGTACAATGCACATACTATATAATAGCTATTACTCAAATTCTATATGATTACAGTATTTATAATTAAATCATTTTTTTATAACAAATACATAATTCATGATATATAAATAATTAAAAATGTTATAATAATAAATATATAGCTTCAGTAAGATTCCAAGAAACCAGAATATATATAACTATTTTCTAATCTAATAAAAAATAAATCTATATTTGTAATGCAAAAAAAATATATTTAAACTTTTTTATATAACAAAAAACATTAAAATAACCTGGATTCTTATTGGATTATATATCGATATTTAATTGTAGAACATAATTATTTTATGCTTTCAATGCATAAATTCGGTTTTTAAAATATCGATGATTGCATATTTGAAAATATCCTCAAGATCTAATTCTGAGAGATTTCTAATATCTGCTTTTATAAATAATACCTACATTTGAATTACATTATTCTTGGTAACTGCATTACAAATATAATAAAATAAATGTTATTCTTAAATGTTGTATCCTTATCTATTTGTAAAAAAAATATATGGCCTTTGCCTTTACTCACATTATATATGACAAAGTAGAGATTATTAAAATATTCTTTCATATTATAAGAAAATATTTGTCATTATAATATAAGAAATAGACTTGCATATATATATTTATATTAAGTTATAGACTTACAATGAAAAAGAAGTTTAAAAATATTTGTAAATTAAATAGATGTATTTAATATATATAATCTCCATTATAATAGTAAACACATTATAATATTGTACACATATTTATGTATATTTATATTTAAAATATTGTTTAATTTTATTATAAAAATTAGTTAACTATATATTTTGTAATATTATGTTTATTGTTAAATTACTTTATTATTATTAAGCTTTAAATCAATAAACAATACATTTTTATGATATTGAATAAACATTATTTAGATAACATATTAGAATTAAAATATAAATTAAATTTTTTTATTTAATTTATACTAATTTATTACTATTTATACATATTTTTAAAATATTTATTCTATTAGTACATTAAATATCAATTTTGTAATATTATTATTACAGAATATATGTTTTTTTAATAATGTAATTAATTTATTAAATATATTTCTAAAAAAATCACATCCTCTCCTAATGACCAAATATTTACATAAATGCATTTCTACTCATAGAATATCTTAGTAATCATAGATTTCAATCATGTTTTTATCTGGGGATTTCCAATAGTATATTATATGAATGTAAAATCATTTGTGTTTGTTTCATTGTATATAAATATATTTCTTTTTATTGGAAAGATATGGAAATACTTTATATTTTATATAATAAATCACTCAGTTTATAGATTTGATATAAAAATAATATCTCAATGTATAAATTTCCTAGGGTCGTTGACACCTATATGATGTTTTCGTACATTTCTGTTCATTCTTTTATGATTCACATTATTAAGAAAATTGGCTGCATTCTATTTTAGAATCGTATGAAGTCTAAATATAGAAAATAGTACATTTCCAATTTTTGACTAGGCAATGTCCATTAGATGAAATGTCCAATCAGAGAAGGATTTAAAGTTTAATAATTCATCATGATTTCCCAAATATATTTTAAATAAATGGAATTAATAATACATTTTTTTATATAAAAACCATATCATAAATAACATTTAAAAAAAGAGAAATATTTAATTGTAAGAACAATTTTATTAAAAAACAAAAACGTAGCAATTGTAAATTTATATTTTAACTATAACTTATTTTAACTATAACTATATAAGTTGTTATTGATTTTAAATACAAAAAATGTTATATATTAAAATATCATTTTATTATAAATATAAACTGTTATTTAATGTATATATCATATTTTACATGTTATAATAACTGATTTTATTATCTAATACATAAATATCACTTTATATTTAATTTCATTATTATTTTAAATAAGCTTTAGCTAGTATACTATACTAGTATACTTATACTTATATGCTTATACTTATACTTATACTTATACTTGTAAATATCAATCTAATAAATAATAAAAGTTATAGTAATATTGTAATAATAATATTAAATATAAAATTGTATTGAATTGTTATTAATAATAAGTATATTTTATATTAATATATAGTTATATAATTTCTGATGAAATTCTATTTCTATAATAATAAGATGAACCTAATTTTACTTATTAATTATACCTATGTATTATACTGCTCAATATTGTGTAAAGTTCAAATAATTTAGGCAAAAAGAGTTAATAACAATTTAAACTTATTTTTTTAATACAATTTTCACTTACCTTAGATTTTTTTTATTATAAAATCCTAGTTATTTATTTGTAATTTTATGGTTTAGATGTTAAAGACCTTTTATATAAAAATTGGAAACGCTGTTATAATAAACAGACAGGTATATTTATATATTAAAAATAGTAAGAACCAATCACTTAATACAATTAGTAAATACTATAATCTCATTCTACCATTTGGATGCCAATAGATCAATCTAGTATAGAATTGTATAATAATTCAATAATCTGTTTATAATATTATGTCATTATTATGCAATCTATTGGAAATAGAAAAAATATTTTCACCGAAAGCAAATTGATTTGAAATTTTATTTGATTTTTTCAAAACTAATTCCGAGTTATTGAGAATGTGAAATAAATTCATTTAAAAGTTAAACTCTAAGAGTGCTGGACAATAAGGTCAGCGTTGAAATAAATTGCTTGCTCCCGGGCACCAACAGTTGTTATATAATGAATTGGTTACAGTTACGGTCGGTACAGACAATATAACAGCGGTCATTCGATTTATTGTTGCCGAGTAAATAAAGTAACGATGAATACAATAAATGTAATATACCCTATACAGATGTCACAAATGCCGCCTCCTACACTAACCAGGGGGGATCTTGCAGACTGTAGCTGGGTGCCACCCATACCTCTGGTTACAGTTGGGACTCTGTACAAACACAGAACTCTCTCCGATACATTCAGCAAACACTTCACCTCCATTGTAGTATAGTCTCACTCCTTTACCTAGGTGGAGATTAGGATGGGGGTAGGGGAGGAGTTAAAGGGTAGGGTAAGGGATGCAGGGTACTAGGTGGGTAGTGGGGTATAGGGGGGCTTGTTGTTATGCCATAATTCACGAGCTACACCCACTGAATAATTATGCCCCATAATTGTAGTACCGTAGTCCTAACTTACATAACTATGCCACCTAACATTAAGCCACGCCCCCAACACCTAACATTAAGCCACGCCCCAACACCTAACATTAAGCCACGCCCCAACACCTAACATTAAGCCACGCCCCACCACCTAACATTAAGCCACGCCCCCACCACATAACATTAAGCCGCGCCCCCACCACCTAAAATACGCCTACTCACCGATATGCCTGCGTACAATCTCCACCTCCTGGTTCCTATTCACATTCGACATGAGGCCGAGACAGAAGCGCTCATCGTTGCCGGGGTCCGTGAATCCATCGACGGTGAGGCTGGACCTACCCGCCCTGAACACGTCACCCACCCTCGTGTTCAGTTCGTAGTAGTTGATCTGGCACCAGAACTCCGGTTCTTTATAGGTGACGCTTTCAGCGGGGGGTGAGTCATCGTCTGCTGCCTCCATGTCGTGGTCTGGGGAGGGAGTGGCAGTAGGACTTAGTGAGGGATGGAGTGGGGCTTAGTGGGGGAGGGAGTGGGGCTAGTGGGGGAGGGATTGGTGCTTAGTGGTGGAAGGAGTGGGGTTTAGTGGGGGAGGGATTGGTGCTTAGTGGTGGAAGGAGTGGGGCTAGTGGTGTAGGGAGTGGGGCTTAGTGAGGATGGAGTGGGGCTAGTGGGGGAGGGAGTTGGAAAAGTGGGGGAAGGAGTGGGGCTTAGTGGTGGAGGGAGTGGGATTAGTGGGGGAAGGAGTGGAGCTAGTGGTGTAGGGAGTGGGGCTTAGTGAGGATGGAGTGGAGCTAGTGATAGAGGGAGTGGGGAGTGGAGTGGGGCTTAGTGGAGGAGGGAGTGGGGCTAGTGGGGCTTAGTTGGGGAGGGAATCGGGCAAGTAGGGGAAGAAGTCGGGGTAGTGGGAGGAGTGGGGCAAGTGTGGGAAAGAGTCGGGCTAGTGGGAGAGAGGGCATGGCTTAGTGAAGGAGGGTGTGGGACTTAGTTTGGGAAAATTGCATGGGGTTTAATGGAGGGAGAGAATGGAGCTTAGTGGGGGAGGATGTGGATTAATCAGAGAGAGAGTTGGGCTTAGTAGGTGATGAATCTTAGTTAGAAGTGGTTTATCGGGGAAGATTGTTTATGAAGGATTGGTTAGAAGAACAGGATGAGGATAATATGGAGTCATGTTGGGATAAATATGAACTTGTAGATAATATGAACTTGTAGATAATATGAACTTGTAGATAATATGAAATTGTAGATAATATGAACTTGTAGATAATATGAACTTGTAGATAACCTTGCATTTCATTGATTTGGACATTGTTAATTTCTGGAGGACTGTCGATATTCTCTTCGGACAAGTAGCCAGGAGGGGGTGTGTCTACAATGTAAATAAAGGTTGCAGTATTTACAGGAATCACATATTATTATTTTTAAGGTAATATAACTTCTCACACTTTCTCCTTTACTCTTCCTTAATCCCTTCCCTATCACACCCAATCCTACTCCCATTCCCTTCCCTATCTCACCCAATCCTACTCCCATTCCCTCGACTCACCCAATCCTACTCCCATTCGCTTCCCTATCTTACCCAATCCTACTCCATTCCCTCGACTCACTCAATCCTATTCCCATTCCCTACACTCCTTATGAAACTCCTCCCCTTCCCATACTTTTCTCTCCCTACCATCTTCCGCTTCCTTTCCTAATACCTCATCATCTCCCTTTTTATTTCCTTCCTCCTAACCGGGTAGCATCGAGGCCGTAAAATCTGCAGAAGTTTCCCCGGGGCTGGGCAGATTGATGTTATTGGGAACCGACATCAGCATGAGATCAGCGGGAGGCGGAGGGATGGTTCCGGTCTGTCTGCGCACCATTATCGGAGCCAGTACTGCGAAATCGAGTTCGGGCAGGAGTCAGTTGAGTGGTGGGTCGAGGGAATCGCGCGAAATGCTTTACGCCGGAACGGGCGGAGTATCGAAAGGCGCGCGAGCGAAATTGAACTCGGCTTCGCGACGTTTCGTGAAAGCTGGCGGCGAATAACCGAAACTAATCCGACACAACCGCGCGATCGCAAATCGAAATCAACGATGTGGCGGCGCATCGAGGGGGTACGCGTGTACCTAGCGCCCGCTCTCCCCGTCGACCAATCAGACGACGGCGTGGGTTTGAAATCGACGGTTAACCGCGGATGCGAGCGTAAAAAGTTACTCGTTGCCGGGGGTAATGTAAACTCGCCGCTTTTTACGAGGAGCTAATCGGCCATTACGTAATAGGGTATAATTATACTGCGGTAACCTCTACCTACGCCGAGTGGAGTAGAAACACGACGAGACTAGTGTTGCCGGGCAACAGCACCAGTTGGCAGGATTTGCTCTCTCAGCGAATACGACCAAACTGAACTCGCGGCTTTACGCGAATTCGAAAACGTAAATGACAAGCAATAATCCATACTGCTATGTTTCGTACACACGCTGACTATGAAAAAACGGTTGGTTTTTACTCATCGAATGCCCTCCGAATGCGTATTCGGGCTAGAAGGTGGTTTTGTTGTTGACAATGATGTTACATACTATTTCACCGATGAGTCATCGTAAAACGGAGATAAACAGCTTACGTATGTTACGGTAGAACTTTGCTGGGGGCGAACGGGCAGGCGCGCGGTGTGGGTGCCGGAGCGGGGACGGGGGGTCGGATGGTGCAAAGTGGATTAATGAACACAAAGAGATATAAATAAACAGCCCGCAGCGTGTAATCATTTCTAAAAAATAACATCTTCTATTATTATGCTCTCGAGTGAGATAAGTAATTAACTAGTGGTAACCACCTATCAGTACAGGATGTTGAGGTTGGACGGGGGAAAGGGGCGTTAATCATTTTAAACGTAGTCAAGACGATGTGGTGATAGGCATGGGGGTGTAGGTGGGGTTACAAATAGGCATGTGGGTGTAGGTGGGGTTACAAATAGACATGGGGGTGTAGGTGGAGTTAAAAATAGACACGGGGTATAGCTGGGGTTACAAATAGACATGGGGGTGTAGGTGGGGTTACAAATAGACACGCGTACAAATAGTAACCGAGATTTTGAATATAGATTTCGAAAGTAGTAAAAACTATTTCATGGTGACAATTTTCTATAACACACATCTCACTATATATTAGGATGTTTATATTAGAGACAATCCAGTCTGTAGTCAGTAATAATCCAATACAGTACTGTACAGTATATAGGTTATCACATATATAATATAGTATATAATATGATTAATATGTATAGAGTCAGCAAAACCAAATTACTCTTTGGTATTCACTGCACATGTACATTATAGAACACAGCTCTGCACTAGCAAGAGCATAAAGTTACATCTGGACATGCACAGAGTAAATATTAATCTAGACCTGGATTATTAACAGTTTACATTTAATGGTACATGTGAATTTATTAAAAATATTATATAAAACATATTCAGATAATTTTTAAACAATATTTATAATTACTGAAATTTAACATTATTAAATAAGTATAAAATATAAACTAATTGTCAGAGGAATATGGAATAAAACAGTATTAATGAATTAGTGAGAAGAGAGAATGAAAGTATGAGACAAAGAGAGAGGAGAGAGAGAGAGAGCATTAGTTATAAAGAAACTATTTATAACATTTCAAGCTAAAGAAGAAATAACCATTACAGAACATGTTGTGTAAAAAGCATGCAAAGAGAATCTGCAGTGATAGACACCCAAACAAACACTTAGATATATATATATATATATATATATATATATATATATATACATATATATATATATATATATATATATATATATACATATATATATATAATATAGGCTCTTGATCTAGTCACAGGTTATACACTATATACCTAAAATAGTCGTTTGGTTATATTAGAAGTACATTTAGTTGATTTAGTGTAGATATAGCATATATAAATATATATAGATATATACATATATAGCATATAGACACATATATATATATATATATATATATATATATATATATATATGTGTGTATATATGTATATATAGATAGAGAATATTAATAAGGCCATGACATAAATGTAACTATAGAATGACTAAATTTATTTGTGTGGGAACATAAAGGCCCACTTGTGTGTATGTGTGTGTGTGTGGGTGTGTGTGTGTGGGTGTGTGTGTGTGTGTGGGTGAAGTTGTTTATGTATAGGTTAAGGTAAATCAATGCATTATTCAGAGAAATAATTTTTATCAGAATAATTACATATAAAAAGTATAATAAACAAGGTATTTTTTGCTGATTTCCCAAAATGTAATCTAAATAAACTTATAATTAATAAATTTGTATTAAACAGCTAGAACATTTTATATTTTAGGAATATATTTTTATATAAAATTAATTTATAAATATTCAGTAATGATAAAATTTATAAATTATTTATAGAAATATCTATAACAATATTAAATAAATGTACTCATCTTTAGCAATATAATATAACCAGAACATTTTGTTTTCAATATTTCATGTTTGGTTATTATTGGTTATATTTTTTCAGTTGAGGAAAAAAAAAGTATAAGAAAATAATATAAAATTGTTTTTACAAATTTAAACATGATATTGTATTTCAACATTAACAATAATTCAATTAAAGTTGTAAAAGAAATTTGAAATTGATAATGTGTCAATTTCAAACAGAAATTAGTTTTGTTACAATAAAATTATATAATGCATATGTTTAGATTGGAAGGTTATTATTAACCCTTAGTGTAGATGTGAATCTGTGCATGTGAGTGTGTGTGAATGGTGTGTGCACTGGTGTGTGTGTGTGTGTGTGTGTGCAGGTGTGACAGGGGGTGTGCACAAGTGTGAGTGCATGTGTAGGTGTAATTGATTGTGTGAAGCGGATGTGTAGGTATGTGTGAAGGGCGTATGAAAGGGTGTTTATAGGTGGAGGTGTGAGTAAATGTAGATACATGTATGTGTCTATGTTTGAAAGTGATGTATGTACATTTAGGCTCTAATATATATATTATATACATATATATATATAAATATATATATATGATATATGTACATTTTGTATTAATAAGAAATGAGTCATCTCTGTAAACACATGTAAAAAAATTAATCACAACCCAAATAAAGACATAAATATACCCGATTTGCATTTCCACACATCCCCACACACAACCCCACACATCAGCACACACATCCCCACACACATTACCACACACATCACACATACTTATTCCTCCATTATCCCATACATTTACACACACAAACTCCAAACCACATACTCTTTTATCTTCTGAATTTGTATGTTAAAATGTGTACTATGGCCTATTTCCACCACAAACTAATATTAAAGTCTGTGTGTATAAACTATTGGTTGGTGGATAGGGTTACAACTTTATAGAATGGTATATTTTATATTAACTATGGTAAACTATAACAATATAAGAATATTGCCAGTTAAAAGAACAATGATTAAAGTATTTAATTCATAAGTTGATATAACATAAAGAATCAATTGACTCTCTCTATATTGACATTAATATAGCGGAATATATCCATTTATAAATTTAGAGTCGATTTATGTATAAATATACTTTTACTATTGGACCATGCCCTACAATCCGGGTGCCATACAGCTACGCCCCACTTTAGATATACCGAGACGCATCTCACCCCCGCCGGACTAGGGCTAACTGACCGGGTGCCTCGATGCGGTCGTAGTGGTAGGGGTTTACGCAAATGGAGTCCTTTCTCGCCACATATGAGAACTCGCAGCAAGTCACAGGCTTAAGTTGCATGTGATTCTGCAGGTCAGGCCAACGCCACAACTGGCAAGACAGGATATGGGGCAAGCACTTGCGCGAACCCACGAGCAGGCGGTCGTCAGCGGACCTGTGGGGCGAGGGGGGCGTGAGGGGTCGCTGAAGGCGCGAAGAGGGTCGAAGAGGGGTGCGTTAGCGTAGTAGTCGGCGGACCCGTGTTTAAACAGCGGGCTACGGGTCCAATTGATACGAGGTAAAAAGGCATGTTCGGGGGTGAAGGGCTGAAGGGTATAAAGCAGTCGGAGGTGATAAGCGGGGTTAACGGAAGGTGTGAGGGGAGACCGGTGAGTCGGCAGTGTTTATATTGGCAATGCGGGGTTTAGTGGAGGCTGCAGTGGGTGGACATAGAATATTCCAGTGAACGCTATCAATCAAAATAGAATAAATAATGCAGAAAAGTAAGTAGTGGCAAGTCAGCGGAAAATAATCCAATATTGACACAGTGAAATGTAAATAGCAATCTAATAAATATTAGTAGAAGGTAATAGATATTAGTAGAAGGTAATAGATATTAGTAGAAGGTAATAGATATTAGTAGAAGGTAATAGATATTAGTAGAAGGTAATAGAAGGTATTAGTAGAATGTAATAGAAGATAATAAATGCAATAGGTAATAGAAGGCAATAGCTCTTAGGAGGTAATAGAAGGTAATAAAATAATTATGTGTATTAGATAGTTTTACGGAGCATGAATATGGGGTATGGGGCATGGGGCATGGGGTATGGGGCATGTAATATCACCATCATTTTCAGTATTTTTTTATAGATCTGAATTTATTTATTTAAAACTCTAAAATTATTTTCCTTAATTTATCATAAACTAAATATCTAGAACTTAGACTATAACTATGGATTTCAATCAGTAGATAATGTTCAATATGCTGGTCATGTAAAATAAAATATATATTATAATATATTATATAATATAAAAAGAACAATTAATGTCATTAATTAATAAAATGAGTAACTTAATAATAGTAATTCATTTGTATACTATTTTGATATTGTAAAGTAAAAAAGAGTATCATACCAAGTAATATTAATAGCAAATTTGTTTACCAGATTATATATTTGTTTACATTAGAAATTATCATTCGAATTTGTTAAATTCAAATTATTTTCATCCCGAAAATTTATAATATTTAATATATTCTATTTTGTAAATCATATTTCAAACGATATTTCGAGTTCTAATTTATTACTATGACCAAATTGATAATTTACTTATTGGTATGGTTTTTTACAGGAGTAATATAGGCATAAGTATATATCGCGATTTAATCGATTTAAGATTGAAATGTCTGTCAAAAAAATTGTTTTATTTATAAAATTATACATCTAATAATGATATTTAGATTAAAAATTAAATAAAATCAATTAACTATAATTTTATTATTCAGTCTTAGATAAATATCACGAATATATTACATTATAATATACACAAATATAATTTGTATTTATTATCTTTGATTTGAACAGATTTTTTTTCAAAACAACAATTCGAAAATAATTTGGATCAACAGATTATGAAAATGAGTTCCCAAAAACATTTTAGGGGTAGAATTGTTTATCAATAAGAATATTTTATAGACACGCCCATTCTATGAATGATATCACAATTTTAGAACATATTTCATTAAAAACATTTTTACCACAGATTGTACAATAATAAACTTATCTTTCCGAATTTGTATGATAATATATATTGTATACATAGATTATGTATATATGCATCATTATAATGATACATAATCTATATATTATATGTAGTATATGAATATGTAGTAGATTATTACGATATTATTTATTCAAGACATTCCATAAACAATTATATTTCTCTATTTCATTTATAAACTTCTTATTTAGTTAAATAGAAGGATTATTTATTTATTTTTACACATATATACATATATATATATATATATGTATGTATATAAGCATATATATAAATCTATAGATTAAAAAAAGTAATTATCATTAATGCACATTATGATCTTTACGTAGCTTACCATAGACCATTGTCTTTGAGCATCTTAAGGGTAGTTAACACAATAATGTAAAATATCTCTTATATAGTTTATAGTAAAATTGTGCATGGCGCAATTTTAAGGAGTCATACGCTCCATCAACATGAACAATTTTATCAAAAAACAATTCTATAGCGAATTTAGTAGAATGTCGGTGGGAACCAAAAATTGATTTTAAACAATAATCGCTAATAATGAATATATTTACTAAATTCAATATATCAGCTGTTAATATTGATTGGTATTAAACATTCTTATTTAAAATGGTATTAAACTAAATAACTGTATTATACAGACGTTACATGTTATAGGAAATTGATTAATCTATTAAATATTTAATAATAGATAGTCAATAATTCAGCGACCAAAACACAAATCCACCGAAACTACGGAGAATCTGCGAACCAGTTATATTCGAGGACTAATTATCCAACAGTTGATATTCAACTCATAATGCGTAAGTGTAGTACCGGTTAATATTTCCTTTACCATAAATGTACTTTGATTACAATTGAACGCATTCATTACTCTCGAAACAATTACTATCACTTATATAAATATTATTTAATGATTTATGTATTATAAATGTTATATTGTAATATATATTTCTCATCTTATGGCTTTTAATCCTCTTATTAGTGTATAAATTAATTTCATTGGTCAATAAAAATTCCAATTCGATAAACAATATACAAGATACATTAGTTATATACCAACTACAGCCAGTATATACAGGCTATATATTGACTAGAGAATATACACATATATAATGTCTAATTCTGTCTTCAAAGCATTATGTGATAAATATCTATTTGCTAAAAGAATGATTCATCAAAGATAACTATGTTTTAATCTGGACAGTGAAATAGCTATTAGTGCTAATAGTTGTATATTGAAATATGTATTATATAATACCCAAATAGTTTATTTGGGCATTTTATATTATTTTATATAACTTGAATAAAGTATATAAAATATAAATGAACTTTACAATTTATTAATAAATGTAGTATTTTTTACAACATGCACATCTACACGATACTATACATGATAAATATGACATTAAAGTTGATAATACACTAATTTAATTATAGTATAATATATGTTTCACTATACTATAACTTTATATTAGTATTATAATTATATATATCTTATTTAATAGAATATTTATAAATAAATATGAATAACCTAGGTAGAGTAATACATTTAGTCGATTGATCTTGTGTTGTAACCGCTTTTTCTAGATCTTCCATACCAGTTGATTTTTTTAACTTTTTATATAATGCTTTAACAGCTTTCTCCTGCCATTTACCATCTTCTGGATTATTATTATCTATTTTTTTCCATCCGAGCAAACGCTTAACAACTGGGGGAGTAAATGCCATCATATTGAATATACAAAATAAAACTAAACTAATATACTTATATTAATTATACCTATGTATATATAATTCTATTTTATTCACACATTTGATAAAAAATATATTATAATTCATTTAATATTATATTTATATATTTTATATAAATAAAAATATTGAAATTAGTTTGGTTTTATAAAAAATACACAATAAAAAATAGTCCAATATTGAAAATAATTAAATATTATATTTTATTATTCCAATTAAATATTTAAATTCAATATAATTTTACATAATGTTGTGTATATTCAACTAAATATAATTGAATGACGATTAATGGTTTATTATTAATATACGTCAAGATGTTTAAAATTATAACCTTTGAACTACATTAATTGAAATTTAATAGCACATTTATTTAATATCATATATATAATTTACTGATATTTTTATTTTATTATTATATTCTATTAAAAACACAATTATTATATTCTATTTAAAAATTAGAATTTAAATTTACCATAATTATGTTATTTTAAGATTACTACGCGTTCAACTGTATAATCTTTGAACATCATATTTTCAACACTGTTTTCTGTGATATCAAATAAGTTATGATTTGAAATGAGTCTAAAATTTTGGGATTTGATATAAACCGAATTTACACACTTAAAATTGTATATATTATATAATATTGCATAGATTAATAAATATTCACTAATTAATCATGTTTGGATAACGATGTATGTAAGGCGCATTGTAAACTAAAGAAATATAGGTATATTACACACGCAATGCATCCAATATAAAAGTGTTAAAGTTATAATTATTAATGTATAACTATTTAACATAATAACAGATAAATGTTGCACATATATAGTTTTTAGTTTTACAAAGTGTGCTGCGTACACTGTGTATGCATAACCATTTTACTACGTTGTTAAATCAATCTAGTAGAATAAATCGTCTGTCTATATATATTATTATAAAATTCGAGTAAGTTTACTAAGTCATTAAACATAGGATAAGGATGTTTTATAAATTAGTTGCATAGCTTTACTAATAATATTAGTTTAATTTTAAAAGGCGTCAATCTTTCACTAAATTTATAAAAGCAGTTTTTATATATTTCGGAAAATCAATTCGTTTTTTTAAATCTAAATTTTAATTTAAATTTGTAAGGACCTAGAAAAATATCCGGAGTTCTATTAAATAATATATATATTTTATCATTAGATTTAATTAAACTTTTACTATTATTATTCATTCTGCAGTCTTGGCATATAGATCAAGCAATTCTGCTAAATTAATATAAATTAAATCTCACACTTATTCAATTACTTCTATATTTTAAGACGTACACTGTACGTCGTACAGTGTGCATTGCCTAGTGTGATTTCAATACATACACACACAGACACACAGACACACAACACACACACACACACACACACACACACACACACACATATATATACACACACACACACATATATATATATATATATATATATATATATATATTCGTACGACGTTCGTTGCACGTATAGGGTGTTAAATTGTTTGATATAAAAATAACTTAAACAATGCAACGACTTGACAAAATACTGAACACTTTATGTTATATTATCAAAAAATTTCAAAATGTTCTCATACCTCGAAATTTCTTAAGAAAATGAAATTGCTGAGATTCAATTAAAGATCTAACTAACAATTATTCTGGATAACACATTCAACTATTTATAAAAACTCTCCTAGTTACCTAGGTTCCCACATTATAAAACATACCACCTACAGAACGGTACGACTAACCTACAAACTTAATCTTAAAATACCTTACTTTTCAAACAAAGACGTATTACTTGCTGCCACCTCTTTATGGAAAAGTCTCCATCCAAGTACAAATAAAAATCAAATGAAATAGCATTTAAAAAGAAATTATTATTTTACTCAATACCTCATCAAATCACACGGCCAAGCAACTCAGCATTACACCTTCCTTATAATATAGCTAATCTCCCCTACAAACTACTGACTAATTCCTACTCAATAATATCCCATGGGATGCATACACTGGACATATAATGATTCAACCCTCTGCCTTCACTTATCGCCTTTGTACACTCTTATAATACTCTTCTTTCTCTTATTCTCCTCATATTTACTGTATATCAATTACATTCCTTGCCCATATTAATTTGTATACTTATTTTCGATAATATCGGAGACCTTACTTATTTTCTTGTAATCCTTATTTAATTTTACATATAATCGTTTGTTAAGAGAATTAGTATAACATGTGTATATAAATAAATCTTACACACATGTAAATAAATGTTACCTTTTTTCTCGGAATATTGGTAGACCAGTTTATGGAATATTACTATAGAAAGTGTAGTCGGTATTATATGATGTTATAGCTCATAAAATGTATCCTAGAACTCGGATTTTATATATCAACCATATGCACAGTGCTTTGATAGTATATTATATACATTATCTATTCGCGCAAAGTGACCATTATCTTTATTTTTCAGTTGGCAGAAATACTGAATAATTCCTGTAGGTCTGCTGACAAGTTTAATGATTTAGAGTTCAAATTAAAGTAAATGTTGAACTATATCTAGATTTCAAAAGTAAATACATGTTATATACATACATACTTACATAATGTGTTACATACTATTATAGTATTTATTATAAAAAATTCTAGATTAGATTTATAATTGTAAACGGTGTTCAATATTTAAGATTCAATATATGATGATGGTATACATTTAGAGTACAACATATAATGTGTTGTAAATTTATGATTCAACATATAATTATGGTATAAATTTAGGATTCAAAATATAATTATGGTATACATTTAGGATTCAAAATATAATTATGGTATAAATTTAGGATTCAAAATATAATGATGGTATGGATTTAGGGACAACATATAATTATGGTATGGATTTATGGTTAAAATGTCGGGTTATATTATATATATATTTTTGTGATCTTCTTTTATTAGATTATTTTTTTCTTATTTCATTATGCAATCTTCAACTATCTTAAATATGCTTCGTTTATTCAATGCAATAGAAGTCCAACATATAATGGATATGTGTTATTCGCTACAGGAACACTATGTAAAATAACACATACAGGGGTGCGACTAGATCAGTACGACGAAATGCCGATTGCGTAACGTTAAAACCCCTTAGTCCGACACTTCAGTAGTTGCCAGAGTGTACTCGGCTACAACTATAGCATATGCGATCACCGTCCATAGCGGTTCCGTCTTATAGTAAGTGGCGAAGCTTGCGGCCATGGAGACGAAACTAACGGTTACCCATAGGTACTATAGTCAACATATGCCCGCGATTATGATAAACTACATTATTGTGATCGTAATTAGATATTTTATTTAAAAATATTTAAAATTCAAATGAGATAACACAAGAGTTTATACAAACAATGAACTGATAGTATACAAATGCCTATTGTTTTAAAATCACATGAAGTTTTAGTGGTAAACATTATATCTTTTTAAACAACTTGGTCACAACTTTCGACTTACAAATAGATTGTTATGACATAAGTATTTTATAATATATTCTATTCTCTATATAATATATACTATTTTCTATATAATATATACTATTCTCTATATAATATATACTATTCTCTATATAATATATACTATTCTCTATATAATATATACTATTCTCTATATAATATATACTATTCTCTATATAATATATACTATTCTCTATATAACATATTCTCCGTCTACCTGGGATATAATAAATGTTTATGTTTAATCGAATTTAAAGTCTAATCATTATCAAGGCAACCAAATATAGGTATTGATTATCCTGAAAATTGTAATATTCATTATCTAAACCGATTAATTAGTATTCAGTGATTACTGATTACTATGTTAATAGAGTCAATCTAAAAATAATCTTGGATATCAAGATGGTGTTATAATTCATTATAATTCATTAAAATGCAGCTAAAGATATGTATTCTAAAATAAAATATGTTACTATAATGAAAAGGAAATTTTTCATTTTTGAGTCATTCTAATCTTAGTCCAATCAATATCAGAATACCAATACAGTGGAAATCTATACTAACTTTACATAGAGTTAATATCACTCCATATTCGGATTATTAGTCTTTGTAAGCTAGCTAAGTGTAGAATATTCAAGTTAGTTTAGGTATAAGTCCGAATAAGCTATTTATCTTGGTAGTATGTTCAATCGAATGTAAAGTCATTTAACTTCATTATTAAAAAACAGCATACTAAAATATGCTATACTAATGTTATTTATGTTGGTAAATATAGTTGGTAAACAGAATGATTTATATTGATATTAATTGTACACTACAGTTAAAACTAGAATCCTTTAGCATACATAATTCCGGGTACTAGGTACCGGGCACTAGGTACCGGGTACTAGGTACCGGGTACTAGGTACCGGGTACTAGGTACCGGGTACTAGGTACCGGGTACTAGGTACCGGGTACTAGGTACCGGGTACTAGGTACCGGGTACTAGGTACCGGGTACTAGGTACCGGGTACTAGGTACCGGGTACTAGGTACCGGGTACTAGGTACCGGGTACTAGGTACCGGGTACTAGGTACCGGGTACTAGGTACCGGGTACTAGGTACCGGGTACTAGGTACCGGGTACTAGGTACCGGGTACTAGGTACCGGGTACTAGGTACCGGGTACTAGGTACCGGGTACTAGGTACCGGGTACTAGGTACCGGGTACTAGGTACCGGGTACTAGGTACCGGGTACTAGGTACCGGGTACTAGGTACCGGGTACTAGGTACCGGGTACTAGGTACCGGGTACTAGGTACCGGGTACTAGGTACCGGGTACTAGGTACCGGGTACTAGGTACCGGGTACTAGGTACCGGGTACTAGGTACCGGGTACTAGGTACCGGGTACTAGGTACCGGGTACTAGGTACCGGGTACTAGGTACCGGGTACTAGGTACCGGGTACTAGGTACCGGGTACTAGGTACCGGGTACTAGGTACCGGGTACTAGGTACCGGGTACTAGGTACCGGGTACTAGGTACCGGGTACTAGGTACCGGGTACTAGGTACCGGGTACTAGGTACCGGGTACTAGGTACCGGGTACTAGGTACCGGGTACTAGGTACCGGGTACTAGGTACCGGGTACTAGGTACCGGGTACTAGGTACCGGGTACTAGGTACCGGGTACTAGGTACCGGGCACTAGGTACCGGGTACTAGGTACCGGGCACTAGGTACCCCCTCTACCATAATAGATTAAAGAGAAAACAAACCGTATAACTTAGATAATCATATTAAGTTTAGTATGCAATCATTAACTGATACTAGAGATAGTGAATATTGTTGTATAGAACTGTAACATTTATATATATCCTATTATTTTACCTATAACAAATTATCGAGGGACTGGATTAGCCTAAAATAGCAGATGAGACTATTACATATATAATAGCAAGAGTAACGCGATACTATCTACTCCAGATATCCCGATATTAATATATCAAGAACTTTTGCTGAATTCGTCCATTTTCTCTTCCATCGGTGATAACTCAATCGACGGTAATCTCATCTACAGAAGAAAATAAGATATGCTTTAATAAATTGTGCTTCAAGGTAAATATACAAATCTGACGAAAGCAGCACTATGGAAGCAGACAACTCGGAGAAACAATTATTATAGTAATGTTATATATAATATTACTATAATATTAATATAGTAATTAATATAGTAATGTTATATATAATATTACTATAATATTAATATAGTAATTAATATAGTAATGTTATATATAATATTACTATAATATTAATATAGTAATTAATATTTTAATTACTATATTAATTACTATATTAATATTATAGTGATTAATATAGTAATTAGTATTGTAATTAGTATATTAATCAGAATAGTAATTATTATATTAGTAATTAGTATAGCAATTATTATATTAATTAGCATAGTAATTAGTATAGTAATTGCTATATAAATTGCTATACTAATTACTATAGTAATTAATATACTAATTGTACGAACCTATTATATTTTATGATACTAAGACGCGCAAATAATCATCAAATTATTTGTGAATTGTTGGCAAATATATAAATCATTCCCACCATTCCGGATATTAATATTTTCATATATTGTTATATATTTATAATAGATTTATCAATTGCTTCAATAAAATAAAAAGCTAATAAAAACATGATAGATGCAAAGTGTAATTTGGTATAGTATTATATCTAGTTATGCGAGCTTTATGTATTGCAGTAAATGTTGAAATTATATATACACTAGACTAAAGATTGGACAAATTTATAGAAAGATTTTTAAAGTCGACGAGAGAAGACATATATTCTATTATCGTTATATTCTCTGGTAGTTTTGTATATTTAGTATAACTTATATATTTGATTCTATTTGATCATATTTTATTATATTACCATTTTATTAATTATTGTTTTCGTAAAGTTTTATAATGAATAGATCAAATTTAAGAATTATCGATAACAGATTACTAAAACCATCCCATATATATAGTAATAACATATCCAGTAGTTCAATAGTAAAGTAAAGATACTGTATCATTATAGTTTATTGGATTAGAAAATCTAAAAAACAAATTATAAATCTATATATATATATATATATATATGTAGATTACGAATTGACTGACATTTTAGATGCACAAATGTATATATAATAACACTTCTATTAACGCTGAATTAATCTATAAGAACACATATATGTATAGCTTATAGTCTGCGTACTAATCTGTTTATAATCACAATGGGTGTATTCACAAAAGTATATCTTCAATATATGCTATTTTATTTTGTAATTTATTTGTACACTTCAATTTATCTGAATATTAATTTATAATATTTGAATATTATTTAATTTATTTTATTATATTTTATAACCCCAGATATATGGATAGAAGATATATATATATATATAAATTTATATATATATATATATAATATATATATTATATATATATTATTTATATATATTGTGTATATTTATATTTTCCCCATTATTATTTTTAATAAATTATTAAATATCAATTTTCATTATTTCTCTCGCGCATGAATACATTTCATGAACCGAAAAGATAAACGAACTATTAATATAGCCTGGTAAATTATATTATTATCAAGAATATGACATATTTTGCTAAATCTTACGATGAACTATTACTTTGTTTACTTTGGTTACAAGTTTCAAGTTAAAGGATTTAAAGATGATGTCATTTGATTACATTTATTTTTGAGAAAAATTAATGATGTATTATTAATTATTATCATTTCAATTTGCCATTTACTACATTTAGACATATCTCATCACATGTATCAATAATGATCATTAATTTCATTATACCCGATGATGTTGAAACATGACATATCAACTATATGACAATCAAATTTGATTGTTTTCTACAATTCTATTGTAAAGTATCCCACTTTTAGCACATTTTAACTTTTATTTAATATATTAGAATACTCCGTAAGTATTCCCTTACAAATACAAGTACATACATACACGTACCCATAGACACACACACACACACACACACACACACACACACACACACACACACACACACACACACACACACACACACACACACATACACACACACACACACACACATACACACATACACACACACACACACAAACACACACACACACATATATATAATACACACACATACACACACACATACACACCCACACACACATAACACACATACACACACACACACACACATACACACACACACACACACACATACACACACACACACACACACACATACACACACACACATACACACATACACACACACACACACACACACATACACACACACACACACACACACATATACACACATACACACACACATACACACACACACATACACACATACACACATACACACACACACACACACATACACACACACATACACACATACACACACACACACACACACACATATATACACACACACACATACACACATACACACATACACACACACACACACACACACACACACACATACACACATACACACACACACACATACACACACATACACACACACATACACACACATACACACACACATATACACACACACATAACACACACACACACCCACACATAACACACACACACACACACACACGTATATATTATATATATATATATATATATATATATATATATATATATATATATATATATATACATATATATAGTATATTGTTATATAATAGACCTTCTTAAGATAATAATTAATTATTGCTTTATTAATATTTTTCAAACCAATACTATATCCGCGATATGACAGCTCTTATCTTAGACATTACTATTCGTTCCACTAATATCCGTTCTTCTCCGTAGACATATCTTCATATTATTAATGAGAAGTTTAAAATCTAGATTGATTATAATAAATTTCAATTTGTAGAGAAATCTATATAGATATTTATTTATATATATATAATATATAAATTATTATTCAATACCTTTTGGTGATAGGTAATACATTATTTTTATTACATATATCGTAGCAAATATATATATATATATTAATATATATTAAAGGAAATAAAATAATTATAAAAATAAAATTAGTCTAAATTTAAGTCTTCTAGAGCATAAGTATAGAAACTATAGCTAACTATAGAAAAATACCTATAATTATAGATTCAAATAACATATCAACTTTTAGTAACTTTTAAATATAAATCTATAATCTAAAATGATATACAAAATATTCTTAAAGTAATTGGATTCAATTAATACATTTGTAGATGTTTATTTACATTTCATTATTAGTATATCATGTGACATACCATGGCGAACGATGAAGTTTTATATAAGAATTCTAATTTTGAATGCGGACCTAGAGTCGTTAACGTATACAAAACAGAAACTGGATTTGGGTTTAATGTTCGTGGTCAAGTGAGCGAAGGTGGTCAACTTCGTAGCATCAATGGAGAATTATACGCTCCTATGCAGCACGTAAGTGCCGTTTTGAAGGGAGGAGCAGCAGAAACGGCTGGTATTGAAAAAGGAGATCGCATATTGGAAGTGTAAGTTTAAATTAAGTCCCTGAAATGTGTATTTAATTTTAGTAAAGATCATTTTATTTATTATTTTGTGTATAATTCAGTATAGCGATTATATAAAAAGATAATATATATTTTAAAATGTATGTTACTTTAAATATGTGATATTTATTTATTTTTCGAATTCTTACAATAATTACTCGTCATTTAATATCAATTATTGTTAATTGACTATATATTAATAGAAATGGAACTAATGTTGAAGGATCAACACATAAGCAAGTAGTTGACTTAATTAGATCAGGAGGCGATACACTTATTTTAACAGGTTATACATTATATATACCATATCATATTTTATGTAAATTTATATACCCCATAATTGAAATTATAAGATTACTTTTCTATTATTTTTATATATTAATATATAAAAGCATCAGTAAATTACTTATTTGTGTAATATAAATATAGTGAACATAATTATTATTATTTGATTATTCTAAAATAGATCAAATAGTAAATATTTGCATTGTTATAATATATTACTAGGAGTTATTTATTAATGTTCTCAATTTGTATTTTAAATTGCTATTATTAAATCTGTTTAGATATATAGTGCGAAGCAATTATATATAAAATATTTACCTTTAGTAATTTAAATGATTCAGGAATTAAATAAATAATTGTCAATTTTCAATTGTGTCTAATATACATGCGTTAATATATTTATAATCAGCGATTTAATAACTTGTGAAATAACGAATGCCGAGAGAAAAGTACGGATCTAATGCGATAACGCGTAATTCTGAATTCTTATCATTTGCAGTGGTATCTTCGCAGCCCATCGACGCCACCAGTGACACTTCTTCCAATGGCCCGACTCTTCCCTACGATTACACCGAACAACGCCAAGTGCCTATTACGATTCCGGAGTTTCAGAATAAGGAGGAGTGCCGTGAACGTTTCGTGGTACGTGCAGACTACTCGCCGTGACTTATATAGATTCTCTTACCTCTCGACCAACTCTATCTCTTATTTTTATTTTTATTCTTAAATTTCGATATTAAATTTACTTGCCATTGGCACGAACACCTAATCTCTGATCCCCATCGTACCCTTATTTTCCATTCTCTCCCCCTTCATTAAACACTCCTTTTCTCCCTTCATCGATGTTATCTCAATACTCCTCTAACACATACATACCTCCCCTATGAATATGTAGCCTATGCATTTCAAGTAAATCGCTGTATCAGCATCTACTTTCACAATACCTATCTCTCTCTATCTTTTCATTTCACTTTCTATCCACTTCGTGACCCCTCATCTCCTTTCATCTTCCCCTCATCCCCCCTCGACTCCCCCCATCTCCCCCTCATCTCCCCCCCATCTCCCCCCCCCATCTCCCCCCATCTCCCCCCATCTCCCCCATCAACTCCCCCCTCAACTTCCTCCACAACTCCCCCCCCCATCTCCCCCCTTATCTCCCCCCTCGACTCCACCCTCATCTCCCCCCTTATCTCCACCCTATTCTCCCCCCTCAACTCCCCCCATCTCCCCCCTTATCTCCACCCTACCCCGTACCAGGTGTTCAGCCTACACATGTCTGGGAAACCGCTGTGTCAGCGTCGTTACAGTGAATTCGCTGCCTTGAACTCACGTCTTCGAATTGAATTCGCAGATTTCACATTCCCCCGCCTTCCTAGCAAGTGGCTGTTCCAAATCACCGAACAGCAACTTAACTCCCGACGGATTGGCCTCGAACAGTACCTCGCGAAAGGTTTTCATTCTATCTTTTATTGCATAACTCTGAGCACTTTTATGAAGATTATTGCATAACTCAATTTATTTTTATGAGTCACATTAAATAATTTGCATATAAACAAAATATATTCTCGATAAAATATAAAAAAAATTCCTTTATCTTTCTCCCCTCCCACCAACAACATAACCTTCTACCATCACATATAACCTCATAGTCCATATCACCTCTTATTTATGCTCGCAACATATCCACTCTCCACCCTACATCCCCGCTTTCCATCCCCTACACTCCGCCCTACACTCCGCCCTACACTCCGCCCTACACTCCGCCCTACACTCCGCCCTACACTCCGCCCTACACTCCGCCCTACACTCCGCCCTACACTCCGCCCTACACATCCTCCCTCCTTTAGTATGCAGTATCCGTGTGATATCAGACAGTGATTGCATGCAGCAATTCCTTACCTCTACTCCTACATCTAAACATGGGGTTAGTATTGCATGTAACAGCCCCCTTATCACCCTTATCACCCTTATCACCCTTATCACTCTTATCACCCTTATCACCCTTATCACTCTTATCACCCTTATCACCCTTATCACTCTTATCACCCTTATCACCCTTATCACCCTTATCACTCTTATCACCCTTATCACTCTTATCACCCTTATCACTCTTATCACCCTTATCACTCTTATCACCCTTATCACCCTTATCACCCTTATCACACTTATCACCCTTATCACCCTTATCACCCCTTATCACACTTATCACCCTTATCACCCCTTATTGATTATGCTTACTGAAGTCTATGATAAGCTGATGTCTCCCCACTATTACCTCGATGTCCAGGGCTCAACCTCGAATATCGTTTCACATCTGCCCATTGTTACCCGGCGGAACTAGATACCGTAGAAACTATAGTCTAGCGTACGCGTGCAATAATGACCGCCGCTACGTTGACCAGCTAGCTAATCCGGCCGTCGGACGTCTGCCCGAACTGACCACAGTCACCTTGAACATTATGATGCCCGATCACGAGATTATCTCAATCAGCGTTGCCATGACCGCGGACTGCGATAAAGTCTACGAGGTTTACAGACGCTAGGGGTAGATAATGAAGAGATGCTTGATGACCATTTGATATCAAGATTTAGAATACAATAGCATTTGTTTCGTGAATATGGAAGACAAAATTACAAAGTGTTTATTATTCTATATCGTAATAGTGGGATTCTATGGTATTGGTAACGAGATCAAAGGAGATACTTGTCGAATTCACTACGGATACGTATTCTCCTCTCCTATTGTCTACACTGTACACACGGTGCATATATTATCTATTGTCTACACCCCATCATCACCAACTAACCTTTATAACGCTTCGCTCTTTAATCCTTTAACGTGAAATAGACAATTTGCGATGAGATTGGAATGGATGAATCAACTCGAGATTATTTTGCTCTTTTCGAACGACCTCAAAGTTTATTTGGTTGGTTCCATGAAACATTAAAGAACATTTTAATTTATTGATAAAAAATAGTTATTTAATTTTATTTAAAATATATTACATTTATTTTTAATTTATAATTATTAAATCCTCTGATTTCGTGGCGAGTAGAGGAGTCCGCTAAACTAACGTACCCATCTTCGATGACCACTGCTATCTCGTTAATATCGACTACAATAGATGCCCCCGCCTACGAACAGATCGCAAGATCAACGGAGCGGAACAACCGTGTTCGCTCGTGCAGAACGAAGCGAATCGAGCCGTCTCATTGGCTGGCGTGAGGTTGGTGATGCTGCGGTGGTTATTCAGCGTCGCCGCCGAACGACTCCTCTGCGACAGCCACAAGAACGGCAGCTTCGTCATCGAATACTTCTACGAACAGGTTGCCGACGAGAGCTCCTTACGCTGTCCGCGAAAGCCGTACGGTCCTGTAAAAAAATGTCCGCAGTGTTCTCCGCTAAATACGCGCGTAAGTTTTAATGAGTTGACCCCCCATCGTCTAGGCCGTAGATATGGTGAGTAAAGCCTCTAATCACCACTTCGAAATTGCCTCCGATGTCGGCGAACAATTGAGAATCGCGCAATCCAATTGTCTAAAGCAAAAGGTTTCGTTGGATGCAAAAACTCCGCGCTGCCTTCGAATTCGTTAAAACACCCGCGCCGATAACTTCCCAGTACCTCCGCAGGCGAATGGCTCCGTGACCTCTGACCTCTCCCGTTGCAGTACTTGTCGATTGTTCAATCGCTCGGAGACTACGCCAACGTGAGATTCCCTCATTGTCCTTGCGACGCTCGTAAACAAGGTCATGTGATCCCAGTGGTCAGCTTCGCGCTGTTCAAACTGCAAGCCTGCACCATTGACGGACTATTTGAAGTTATCCTCCCCTTTACATTATATTCTTATTACTTTCTTTATTTTCTTATTTATGCCCTTTTATCATTTACTATATCTTCTTTATAATTGAATCCTCATTCTTTTATCAATATTGTAACCTATTTATTTGTCATTTCATCGTCTGCTTTCTTTTTTTCTTTCGACTTCACATCCTCTTCTTTTATAATTTCTTTTTAATAACTGTCTTCTTTACTTTATCAGATTTCTTTTCTTTGTCATAATTCTTGCTGTTCTTAAATATTCAAATAGTTATTAATAATAATAAATATCAGAATAATTAGCGATTGGTTTTACATTAATGCAGTGAGTTTGCATTTCCTCTACTCTACATTTCAGGCACAAGTTTTAGATTTTGAATGGTCATCTATTTCTAATGCCGGCATAACTGATGACCAAAACACATTTACCTATGACCTCTCACGACCTGGCAAGAAATCACGCACCATACAAATATCTACTCCACATGTTTGTATTATAGTCACTTTGCATGCCAGCTCTATATCTTCCTCTACACCCACTCTATACCTCCCTCTACACCCACTCTATACCTCCCTCTACACCCACTCTATACCTCCCTCTACACCCACTCTATACCTCCTCTACACCCACTCTATACCTCCTCTACACCCACTCTATGTCTCCTCTACACCCACTCTATACCTCCCTTTACACCCACTCTATACCTCCCTCTACACCCACTCTATATCTCCCTCTACACCCACTCTATACCTCCCTCTACACCCACTCTATACCTCCTCTACACCCACTCTATACCTCCCTCTACACCACTCTATACCTCCCTCTACACCCACTCTATACCTCCTCTACACCCACTCTATACCTCTACACCCACTCTATACCTCCCTCTACACCCACTCTATACCTCCCTCAACACCCACTCTATATCTCCTCTACACCCACTCTATACCTCCTCTACACCCACTCTATACCTCCCTCTATACCTCCCTCTATACCCACTCTATATCTCCCTCTACACCCACTCTATACCTCCTCTACACCCACTCTATATCTCCCTCTACACCCACTCTATATCTCCTCTACACCTCCTCTATACCTCCCTCTACACCCACTCTATATCTCCCTCTACACCCACTCTATATCTCCCTCTACACCCACTCTATACCTCCCTCTACACCCACTCTATACCTCCCTCTACACCCACTCTATATCTCCCTCTACACCCACTCTATATCTCCCTCTACACCCACTCTATACCTCCCTCTACACCCACTTTACACCCACTCTATATCTCCCTCTACACCCACTCTATACCTCCTCTACACCCACTCTATATCTCCCTCTACACCCACTCTATACATCCCTCTACACCCACTCTATACCTCCCTCTACACCCACTCTATATCTCCCTCTACACAATACACCTTCACATTTTACAGTGTCAATTCCTTCTGGATTGTGTGAATAAAGTTCTTTTTGAAAGAAAACTGTCGAATGTTAATACACTTATGTGATGTCAATACTTTATAATTCATTTTTATCTTGGCATATTCATTTAATCCTTTTTTCATTTTCTTCTAGGAGAATTAATATCTGTAATTCCTGCCAGAAAATATATTACTTGTGTTCGGTTTTTATATAAGCAATCCCAGTATTAATGAGATAATTCAATTGTTTTAGGAATTATTATTGCAATGAAATTAATTTTACTTGATTATTACCAATTTATGTTTTAAACAATTTTATCTGTCGAGAGCGAAATATAAATTTCAATTATTTATTTATACGCTAAATATTATTTTAAAATAAATTATATTTTTAATAAAAGTTTACATGCAAATTGTTTATTTCTAATTGTCAAATTTTATTAATTATCTGTTACCATCAATAAAATGCCGTTCAGACTACGAGCGTGACGTAGCTGAGCGCGGACGAGAAAAAGGGGCGAAAAAACTGACGAGATATTTTTCACAGGGTGTGGCCTGTGAAAAATTCACAGATGATTCACAGATGATTCACAGATGATTCACAGTGTATTCTATTTGTCTATCCGCGTATCTTGAAAAACACGTTCTATTTTTCTATGATTCACAGGAAATGAAAATAAATATTCAAAACAATGCAATGCATTCTGGTACATTTTATTTGAGATTTAAATAATTACTATTTTTATAATGGAATTAACCATGGAATCTTACAAATTGCTATCATCCGATAAAAAGGATAACATCAAGATGGATATAATTAATCATTATCGAAAACATCAATTTCTATATGATTGTAGAAACTCTGATTATATCATTAGAGATTTATAGGAGCACACACAAAGACAATTTGCCGATAATTTAAGATGCGATTGTAATGCTGATAGACAGCATAATAGTAATAGTACGGAACTTCCGATGCAATCTTAGACAAAAGATATTTCAACAATCGGAACTAATATACAGAGAACAATTTTGTTAAAAAAAATGAATGATTTAGTTTATGATTATAAAATGGAATGTTTTGAATTAGAATAAAATGCTGGGTTATTTATTTTTTAATTTACTTCATTTAAATAGATAATTATCTTGCCAGTCTACTTCTCCTTCAGTAATGCAATATTCTGCAATTTCTTCTCGTACTTCTCTAGCTCTTTTAGAACTTGCATTTATGGGGCACCTTTCTATTGAATTCAGTTCAGTTGAGGTTGACCTAGTTGCATGATATTCACTTATTTGTTTAATTAAATAAGTGTGTAAAGATCAACATTACAAATAAATCTACTTTATCTGGAGCAAAAGGTAGTTTTTTTAAATAATTGAAAACGAGAACTTGACATTCCAAATGCATTTTCTACAGTAATACAAATAATATTTATCAAGTAATCTGTAATCAATTGTATTCGTAGATATTTTATATGTAAATAATTATTACGCTAGCCATGTGAATTTTGAACAATCGTCGTATGACGGACACGCTCACCTTTATGTAGCTTACTATTACGCACCTTTTTAAGCTCGTAATGTGAACACTATATAAAACATTTAAATAAACACACTTTATATAATCTAACTACTTGTATCCGTGTACTAATAAGTTAATAAAAGATAAATTCCGACGATAGAGTAATTAGAAAATATTTGTAATGAAATTTTATTAATAAATATTCGTATCAGTAGATTTAAGGATTTAATGAATGCTAATACCAGCTTCCGTCAAGTACTTGGACAAAAAGTTCTGAGTATCCGTATCCATTTGGTTTGTGTAGATTTCCACCTACGATGACATCAATTCATTAACAACAATGCATAAACGTTATTATTGCTGCTAGAAAACTACGAGGTTGCAACTTACGCAGTTGGGAATCATAATTCCATTCTTGGACATTCCCGTGACCAACATAAGTTTCAATTGTTCCATTGTAGGAATCTGCTTTGCCTTAATCTTCTTATAGCAAGACGATAACTTCGAAAAAGCATTTTGATATTCTGTGGATGTAATTAGTGTGTGGTGTGTGGTGTGCGATTTGCTCTTGGATATAAGATGATATCACTGCCGATAGAAGAAACTAAAGGTGTGTTGATTAAACTGATAATTTCAGCTAACCTTTGACTTCATTTTCATCATCTTCAGGTAGGAAATGTTCTTCATCGTGTACCTCCGATGGCATCTCAAACATTTTAATCAAAGATTGCATAAGTTTAGAACTGCAACGATAATGAGAAAATAACAATCTTTATACAATAGAATTCACATTCCATGTGAATTCTAACCTCTCCCCAGCCTGTGTAACCTCCCAATACCCTGCTTAACCTAAGGCACCTTGTATAACCCATCACGAGCATCACAAGCACCACAACTAGCACCACAAGCACCACAACTAGCACCACCAGCACCACCAGCACCACAAGCACCACATCTAACCATTCGATCTTGTACTTTTCCAACATGATAGTGGATTTTAACAAGAGTAGGATAATTCCATGTCCTACATGTCTCATGTCCCTGTCTTCGGTGATATGCTGGAGGTTGGGTATCATCAGGTTGTTCAAGAGCATAGTGAACATGCTGTGAACGGAGGTCAAAGGTCAAAGGTCGGCGGAACTCGACCGGAAGATAAACAATGCGTACTACCCATCCTGAATATGTTCGATTCCCTCGATGAATGTATCTCCTCCGTGCTTGAGAATCAAATCGGAGAGATGCTTAATGAAACCTGGTCAGAGTGTAGTTAGTGTAGTGAGTGTATAGTAGTTAGTGTAGTGAGTGTGTAGTAGTTAGTGTAGTGAGTGTGTAGTAGTTAGTGTAGTAGTTAATGTAGTGAGTGTGCAGTAGTTAGTGTAGTGAGTATAGTCCTATATTTACACTATAAGCCCTATAGTAGTTATGTGGCACATGGAGGATCCACTGTACAAACCTTGAACAAATACTTTAGTCTTACTCTTGGAAAGACGAGTAAACAAAACAAAGTTGATTTGTTTGTTGTAGATTAGGTATTGTTTAATTGTCAGATTCTCTACGACAGATGACAACAACATGAAACCCTCCTTTTCGTGTTTGCGAACGGAAACCATCTTCTGGTATACGCCGAGTATGCCCACCTGGTGGTAACGAGCGGAGTAATTGTGATATTCGAGTAGACAATTAAAACATAACACAGAAATGCAAAAAATAGATGATGATATTTTACTTACAAATTTGTCTTGCGGGATATTGTCTAGTCCACGGTTTAAATACATCTGATGGGATAATGGGGGTTATGGGGGTCTGGGAATGTTGTGAGGGAAGTAGTGGTCAAGAGTGTTGATGTAATGATGTGAGGGAAGTAGTGGTCAAGAGTGTTAATGTAATGTTGTGAGTGAAGTAGTGGTCAAGAGTGTTAATGTAATGTTGTGAGTGAAGTAGTGGTCAAGAGTGTTAATGTAATGTTGTGAGTGAAGTAGTGGTCAAGAGTGTTAATGTAATGTTGTGAGTGAAGTAGTGGTCAAGAGTGTTAATGTAATGTTGTGAGTGAAGTAGTGGTCAAGAGTGTTGATGTAATGTTGTGAGTGAAGTAGTGGTCAAGAGTGTTAATGTAATGTTGTGAGTGAAGTAGTGGTCAAGAGTGTTGATGTAATGTTGTGAGTGAAGTAGTGGTCAAGAGTGTTAATGTAATGATGTGAGTGAAGTAGTGGTCAAGAGTGTTAATGTAATGTTGTGAGTGAAGTAGTGGTCAAGAGTGTTGATGTAATGTTGTGAGTGAAGTAGTGGTCAAGAGTGTTAATGTAATGTTGTGAGTGAAGTAGTGGTCAAGAGTGTTAATGGAATGATGTGAGTGAAGTAGTGGTCAAGAGTTGTAATGTAATGTTGTGAGTGAAGTAGTGGTCAAGAGTGTTAATGTAATGTTGTGAGTGAAGTAGTGGTCAAGAGTTGTAATGTAATGATGTGAGTGAAGTAGTGGTCAATAGTTGTAATGTAATGATGTGAGGGAAGTAGTTGTCAAGAGTTGTAATGTAATGTTGTGAGTGAAGTAGTGGTCAAGAGTGTTAATGGAATGATGTGAGTGAAGTAGTGGTCAAGAGTTGTAATGTAATGTTGTGAGTGAAGTAGTGGTCAAGAGTGTTAATGTAATGTTGTGAGTGAAGTAGTGGTCAAGAGTTGTAATGTAATGTTGTGAGTGAAGTAGTGGTCAAGAGTGTTGATGTAATGTTGTGAGTGAAGTAGTGGTCAAGAGTGTTAATGTAATGATGTGAGTGAAGTAGTGGTCAAGAGTGTTAATGTAATGTTGTGAGTGAAGTAGTGGTCAAGAGTGTTGATGTAATGTTGTGAGTGAAGTAGTGGTCAAGAGTGTTGATGTAATATTGTGAGTGAAGTAGTGGTCAAGAGTGTTAATGTAATGTTGTGAGTGAAGTAGTGGTCAAGAGTGTTAATGTAATGTTGTGAGTGAAGTAGTGGTCAAGAGTGTTAATGTAATGTTGTGAGTGAAGTAGTGGTCAAGAGTGTTAATGTAATGATGTGAGGGAAGTAGTGGTCAAGAGTGTTGATGTAATGTTGTGAGTGAAGTAGTGGTCAAGAGTGTTGATGTAATATTGTGAGTGAAGTAGTGGTCAAGAGTGTTAATGTAATGTTGTGAGTGAAGTAGTGGTCAAGAGTGTTAATGTAATGATGTGAGTGAAGTAGTGGTCAAGAGTGTTAATGTAATGTTGTGAGTGAAGTAGTGGTCAAGAGTGTTAATGTAATGTTGTGAGTGAAGTAGTGGTCAAGAGTGTTGATGTAATATTGTGAGTGAAGTAGTGGTCAAGAGTGTTAATGTAATGTTGTGAGTGAAGTAGTGGTCAAGAGTGTTAATGTAATGTTGTGAGTGAAGTAGTGGTCAAGAGTGTTAATGTAATGTTGTGAGTGAAGTAGTGGTCAAGAGTGTTAATGTAATGATGTGAGGGAAGTAGTGGTCAAGAGTGTTAATGTAATGATGTGAGTGAAGTAGTGGTCAAGAGTGTTAATGTAATGATGTGAGTGAAGTAGTGGTCAAGAGTGTTAATGTAATGATGTGAGTGAAGTAGTGGTCAAGAGTGTTGATGTAATGTTGTGAGGGAAGTAGTGGTCAAGAGTGTTGATGTAATGTTGTGAGTGAAGTAGTGGTCAAGAGTGTTAATGTAATGTTGTGAGTGAAGTAGTGGTTAAGAGTGTTAATGTAATGTTGTGAGTGAAGTAGTGGTCAAGAGTGTTAATGTAATGATGTGAGTGAAGTAGTGGTCAAGAGTGTTGATGTAATGATGTGAGTGAAGTAGTGGTCAAGAGTGTTGATGTAATGATGTGAGTGAAGTAGTGGTCAAGAGTGTTAATGTAATGATGTGAGTGAAGTAGTGGTCAAGAGTTGTAATGTAATGTTGTGAGTGAAGTAGTGGTCAAGAGTTGTAATGTAATGTTGTGAGTGAAGTAGTGGTCAAGAGTGTTAATGTAATGATGTGAGTGAAGTAGTGGTCAAGAGTGTTAATGTAATGTTGTGAGTGAAGTAGTGGTCAAGAGTGTTAATGTAATGATGTGAGTGAAGTAGTGGTCAAGAGTGTTAATGTAATGATGTGAGTGAAGTAGTGGTCAAGAGTGTTAATGTAATGTTGTGAGTGAAGTAGTGGTCAAGAGTGTTAATGTAATGATGTGAGTGAAGTAGTGGTCAAGAGTTGTAATGTAATGTTGTGAGGGAAGTAGTGGTCAAGAGTGTTAATGTAATGTTGTGAGTGAAGTAGTGGTCAAGAGTTGTAATGTAATGATGTGAGTGAAGTAGTGGTCAAGAGTGTTGATGTAATGTTGTGAGTGAAGTAGTGGTCAAGAGTGTTAATGTAATGATGTGAGTGAAGTAGTGGTCAAGAGTGTTGATGTAATGTTGTGAGTGAAGTAGTGGTCAAGAGTGTTAATGTAATGTTGTGAGTGAAGTAGTGGTCAAGAGTGTTGATGTAATGATGTGAGTGAAGTAGTGGTCAAGAGTGTTAATGTAATGTTGTGAGTGAAGTAGTGGTCAAGAGTGTTAATGTAATGTTGTGAGTGAAGTAGTGGTCAAGAGTGTTAATGTAATGATGTGAGTGAAGTAGTGGTCAAGAGTGTTGATGTAATGATGTGAGTGAAGTAGTGGTCAAGAGTGTTGATGTAATGTTGTGAGGGAAGTAGTGGTCAAGAGTGTTAATGTAATGTTGTGAGTGAAGTAGTGGTCAAGAGTTGTAATGTAATGTTGTGAGTGAAATAGTGGTCAAGAGTGTTAATGTAATGTTGTGAGTGAAGTAGTGGTCAAGAGTGTTAATGTAATGTTGTGAGTGAAGTAGTGGTCAAGAGTGTTAATGTAATGATGTGAGTGAAGTAGTGGTCAAGAGTGTTGATGTAATGTTGTGAGTGAAGTAGTGGTCAAGAGTGTTAATGTAATGTTGTGAGTGAAGTAGTGGTCAAGAGTGTTAATGTAATGATGTGAGTGAAGTAGTGGTCAAGAGTGTTAATGTAATGTTGTGAGTGAAGTAGTGGTCAAGAGTGTTAATGTAATGTTGTGAGTGAAGTAGTGGTCAAGAGTGTTAATGTAATGTTGTGAGTGAAGTAGTGGTCAAGAGTGTTAATGTAATGATGTGAGTGAAGTAGTGGTCAAGAGTGTTGATGTAATGTTGTGAGTGAAGTAGTGGTCAAGAGTGTTAATGTAATGTTGTGAGTGAAGTAGTGGTCAAGAGTGTTAATGTAATGATGTGAGTGAAGTAGTGGTCAAGAGTGTTAATGTAATGTTGTGAGTGAAGTAGTGGTCAAGAGTGTTAATGTAATGTTGTGAGTGAAGTAGTGGTCAAGAGTGTTAATGTAATGTTGTGAGTGAAGTAGTGGTCAAGAGTGTTGATGTAATGATGTGAGTGAAGTAGTGGTCAAGAGTGTTAATGTAATGATGTGAGTGAAGTAGTGGTCAAGAGTGTTAATGTAATGTTGTGAGTGAAGTAGTGGTCAAGAGTGTTGATGTAATGATGTGAGTGAAGTAGTGGTCAAGAGTGTTAATGTAATGATGTGAGTGAAGTAGTGGTCAAGAGTGTTAATGTAATGTTGTGAGTGAAGTAGTGGTCAAGAGTGTTGATGTAATGATGTGAGTGAAGTAGTGGTCAAGAGTGTTAATGTAATGATGTGAGTGAAGTAGTGGTCAAGAGTGTTAATGTAATGTTGTGAGTGAAGTAGTGGTCAAGAGTGTTAATGTAATGATGTGAGTGAAGTAGTGGTCAAGAGTGTTGATGTAATGTTGTGAGGGAAGTAGTGGTCAAGAGTGTTGATGTAATGTTGTGAGTGAAGTAGTGGTCAAGAGTGTTGATGTAATGTTGTGAGTGAAGTAGTGGTCAAGAGTGTTAATGTAATGTTGTGAGTGAAGTAGTGGTCAAGAGTGTTAATGTAATGTTGTGAGTGAAGTAGTGGTCAAGAGTGTTAATGTAATGTTGTGAGTGAAGTAGTGGTCAAGAGTGTTAATGTAATGTTGTGAGTGAAGTAGTGGTCAAGAGTGTTAATGTAATGGTGTGAGTGAAGTAGTGGTCAAGAGTGTTAATGTAATGATGTGAGTGAAGTAGTGGTCAAGAGTTGTAATGTAATGATGTGAGTGAAGTAGTGGTCAAGAGTGTTGATGTAATGATGTGAGTGAAGTAGTGGTCAAGAGTTGTAATGTAATGATGTGAGTGAAGTAGTGGTCAAGAGTGTTGATGTAATGTTGTGAGTGAAGTAGTGGTCAAGAGTGTTGATGTAATGTTGTGAGTGAAGTAGTGGTCAAGAGTGTTGATGTAATGTTGTGAGGGAAGTAGTGGTCAAGAGTGTTGATGTAATGATGTGAGTGAAGTAGTGGTCAAGAGTGTTAATGTAATGATGTGAGTGAAGTAGTGGTCAAGAGTGTTAATGTAATGTTGTGAGTGAAGTAGTGGTCAAGAGTGTTGATGTAATGATGTGAGTGAAGTAGTGGTCAAGAGTGTTAATGTAATGTTGTGAGTGAAGTAGTGGTCAAGAGTGTTGATGTAATGATGTGAGTGAAGTAGTGGTCAAGAGTGTTAATGTAATGTTGTGAGTGAAGTAGTGGTCAAGAGTGTTAATGTAATGTTGTGAGTGAAGTAGTGGTCAAGAGTGTTGATGTAATGTTGTGAGTGAAGTAGTGGTCAAGAGTGTTGATGTAATGTTGTGAGTGAAGCCTAGGATGATGTATATAAAGAAGAAATGAGGAAAGAATTCATTGATTGGGTAAGAAATAACATCATAAGAAAGAAAACATTTGATAAACTGCGAATAGAACAAGAGAGTTCTTACCTGAAGCAAATGGATCAGAGGAATTACGTTGCCTTCACGATTGTAAAGTTGAGGTTTAATGAGAGTTGATAGAAGGGCAGAGTAGATCTTGGGAAGAGTGCCGTCCGAATGAATTTGCAACATGATAGAGCATAACTGGAATACATAGGGAACAAACTCTAGGGGTGGGAATGGGAAGAGGTCAAGAAACGGTTGCGGTCAGATATATAATTATTGGTTATTCGTATAACGATCCCAACACTACACCTTCCCAACACTACACTATCCCAACACTACACCTTGCCAACACTACACCATCCCAACACTACACTATCCCAACACTACACCTTCCCAACACTACACCTTCCCAACACTACACCATCCCAACACTACACTATCCCAACACTACACCTTCCCAACACTACACCTTCCCAACACTACACCTTCCCAACACTACACCTTCCCAACACTACACCTTCCCAACACTACACCATCCCAACACTACACTATCCCAACACTACACCTTCCCAACACTACACCTTCCCAACACTACACCTTCCCAACACTACACCTTCCCAACACTACACCTTCCCAACACTACACCTTCCCAACACTACACCTTCCCAACACTACACCTTCCCAACACTACACCTTCCCAACACTACACCTTCCCAACACTACACCTTCCCAACACTACACCATCCCAACACTACACCTTCCCAACACTACACCTTCCCAACACTACACCATCCCAACACTACACCTTCCCAACACTACACCATCCCAACACTACACCTTCCCAACACTACACCTTCCCAACACTACACCTTCCCAACACTACACCATCCCAACACTACACCATCCCAACACTACACCTTCCCAACACTACACCATCCCAACACTACACCTTCCCAACACTACACCTTCCCAACACTACACCATCCCAACACTACACCATCCCAACACTACACCATCCCAACACTACACCTTCCCAACACTACACCTTCCCAACACTACACCTTCCCAACACTACACCTTCCCAACACTACACCATCCCAACACTACACCTTCCCAACACTACACCTTCCCAACACTACACCATCCCAACACTACACCTTCCCAACACTACACCATCCCAACACTACACCATCCCAACACTACACCTTCCCAACACTACACCTTCCCAACACTACACCTTCCCAACACTACACCTTCCCAACACTACACCTTCCCAACACTACACATTCCCAACACTACACCTTGCCAACACTACACCTTCCCAACACTACACCATCCCAACACTACACCTTCCCAACACTACACCATCCCAACACTACACCTTCCAAAAACTACACCATCCCAACACTACACCTTCCCAACACTACACCTTGCCAACACTACACCATTCCAACACTACACCTTCCCAACACTACACCTTCCCAACACTACACCTTTCCAACACTACACCATCCCAACACTACACCTTGCCAACACTACACCTTCCCAACACTACACCTTCCCAACACTACACCTTCCCAACACTACACCTTGCCAACACTACACCATTCCAACACTACACCTTCCCAACACTACACCATCCCAACACTACACCTTCCCAACACTATACCTTGCCAACACTACACCTTCCCAACACTACACCATCCCAACACTACACCTTCCCAACACTATACCTTGCCAACACTACACCATTCCAACACTACACCATCCCAACACTACACCTTCCCAACACTACACCTTCCCAACACTACACCTTCCCAACACTACACCTTCCCAACACTACACCTTTCCAACACTACACCATCCCAACACTACACCTTGCCAACACTACACCTTCCCAACACTACACCTTCCCAACACTACACCTTCCCAACACTACACCATCCCAACACTACACCTTCCCAACACTACACCTTCCCAACACTACACCTTGCCAACACTACACCATTCCAACACTACACCTTCCCAACACTACACCATCCCAACACTACACCTTCCCAACACTATACCTTGCCAACACTACACCTTCCCAACACTACACCATCCCAACACTACACCTTCCCAACACTATACCTTGCCAACACTACACCATTCCAACACTACACCATCCCAACACTACACCTTCCCAACACTACACCTTCCCAACACTACACCTTCCCAACACTACACCTTCCCAACACTACACCATGCCAACACTACACCATGCCAACACTACACCTTCCCAACACTACACCATCCCAACACTACACTTTCCCAACACTACACCATCCCAACACTACACCATCCCAACACTACACCTTCCCAACACTACACCTTCCCAACACTACACCATCCCAACACTACACCATCCCAACACTACACCATCCCAACACTACACCTTGCCAACACTACACCATGCCAACACTACACCTTCCCAACACTACACCTTCCCAACACTACACCTTCCCAACACTACACCTTCCCAACACTACACCTTCCCAACATACACCTTCCCAACACTACACCATCCCAACACTACACCATCCCAACACTACACCATCCCAACACTACACCTTCCCAACACTACACCTTCCCAACACTACACCTTCCCAACACTACACCATCCCAACACTACACCTTCCCAACACTACACCTTCCCAACACTACACCTTCCCAACACTACACCATCCCAACACTACACCTTCCCAACACTACACCTTCCCAACACTACACCATCCCAACACTACACCATCCCAACACTACACCATCCCAACACTACACCTTCCCAACACTACACCTTCCCAACACTACACCATCCCAACACTACACCTTCCCAACACTACACCATCCCAACACTACACCTTCCCAACACTACACCATCCCAACACTACACCTTCCCAACACTACACCTTCCCAACACTACACCTTCCCAACACTACACCTTCCCAACACTACACCTTCCCAACACTACACCTTCCCAACACTACACCTTCCCAACACTACACCTTCCCAACACTACACCATCCCAACACTACACCTTCCCAACACTACACCATCCCAACACTACACCTTCCCAACACTACACCTTCCCAACACTATACCTTGCCAACACTACACCTTCCCAACACTACACCATCCCAACACTACACCTTGCCAACACTACACCATTCCAACACTACACCATCCCAACACTACACCTTCCCAACACTACACCTTCCCAACACTACACCTTCCCAACACTACACCTTCCCAACACTACACCATGCCAACACTACACCATGCCAACACTACACCATGCCAACACTACACCTTCCCAACACTACACCATCCCAACACTACACTTTCCCAACACTACACCATCCCAACACTACACCTTCCCAACACTACACCATCCCAACACTACACCATCCCAACACTACACCATCCCAACACTACACCTTGCCAACACTACACCATGCCAACACTACACCTTCCCAACACTACACCTTCCCAACACTACACCTTCCCAACACTACACCTTCCCAACACTACACCATCCCAACACTACACCTTCCCAACACTACACCATCCCAACACTACACCTTCCCAACACTACACCATCCCAACACTACACCTTCCCAACACTACACCTTCCCAACACTACACCTTCCCAACACTACACCTTCCCAACACTACACCTTCCCAACACTACACCTTCCCAACACTACACCTTCCCAACACTACACCATCCCAACACTACACCATCCCAACACTACACCTTCCCAACACTACACCATCCCAACACTACACCATCCCAACACTACACCATCCCAACACTACACCATCCCAACACTACACCTTCCCAACACTACACCTTCCCAACACTACACCATCCCAACACTACACCTTCCCAACACTACACCTTCCCAACACTACACCTTCCCAACACTACACCTTCCCAACACTACACCTTCCCAACACTACACCTTCCCAACACTACACCTTCCCAACACTACACCTTCCCAACACTACACCTTCCCAACACTACACCTTCCCAACACTACACCTTCCCAACACTACACCTTCCCAACACTACACCTTCCCAACACTACACCTTCCCAACACTACACCTTCCCAACACTACACCTTCCCAACACTACACCTTCCCAACACTACACCTTCCCAACACTACACCTTCCCAACACTACACCATCCCTACACTACACCATCCCTACACTACACCTTCCCAACACTACACCATCCCAACACTACACCATCCCAACACTACACCATCCCAACACTACACCATCCCAACACTACACCTTCCCAACACTACACCTTCCCAACACTACACCATCCCAACACTACACCATCCCAACACTACACCTTCCCAACACTACACCATCCCAACACTACACCATCCCAACACTACACCTTCCCAACACTACACCTTCCCAACACTACACCTTCCCAACACTACACCATCCCAACACTACACCTTCCCAACACTACACCTTCCCAACACTATACCTTCCCAACACTACACCTTCCCAACACTACACCTTCCCAACACTACACCTTCCCAACACTACACCTTCCCAACACTACACCTTCCCAACACTACACCTTCCCAACACTACACCTTGCCAACACTACACCTTGCCAACACTACACCTTCCCAACACTACACCATCCCAACACTACACCTTGCCAACACTACACCTTCCCAACACTACACCATCCCAACACTACACCTTCCCAACACTACATCTTCCCAACACTACACCTTCCCAACACTACACCTTCCCAACACTACACCTTCCCAACACTACACCTTCCCAACACTACACCATCCCAACACTACACCTTCCCAACACTACACCTTCCCAACACTACACCTTGCCAACACTACACCATCCCAACACTACACCTTCCCAACACTACACCTTCCCAACACTACACCTTGCCAACACTACACCTTGCCAACACTACACCTTGCCAACACTACACCTTCCCAACACTACACCTTCCCAACACTACACCTTCCCAACACTACACCTTCCCAACACTACACCTTCCCAACACTACACCTTGCCAACACTACACCTTCCCAACACTACACCTTCCCAACACTACACCTTCCCAACACTACACCTTCCCAACACTACACCTTCCCAACACTACACCTTGCCAACACTACACCATCCCAACACTACACCATCCCAACACTACACCTTGCCAACACTACACCTTCCCAACACTACACCTTCCCAACACTACACCTTCCCAACACTACACCATCCCAACACTACATCTTCCCAACACTACACCTTCCCAACACTACACCTTCCCAACACTACACCTTGCCAACACTACACCTTCCCAACACTACATCATCCCAACACTACACCTTCCCAACACTACACCTTCCCAACACTACACCTTCCCAACACTACACCTTCCCAACACTACACCTTGCCAACACTACACCATCCCAACACTACACCATCCCAACACTACACCATCCCAACACTACACCTTCCCAACACTACACCTTCCCAACACTACACCTTCCCAACACTACACCTTCCCAACACTACACCATGCCAACACTACACCATGCCAACACTACACCTTCCCAATACTACACCATCCCAACACTACACCTTCCCAACACTACACCATGCCAACACTACACCATCCCAACACTACACCTTCCCAACACTACACCATCCTAACACTACACCTTCCCAACACTACACCTTGCCAACACTACACCTTCCCAACACTACATCATCCCAACACTACACCTTCCCAACACTACACCTTCCCAACACTACACCTTGCCAACACTACACCATCCCAACACTACACCATCCCAACACTACACCTTGCCAACACTACACCATCCCAACACTACACCATCCCAACACTACACCATCCCAACACTACACCTTCCCAACACTACACCTTCCCAACACTACACCTTCCCAACACTACACCATCCCAACACTACACCTTCCCAACACTACACCTTCCCAACACTACACCTTGCCAACACTACACCTTGCCAACACTACACCATCCCAACACTACACCTTCCCAACACTACACCATCCCAACACTACACCTTCCCAACACTACACCTTCCCAACACTACACCTTCCCAACACTACACCTTCCCAACACTACACCTTCCCAACACTACACCTTCCCAACACTACACCTTGCCAACACTACACCTTCCCAACACTACACCATTCCAACACTACACCTTCCCAACACTACACCTTCCCAACACTACACCTTCCCAACACTACACTTTCCCAACACTACACCATCCCAACACTACACCTTCCCAACACTACACCATCCCAACACTACACCTTCCCAACACTACACCTTCCCAACACTACACCTTGCCAACACTACACCTTCCCAACACTACACCTTCCCAACACTACACCTTGCCAACACTACACCTTCCCAACACTACACCATTCCAACACTACACCTTCCCAACACTACACCTTCCCAACACTACACCTTCCCAACACTACACCTTCCCAACACTACACCATCCCAACACTACACCTTCCCAACACTACACCATCCCAACACTACACCTTCCCAACACTACACCTTCCCAACACTACACCTTGCCAACACTACACCTTCCCAACACTACACCATCCCAACACTACACTATCCCAACACTACACCATCCCAACACTACACCTTCCCAACACTACACCATCCCAACACTACACCATGCCAACACTACACCATGCCAACACTACACCTTCCCAACACTACACCATCCCAACACTACACCATCCCAACACTACACCTTCCCAACACTACACCATCCCAACACTACACCATGCCAACACTACACCATGCCAACACTACACCTTCCCAACACTACACCATCCCAACACTACACCTTCCCAACACTACACCATCCCAACACTACACCATCCCAACACTACACCATGCCAACACTACACCTTCCCAACACTACACCTTCCCAACACTACACCTTCCCAACACTACACCTTCCCAACACTACACCTTCCCAACACTACACCTTCCCAACACTACACCTTCCCAACACTACACCTTCCCAACACTACACCATCCCAACACTACACCTTCCCAACACTACACCTTCCCAACACTACACCTTGCCAACACTACACCTTCCCAACACTACACCATCCCAACACTACACCATCCCAACACTACACCTTCCCAACACTACACCATCCCAACACTACACCTTCCCAACACTACACCATGCCAACACTACACCTTCCCAACACTACACCATCCCAACACTACACCTTCCCAACACTACACCATCCCAACACTACACCTTCCCAACACTACACCTTCCCAACACTACACCATCCCAACACTACACCTTCCCAACACTACACCATGCCAACACTACACCTTCCCAATACTACACCATCCCAACACTACACCATCCCAACACTACACCATCCCAACACTACACCTTCCCAACACTACACCATGCCAACACTACACCTTCCCAACACTACACCATGCCAACACTACACCATGCCAACACTACACCTTCCCAACACTACACCATCCCAACACTACACCTTCCCAACACTACACCATCCCAACACTACACCTTGCCAACACTACACCATTCCAACACTACACCATTCCAACACTACACCTTCCCAACACTACACCTTCCCAACACTACACCTTCCCAACACTACACCTTCCCAACACTACACCTTCCCAACACTACACCATCCCAACACTACACCTTCCCAACACTACACCTTCCCAACACTACACCATCCCAACACTACACCTTCCCAACACTACACCATCCCAACACTACACCTTCCCAACACTACACCTTCCCAACACTACACCTTCCCAACACTACACCATCCCAACACTACACCATCCCAACACTACACCTTCCCAACACTACACCATCCCAACACTACACCTTCCCAACACTACACCTTCCCAACACTACACCATCCCAACACTACACCATCCCAACACTACACCATCCCAACACTACACCTTCCCAACACTACACCTTCCCAACACTACACCTTCCCAACACTACACCTTCCCAACACTACACCATCCCAACACTACACCTTCCCAACACTACACCTTCCCAACACTACACCATCCCAACACTACACCTTCCCAACACTACACCATCCCAACACTACACCATCCCAACACTACACCTTCCCAACACTACACCTTCCCAACACTACACCTTCCCAACACTACACCTTCCCAACACTACACCTTCCCAACACTACACATTCCCAACACTACACCTTCCCAACACTACACCTTGCCAACACTACACCTTCCCAACACTACACCATCCCAACACTACACCTTCCCAACACTACACCATCCCAACACTACACCTTCCAAAAACTACACCATCCCAACACTACACCTTCCCAACACTACACCTTGCCAACACTACACCATTCCAACACTACACCTTCCCAACACTACACCTTCCCAACACTACACCTTTCCAACACTACACCATCCCAACACTACACCTTGCCAACACTACACCTTCCCAACACTACACCTTCCCAACACTACACCTTCCCAACACTACACCTTGCCAACACTACACCATTCCAACACTACACCTTCCCAACACTACACCATCCCAACACTACACCTTCCCAACACTATACCTTGCCAACACTACACCTTCCCAACACTACACCATCCCAACACTACACCTTCCCAACACTATACCTTGCCAACACTACACCATTCCAACACTACACCATCCCAACACTACACCTTCCCAACACTACACCTTCCCAACACTACACCTTCCCAACACTACACCTTCCCAACACTACACCTTTCCAACACTACACCATCCCAACACTACACCATCCCAACACTACACCTTGCCAACACTACACCTTCCCAACACTACACCTTCCCAACACTACACCTTCCCAACACTACACCATCCCAACACTACACCTTCCCAACACTACACCTTCCCAACACTACACCTTGCCAACACTACACCATTCCAACACTACACCTTCCCAACACTACACCATCCCAACACTACACCTTCCCAACACTATACCTTGCCAACACTACACCTTCCCAACACTACACCATCCCAACACTACACCTTCCCAACACTATACCTTGCCAACACTACACCATTCCAACACTACACCATCCCAACACTACACCTTCCCAACACTACACCTTCCCAACACTACACCTTCCCAACACTACACCTTCCCAACACTACACCATGCCAACACTACACCATGCCAACACTACACCTTCCCAACACTACACCATCCCAACACTACACTTTCCCAACACTACACCATCCCAACACTACACCATCCCAACACTACACCTTCCCAACACTACACCTTCCCAACACTACACCATCCCAACACTACACCATCCCAACACTACACCATCCCAACACTACACCTTGCCAACACTACACCATGCCAACACTACACCTTCCCAACACTACACCTTCCCAACACTACACCTTCCCAACACTACACCTTCCCAACACTACACCTTCCCAACATACACCTTCCCAACACTACACCATCCCAACACTACACCATCCCAACACTACACCATCCCAACACTACACCTTCCCAACACTACACCTTCCCAACACTACACCTTCCCAACACTACACCATCCCAACACTACACCTTCCCAACACTACACCTTCCCAACACTACACCTTCCCAACACTACACCATCCCAACACTACACCTTCCCAACACTACACCTTCCCAACACTACACCATCCCAACACTACACCATCCCAACACTACACCATCCCAACACTACACCTTCCCAACACTACACCTTCCCAACACTACACCATCCCAACACTACACCTTCCCAACACTACACCATCCCAACACTACACCTTCCCAACACTACACCATCCCAACACTACACCTTCCCAACACTACACCTTCCCAACACTACACCTTCCCAACACTACACCTTCCCAACACTACACCTTCCCAACACTACACCTTCCCAACACTACACCTTCCCAACACTACACCTTCCCAACACTACACCATCCCAACACTACACCTTCCCAACACTACACCATCCCAACACTACACCTTCCCAACACTACACCTTCCCAACACTATACCTTGCCAACACTACACCTTCCCAACACTACACCATCCCAACACTACACCTTGCCAACACTACACCATTCCAACACTACACCATCCCAACACTACACCTTCCCAACACTACACCTTCCCAACACTACACCTTCCCAACACTACACCTTCCCAACACTACACCATGCCAACACTACACCATGCCAACACTACACCATGCCAACACTACACCTTCCCAACACTACACCATCCCAACACTACACTTTCCCAACACTACACCATCCCAACACTACACCTTCCCAACACTACACCATCCCAACACTACACCATCCCAACACTACACCATCCCAACACTACACCTTGCCAACACTACACCATGCCAACACTACACCTTCCCAACACTACACCTTCCCAACACTACACCTTCCCAACACTACACCTTCCCAACACTACACCATCCCAACACTACACCTTCCCAACACTACACCATCCCAACACTACACCTTCCCAACACTACACCATCCCAACACTACACCTTCCCAACACTACACCTTCCCAACACTACACCTTCCCAACACTACACCTTCCCAACACTACACCTTCCCAACACTACACCTTCCCAACACTACACCTTCCCAACACTACACCATCCCAACACTACACCATCCCAACACTACACCTTCCCAACACTACACCATCCCAACACTACACCATCCCAACACTACACCATCCCAACACTACACCATCCCAACACTACACCTTCCCAACACTACACCATCCCAACACTACACCTTCCCAACACTACACCTTCCCAACACTACACCTTCCCAACACTACACCTTCCCAACACTACACCTTCCCAACACTACACCTTCCCAACACTACACCTTCCCAACACTACACCTTCCCAACACTACACCTTCCCAACACTACACCTTCCCAACACTACACCTTCCCAACACTACACCTTCCCAACACTACACCTTCCCAACACTACACCTTCCCAACACTACACCTTCCCAACACTACACCTTCCCAACACTACACCTTCCCAACACTACACCTTCCCAACACTACACCTTCCCAACACTACACCTTCCCAACACTACACCTTCCCAACACTACACCATCCCTACACTACACCATCCCTACACTACACCTTCCCAACACTACACCATCCCAACACTACACCATCCCAACACTACACCATCCCAACACTACACCATCCCAACACTACACCTTCCCAACACTACACCTTCCCAACACTACACCATCCCAACACTACACCATCCCAACACTACACCTTCCCAACACTACACCATCCCAACACTACACCATCCCAACACTACACCTTCCCAACACTACACCTTCCCAACACTACACCTTCCCAACACTACACCATCCCAACACTACACCTTCCCAACACTACACCTTCCCAACACTATACCTTCCCAACACTACACCTTCCCAACACTACACCTTCCCAACACTACACCTTCCCAACACTACACCTTCCCAACACTACACCTTCCCAACACTACACCTTCCCAACACTACACCTTGCCAACACTACACCTTGCCAACACTACACCTTCCCAACACTACACCATCCCAACACTACACCTTGCCAACACTACACCTTCCCAACACTACACCATCCCAACACTACACCTTCCCAACACTACATCTTCCCAACACTACACCTTCCCAACACTACACCTTCCCAACACTACACCTTCCCAACACTACACCTTCCCAACACTACACCATCCCAACACTACACCTTCCCAACACTACACCTTCCCAACACTACACCTTGCCAACACTACACCATCCCAACACTACACCTTCCCAACACTACACCTTCCCAACACTACACCTTGCCAACACTACACCTTGCCAACACTACACCTTGCCAACACTACACCTTCCCAACACTACACCTTCCCAACACTACACCTTCCCAACACTACACCTTCCCAACACTACACCTTCCCAACACTACACCTTCCCAACACTACACCTTGCCAACACTACACCTTCCCAACACTACACCTTCCCAACACTACACCTTCCCAACACTACACCTTCCCAACACTACACCTTCCCAACACTACACCTTCCCAACACTACACCTTGCCAACACTACACCATCCCAACACTACACCATCCCAACACTACACCTTGCCAACACTACACCTTCCCAACACTACACCATCCCAACACTACACCTTCCCAACACTACACCTTCCCAACACTACACCTTGCCAACACTACACCTTCCCAACACTACACCTTCCCAACACTACACCATCCCAACACTACACCTTCCCAACACTACACCTTCCCAACACTACACCTTGCCAACACTACACCATCCCAACACTACACCTTCCCAACACTACACCTTCCCAACACTACACCTTCCCAACACTACACCTTCCCAACACTACACCTTGCCAACACTACACCATCCCAACACTACACCATCCCAACACTACACCTTCCCAACACTACACCATCCCAACACTACACCATCCCAACACTACACCATCCCAACACTACACCATCCCAACACTACACCATCCCAACACTACACCATCCCAACACTACACCTTCCCAACACTACACCATGCCAACACTACACCTTCCCAACACTACACCATGCCAACACTACACCTTCCCAACACTACACCTTGCCAACACTACACCTTCCCAACACTACACCTTCCCAACACTACACCATCCCAACACTACACCTTCCCAACACTACACCTTCCCAACACTACACCTTGCCAACACTACACCATCCCAACACTACACCTTCCCAACACTACACCTTCCCAACACTACACCTTCCCAACACTACACCTTCCCAACACTACACCTTCCCAATACTACACCATCCCAACACTACACCTTCCCAACACTACACCATCCCAACACTACACCTTCCCAACACTACACCTTCCCAACACTACACCATGCCAACACTACACCTTCCCAACACTACACCATGCCAACACTACACCTTGCCAACACTACATCATCCCAACACTACACCTTCCCAACACTACACCTTCCCAACACTACACCTTCCCAACACTACACCTTCCCAACACTACACCTTCCCAACACTACACCATGCCAACACTACACCATGCCAACACTACACCTTCCCAACACTACACCATCCCAACACTACACCTTCCCAACACTACACCATCCTAACACTACACCTTCCCAACACTACACCTTCCCAACACTACACCTTCCCAATACTACACCTTTCCAACACTACACCATCCCAACACTACACCTTCCCAACACTACACCATGCCAACACTACACCTTCCCAACACTACACCATGCCAACACTACACCTTGCCAACACTACACCTTCCCAACACTACATCATCCCAACACTACACCTTCCCAACACTACACCTTCCCAACACTACACCTTCCCAACACTACACCTTCCCAACACTACACCTTGCCAACACTACACCATCCCAACACTACACCATCCCAACACTACACCATCCCAACACTACACCTTCCCAACACTACACCTTCCCAACACTACACCTTCCCAACACTACACCTTCCCAACACTACACCATGCCAACACTACACCATGCCAACACTACACCTTCCCAATACTACACCATCCCAACACTACACCTTCCCAACACTACACCATGCCAACACTACACCATCCCAACACTACACCTTCCCAACACTACACCATCCTAACACTACACCTTCCCAACACTACACCTTGCCAACACTACACCTTCCCAACACTACATCATCCCAACACTACACCTTCCCAACACTACACCTTCCCAACACTACACCTTGCCAACACTACACCATCCCAACACTACACCATCCCAACACTACACCTTGCCAACACTACACCATCCCAACACTACACCATCCCAACACTACACCATCCCAACACTACACCTTCCCAACACTACACCTTCCCAACACTACACCTTCCCAACACTACACCATCCCAACACTACACCTTCCCAACACTACACCTTCCCAACACTACACCTTGCCAACACTACACCTTGCCAACACTACACCATCCCAACACTACACCTTCCCAACACTACACCATCCCAACACTACACCTTCCCAACACTACACCTTCCCAACACTACACCTTCCCAACACTACACCTTCCCAACACTACACCTTCCCAACACTACACCTTCCCAACACTACACCTTGCCAACACTACACCTTCCCAACACTACACCATTCCAACACTACACCTTCCCAACACTACACCTTCCCAACACTACACCTTCCCAACACTACACTTTCCCAACACTACACCATCCCAACACTACACCTTCCCAACACTACACCATCCCAACACTACACCTTCCCAACACTACACCTTCCCAACACTACACCTTGCCAACACTACACCTTCCCAACACTACACCTTCCCAACACTACACCTTGCCAACACTACACCTTCCCAACACTACACCATTCCAACACTACACCTTCCCAACACTACACCTTCCCAACACTACACCTTCCCAACACTACACCTTCCCAACACTACACCATCCCAACACTACACCTTCCCAACACTACACCATCCCAACACTACACCTTCCCAACACTACACCTTCCCAACACTACACCTTGCCAACACTACACCTTCCCAACACTACACCATCCCAACACTACACTATCCCAACACTACACCATCCCAACACTACACCTTCCCAACACTACACCATCCCAACACTACACCATGCCAACACTACACCATGCCAACACTACACCTTCCCAACACTACACCATCCCAACACTACACCATCCCAACACTACACCTTCCCAACACTACACCATCCCAACACTACACCATGCCAACACTACACCATGCCAACACTACACCTTCCCAACACTACACCATCCCAACACTACACCATCCCAACACTACACCATCCCAACACTACACCATGCCAACACTACACCTTCCCAACACTACACCTTCCCAACACTACACCTTCCCAACACTACACCTTCCCAACACTACACCTTCCCAACACTACACCTTCCCAACACTACACCTTCCCAACACTACACCTTCCCAACACTACACCATCCCAACACTACACCTTCCCAACACTACACCTTCCCAACACTACACCTTGCCAACACTACACCTTCCCAACACTACACCATCCCAACACTACACCATCCCAACACTACACCTTCCCAACACTACACCATCCCAACACTACACCTTCCCAACACTACACCATGCCAACACTACACCTTCCCAACACTACACCATCCCAACACTACACCTTCCCAACACTACACCATCCCAACACTACACCTTCCCAACACTACACCTTCCCAACACTACACCATCCCAACACTACACCTTCCCAACACTACACCATGCCAACACTACACCTTCCCAATACTACACCATCCCAACACTACACCATCCCAACACTACACCATCCCAACACTACACCTTCCCAACACTACACCATGCCAACACTACACCTTCCCAACACTACACCATGCCAACACTACACCATGCCAACACTACACCTTCCCAACACTACACCATCCCAACACTACACCTTCCCAACACTACACCATCCCAACACTACACCATCCCAACACTACACCTTCCCAACACTACACCTTCCCAACACTACACCTTCCCAACACTACACCTTCCCAACACTACACCTTCCCAACACTACACCTTCCCAACACTACACCTTCCCAACACTACACCATCCCAACACTACACCTTCCCAACACTACACCATCCCAACACTACACCTTCCCAACACTACACCATCCCAACACTACACCATCCCAACACTACACCTTCCCAACACTACACCTTCCCAACACTACACCTTGCCAACACTACACCTTGCCAACACTACACCTTGCCAACACTACACCTTCCCAACACTACACCTTCCCAACACTACACCTTCCCAACACTACACCTTCCCAACACTACACCTTCCCAACACTACACCATCCCAACACTACACCATCCCAACACTACACCTTCCCAACACTACACCTTCCCAACACTACACCTCCCCAACACTACACCTTCCCAACACTACACCATCCCAACACTACACCTTCCCAACACTACACCTTCCCAACACTACACCTTCCCAACACTACACCTTCCCAACACTACACCTTCCCAACACTACACCTTCCCAACACTACACCATGCCAACACTACACCTTCCCAATACTACACCATCCCAACACTACACCATCCCAACACTACACCATCCCAACACTACACCTTCCCAACACTACACCATGCCAACACTACACCTTCCCAACACTACACCATGCCAACACTACACCATGCCAACACTACACCTTCCCAACACTACACCATCCCAACACTACACCTTCCCAACACTACACCATCCCAACACTACACCATCCCAACACTACACCATGCCAACACTACACCTTCCCAATACTACACCATCCCAACACTACACCATCCCAACACTACACCATCCCAACACTACACCTTCCCAACACTACACCATGCCAACACTACACCTTCCCAACACTACACCATGCCAACACTACACCATGCCAACACTACACCTTCCCAACACTACACCATCCCAACACTACACCTTCCCAACACTACACCATCCCAACACTACACCATCCCAACACTACACCTTCCCAACACTACACCTTCCCAACACTACACCTTCCCAACACTACACCTTCCCAACACTACACCTTCCCAACACTACACCTTCCCAACACTACACCTTCCCAACACTACACCATCCCAACACTACACCTTCCCAACACTACACCATCCCAACACTACACCTTCCCAACACTACACCATCCCAACACTACACCATCCCAACACTACACCTTCCCAACACTACACCTTCCCAACACTACACCTTGCCAACACTACACCTTGCCAACACTACACCTTGCCAACACTACACCTTCCCAACACTACACCTTCCCAACACTACACCTTCCCAACACTACACCTTCCCAACACTACACCTTCCCAACACTACACCATCCCAACACTACACCATCCCAACACTACACCTTCCCAACACTACACCTTCCCAACACTACACCTCCCCAACACTACACCTTCCCAACACTACACCATCCCAACACTACACCTTCCCAACACTACACCTTCCCAACACTACACCTTCCCAACACTACACCTTCCCAACACTACACTTTCCCAACAACATATCAACCAGCAATGTCAGTAGTGAGGATTTCGTCGAAGATGGGAAAGAGACTTGCTTCAAAGGCATAAATAACAGAGCTGTCAGCATCACACATGATATTCATAGACAAAGAGAGGGACTCAAATAGATAGTGATTGAAATTAGGCTGGTACGGGTTCTGGGGTAGGGAATGGGGTTGAGGGGGTAGGGAATGTGATTGAGGGGGTAGGGAATGGGGTTGAGGAGCGGGCAAGTGTTCTGGGTAGGGAATGGGGTTTAGGGAGTAGGGAATGGGGTTGAGGGGGTAGGGAATGGGGTTGAGGGGCAGGCAAGTGTTCTGGGTAGAGAATGGGGTTTAGGGAGTAGGGAATGTGATTAAGGGGGTAGGGAATGGGGTTGAGGGGCAGGCAAGTGTTCTGGGTAGAGAATGGGGTTTAGGGAGTAGGGAATGGGGTTGAGGGGGTAGGAAATGGGGTTGAGGGGCGGGCAAGTATTCTGGGTAGGGAATGGGATTAAGGGGTGGGCAGGTGTGTGGGGTAGGGAATGGGGCTGAGGGTGCTTTAGAATTAGTATAATCTAAAGGAGGTCATAATTAATATTCTAAATAAGTGAAAATATCAAATTCAAACCTTACAAACACGCACAAGACCATCAGTCAAATTCTTAACAAGTTCTGTAATGTAAGGAATCACCAAATTCTTGAATAAGATGAGACTGCGAGTGATAGCTGTGGGAGTAGAGAAATGGGGGTAAATAGGATGTGGGACTAGAGAAATGGGGTTAAATAAGATAGGAGTAAACTGGAAGTAAATAGGCTGAAGGGGAAGCAAAATATGTTATGGGAATGGGAAATTAAATAGAATATCGGAATGAGGAATTGAAGAAAAATGATAGAAAGTAGCGCAGAAAACTTGCGTAATTTATAAACATATCGAAGGATACTGCAAATTTATAACTACTGCATATTTGATATTAAAAAGTAATCAATAAAAGTAATTATTAAAAGTAATTATTAAAGTAATAAAAGTAATTAATAAAAAGGTTCAACTTATTAATAATGAGACTAGAAAATCTTGTAGATACTAACTTCGCATTACATACTCATTTACATTGGAATCTGGCAGGCGAAAAGTTGTAAATAAGTTATTGAGAATTAATCCAATGTGTTGTTTTATTCCCTCGGCAGTGACACTAAAAGGGATTTAAAGATTTAATGAGTTGAAAATACAAAATAGGAGATCATAGAGTTTCCATTGTAAAAATTTTATATAGAATTTTGTTTTATAAAGGATAGAAAATATTTGAAATTGTCAAAAATGGTCACAAATAGTATACAGAACTAACTAAGTTTCCGTGGAGTACTTCCTCTCACAAAAGAGCTTCTCGAGGGTGTAGGCTGCATAACTGTGGACCACCCTGTTCTCGGCCACTAGAAATTTGGCAACGACGGGAGTAATCAAATTGAAAATCTCTGGATCTAGCTTTTGGGGTGCGTGGATTATGATTGTTAAATATCCTGTAGTCCAAGTCACCAGAATTTACATTCATAATAATGCTTTGTTAAATGTCACTTATTAGAAAACATATTTAGAACAATATAAATTCATTTAATGCCTTTTACAACAAAATTAATAAATTAAATTATTATTTTAGAAAATATATTATATAAATAATTCATGAACTTAAAATTAATATAAATATTGGTAAATAATAATTTGGTTCGTTATTGGATGAGTACAAACTTGGGAACGGAACACCATAATGTACTTAATAGCATCAGCCTTTAGCACTGGATTCTCATTTACTGCGAACGGAAAGACATATTATAATGTCCAAGATATCCTTACAAGGAGATGTTGTTATCGCTGTATCAGGAATGTCAGCAATGAAGGTCAATAGGTCACCGATGTCGTACTAACTATTCTCGGATTGTAATTCAGGTAGAATGTGCTGGTTAAAAAAATCCTTGATGTTCACCAATTCGCTGGTCTGAGTGATGCCATGCTGAAATTGAAATGCAACAACGTCACAGAAGTAATAATGCCACAATTTAGAGAATAATGTGAAGGATTTAAAATAAAACCATAGAATTACTTCACCAAATCCAAACCAAACCAAACCCAACCCAAACCAAACCTAAACCAAACATTAACCAAATCCAACCCAACCCAAACAAAACCCCAAACCTTCATGGTCTTAGCTTTAGAAGCCAAAGTGGTAACCAAATAAATGGCAACATCTTTGCTCTTCCAGGCCTCCTTTGGATTAGCTGTGTAAGCCTGGCGAATATGATGAGTAAGTATTATTAACAAACTAATTCATAAATGATAAAAGCGAATGCCATTTTATTTATCAGAGGTCATAATTGAGGAAGAGAGTGAAATTGAAATTTTGAAAAAAGAAATAGAAGATCAAATATTCTAGAAAATGAAATGAGAAAATTTAGAAAAAGAATATGGCATCCGGCAAGCAGTTTTGCAAACATTCAACAGATTGGAGACATATCCAGAGAAGTTCTGAATTACAGCTCCTTCGAGAATAGTGGACAACGCCTTCACGAGATCGCAGGCCGACCTTCGTCGGGTGTCCACGTCTACAACGTAATACGGATTACAGCCGTTGCTAGGCAACCAAATCGATTAGAAGAAGGTGATTCGCAAACCGGAACCCTCGATGTCTTTACGAATGTATTCATCTGCGTCGTCCAGAAATAATTCCTCGTCCGCGACTAAAAAACACGGGAAACAGTCGATTACAGGGAGACAAATAAAGCATATGCTATAAAGAGGGGATTTTGAAATCGAAAATAAATAAGAATATTCACTTATTTAGGTATTTAGGTAAAAAAGGTGTCTAGGATCTGACCTCTGAACTGCATATTCGGAACAATGACCTTTTCGCAGATGCTAGCCAGAGTCTCTGGTTTAGAGAACAATTCTTTGTACGACGGACGATTGGCTACCACAGCTAGGAATTTAATGGCATTGCTGACCAACTAAAGGTGAGATGGGGAAATGAGGAGATAAGAGGAGATAAGAGGAGATGAATATGTTAGACAGTGTAAGAAGTATCAGATGGTAGGACAAAACAGGTTTGTGTAAAATGAGAAGATAATAAGGGAGGTAGATTCTGAATGAAGGATGAGGAGAGGATAATGGGGATAATAAAAAGGGATGGAAAGAGGTAAAACCACAATACAATTTTTCAAGTTTTTAGATTTTTACTAAAATTGCCGAATAAGATTTTTATATAAAAATATAACAAAAATGATTTTCAGCAATTTGTTAAAAACATTAAAATATTTGAACACCGATGTAGGTAAGAAATCATATAGAGTTCCAGTGGGTCTGCGAGGTCGAGAGCTACATGGTTTTAAATTATGGGGTTTGTGGTTTCAAGGATGTACTTGTGAGGTTATGCTACGGTTTATTTGTGGGGTTGTCGTACAATTGCGGGAAGTGTGAGTTTGCGGTGAAATGCGGTTGAAAGATTGGAATGTTATGGTTGTAAAGTCGGGGTGCAGGACTCACCAAATCATTCTTCATTTCGGATCCGGTGTTCACCAGAAGGTTCCAGATGGCTTCGACGAATTTGCTGAGGTGAGGTTCAAACTCATCGCTATAGCGATCAGTAAATAACACGAGAATCTCACAGATCTCAGTCTTCATTTGTTGAATGAGGCCTGGTTCATTAGGGTTCTGCAGAGGGGTCAGGGGTTAAGATGGGGGTGAATGCGTCGATACACGTAAAGTATAAATTTTAATTTATGTGAATCACTCAATAGATTGCATATTATTGAACTATTTCTCATTAATTTACTCCACATTAATTTACTCCCCATTAATTTACTCCCATTAATTTACTCCCATTAATTTACTCCCCATTAATTTACTCCCATTAATTGACTCCATATTAATTTACTCCACATTAATTTACTCCATATTAATTTACTCCATATTAATTTACTCCACATTAATTTACTCCACATTAATTTACTCCCCATTAATTTACTCCCATTAATTTACTCCCCATTAATTTACTCCCATTAATTGACTCCATATTAATTTACTCCATATTAATTTACTCCACATTAATTTACTCCATATTAATTTACTCCACATTAATTTACTCCCCATTAATTTACTCCCATTAATTTACTCTACATTAATTTACTCCCATTAATTTATTCCACATTAATTTACTCCCCATTAATTTACTCCCATTAATTTACTCTACATTAATTTACTCCCATTAATTTACTCTACATTAATTTACTCCCTATTAATTTACTCCCATTAATTTACTCCCATTATGCGAGTGTTTGTTGACCTATATAAACAGAGGGTACTAACACCGCTGGGCAATATGCTATCATTGATGGACAGTAAATTAAAGAAGTGAGTCATATAATCGTTGATATTATCTTCAAAATGCTCCGGCAACTCCTGTGGGATGGTGAAATGTAGGCTATAGTACAGGAGAAGATGAAATATAGGGGGGGGGGGTATAGTACATTAGGTGAAATATTGGATACAGTACATGAGATTAAATGTAGGATATAGTTCAGGAGATGAAAAAGTAGACTAGAACACTGGGTAAAGGTATCTAGTATACAATAGGAAATAGAATGCAGGTCAACGTGGGATTTAAGTAGGTTTAAGTAGATGGAATTCAGCATCGTATGGCGTTGGCGTATCTGACCTGAACGGTCAGCGAATAGAAGATTTTCTCCACCAGGGTAACGCTGCTTATCAAAACAGACATCACCTTGGGATCATCAATGTGATTGTTCATCAGACCCATGGTAGCCTATAGTGGGGGGACGGGTCTATAATAGGTGAAATGGAGTTGATATACATACCATATAGTAACTACTCTATATAATAACATTAAAAAGCTTAGTGAAGGGTTCAGCAAAATTGTTCATGACAAATTTGATTTCCTCCCACAACTTCTGAGATTTAAACTCAATGCGATATCTAAAGTAATTGAATTTATTGTATTTAAAGTGGAATTTACAGAACATATCATTTTATTATTAGTACAAAGTAGTTAAGGAAAGTAGTAAACAGTACTTAATTAGAGTAGTAAAAAGTAATAAAGAGTAGTTAAGAATACCTTTTGAACAGGGAGTGGGCGGTACGTAGGACTCCGTTGATTTCATTAAAATCTCCTCCATTAAATCTGGAAACTAGTTCCTTCAAAAGTCCATCCCAGTTGTCGGGAAAGTCTTCGTGACCAATGATAGCAATTGCGTCACTCATCTGAAATGGAGTGAAGATATACTGTAAGTGAGAGAGTGTGTGAGTGAGAGAGTGAGTGAGTGAGAGAGTGTGTGAGTGAGAGAGTGAGTGAGTGAGTGAGTGAGTGAGTAAGTGAGTGAGTAAGTGAGTGAGTGAGAGAATGTGTGAGTAAGTGAGTGAGTGAGTGAATGTGTGAGTAAGTGAATGAGTGTGTGAGTGAGTGAGTGTGTGTGTGAGTGAGTGAGTGAGTGAGTTAATGAATGAGTGAGTGAGTGAGTGAGTGAGTGAGTGAGTGAGTGAGTGAGTGAGTAAGTTTAATAACCTGTCTCTGAACAATCTGAGGACTAGATAACATTACATTGACAATGTTTGCTTTAATGGTATTACGATCTCCCAAAGAAATGATATCGCAATCAACACGAGGCTGATATGGTAAAGGACGTGTTGGTCAAGGCAAAGATTAAATGTGAATTTATTATAATTAAATAAATGCATACATTTGTTATAAAGCTCAAACTCAGAATATAAATGAAATTATAAAATCTAATTATTGACAAAATTTATTTTCGAAATTTAAAAATATTAATAAATTTTTGGCAAATTAATTTTTTTTAAATTAACCAAACCCAAAGCAAACACAATGATGTAAGTTTTGTATAAAAGTAAAAATATGTAACAAAAATAAAAATTATATAAAAGAAATTATGCAATGCAAGAAATGAAATTTCCTGGATGATTTTATTTGACAATTTCAAAAAAAAATTAATTTCATACGGAGTAATAATATTATATTTAAAAATAATATCTTTAAAAGTAACAAAATTTTATATATTTTAAATAATTATTATTAATTTAATATAAATATATATGCTTGAGATAAAATGTTATGGAAAATCACATTCACTTTAAATATCAATATGTAAAAATTATTTATGAAAGGAAAAGGAATATCTTTAAGGGGAGGTGCGCTCTATTTATTAAACATTAATTTTTAAAATATGAAAACAAATATTATTATATATTATTGAAGTTCAATATATTAGAATACATATATCAAAAATCCAAATTAAAATACGATATATAAATACTAATTATGAGTATTAAAAAAACTATATAATATACAAAAATCGCCATTTTGTATAAAATAATAATTACAGAATATTTTATTTGTTATTATTATTTTATAACTTTAAAATATAATATAACTAGATATATTTAACATTTAAAAAAAATTTAGAGACAGATGCAAACAATGAAATTTACGAATTTTAAATACATAGGTGGCGTTACTCTATTTTATAAATGAGCTTTGTTTGTTGTATTTGTTATTATACTATTTAAATCTGTAATTTTTTAAATTATTTTTTTAACAATTCGATTTTGATACTCTTATTATGCCAAAACCATCAAAACAATCTATTGCCGCTAAAGCAAGATATGTTAAATATAGAGAACGAAATAATACACAGGTGAAGTTAGTTATAAAGTTATATACTACAAATTATAAGTGTAAATTTTAAATTATTTCATTTTATTTATACTTATATATAGTTAAACTATATAAGACATACTTGATATCATATATTTATTAATATAGGATGAGCCTTGTTATTCTACGTCAAGGAGAAAATTATCATATACGTTAAATGATACATCTTTAGTAGAATCAGTAGATAGTATTTCATCTAAATCTATTTTAATAGATTTTGATAGATTAGATCAATTATTTCATAAAAAAGATATATGTGATATAGTTGAGAGCAATATGTGGAATGGTAGTAAGATAGTAACTGAAGTAGTTGATGGTAGAAAGGATCACTTCTACTTTATGAGAAAGTTAGTTCAAAGTGCTATAGAATCGAGATGTGGATACAGTAGTTTAACAACTATATTAGCTATAGTTAATATAAAAAATATGCACCACAAGACATATTCAAGAATAACAAAATAGCTCAGCATTGATTACGGTAAAGTGAGTATCTAAATATATATTGTGGAGATTGGTGTAAACAAAAAACTGCAATGCGAAATGGTCACTATTTTATATAATAAAAATTGAATTTGTTACCTATTGTTTCTATATAAAAGTAGCAATGAATAATATAAACATTATATGAAATTGAATACAATTATTTTCAAATTTATTTATTTATAAAAATTTTAATCATAGGAACTGCGATATCTCTACATCAAAACAATTCAACTTATATTTCCCCTGATATTGCAAAGTATATATTGCCTGTGTATGAGAAATTGTGTTCACTTGATTTACTACAAAGATGTCAAATGGGTTTGACACAAAATTCAAACGAATCTCTGCACAACGTTATTTGGTCTCGCTGTCCAAAGGTTTTAACCAATGAATTATAAATAGTAGAATTATAATTTATGTATTATCATTAATTTAATATGTATTATACATTTACAAATATGTATATGTTATTATATATTGCATATATTATTTTCTATAATTTCACCACTATAATATAGGACAAATTTTTAGGGAGCCATTCTGTTTCAGCTGCCTCATCTTCTGCAATTATTGAATTCAATTTTGGTAAAAAAAGTGGCTGCTAATAAATATGGATAGACAAGCCCATATTACCACTTCAACAATTCAAATAGAATATGCAGAAAGCAAGGAGAAAAAAAGATTAGCTGGTTCATTATATGAAAAGAAAACAAAATATAGAAAAACTACGGGATCTGATTATATTATAGGAGAATTTTAATTTACTTATAGTTCTTATTTTCTTCATTTACTTTACTTTTCGTTTATTGTTTTATTTTAAACTTATGTCTTAATATAAATGTTTATCTACACACTATCTGTTTTATTATTAATATTATTAAATAGATTAAAACAAATAAATATATTTTTTATGCATATTGATCTAAAAACACATATATATTTTAATATTTATTTATCTTTAAATATTTTAATTATATTTTATCAAATAATAATAAAGTAATAAATAAATATTGAAATATAAAAATATCAATTAATTATTAAATTCAACACTATTTATTTTTAAATGTCTTTTTTATCAAATATCTTTTTTTCCAATATTTTAAATATTAAAATGTATTCCCACCTTTTAATAATAAATATTTTAACTTAATTTTTTTAAATCTTTATTATAAATATATAACTAAATAAAAAACATCAACATTGCATTGTTGATAACTAACTAATAATTTAATAATTGTGATTTACGTGAAAATAAAAATTAAAAAATTGATTAAAATTTTAATTACTCAATTTCCTAGTTTTTTTCCTAGTTTTATATTCAAATAAAAATATGTTTGATGTTTTATTTGTATCTATATTATTGTAATAAACAAGCTTTTAAATTTTCAAAAAAAAATAAATATTAAAGATTTGATAATCATTTTAGTAGTGCAACTTTTCCCTATTCATTACATTGTAGTAAAAATAGAGCACACTTCCCTTAATGTCAATAAATTTATAAAAGATCAATGAAATTCAAATTTATTGTTAATATAATATACAATACTTATTAAAATTTTAATTAATTATATTTAAAAGAAAAAATTATGAAAAAAATCTTATATAGTTTTAAAAAAATGAATTGTTTTTTGATGAAATTTAAAAAAATTCTTAGAACTATTGTTCCCGATAATGTAACTACTATACAATGTAACTACCATACAATGTAACTACTATACAATGTAACTACTATACAATGTAACTACTATACAATGTAACTACTATACAATGTAACTACTATACAATGTAACTACTATACAATGTAACTACTATACAATGTAACTACTATACAATGTAACTACTATACAATGTAACTACTATACAATAATCTCATGTAATTATTTTAAATAAAAAAAAACTATTAAATATATTATAGGCAAATTAAATTTCTATTAAAAATTAAAATATTTATTATCGGGTGATTTAAATCATTGCTAAACTATCTATGATGATATTATTGTAGTTTCAATGACTTAAGTCGTGAAAATTGTCATATACTGCATAATATATCATAGTTATATAATATACCATAGTTATATAATATACCATAGTTATATAATAAATTATTCCTAGCAAACATTGATGTAATAGTTTTGTAATGTGCTAACAAAAATAAAAAATAATATAAAAGAAATAATGCAATGCAAAAATACCTGGATGGTTTGCTGGGTAGTTATATAATATATGTATTCAAATATTGTAAACCTTCCTCCAATGTTCCTTGATGAAGTTTTTGAAAGTGATTGCTGCGGGCACTCTGATATTGACGTCGGAAGACGGATCGGCAGCGAATTGAATCAGTTTCACGGAGTAAGTCGGTCGTTTAGAGATTGCCAACAGGTAGTCCTCGGCTGGTGGAGGAGGTTTACGTTAGCGGCGATGTAGCGTGCAAATGGATAGGCTGCGACGTATTACATTACGGAAATCATGTTTGGGTAAAGTGTTCAATATATACTCGTAGCTCATTATTGGCAGAAAATAAACAATCGGTGAAATTATGAATTTGATAAGATATATTTTGTTTGTATATTAATTTTAGCGCACGGAGTTGAAATTGAGGATTAGAGAAAAGTTTGATTTAGAAACCTGGTTTACGTAATTCAACATTCGAAGACAAGGTGTTGAGTAGGTGTTGCTTAATCTCGGCATCATCCATTGTACCTAAGTATATTATATGGCAATGTATGCTATTTTGCAAATATGCGAGTTTCGTCACTACCCATATTGGTATTATTTTATTTTATTATCAAATATTATATGAAAAGAATGATCGTTGAATATAGAGTTTATTTATTAAATTAAAACTATATGCAATAAAATACAGAATGAATACAATAAATAAATATGTACACTTTGTGTATTATGTTTTATAACATTAGAAAGTTCAGAGTTGGTTTATTTGAATATTTTCTAATAAAATTTTATATTATTATAAAAATAACAAAATAACCTACAAATCAAACCTATATTATATAAAATAGAAACGCATATGATTTACATACGATTTATTTATTGTATGTGTATTGAATACTACAATGTGAAATCATATCACATCGTTTAGTCACATATTCATGTGAATCAGCTTCTATACATGTGGTGAATTTAAATGTTTCATATACACAACCTTACAAATAATACTGGCATATAATAATTTATTTAATATCAATAACAAATTAAAAATATATCAATTGTTTGAAATACTAATCTATTATTTTTTATAAATATATTGATCCATATTTAAATCATACATAAAAAGCAAGCAATTCTATACAGTAATTTATGGCTGTAAATAATTTACATACTATTTTTCACATGCTCGATTTTCATAGATAATCATTGTTTTGAAATATAGTACAGATAATAATAAACGAAGTAGATCATTTAAAAATTATTTTAATATTAAACGTTTATAAAAAATTCTATCAAATTAGTATTTAAAATTTAACAGCTTTTATTTTAATAAAAATATAATATATTGATAGACGAAAAGAAAGTATTACTAATAAATGTGTGTAAATAAACAAAAATGATATATAATACGTGAACATTAGTTTAAACTCTATAGTATATGATATAAAATAGAAACAAACTTGAATTAATAAAGACGGTTTACACAATGAAAAGCAAGTTAAGATGTCAATTTAAAATATCCGGCGGGATAAAATCTTTGGTATCACGTGAAAAATTTAAATTCCAGGTTTAAAATTTAAAAATATAATTATTATATATAGTTATATACGACATTCCAAATAGCTTAATCTAATTTATGCATAATATATTTACTATATTATGAAATTCCATATATTCACATATTCTTTGATTATACAACTTACATTGTCTTCTATTGAAAATATACATTTAAATAAAAATGATTTATTAAGAAAATTTCGAGGAATCGGCGCAATTAGTGGTGGAGGGGTATGTATCAAAATATTATATATATACATATACACTCATAATTAAGCTTTAATATAATTATAATAAGTTGTTAATTACTTAATTTAAGGTATTCATCTCCTTTCTACTGTACCTATAATTTATCAAAATATATATTTTTAAGATTTTGATGACATTTTCTCTGAATATTTATTGCATATAGAATATTTTCGTTATTTGTTATATATTTAGAAATTGGTTATAAATATTTCAGATTTAAAATAAAGATTTAGGATTTTTTCTCAATTTAGGAATTTTAAATTGTGTAATATTTCAAATGTCTATATATTTGTTATCAATTATTATAGAGATAGCTATGTATATTTCAAATATTATACATAATATATACATAATATATATATATATATATATACATGGTAAAACAATATATAATGGGTTTACAAATAATTAGATTCCTTAAAAAATATATTTTTTGTAAAAAAAATGTTAAATAAAAGACATTTTATTTTTAATTACAATATTTCTGAAAATTGTAAACAAATTTAAAGGTTTTAGATCATATTATTAAGTTATTTAATTACTTTACAATAAATAATAATATGATTAAAATAATTAATTATTCTAAAAGATTTAGCCTTCTAAAGTTAATTTATATCAGAAAATATCAGATTTTGCTGTATTTTATGCCATTATTTTTTTAAAAAATATTCTTCTATTTATTAAATTAAGATATTTTGCTAATATTTCTTTTTATTATAACTTTTTCTATCACTTATGAAATAGACTTTATAATAAATTTATTATAAAGTAATTAGATAACTTAATATTATGTTTTAAATTTTTAAAATTTTAAAATAATAAATTTAAAAAATTAAAGATAGTTCACAAATTTCAGAAATGTAGCAATTTATAATTAAATTTTTTTGTTTTTTGTTTTTTTACAAAAAGGCAGTTTTTAAGGGTTCTTATTATTTTGTAACACATTATATATATTTTTTGCCATATATTTAGATATATATATAAATTTGTAACAAACATTACACTTATAAACATTACAAAACTTTAAAAATATGAATTTTTATAAAGCCTGTAAACTATAAAATAAATGTGGGTGTCATATTTTCGATTTACAATGTAGACATTTATTAAATTTGCTTGGAATGATCTTTTAACTCACTTAATGCTCTGCTTCTAGGTATTACTTTATACATCTGCAGGTTAACTTTGAAACAGTTCCTTATCAAAACTTACTCGTAGCTAATAATAACTGCAATTTAATACTGATTTTAGGTTTTGAACATATTACTAATTACTTTCAACAATGACATTTAATATTTGCTTCTTCCTCAAATATTGTGAGTAAATTAAGTATTTTTTATATCCTGTGTTCATGAATACATTAATGTAAATACAATTATAAGGTTTATATTTTATCTTTTGGTTTAAAATGATTCTTAATTTCCATCACCATAGTTACGGAGAATAAGGTGAATCCTGTTTTTGTGAATTAAGATGGCAATGTTTGTTCTGCTCAAAAGCTATGTAGTGTATTATGAACAAAGGAATATATATGTAATGAGGAGTTATTTAATATCTATTATGTAAGACTATTGTTTTGCATTATATTTTATTTGGTTGGTCTCTGGCACATCTTTGAAATCAAATCAAACACAACAGAATCCTTTCTATACTCTTTGTTAAGTTATTCTGGTTTTAAAAAGAGCTTGTTAATTAATCCACCACGACTTTTCTAGTGCGATCCAATATTTGAACCTCTGACCTGACCCCCGACCTTAGTATAGAAATTTTCATAACCCTCCCAGTTAACATTGCCATCATATAGAAAACTATATTACAGGGAACCAGTAAGTTGCTGATAAGTTATCCTTTAAAACAAAGATCTGAGATATTAGACTTCCTTTTTAAAGTTAGTGTTATTTAAATCATCGCTTTAGTTACTTCCACAGTTATTACACAATCCCATTTAATTACATCATTCATTTTATTGTTATGAATAAATTAATCGTTTAATTATATGAACATGTTGATAATATGTATATTAATTATAATATAACTATAATGAGTTTATTATAATATTAGTATTAAGTATTATACCTAAGAAGTAACTCCACTTAAGTATAATACTTAATACATTTTATTTATAATATTTATTTATATTATGAATTTTATAATCAATTGACTACAAGACATGTTACATAACATGTTACATAACACATAACATAACATGTTACATAACACATAACATAACATGTTACATAACACATAACACATAACATAACATGTTACATAACACATAACATAACATGTTACATAACACATAACCTAACATGTTACATAACACATAACCTAACATGTTGCATAACACATAACATAACATGTTGCATAACACATAACATGTTACATAACAGCCTTCTTATTGTGCCTCATTACAAATCTTGAAAGTTGAAATTGGTGGAGATGCTCAGACCACAGGTTTACATTTATAGACAATAGGCAATTGACAATAGGCAATTGACAATAGGCAATAGACAATAGGCAATAGACAATAGGCAATAGACAATAGGCAATAGACAATAGGCAATAGACAATAGGCAATAGACAATAGGCAATATACAATAGGCAATAGACAATAGGCAATTGACAATAGGCAATAGACAATAGACAATAGACAATAGACAATAGACAATAGGCAATAGATAATAGGCAATAGACAATAGGCAATAGGCAATTGACAATAGGCAATTGACAATAGGCAATTGACAATAGGCAATTGACAATAGGCAATAGACAATAGGCAATTGACAATAGGCAATAGACAATAGGCAATAGACAATTGACAATATGCAATTGACAATAGGCAATAGACAATAGGCAATAGACAATAGGCAATAGACAATAGGCAATAGACAATAGGCAATAGACAATAGGCAATAGACAATAGGCAATAGACAATAGGCAATAGACAATAGGCAATAGACAATAGGCAATTGACAATAGGCAATAGACAATAGGCAATAGACAATAGGCAATATACAATAGGCAATATACAATATACAATAGGCAATATACAATAGGCAATTGACAATAGGCAATAGGCAATATACAATATACAATAGGCAATATACAATAGGCAATTGACAATAGGCAATAGACAATAGACAATAGGCAATAGATAATAGGCAATAGACAATAGGCAATAGGCAATAGGCAATTGACAATAGACAATAGACAATAGGCAATTGACAATAGGCAATTGACAATAGGCAATTGACAATAGGCAATAGACAATAGGCAATTGACAATAGACAATTGACAATAGGCAATAGACAATAAGCAATAGACAATAGATAATAAACAATGGGAAATAGTCGATATATGTGTAATAATATATTATTATATTTATCAATATTATATTCCACTATCATAAATATTTTTTTAGCGTAAAATACATATTATCTATAATACATATTTTGTACAACATTTTTGCTTGCTTCTGATTATTTTATTTTATGGAATATTAGAATAAATAGATTTTTTTTAACTATTAAAAACGTTTTTCTAATGCCGAAAATAATATATATTATAGTATATACTGAATATAATATATTTAATATCTTATTATAAATATATTATGTAATACTTTGTTCCTCATCAATAAATCAATACATACACTTATATTATTGTCTTTTAATGTATTTAATATTGATAATTGTTTTACTATAACCAGTATTTCATTAATATAATAGATTATAATATATAAGTATATATATTTTAAATGGTATTAAGTTCTATACTTATACATATATTATACATATATATATATATATATATATATATATATATATATATATATATATATATATATACATTTATATTCTATTACTATTATTATAATAAGTATTTTATGTTATAACTTTATTATAATTATATACGTTTTAAATAAATGATAATAATATAAGATAATATATAATATATAATATAATGTATAATATATAATATAATATATAATATATAATATAATGTATAATAATATAAGATAATATATAATATAAGATAATATATAATACATAAGATAATATATAATAATATAAGATAATATATTATCTTATATATTATCTTATGTATTATATATTATCTTATATTATATATTATCTTATAGTATTATACATTATATTATATATTATATATTATCTTATAGTATTATACATTATATTATATATTATAATATATAATATAATGTATAATATATAAGATAATATATAATATATAATATAATGTATAATACTATAAGATAATATATAATATAAGATAATATATAATATATAATATAATATATAATATAATGTATAATACTATAAGATAATATATAATATATAATATAATGTATAATAAAAACTACTATATACATCATAAATATAAATTAATTATATATTTATAACACTTGGGTTTGTTGATACAACATTACCACCACCACAAAGACTTTTACAGAATACAACATGGGTAATATACGTGTTTATAATTCGTAGCAAGAGATTATTGGTCATGAGCTAAAAGAGAAGTCTTTCTCTAGTTTTCTTCGAAGGCATTTTTAAATTACGATCTGTATTTACCGATGAAAGCAATTCTATTGCTTTCTTGTTTTATGTAATAGTAGGAATATAATGATCTGATTGTCTTATCTTGTCTTATGTAATAGTAGGAATATAATGATTTGATTGTCTTATCTTATCTTATGTAATAGTAGGAATATATGATCTGATTGTTTTATATTGTCTTACTATAACACACACCTCCCTCTCCCTCTCACACCCCACTCTCCTTCTCTCTCTCTCTCTCACCCCTCACTCTCCCTCTCACATTCCACTCTCACACTTCACTCTCACACTCCACTCTCCCTCTCTCTCTCACTCTTCACTCTCCCTCTCACATTTCACTCTCACACTCCACTCTCTCTCTCTCTCACACCTCACTCTCCCCCTCTCTCTCAAACCTCACTCTCCCTCTCTCAAACCTTACTCTCCCTCTCTCAAACCTCACTCTCCCTCACACACCCCACTCTCCCTCTCACACCCACTCTCCCTCTCTCTCTCACACCTCACTCTCCCTCTCACATTCCCTATCTCACACCCCACTCCCCCTCTCATACCCCACTCTCCTTCTCTCTCTCACATCTCACATCTCACTCTCCCTCTCTCTCTTTCACACCTCCCTCTCACATTCCACTCTCACACTCCACTCTCCCTCACTCTCTCACACCTCACTCTCCCTCTCTCTCTCACACCTCACTCTCCCTCTCACACTCCCTTTCTCAAACCCCACTCCGCCTCTCACACCTCACTCTCCCTCTCACATTCCACTCTCCATCTCACACTCCCCCCTCACACCCCACTTTCTCTCTCACACCCAACTCTCCATCTCACATTCCACTCTTCATCTCACACTCCCCCTCTCACACCCCACTCTCTCTTTCTCACACCTCACTCTTCTTCTCCCACTCCACGCTCACACCCCACTCCCCCTCTCACACCCCACTTTCCATCTCACAATCCCCCTCTCACCCCACTCTCCTCTCCGACTCTCCCTCTCCCACCTCACTCCCCCCTCTCACTCCACTCTCCTCTCCCACTCTTCCTCTCCCACCCCACTCCCCCTCTCACACCCCACTCTCCATCTCACACTCCCCCTCTCACCCCACTCTCCTCTCCCACTCTCCCTCTCCCACCCCACTCTCTATCTCACTCTCTCCCTCTCATACCTCACTCCTCTCCCACTCTCCACTCTCCCACCCCACTCCCCTCTCACACCCCACTCTCCATCTCACACTCCCCCTCCCACTCTCCTCTCCCACTCTCCACTCTCGACTCCCCCTCTCCCACCCCACTCCCCCTCCCACCCCACTCCCCCTCTCACACCCCACCTTTTACCACCGTAGCTGGTTCTGAGGCCTCCCACATGCACAAAGAGTCAGATTTGAATTTCCAGCGAGGTTATGAATGGTGGCTGATGAAGGAGGCACGACGAGTTAGTTTAACCTTTGAACTGTTCCCTAGGTTTGGGTTTGGTATTAGTTTAGTCGAATATCTACAAATGTAAAATAGTTTATATTTATTTACTAAAGAAATTTGAAAACAATATTTTCCAAGCAAGCATTCTTTTTTTATTCTAGTTTAAATTAATAATAATAATAATAATGTTGGGAAACCAAACTTGCCGTAGAGACATGTAAGACTTGTTCATAATCATCTCATTGTATTATCAACATTTCGAGATGAATGCATAAATAATATAGTTTTTTAGAGCATTAATTTCGTTCCTTTGAGGAATTTCTGCTGGCATACTATTTATATATATATATATATATATTATAATCATTTTTGTTATTGTTACATTAATAGCATTGTGAATAAATAAATTTATAGATAACATATTAATATTATATTGTAATATATATTAGTATTCCAGTTATATATATAAATTATTCATATGCAAATGCACCATACATAGAATATTAAACAATTTCATTCATATTTACTTATAATTTATTAAATTCTTAACTTCTTTTTTGAGTGAATAATATTGAATATAAATAATATTTAATATAATAATATTGTCTAATATATCTATGAATTTAGAAAGTTTTCAATAAAAATATCACTGTACAATGTAAACATACACTGTACACTGTACACCGATTAATTATATCCCTTATCCATTAGCGTAACCCCGCTATTCACCTGAGCGCTCTTCCCTGGGCATTTCCCGGCTGGATAAGCAGTACCCCCTGGTGGCCATACCAGAACATCACACGGACTGCTGGTTACGTAGTCACATGGTTACGGGGTGCACTGTCATCTCATAACCTCGCAATCAACTCAGTAGGGGTTAGTTTGTGGAGTATGAGAAATTTAGTTTCATATATTTTATAGTTTAGTTTAGTTTAGTTTGATATATTTTATATTTTAGTTTAGTTTGATGTATGTTATAGTTTATTTTAATTTAGTTTGATATATTTTATAGTTTAATTTAATTATTTTTGATGTCATTTATAGGTTAGTTTAGTTTAGTTTGATATATGTTATAGTTTAGTTTAGTTTAGTTTGATATATTTTATAGTTTAGTTTAGTTTGGTATATGTTATATTTTAGTTTAGTTTGATGTATTTTATAGTTTAATTTAATTTAGTTTAAAGTATTTTATAGTTTAGTTTTGTAGTTTGTGTGGTTTACTTTATATTTAATTATAAGTTATGGAATTTAGTTGATCATTTCCTTTTAAACAAATGTGAAATAATCATAAATTTTGTAGATTTGGAATGAAAAGCCTTACTATATTCCATACATTAAAGTTTGTAGTATTTATTAATATATATCCATTATTTATTTTGAATTTATTTATTTGATTATCTGTAAAACAATAATATTTAATAAATAACAACAATAAATATGTTTTTTTTCTACAAATTTTAATATTTAATATTCAATAATTTCATTTCCTCGAGGAATTACGCAGACAATTGGATGAAAGTAATTTTAAAAATGTAAAGATTATAGCAGCAGATGAGACTGCTTACAATGAATGGGAAATCAGCAAAGATCTACTAAATGATCCAAAATTATTCAGATCTGTAGATATTTTAGGGTTAGATTAAAATTCTAAACAGCCCCCATAACGAACTCCCACCACTAGATGCCCTAATATCCACTAGTCGCTAACTCCTCCCATTAAAGTCCTAACGTCCACTAGGAGTCACTATCCCGATGGCGTGACTAGTGCCGATGCCCTGAAAACCGGAAAAGAACTTTGGTCTTCGGAAGATTTTAGCAGTTTTGCAAACGACACCGGAGCCGGCTGTATGGCCAGGGTTAGTAGCTGTCAATCAAATTCGCGTCTGGAGATACGCCCACCATCCAAGGCCCTCCCATTGTCTATACTTCTCTAGCTTTATCTACTTTAGACGAAACGCTGATGCACTACGTTACCATACTCTTGACCTATTATTACTTCGCTACCCTCTGTGTCCATTCTCCGCCCACTAACTCGCATCCTATCCTCAGTAACACCTCCTACTCAGGCCACGCCCTACTCCACGCCCTACTCCACGCCCCCCCCGACAGGCAATTAACAACAACTACGTAAGGGGGGGTATGGTCGCTACTCTGGCATGGAATTTGGTAGCCTCCCATTACTCCGGAACCGTTTACGATCGTAAGGCTCTAATGGTGGCTTCCGAACCCTGGTCTGGGAACTATGAGGTATCCCCACCTGTCTGGGCCATTGGTTAGTATGGAGGGAGGGGATGGGAGAGAGAGAGGGGTTATTATATCTAGTCATCTCCAAACAGATTTATACTTACACTAACACCCCCTTTTCTTCTATAGCCCTCACACCCCAAACCTCCCTCATACACCCTCATACACCCACATCCCCCTCACCCTCTTCTCTTACACACCTCCCTCAAACACCCGCATACACCATCACACACCCTCACCCTCTTCTCTTACACACCACCCTCATACACCCTCATACACCCACATCCCCCTCACCCTCCTCTCTCACACACCTCCCTCAAACACCATCACACACCCTCACACGCCCCACACCTCCCTAATAAACCTCCATCACACACCTCCCACACACGCCCACGGTGTGGGTCCCAAACCTCCCTCACCCCTCACACACACGCCCACGGTGTGGGTCCCAAACCTCCCTCACATCTCCCACACACACCCACACCTCCTCCTCACACCACATCAACAGCTCACACCACGCAATTTACGAGTCCTGGCTGGTCTTTTCTCGATACTCCTGGCAAACTACCACTAGGTGGCACTTACGTAGGCTACACATCTCCTCGCAATGTTCATGTTACTCTAGTGTTTGAAACTATGGTTAGGCATCAACTCCTCTTCCTTTATTTAATAAAGTTCAATTTATAAATCAAAGTATATACGGCAAGTCAGATTTGTAATGAAGACGCAAGTGCCTGGATTGAACTACCGATACATTGACCGCGTCCTTATTGAGAATATTATGAAATCGTGTAAATTTGACTGTGATTCAAATTTCAACTCCTCGTCGCGCATGAGCGATTACCACAGATTTTTAACGAATTGTTGTTTTACGCCTTTTCCATGATTCTGTTACAAATCTTGTTAAAGTTGCTTTTTTCCTTATATTTTCTATCGTGAAGTTGTCGCTACAGTTGTCGCTACAGTTGTCGCTCCAGTTATCGCTGCGGTTGTCGCTACAGTTGTCGCTCCAGTTATCGCTGCGGTTGTCGCTACAGTTGTCGCTACAGTTGTCGCTACAGTTGTCGCTGCAGTTGTCGCTGCAGTTGTCGCTACAGTTGTCGCTACAGTTGTCGCTACAGTTGTCGCTGCAGTTGTCGCTACAGTTGTCGCTGCAGTTTTTTGCTTCAGTTGTCGCTACAGTTGTCGCTGCAGTTGTCGCTGCAGTTGTCGCTACAGTTGTCGCTGCAGTTGTCGCTGCAGTTGTCGCTACAGTTGTCGCTACAGTTGTCGCTGCAGTTGTCGCTACAGTTGTCGCTACAGTTGTCGCTACAGTTGTCGCTGCAGTTGTCGCTGCAGTTGTTGCTGCAGTTATCGCTACAGTTGTCGCTGCAGTTGTCGCTACAGTTGTCGCTACAGTTGTCGCTACAGTTGTCGCTACAGTTGTCGCTACAGTTGTCGCTGCAGTTGTCGCTGCAGTTGTCGCTGCAGTTGTCGCTACAGTTGTCGCTGCAGTTTTTTGCTTCAGTTGTCGCTACAGTTGTCGCTGCAGTTGTCGCTGCAGTTGTCGCTACAGTTGTCGCTGCAGTTGTCGCTTCAGTTGTCGCTGTAGTTGTCGCTGCAGTTGTCGCTGCAGTTGTTGCTGCAGTTATCGCTGCAGTTGTCGCTGCAGTTGTCGCTACAGTTGTCGCTACAGTTGTCGCTACAGTTGTCGCTACAGTTGTCGCTACAGTTGTCGCTAATAGAACAGGAAGTAATATCTACAAACCAATTCATTTTATAAATGTCAATACAAGAATTGTGAGAATATTCTTCACGCGAAGTTTCATGATATGAATTGTTTGGGTTTCAATTGAACTTAAGATGGGAAGTTTAACCCCACCGACTTTCGTGCATATTTGAGCTATTAGCAAATTCTCTCATTCAGCAAAAATCTGCAAAAATCTGAAACTCATCATTTATTATTTTGTAATAAATATAATATGCATCGGTTTATAATAAAATAATATCTCTAGAAAAACTATTTTATAAAAATTAATTTTATAATTATATTAATTTTATAACTAAATATTATCTTTATGGCGGCGTAAGACAATTTTTGTTATTAAAAGGACGTCGGTTACTCTTTCATGAATGTAATACAAGTTTTAATGTATTGTAGTAATTGTAAAATCCTCAAAATAAATATAATTCTCATTGAAACTTTTACTTTAGGATACTACAACAGATAATTTCTGCATTCTGCCTCCGCACAAATCTCAACGAGTATTTCCCCAGAATGCAACATTTACTCTTCCAGAAGCCTTCGTTAGTTTCCGGAATCTCCTGGAATATTCCAATTAACACGAATAAATTCATTCGGTTTTATAAGATATCTATACAATCTATAAGATTTCTATAAGATATCTATAAGATATCTATAAGATATCTATAAGATCTCTATAAGATCTCTATAAGATCTCTATAGGATCTCTATAGGATCTCTATAGGATCTCTAGGATCTATATAAGATCTCTATAGGATCTCTATAGGATCTCTATAGGATCTCATAAGATCTCTATAGGATCTCTATAGGATCTCATAAGATCTCTATAAGATATCTATAAGATCTCTATAAGATCTCTATAGGATCTATATAAGATCTCTATAGGATCTCTATAAGATCTCTATAAGATCTCTATAGGATCTCTATAGGATCTCTATAGGATCTCTATGGGATCTCTATAGGATCTATATAAGATCTCTATAGGATCTCTATAGGATCTCTATAGGATATCTATAGGATCTCATAAGATCTCTATAGGATCTCTATAGGATCTCATAAGATCTCTATAGGATCTCTATAGAATCTATATAAGATCTCTATAGGATCTATATAAGATCTCTATAAGATCTCTATAGGATCTCTATAGGATCTCATAAGATCTCTATAAGATCTCTATAGGATCTATATAAGATCTCTATAGGATCTCTATAAGATCTCTATAGGATCTCTATAGGATCTCATAAGATCTCTATAAGATCTCTATAGGATCTCTATAGGATCTCTATAGGATCTCTATAAGATCTCTATAGGATCTATATAAGATCTCTATAGGATCTCATAAGATCTCTATAAGATCTCTATAAGATCTATATAGTATCTCATAAGATCTCTATAAGATCTCTATAAGATATCTAGGATCTCATAAGATCTCATAAGATCTCTATGAGATCTCAATAAGATTATTGATAAAAATATTAAAAATAATTAAATTGTAAAATTAAAATTGTACGAATATACATTTATATATATTAACATTAATTCTATGTCATATATTTTACAATAATATATAAAGAATAATATTTACATTCTTAAAATATAATTTCTATAATAAGTTTAAGATGATTTTCATTTCTAAAATTTCTTTTAAAAATATATCAGGAATAATTAATATAAAAACTTATAAAATAAAAAATTGCACTGGCAGTTGTCAGTAAGTTCATTGAATATTTGGCTCACAAAACTTGACGTCAAAGATTCCAGAAATAGCATTTACTTCAAGAGACAAGCCGACATTAAGGTCTGTAGCATTTAGTTATATTGTACTTAAGTTAAAGGTGGAGGTAGGGGTAGAGGTGGAGGTAGAGGTAGAGGTAGAGGTAGAGGTGGAGGTAGAGGTAGAGGTAGAGGTAGAGGTAGAGGTAGAGGTAGAGGTAGAGGTAGATGTAGAGGTAGAGGTAGAGGTAGAGGTCGAGGTGGATGTAGAGGTGGAGGGAGAAGTAGAGGTGGGGTAGAGGTAGAGGTAGAGGTAGAGGTAGAGGTAGAGGTGGAGGTAGAGGTGGGGTGGGGGTAGAGGTAAAGGTAGATGCAGAGGTGGGTTGGGGGTAGAGGTAGAGGTAGAGGTCGAGGTGGATGTAGAGGTGGAGGGAGAAGTAGAGGTGGGGTAGAGGTAGAGGTAGAGGTAGAGGTAGAGGTAGAGGTAGAGGTAGAGGTAGAGGTAGAGGTGGAGGTAGAGGTAGAGGTAGAGGTAGAGGTCGAGGTGGATGTAGAGGTGGAGGGAGAAGTAGAGGTGGGGTAGAGGTAGAGGTAGAGGTAGAGGTAGAGGTAGAGGTAGAGGTAGAGGTAGAGGTGGAGGTAGAGGTCGAGGTGGATGTAGAGGTGGAGGGAGAAGTAGAGGTGGGGTAGAGGTAGAGGTAGAGGTAGAGGTAGAGGTAGAGGTGGAGGTAGAGGTGGGGTGGGGGTAGAGGTAAAGGTAGATGCAGAGGTGGGTTGGGGGTAGAGGTAGAGGTAGAGGTCGAGGTGGATGTAGAGGTGGAGGGAGAAGTAGAGGTGGGGTAGAGGTAGAGGTAGAGGTAGAGGTAGAGGTAGAGGTGGAGTTAGAGGTGGGGTGGGGGTAGAGGTAAAGGTAGATGCAGAGGTGGGTTGGGGGTAGAGGTAGAGGTGGGCCTAGGGGTGGGGGTAGAGGTAGAGGTGGGGCTAGAGGTGGAGGTGGGGCAGAGATGGGGTGGAGTAGAGGTAGAAGTGGGGGTAGAGGTAGAGGTAGAGGTGGGGGTAGAGGTAGAGGTAGGGGTGGGAGTAGAGGTAGAGTTAGAAGTAGAGGTAGAGGTAGAGGTGGGGTGGGGGTAGAGGTATAGGTTGAGGGAGAAGTAGAGGTGGGGTAGAGGAAGAGGTAGTGTCAGCTTCTTCTTTTTCATGAAATTTATATGAATCTACTAGCGGATACAATTATCTTCCTCCACTTCATCCTCCTGTTCATCCTCCTGTTCATCCTCCTGTTCATCCTCCTGTTCATCCTCCTGTTCATCCTCCTGTTCATCCTCCTGTTCATCCTCCTGTTCATACTCCTGTTCATCCTCCTGTTCATCCTCCTGTTCATCCTCCTGTTCATCCTCCACTTCATCCTCCTGTTCATCCTCCTGTTCATCCTCCTGTTCATCCTCCTGTTCATCCTCCTGTTCATCCTCCTGTTCATCCTCCTGTTCATCCTCCTGTTCATCCTCCTGTTCATCCTCCACTTCATCCTCCTGTTCATCCTCCTGTTCATCCTCCTGTTCATCCTCCTGTTCATCCTCCTGTTCATCCTCCTGTTCATCCTCCTGTTCATCCTCCTGTTCATCCTCCTGTTCATCCTCCTGTTCATCCTCCTGTTCATCCTCCTGTTCATCCTCCTGTTCATCCTCCTGTTCATCCTCCTGTTCATCCTCCTCTTCATCCTCCTGTTCATCCTCCTGTTCATCCTCCTGTTCATCCTCCTGTTCATCCTCCTGTTCATCCTCCTGTTCATCCTCCTGTTCATCCTCCTGTTCATCCTCCTGTTCATCCTCCTGTTCATCCTCCTGTTCATCCTCCTGTTCATCCTCCTGTTCATCCTCCTGTTCATCCTCCTGTTCATCCTCCTGTTCATCCTCCTGTTCATCCTCCTGTTCATCCTCCTGTTCATCCTCCTGTTCATCCTCCTGTTCATCCTCCTGTTCATCCTCCTGTTCATCCTCCTGTTCATCCTCCTGTTCATCCTCCTGTTCATCCTCCTGTTCATCCTCCTGTTCATCCTCCTGTTCATCCTCCTGTTCATCCTCCTGTTCATCCTCCTGTTCATCCTCCTGTTCATCCTCCTGTTCATCCTCCTGTTCATCCTCCTGTTCATCCTCCTGTTCATCCTCCTGTTCATCCTCCTGTTCATCCTCCTGTTCATCCTCCTGTTCATCCTCCTGTTCATCCTCCTGTTCATCCTCCTGTTCATCCTCCTGTTCATCCTCCTGTTCATCCTCCTGTTCATCCTCCTGTTCATCCTCCTGTTCATCCTCCTGTTCATCCTCCTGTTCATCCTCCTGTTCATCCTCCTGTTCATCCTCCTGTTCATCCTCCTGTTCATCCTCCTCTTCATCCTCCTGTTCATCCTCCTGTTCATCCTCCTGTTCATCCTCCTGTTCATCCTCCTGTTCATCCTCCTGTTCATCCTCCTGTTCATCCTCCTGTTCATCCTCCTGTTCATCCTCCTGTTCATCCTCCTGTTCATCCTCCTGTTCATCCTCCTGTTCATCCTCCTGTTCATCCTCCTGTTCATCCTCCTGTTCATCCTCCTGTTCATCCTCCTGTTCATCCTCCTGTTCATCCTCCTGTTCATCCTCCTGTTCATCCTCCTGTTCATCCTCCTGTTCATCCTCCTGTTCATCCTCCTGTTCATCCTCCTGTTCATCCTCCTGTTCATCCTCCTGTTCATCCTCCTGTTCATCCTCCTGTTCATCCTCCTGTTCATCCTCCTGTTCATCCTCCTGTTCATCCTCCTGTTCATCCTCCTGTTCATCCTCCTGTTCATCCTCCTGTTCATCCTCCTGTTCATCCTCCTGTTCATCCTCCTGTTCATCCTCCTGTTCATCCTCCTGTTCATCCTCCTGTTCATCCTCCTGTTCATCCTCCTGTTCATCCTCCTGTTCATCCTCCTGTTCATCCTCCTGTTCATCCTCCTGTTCATCCTCCTGTTCATCCTCCTGTTCATCCTCCTGTTCATCCTCCTGTTCATCCTCCTGTTCATCCTCCTGTTCATCCTCCTGTTCATCCTCCTGTTCATCCTCCTGTTCATCCTCCTGTTCATCCTCCTGTTCATCCTCCTGTTCATCCTCCTGTTCATCCTCCTGTTCATCCTCCTGTTCATCCTCCTGTTCATCCTCCTGTTCATCCTCCTGTTCATCCTCCTGTTCATCCTCCTGTTCATCCTCCTGTTCATCCTCCTGTTCATCCTCCTGTTCATCCTCCTGTTCATCCTCCTGTTCATCCTCCTGTTCATCCTCCTGTTCATCCTCCTGTTCATCCTCCTGTTCATCCTCCTGTTCATCCTCCTGTTCATCCTCCTGTTCATCCTCCTGTTCATCCTCCTGTTCATCCTCCTGTTCATCCTCCTGTTCATCCTCCTGTTCATCCTCCTGTTCATCCTCCTGTTCATCCTCCTGTTCATCCTCCTGTTCATCCTCCTGTTCATCCTCCTGTTCATCCTCCTGTTCATCCTCCTGTTCATCCTCCTGTTCATCCTCCTGTTCATCCTCCTGTTCATCCTCCTGTTCATCCTCCTGTTCATCCTCCTGTTCATCCTCCTGTTCATCCTCCTGTTCATCCTCCTGTTCATCCTCCTGTTCATCCTCCTGTTCATCCTCCTGTTCATCCTCCTGTTCATCCTCCTGTTCATCCTCCTGTTCATCCTCCTGTTCATCCTCCTGTTCATCCTCCTGTTCATCCTCCTGTTCATCCTCCTGTTCATCCTCCTGTTCATCCTCCTGTTCATCCTCCTGTTCATCCTCCTGTTCATCCTCCTGTTCATCCTCCTGTTCATCCTCCTGTTCATCCTCCTGTTCATCCTCCTGTTCATCCTCCTGTTCATCCTCCTGTTCATCCTCCTGTTCATCCTCCTGTTCATCCTCCTGTTCATCCTCCTGTTCATCCTCCTGTTCATCCTCCTGTTCATCCTCCTGTTCATCCTCCTGTTCATCCTCCTGTTCATCCTCCTGTTCATCCTCCTGTTCATCCTCCTGTTCATCCTCCTGTTCATCCTCCTGTTCATCCTCCTGTTCATCCTCCTGTTCATCCTCCTGTTCATCCTCCTGTTCATCCTCCTGTTCATCCTCCTGTTCATCCTCCTGTTCATCCTCCTGTTCATCCTCCTGTTCATCCTCCTGTTCATCCTCCTGTTCATCCT
>OZ038312.1:4362108-4431396 GCA_964035775.1 Osedax frankpressi | reverse complement strand
GTTCATCCTCCTGTTCATCCTCCTGTTCATCCTCCTGTTCATACTCCTGTTCATCCTCCTGTTCATCCTCCTGTTCATACTCCTGTTCATCCTCCTGTTCATCCTCCTGTTCATCCTCCTGTTCATCCTCCACTTCATCCTCCACTTCATCCTCCTGTTCATCCTCCTGTTCATCCTCCTGTTCATCCTCCTGTTCATCCTCCTGTTCATCCTCCTGTTCATCCTCCTGTTCATCCTCCTGTTCATCCTCCTGTTCATACTCCTGTTCATCCTCCTGTTCATCCTCCTGTTCATACTCCTGTTCATACTCCTGTTCATCCTCCTGTTCATCCTCCTGTTCATCCTCCTGTTCATCCTCCACTTCATCCTCCTGTTCATCCTCCTGTTCATCCTCCTGTTCATCCTCCTGTTCATCCTCCTGTTCATCCTCCACTTCATCCTCCACTTCATCCTCCTGTTCATCCTCCTGTTCATACTCCTGTTCATCCTCCTGTTCATCCTCCTGTTCATCCTCCTGTTCATCCTCCACTTCATCCTCCACTTCATCCTCCTGTTCATCCTCCTGTTCATCCTCCTGTTCATCCTCCTGTTCATCCTCCTGTTCATCCTCCTGTTCATCCTCCTGTTCATCCTCCTGTTCATCCTCCTGTTCATCCTCCTGTTCATCCTCCTGTTCATCCTCCTGTTCATCCTCCTGTTCATCCTCCTGTTCATCCTCCTGTTCATCCTCCTGTTCATCCTCCTGTTCATCCTCCTGTTCATCCTCCACTTCATCCTCCTGTTCATCCTCCTGTTCATCCTCCTGTTCATCCTCCTGTTCATCCTCCTGTTCATCCTCCTGTTCATCCTCCTGTTCATCCTCCTGTTCATCCTCCTGTTCATCCTCCTGTTCATCCTCCTGTTCATCCTCCTGTTCATCCTCCTGTTCATCCTCCTGTTCATCCTCCTGTTCATCCTCCTGTTCATCCTCCTGTTCATCCTCCACTTCATCCTCCTGTTCATCCTCCTGTTCATCCTCCTGTTCATCCTCCTGTTCATCCTCCTGTTCATCCTCCTGTTCATCCTCCTGTTCATCCTCCTGTTCATCCTCCTGTTCATCCTCCTGTTCATCCTCCTGTTCATCCTCCTGTTCATCCTCCTGTTCATCCTCCTGTTCATCCTCCTGTTCATCCTCCTGTTCATCCTCCTGTTCATCCTCCTGTTCATCCTCCTGTTCATCCTCCTGTTCATCCTCCTGTTCATCCTCCTGTTCATCCTCCTGTTCATCCTCCTGTTCATCCTCCTGTTCATCCTCCTGTTCATCCTCCTGTTCATCCTCCTGTTCATCCTCCTGTTCATCCTCCACTTCATCCTCCTGTTCATCCTCCTGTTCATCCTCCTGTTCATCCTCCTGTTCATCCTCCTGTTCATCCTCCTGTTCATCCTCCTGTTCATCCTCCTGTTCATCCTCCTGTTCATCCTCCTGTTCATCCTCCACTTCATCCTCCTGTTCATCCTCCTGTTCATCCTCCTGTTCATCCTCCTGTTCATCCTCCTGTTCATCCTCCTGTTCATCCTCCTGATCATCCTCCTGTTCATCCTCCTGTTCATCCTCCTGTTCATCCTCCTGTTCATCCTCCTGTTCATCCTCCTGTTCATCCTCCTGTTCATCCTCCACTTCATCCTCCTGTTCATCCTCCTGTTCATCCTCCTGTTCATCCTCCTGTTCATCCTCCTGTTCATCCTCCTGTTCATCCTCCTGTTCATCCTCCTGTTCATCCTCCTGTTCATCCTCCTGTTCATCCTCCTGTTCATCCTCCACTTCATCCTCCTGTTCATCCTCCTGTTCATCCTCCTGTTCATCCTCCACTTCATCCTCCTGTTCATCCTCCTGTTCATCCTCCACTTCATCCTCCTGTTCATCCTCCTGTTCATCCTCCTGTTCATCCTCCTGTTCATCCTCCTGTTCATCCTCCTGTTCATCCTCCTGTTCATCCTCCTGTTCATCCTCCTGTTCATCCTCCTGTTCATCCTCCTGTTCATCCTCCTGTTCATCCTCCTGTTCATCCTCCACTTCATCCTCCTGTTCATCCTCCTGTTCATCCTCCTGTTCATCCTCCTGTTCATCCTCCACTTCATCCTCCTGTTCATCCTCCTGTTCATCCTCCTGTTCATCCTCCTGTTCATCCTCCTGTTCATCCTCCTGTTCATCCTCCTGTTCATCCTCCACTTCATCCTCCACTTCATCCTCCTGTTCATCCTCCTGTTCATCCTCCTGTTCATCCTCCTGTTCATCCTCCTGTTCATCCTCCTGTTCATCCTCCTGTTCATCCTCCTGTTCATCCTCCACTTCATCCTCCTGTTCATCCTCCTGTTCATCCTCCTGTTCATCCTCCTGTTCATCCTCCTGTTCATCCTCCACTTCATCCTCCACTTCATCCTCCTGTTCATCCTCCTGTTCATCCTCCTGTTCATCCTCCTGTTCATCCTCCTGTTCATCCTCCTGTTCATCCTCCTGTTCATCCTCCTGTTCATCCTCCTGTTCATCCTCCTGTTCATCCTCCTGTTCATCCTCCTGTTCATCCTCCTGTTCATCCTCCTGTTCATCCTCCTGTTCATCCTCCACTTCATCCTCCTGTTCATCCTCCTGTTCATCCTCCTGTTCATCCTCCTGTTCATCCTCCTGTTCATCCTCCTGTTCATCCTCCTGTTCATCCTCCACTTCATCCTCCTGTTCATCCTCCTGTTCATCCTCCTGTTCATCCTCCTGTTCATCCTCCTGTTCATCCTCCACTTCATCCTCCTGTTCATCCTCCTGTTCATCCTCCTGTTCATCCTCCTGTTCATCCTCCTGTTCATCATCCTGTTCATCCTCCTGTTCATCCTCCTGTTCATCCTCCTGTTCATCCTCCTGTTCATCCTCCACTTCATCCTCCTGTTCATCCTCCTGTTCATCCTCCTGTTCATCCTCCTGTTCATCCTCCTGTTCATCCTCCTGTTCATCCTCCTGTTCATCCTCCTGTTCATCCTCCTGTTCATCCTCCACTTCATCCTCCACTTCATCCTCCTGTTCATCCTCCACTTCATCCTCCTGTTCATCCTCCTGTTCATCCTCCTCTTCATCCTCCACTTCATCCTCCTGTTCATCCTCCACTTCATCCTCCTGTTCATCCTCCTGTTCATCCTCCTGTTCATCCTCCTGTTCATCCTCCTGTTCATCCTCCTGTTCATCCTCCTGTTCATCCTCCTGTTCATCCTCCTGTTCATCCTCCTGTTCATCCTCCTGTTCATCCTCCTGTTCATCCTCCTGTTCATCCTCCTGTTCATCCTCCTGTTCATCCTCCTGTTCATCCTCCTGTTCATCCTCCTGTTCATCCTCCTGTTCATCCTCCTGTTCATCCTCCTGTTCATCCTCCTGTTCATCCTCCTGTTCATCCTCCTGTTCATCCTCCTGTTCATCCTCCTGTTCATCCTCCTGTTCATCCTCCTGTTCATCCTCCTCTTCATCCTCCACTTCATCCTCCTGTTCATCCTCCTGTTCATCCTCCTGTTCATCCTCCTGTTCATCCTCCTGTTCATCCTCCTGTTCATCCTCCTGTTCATCCTCCTGTTCATCCTCCTGTTCATCCTCCTGTTCATCCTCCTGTTCATCCTCCTGTTCATCCTCCTGTTCATCCTCCTGTTCATCCTCCTGTTCATCCTCCTGTTCATCCTCCTGTTCATCCTCCTGTTCATCCTCCTGTTCATCCTCCTGTTCATCCTCCTGTTCATCCTCCTGTTCATCCTCCTGTTCATCCTCCTGTTCATCCTCCTGTTCATCCTCCTGTTCATCCTCCTGTTCATCCTCCTGTTCATCCTCCTGTTCATCCTCCTGTTCATCCTCCTGTTCATCCTCCTGTTCATCCTCCTGTTCATCCTCCTGTTCATCCTCCTGTTCATCCTCCTGTTCATCCTCCTGTTCATCCTCCTGTTCATCCTCCTGTTCATCCTCCTGTTCATCCTCCTGTTCATCCTCCTGTTCATCCTCCTGTTCATCCTCCTGTTCATCCTCCTGTTCATCCTCCTGTTCATCCTCCTGTTCATCCTCCTGTTCATCCTCCTGTTCATCCTCCTGTTCATCCTCCTGTTCATCCTCCTGTTCATCCTCCTGTTCATCCTCCTGTTCATCCTCCTGTTCATCCTCCTGTTCATCCTCCTGTTCATCCTCCTGTTCATCCTCCTGTTCATCCTCCTGTTCATCCTCCTGTTCATCCTCCTGTTCATCCTCCTGTTCATCCTCCTCTTCATCCTCCTGTTCATCCTCCTGTTCATCCTCCTGTTCATCCTCCTGTTCATCCTCCTGTTCATCCTCCTGTTCATCCTCCTGTTCATCCTCCTGTTCATCCTCCTGTTCATCCTCCTGTTCATCCTCCTGTTCATCCTCCTGTTCATCCTCCTGTTCATCCTCCTGTTCATCCTCCTGTTCATCCTCCTGTTCATCCTCCTGTTCATCCTCCTGTTCATCCTCCTGTTCATCCTCCTGTTCATCCTCCTGTTCATCCTCCTGTTCATCCTCCTGTTCATCCTCCTGTTCATCCTCCTGTTCATCCTCCTGTTCATCCTCCTGTTCATCCTCCTGTTCATCCTCCTGTTCATCCTCCTGTTCATCCTCCTGTTCATCCTCCTGTTCATCCTCCTGTTCATCCTCCTGTTCATCCTCCTGTTCATCCTCCTGTTCATCCTCCTGTTCATCCTCCTGTTCATCCTCCTGTTCATCCTCCTGTTCATCCTCCTGTTCATCCTCCTGTTCATCCTCCTGTTCATCCTCCTGTTCATCCTCCTGTTCATCCTCCTGTTCATCCTCCTGTTCATCCTCCTGTTCATCCTCCTGTTCATCCTCCTGTTCATCCTCCTGTTCATCCTCCTGTTCATCCTCCTGTTCATCCTCCTGTTCATCCTCCTGTTCATCCTCCTGTTCATCCTCCTGTTCATCCTCCTGTTCATCCTCCTGTTCATCCTCCTGTTCATCCTCCTGTTCATCCTCCTGTTCATCCTCCTGTTCATCCTCCTGTTCATCCTCCTGTTCATCCTCCTGTTCATCCTCCTGTTCATCCTCCTGTTCATCCTCCTGTTCATCCTCCTGTTCATCCTCCTGTTCATCCTCCTGTTCATCCTCCTGTTCATCCTCCTGTTCATCCTCCTGTTCATCCTCCTGTTCATCCTCCTGTTCATCCTCCTGTTCATCCTCCTGTTCATCCTCCTGTTCATCCTCCTGTTCATCCTCCTGTTCATCCTCCTGTTCATCCTCCTGTTCATCCTCCTGTTCATCCTCCTGTTCATCCTCCTGTTCATCCTCCTGTTCATCCTCCTGTTCATCCTCCTGTTCATCCTCCTGTTCATCCTCCTGTTCATCCTCCTGTTCATCCTCCTGTTCATCCTCCTGTTCATCCTCCTGTTCATCCTCCTGTTCATCCTCCTGTTCATCCTCCTGTTCATCCTCCTGTTCATCCTCCTGTTCATCCTCCTGTTCATCCTCCTGTTCATCCTCCTGTTCATCCTCCTGTTCATCCTCCTGTTCATCCTCCTGTTCATCCTCCTGTTCATCCTCCTGTTCATCCTCCTGTTCATCCTCCTGTTCATCCTCCTGTTCATCCTCCTGTTCATCCTCCTGTTCATCCTCCTGTTCATCCTCCTGTTCATCCTCCTGTTCATCCTCCTGTTCATCCTCCTGTTCATCCTCCTGTTCATCCTCCTGTTCATCCTCCTGTTCATCCTCCTGTTCATCCTCCTGTTCATCCTCCTGTTCATCCTCCTGTTCATCCTCCTGTTCATCCTCCTGTTCATCCTCCTGTTCATCCTCCTGTTCATCCTCCTGTTCATCCTCCTGTTCATCCTCCTGTTCATCCTCCTGTTCATCCTCCTGTTCATCCTCCTGTTCATCCTCCTGTTCATCCTCCTGTTCATCCTCCTGTTCATCCTCCTGTTCATCCTCCTGTTCATCCTCCTGTTCATCCTCCTGTTCATCCTCCTGTTCATCCTCCTGTTCATCCTCCTGTTCATCCTCCTGTTCATCCTCCTGTTCATCCTCCTGTTCATCCTCCTGTTCATCCTCCTGTTCATCCTCCTGTTCATCCTCCTGTTCATCCTCCTGTTCATCCTCCTGTTCATCCTCCAGTTCATCCTCCTGTTCATCCTCCTGTTCATCCTCCTGTTCATCCTCCTGTTCATCCTCCTGTTCATCCTCCTGTTCATCCTCCTGTTCATCCTCCTGTTCATCCTCCTGTTCATCCTCCTGTTCATCCTCCTGTTCATCCTCCTGTTCATCCTCCTGTTCATCCTCCTGTTCATCCTCCTGTTCATCCTCCTGTTCATCCTCCTGTTCATCCTCCTGTTCATCCTCCTGTTCATCCTCCTGTTCATCCTCCTGTTCATCCTCCTGTTCATCCTCCTGTTCATCCTCCTGTTCATCCTCCTGTTCATCCTCCTGTTCATCCTCCTGTTCATCCTCCTGTTCATCCTCCTGTTCATCCTCCTGTTCATCCTCCTGTTCATCCTCCTGTTCATCCTCCTGTTCATCCTCCTGTTCATCCTCCTGTTCATCCTCCTGTTCATCCTCCTGTTCATCCTCCTGTTCATCCTCCTGTTCATCCTCCTGTTCATCCTCCTGTTCATCCTCCTGTTCATCCTCCTGTTCATCCTCCTGTTCATCCTCCTGTTCATCCTCCTGTTCATCCTCCTGTTCATCCTCCTGTTCATCCTCCTGTTCATCCTCCTGTTCATCCTCCTGTTCATCCTCCTGTTCATCCTCCTGTTCATCCTCCTGTTCATCCTCCTGTTCATCCTCCTGTTCATCCTCCTGTTCATCCTCCTGTTCATCCTCCTGTTCATCCTCCTGTTCATCCTCCTGTTCATCCTCCTGTTCATCCTCCTGTTCATCCTCCTGTTCATCCTCCTGTTCATCCTCCTGTTCATCCTCCTGTTCATCCTCCTGTTCATCCTCCTGTTCATCCTCCTGTTCATCCTCCTGTTCATCCTCCTGTTCATCCTCCTGTTCATCCTCCTGTTCATCCTCCTGTTCATCCTCCTGTTCATCCTCCTGTTCATCCTCCTGTTCATCCTCCTGTTCATCCTCCTGTTCATCCTCCTGTTCATCCTCCTGTTCATCCTCCTGTTCATCCTCCTGTTCATCCTCCTGTTCATCCTCCTGTTCATCCTCCTGTTCATCCTCCTGTTCATCCTCCTGTTCATCCTCCTGTTCATCCTCCTGTTCATCCTCCTGTTCATCCTCCTGTTCATCCTCCTGTTCATCCTCCTGTTCATCCTCCTGTTCATCCTCCTGTTCATCCTCCTGTTCATCCTCCTGTTCATCCTCCTGTTCATCCTCCTGTTCATCCTCCTGTTCATCCTCCTGTTCATCCTCCTGTTCATCCTCCTGTTCATCCTCCTGTTCATCCTCCTGTTCATCCTCCTGTTCATCCTCCTGTTCATCCTCCTGTTCATCCTCCTGTTCATCCTCCTGTTCATCCTCCTGTTCATCCTCCTGTTCATCCTCCTGTTCATCCTCCTGTTCATCCTCCTGTTCATCCTCCTGTTCATCCTCCTGTTCATCCTCCTGTTCATCCTCCTGTTCATCCTCCTGTTCATCCTCCTGTTCATCCTCCTGTTCATCCTCCTGTTCATCCTCCTGTTCATCCTCCTGTTCATCCTCCTGTTCATCCTCCTGTTCATCCTCCTGTTCATCCTCCTGTTCATCCTCCTGTTCATCCTCCTGTTCATCCTCCTGTTCATCCTCCTGTTCATCCTCCTGTTCATCCTCCTGTTCATCCTCCTGTTCATCCTCCTGTTCATCCTCCTGTTCATCCTCCTGTTCATCCTCCTGTTCATCCTCCTGTTCATCCTCCTGTTCATCCTCCTGTTCATCCTCCTGTTCATCCTCCTGTTCATCCTCCTGTTCATCCTCCTGTTCATCCTCCTGTTCATCCTCCTGTTCATCCTCCTGTTCATCCTCCTGTTCATCCTCCTGTTCATCCTCCTGTTCATCCTCCTGTTCATCCTCCTGTTCATCCTCCTGTTCATCCTCCTGTTCATCCTCCTGTTCATCCTCCTGTTCATCCTCCTGTTCATCCTCCTGTTCATCCTCCTGTTCATCCTCCTGTTCATCCTCCTGTTCATCCTCCTGTTCATCCTCCTGTTCATCCTCCTGTTCATCCTCCTGTTCATCCTCCTGTTCATCCTCCTGTTCATCCTCCTGTTCATCCTCCTGTTCATCCTCCTGTTCATCCTCCTGTTCATCCTCCTGTTCATCCTCCTGTTCATCCTCCTGTTCATCCTCCTGTTCATCCTCCTGTTCATCCTCCTGTTCATCCTCCTGTTCATCCTCCTGTTCATCCTCCTGTTCATCCTCCTGTTCATCCTCCTGTTCATCCTCCTGTTCATCCTCCTGTTCATCCTCCTGTTCATCCTCCTGTTCATCCTCCTGTTCATCCTCCTGTTCATCCTCCTGTTCATCCTCCTGTTCATCCTCCTGTTCATCCTCCTGTTCATCCTCCTGTTCATCCTCCTGTTCATCCTCCTGTTCATCCTCCTGTTCATCCTCCTGTTCATCCTCCTGTTCATCCTCCTGTTCATCCTCCTGTTCATCCTCCTGTTCATCCTCCTGTTCATCCTCCTGTTCATCCTCCTGTTCATCCTCCTGTTCATCCTCCTGTTCATCCTCCTGTTCATCCTCCTGTTCATCCTCCTGTTCATCCTCCTGTTCATCCTCCTGTTCATCCTCCTGTTCATCCTCCTGTTCATCCTCCTGTTCATCCTCCTGTTCATCCTCCTGTTCATCCTCCTGTTCATCCTCCTGTTCATCCTCCTGTTCATCCTCCTGTTCATCCTCCTGTTCATCCTCCTGTTCATCCTCCTGTTCATCCTCCTGTTCATCCTCCTGTTCATCCTCCTGTTCATCCTCCTGTTCATCCTCCTGTTCATCCTCCTGTTCATCCTCCTGTTCATCCTCCTGTTCATCCTCCTGTTCATCCTCCTGTTCATCCTCCTGTTCATCCTCCTGTTCATCCTCCTGTTCATCCTCCTGTTCATCCTCCTGTTCATCCTCCTGTTCATCCTCCTGTTCATCCTCCTGTTCATCCTCCTGTTCATCCTCCTGTTCATCCTCCTGTTCATCCTCCTGTTCATCCTCCTGTTCATCCTCCTGTTCATCCTCCTGTTCATCCTCCTGTTCATCCTCCTGTTCATCCTCCTGTTCATCCTCCTGTTCATCCTCCTGTTCATCCTCCTGTTCATCCTCCTGTTCATCCTCCTGTTCATCCTCCTGTTCATCCTCCTGTTCATCCTCCTGTTCATCCTCCTGTTCATCCTCCTGTTCATCCTCCTGTTCATCCTCCTGTTCATCCTCCTGTTCATCCTCCTGTTCATCCTCCTGTTCATCCTCCTGTTCATCCTCCTGTTCATCCTCCTGTTCATCCTCCTGTTCATCCTCCTGTTCATCCTCCTGTTCATCCTCCTGTTCATCCTCCTGTTCATCCTCCTGTTCATCCTCCTGTTCATCCTCCTGTTCATCCTCCTGTTCATCCTCCTGTTCATCCTCCTGTTCATCCTCCTGTTCATCCTCCTGTTCATCCTCCTGTTCATCCTCCTGTTCATCCTCCTGTTCATCCTCCTGTTCATCCTCCTGTTCATCCTCCTGTTCATCCTCCTGTTCATCCTCCTGTTCATCCTCCTGTTCATCCTCCTGTTCATCCTCCTGTTCATCCTCCTGTTCATCCTCCTGTTCATCCTCCTGTTCATCCTCCTGTTCATCCTCCTGTTCATCCTCCTGTTCATCCTCCTGTTCATCCTCCTGTTCATCCTCCTGTTCATCCTCCTGTTCATCCTCCTGTTCATCCTCCTGTTCATCCTCCTGTTCATCCTCCTGTTCATCCTCCTGTTCATCCTCCTGTTCATCCTCCTGTTCATCCTCCTGTTCATCCTCCTGTTCATCCTCCTGTTCATCCTCCTGTTCATCCTCCTGTTCATCCTCCTGTTCATCCTCCTGTTCATCCTCCTGTTCATCCTCCTGTTCATCCTCCTGTTCATCCTCCTGTTCATCCTCCTGTTCATCCTCCTGTTCATCCTCCTGTTCATCCTCCTGTTCATCCTCCTGTTCATCCTCCTGTTCATCCTCCTGTTCATCCTCCTGTTCATCCTCCTGTTCATCCTCCTGTTCATCCTCCTGTTCATCCTCCTGTTCATCCTCCTGTTCATCCTCCTGTTCATCCTCCTGTTCATCCTCCTGTTCATCCTCCTGTTCATCCTCCTGTTCATCCTCCTGTTCATCCTCCTGTTCATCCTCCTGTTCATCCTCCTGTTCATCCTCCTGTTCATCCTCCTGTTCATCCTCCTGTTCATCCTCCTGTTCATCCTCCTGTTCATCCTCCTGTTCATCCTCCTGTTCATCCTCCTGTTCATCCTCCTGTTCATCCTCCTGTTCATCCTCCTGTTCATCCTCCTGTTCATCCTCCTGTTCATCCTCCTGTTCATCCTCCTGTTCATCCTCCTGTTCATCCTCCTGTTCATCCTCCTGTTCATCCTCCTGTTCATCCTCCTGTTCATCCTCCTGTTCATCCTCCTGTTCATCCTCCTGTTCATCCTCCTGTTCATCCTCCTGTTCATCCTCCTGTTCATCCTCCTGTTCATCCTCCTGTTCATCCTCCTGTTCATCCTCCTGTTCATCCTCCTGTTCATCCTCCTGTTCATCCTCCTGTTCATCCTCCTGTTCATCCTCCTGTTCATCCTCCTGTTCATCCTCCTGTTCATCCTCCTGTTCATCCTCCTGTTCATCCTCCTGTTCATCCTCCTGTTCATCCTCCACTTCATCCTCCTGTTCATCCTCCTGTTCATCCTCCTGTTCATCCTCCTGTTCATCCTCCTGTTCATCCTCCACTTCATCCTCCTGTTCATCCTCCTGTTCATCCTCCTGTTCATCCTCCTGTTCATCCTCCTGTTCATCCTCCTGTTCATCCTCCTGTTCATCCTCCTGTTCATCCTCCTGTTCATCCTCCTGTTCATCCTCCTGTTCATCCTCCACTTCATCCTCCTGTTCATCCTCCACTTCATCCTCCTGTTCATCCTCCTGTTCATCCTCCTGTTCATCCTCCTGTTCATCCTCCTGTTCATCCTCCTGTTCATCCTCCTGTTCATCCTCCTGTTCATCCTCCTGTTCATCCTCCTGTTCATCCTCCTGTTCATCCTCCTGTTCATCCTCCTGTTCATCCTCCTGTTCATCCTCCTGTTCATCCTCCTGTTCATCCTCCTGTTCATCCTCCTGTTCATCCTCCTGTTCATCCTCCTGTTCATCCTCCTGTTCATCCTCCTGTTCATCCTCCTGTTCATCCTCCTGTTCATCCTCCTGTTCATCCTCCTGTTCATCCTCCTGTTCATCCTCCTGTTCATCCTCCTGTTCATCCTCCTGTTCATCCTCCTGTTCATACTCCTGTTCATCCTCCTGTTCATCCTCCTGTTCATCCTCCTGTTCATCCTCCTGTTCATCCTCCTGTTCATCCTCCTGTTCATCCTCCACTTCATCCTCCTGTTCATCCTCCTGTTCATCCTCCTGTTCATCCTCCTGTTCATCCTCCTGTTCATCCTCCTGTTCATCCTCCTGTTCATCCTCCTGTTCATCCTCCTGTTCATCCTCCTGTTCATCCTCCTGTTCATCCTCCTGTTCATCCTCCTGTTCATCCTCCTGTTCATCCTCCTGTTCATCCTCCTGTTCATCCTCCTGTTCATCCTCCTGTTCATCCTCCACTTCATCCTCCACTTCATCCTCCTGTTCATCCTCCTGTTCATCCTCCTGTTCATCCTCCTGTTCATCCTCCTGTTCATCCTCCTGTTCATCCTCCTGTTCATCCTCCTGTTCATCCTCCTGTTCATCCTCCTGTTCATCCTCCTGTTCATCCTCCACTTCATCCTCCACTTCATCCTCCTGTTCATCCTCCTGTTCATCCTCCTGTTCATCCTCCACTTCATCCTCCTGTTCATCCTCCTGTTCATCCTCCTGTTCATCCTCCTGTTCATCCTCCTGTTCATCCTCCTGTTCATCCTCCTGTTCATCCTCCACTTCATCCTCCACTTCATCCTCCTGTTCATCCTCCTGTTCATCCTCCTGTTCATCCTCCACTTCATCCTCCTGTTCATCCTCCTGTTCATCCTCCTGTTCATCCTCCTGTTCATCCTCCTGTTCATCCTCCTGTTCATCCTCCTGTTCATCCTCCACTTCATCCTCCTGTTCATCCTCCTGTTCATCCTCCACTTCATCCTCCTGTTCATCCTCCACTTCATCCTCCTGTTCATCCTCCTGTTCATCCTCCTGTTCATCCTCCTGTTCATCCTCCTGTTCATCCTCCTGTTCATCCTCCTGTTCATCCTCCTGTTCATCCTCCTGTTCATCCTCCTGTTCATCCTCCTGTTCATCCTCCTGTTCATCCTCCTGTTCATCCTCCTGTTCATCCTCCTGTTCATCCTCCACTTCATCCTCCTGTTCATCCTCCACTTCATCCTCCTGTTCATCCTCCTGTTCATCCTCCTGTTCATCCTCCTGTTCATCCTCCTGTTCATCCTCCTGTTCATCCTCCTGTTCATCCTCCTGTTCATCCTCCTGTTCATCCTCCTGTTCATCCTCCTGTTCATCCTCCTGTTCATCATCCTGTTCATCATCCTGTTCATCCTCCTGTTCATCCTCCTGTTCATCCTCCTGTTCATCCTCCTGTTCATCCTCCTGTTCATCCTCCTGTTCATCCTCCTGTTCATCCTCCTGTTCATCCTCCTGTTCATCCTCCTGTTCATCATCCTGTTCATCCTCCTGTTCATCCTCCTGTTCATCCTCCTGTTCATCCTCCTGTTCATCCTCCACTTCATCCTCCTGTTCATCCTCCTGTTCATCCTCCTGTTCATCCTCCTGTTCATCCTCCTGTTCATCCTCCTGTTCATCCTCCTGTTCATCCTCCTGTTCATCCTCCTGTTCATCCTCCTGTTCATCCTCCTGTTCATCCTCCTGTTCATCCTCCTGTTCATCCTCCTGTTCATCCTCCTGTTCATCCTCCTGTTCATCCTCCTGTTCATCCTCCTGTTCATCCTCCTGTTCATCCTCCACTTCATCCTCCACTTCATCCTCCTGTTCATCCTCCTGTTCATCCTCCTGTTCATCCTCCTGTTCATCCTCCTGTTCATCCTCCTGTTCATCCTCCTGTTCATCCTCCTGTTCATCCTCCTGTTCATCCTCCTGTTCATCCTCCTGTTCATCCTCCTGTTCATCCTCCTTTTCATCCTCCTGTTCATCCTCCTGTTCATCCTCCACTTCATCCTCCACTTCATCCTCCTGTTCATCCTCCTGTTCATCCTCCTGTTCATCCTCCTGTTCATCCTCCTGTTCATCCTCCTGTTCATCCTCCTGTTCATCCTCCTGTTCATCCTCCTGTTCATCCTCCTGTTCATCCTCCTGTTCATCCTCCTGTTCATCCTCCTGTTCATCCTCCTGTTCATCATCCTGTTCATCCTCCTGTTCATCCTCCTGTTCATCCTCCTGTTCATCCTCCTGTTCATCCTCCTGTTCATCCTCCTGTTCATCCTCCTGTTCATCCTCCTGTTCATCCTCCTGTTCATCCTCCTGTTCATCCTCCTGTTCATCCTCCTGTTCATCCTCCACTTCATCCTCCACTTCATCCTCCTGTTCATCCTCCTGTTCATCCTCCTGTTCATCCTCCTGTTCATCCTCCTGTTCATCCTCCTGTACATCCTCCTGTTCATCCTCCTGTTCATCCTCCTGTTCATCCTCCTGTTCATCCTCCTGTTCATCCTCCTGTTCATCCTCCTGTTCATCCTCCTGTTCATCCTCCTGTTCATCCTCCTGTTCATCCTCCTGTTCATCATCCTGTTCATCCTCCTGTTCATCCTCCTGTTCATCCTCCTGTTCATCCTCCTGTTCATCCTCCTGTTCATCCTCCTGTTCATCCTCCTGTTCATCCTCCTGTTAATCCTCCTGTTCATCCTCCTGTTCATCCTCCTGTTCATCCTCCTGTTCATCCTCCTGTTCATCCTCCTGTTCATCCTCCTGTTCATCCTCCTGTTCATCATCCTGTTCATCCTCCTGTTCATCCTCCTGTTCATCCTCCTGTTCATCCTCCTGTTCATCCTCCTGTTCATCCTCCTGTTCATCCTCCTGTACATCCTCCTGTTCATCCTCCTGTTCATCCTCCTGTTCATCCTCCTGTTCATCCTCCTGTTCATCCTCCTGTTCATCCTCCTGTTCATCCTCCTGTTCATCCTCCTGTTCATCCTCCTGTTCATCCTCCTGTTCATCATCCTGTTCATCCTCCTGTTCATCCTCCTGTTCATCCTCCTGTTCATCCTCCTGTTCATCCTCCTGTTCATCCTCCTGTTCATCCTCCTGTTCATCCTCCTGTTAATCCTCCTGTTCATCCTCCTGTTCATCCTCCTGTTCATCCTCCTGTTAATCCTCCTGTTCATCCTCCTGTTCATCCTCCTGTTCATCCTCCTGTTCATCCTCCTGTTCATCCTCCTGTTCATCCTCCTGTTCATCCTCCTGTTCATCATCCTGTTCATCATCCTGTTCATCCTCCTGTTCATCCTCCTGTTCATCCTCCTGTTCATCATCCTGTTCATCCTCCTGTTCATCCTCCACTTGATCCTCCTGTTCATCCTCCTGTTCATCCTCCTGTTCATCCTCCTGTTCATCCTCCTGTTCATCCTCCTGTTCATCCTCCTGTTCATCCTCCTGTTCATCCTCCTGTTCATCCTCCTGTTCATCCTCCTGTTCATCCTCCTGTTCATCCTCCTGTTCATCCTCCTGTTCATCCTCCACTTCATCCTCCTGTTCATCCTCCACTTCATCCTCCACTTCATCCTCCTGTTCATCCTCCTGTTCATCCTCCTGTTCATCCTCCTGTTCATCCTCCTGTTCATCCTCCTGTTCATCCTCCTGTTCATCCTCCTGTTCATCCTCCACTTCATCCTCCTGTTCATCCTCCTGTTCATCCTCCTGTTCATCCTCCTGTTCATCCTCCTGTTCATCCTCCTGTTCATCCTCCTGTTCATCCTCCTGTTCATCCTCCTATTCATCCTCCTGTTCATCCTCCTGTTCATCCTCCACTTCATCCTCCTGTTCATCCTCCTGTTCATCCTCCTGTTCATCCTCCTGTTCATCCTCCTGTTCATCCTCCTGTTCATCCTCCTGTTCATCCTCCTGTTCATCCTCCTGTTCATCCTCCTGTTCATCCTCCTGTTCATCCTCCACTTCATCCTCCTGTTCATCCTCCTGTTCATCCTCCTGTTCATCCTCCACTTCATCCTCCTGTTCATCCTCCTGTTCATCCTCCTGTTCATCCTCCTGTTCATCCTCCTGTTCATCCTCCACTTCATCCTCCTGTTCATCCTCCTGTTCATCCTCCTGTTCATCCTCCTGTTCATCCTCCTGTTCATCCTCCTGTTCATCCTCCTGTTCATCCTCCTGTTCATCCTCCTGTTCATCCTCCTGTTCATCCTCCACTTCATCCTCCTGTTCATCCTCCTGTTCATCCTCCTGTTCATCCTCCTGTTCATCCTCCTGTTCATCCTCCACTTCATCCTCCTGTTCATCCTCCTGTTCATCCTCCTGTTCATCCTCCTGTTCATCCTCCTGTTCATCCTCCACTTCATCCTCCTGTTCATCCTCCTGTTCATCCTCCTGTTCATCCTCCTGTTCATCCTCCTGTTCATCCTCCTGTTCATCCTCCTGTTCATCCTCCTGTTCATCCTCCTGTTCATCCTCCTGTTCATCCTCCTGTTCATCCTCCTGTTCATCCTCCTGTTCATCCTCCTGTTCATCCTCCTGTTCATCCTCCTGTTCATCCTCCTGTTCATCCTCCTGTTCATCCTCCTGTTCATCCTCCTGTTCATCCTCCTGTTCATCCTCCTGTTCATCCTCCTGTTCATCCTCCTGTTCATCCTCCTGTTCATCCTCCTGTTCATCCTCCTGTTCATCCTCCTGTTCATCCTCCTGTTCATCCTCCTGTTCATCCTCCTGTTCATCCTCCTGTTCATCCTCCTGTTCATCCTCCTGTTCATCCTCCTGTTCATCCTCCTGTTCATCCTCCTGTTCATCCTCCTGTTCATCCTCCTGTTCATCCTCCTGTTCATCCTCCTGTTCATCCTCCTGTTCATCCTCCTGTTCATCCTCCTGTTCATCCTCCTGTTCATCCTCCTGTTCATCCTCCTGTTCATCCTCCTGTTCATCCTCCTGTTCATCCTCCTGTTCATCCTCCTGTTCATCCTCCTGTTCATCCTCCTGTTCATCCTCCTGTTCATCCTCCTGTTCATCCTCCTGTTCATCCTCCTGTTCATCCTCCTGTTCATCCTCCTGTTCATCCTCCTGTTCATCCTCCTGTTCATCCTCCTGTTCATCCTCCTGTTCATCCTCCTGTTCATCCTCATGTTCATCCTCCTGTTCATCCTCCTGTTCATCCTCCTGTTCATCCTACACTTCATCCTCCTGTTCATCCTCCTGTTCATCCTCCTGTTCATCCTCCTGTTCATCCTCCACTTCATCCTCCTGTTCATCCTCCTGTTCATCCTCATGTTCATCCTCCTGTTCATCCTCCTGTTCATCCTCCTGTTCATCCTACACTTCATCCTCCTGTTCATCCTCCTGTTCATCCTCCTGTTCATCCTCCTGTTCATCCTCCTGTTCATCCTCCTGTTCATCCTCCTGTTCATCCTCCTGTTCATCCTCCTGTTCATCCTCATGTTCATCCTCCTGTTCATCCTCCTGTTCATCCTCCTGTTCATCCTCCTGTTCATCCTCCTGTTCATCCTCCTGTTCATCCTCCTGTTCATCCTCCTGTTCATCCTCCTGTTCATCCTCCTGTTCATCCTCCTGTTCATCCTCCTGTTCATCCTCCTGTTCATCCTCCTGTTCATCCTCCTGTTCATCCTCCTGTTCATCCTCCTGTTCATCCTCCTGTTCATCCTCCTGTTCATCCTCCTGTTCATCCTCCTGTTCATCCTCCACTTCATCCTCCTGTTCATCCTCCATATTCACCATACTAATAATAAGAGTGATTTATTATGATTTATTATTTATTATAGTAATGTATAATAACAAATTATATTCAAATGTATACGGTTTAGTATTTTAATACAGAATATAATTATATATATAATATTCTATTAGATTGTATATACAGTAGAATAGATTTATAATTGATTATACTATAACCATAGCGTCGTATATATAACCATAGGTTTCAGTATCATACTACCATAACCTACTCTACTCTCCCCTACTCTACCCTACTACTCGATTTTACACTGAAATCTATTTAAGGGTTACTCACAATACTCTGGATAGATTGTTCTATGTAGAAAGATATAGAATAAAATGCATGTAGAGATACTGAAAAAATTCAAGTTATTGCCCAGAAATGATTTTCTATATATAGTTATTGCATAACACTAGGAAATAGCTAGAATGATTATAATAAATATATTTAGACTCTTAGAATATTCATTATGTATATTGTAAAATTAAATTGCCTTGTACATTGTACAAGGCAATTTAATTTTGAAATCAATATATGTAATAATGCGGGTAGTTTTATTAGATACAGTACATTTATAGGACAAACTAGAAAATATTTATTTTTTATAAAATGTATAATTGTTTGGACCTAATTTTTTTATGCATAATTTTAAAACAAATATTTTCTGAATATATTTTATAAAGTAATTGTTTCGTTGTGTTCCCATACAGTTTTACTCAACTTAATTCTGTATTAATGAGCACACAACTGAGTAGGTTTTTTGAATGAAGTACACTATTTAGTAGAGTGTGGTAACTATATAGTCTCTGATAATCTTCCTCTGAATATGATTACATAACACTGCCTGAATACATAACATGCCACTTAATATTATTACATAACACACAAAAATGATGTACTTTAGAGAATGCTGCCATATTGATTGTGCTTTATGTGTTATGTAATTATGTTATATAATATTTAGGATAATTTTAGGAAACCACATGTAGGCGCTTTTTATGTAATATACCTAATGTTATGTAATACCTTACCTACCTATTACGTAAGGTAATTATATTCTAAAAAAGATTCCTCCCTTCTAAACAGAGAGAGGAATCTGCATATTCTGTAATAATGTGTTTAATTGTTGGTTTATATGTTAAGTGTCAGTTACTTGCTTATATCATAACATATTACACTGTACTGATTAGATACTAATGTTCCATACTAATGTTAATAAATAGTATATCAAATGTTAATATAGATCAATTATGTTTTCATTTCAATATTATATAATAACTAATATCTATTTTTAGCTTCACTACACAATTTTACATCACCTCATTGTTTTCTGTATAGTAACAAAGCATGTAATTGTCTCCTGAATATTCAATACTAGTATCATATGGGTATTTTGTTTAGCAATATGAATTTAGGAGTAGAATACTCTATTACATTGTGCTTAGGTATATAGTACCCGGGTACATTACATTTAACAGTATTGCATCCTTTGCAAATACTTCACTCTAGTAAATTAATGCTTCATATGCAAGTTCTACAAAATACTTGGAGAAGTAATCGATCATGCGTGACACAAGATTATATAATATATCAATTCTGTTCTATTCCCCTCAAGTATATAATGAGTTTTTGGAAAATATGTTACATAACTATTACTATACTTTTCCCTCAGAACTTTGATCATTACTTTTAACATTCGCTATCTCTGGGTAAGTATTCCTGATATTAATTAATAGTCTATTAATAGTGATATTAGTTAATATTCCAACCTAGTCTTCATATCTGCGGAACACAATTACTAATTGATACAGTGGCCTACTTAATTCTAATTCATTCTCCAACTCACTAGGTTGTTGCTCGGCGTTTTGTCATCGCCTTATGCGTAAACTGCATAGTTACGGTTACCACGGTAACGAGCGGGCGACACCCTGTGACCACGCCTCCTTTGGCCGCCCATTTCCCAGCTGTTTACAATGAAGACTTCAATGGTTGGTGAACATGTAATTGTACTAGTTGCTGATGTATAGAACTTTAGGCTACTTTTTATTTATATATTCAATTTCATTAATTCATCGGTTTTAGATTTATTTACAATATCTTTTCATTAAATCAGATGAGATTTATTTAGGAGTAAGCAAAATGTAAAAGGAGGTAATGACTAAATTATTATTTAATATATTAGTTGTAATTAAAGAAAGAGAAATCTAAAATTATAAACTGTAAAATTTAATATTTTTCTTTATATAAGATGAGAAAGTGTCTACAAAATTAATTTAATCGTGAATTCATAATTAAACTACATTTTTTTAAATAATATGCTAAATTTTCAATTATGGTGATAACATTAAATATAATTTGCAATTTTAGGATGAATTGTCTTATGGTAACTAATAACACCCACGACAATATCGGTGAAACTTACAATATCAATTAGTGAAAATATCGATTGATTAAATGAAAATAAATACTCAAAAGAGAATCGCTAAATTCTTTCAGGAGCCCCGGAGTTTTCCGAGCCCGTTTATTTCGCCCAACAGGTGGGAGTGTTTGAAGTACGCCATGACGTTACTTCGGCAAATAATCGCGTGATGAGGCAATGCGTAGAAGAGACTCCAACCCATTGGTGTCCAACACCTATGGTACAAACATTGAGTATTGTTGGCGATTACAATTGGTCAGTTTAACAACTAAATTAGTGTCTTTGGCATTTTAATTATTTTAATAATTTTTGATGTTTATTGAGGCTTAAATATTTTAAAGTTAATACCTTTAAACAAGCTGAACGCTCTTAAATGCCTATTGGGTTATAGTAAGTTCCTTGTTCGTAGTAAATGAATATGATAAGATTAAAACAAATGTATAATATACATCTCAAAGGGATTTGTATTGTTAAAATCCATCTCATAGAATTATATTAATTATTATTTTACAATGTTCTAAACATGTTCTTAATTATTAGTTCTTATAGTTTCAACTTTCACTTAAAATATACATTAATGACAATTAACCAGTAGAATATATCAGTTTTTAACTATTTTTAAAAGAATATATAAAATCCTAGACATGCCTAAGTCTTCACGAAAAATGTTGAGATTAAAATAGTATATTGTCATTTATTGCATTGTTATCTTTGACAAATTTTCTATATATTTTCAATAAGATGAATTAAGGCCTCAAAAAAATAAAACCAAATTACAATTGAAATTATGTAACATATTTCGCAGATACAAAATTTCATTGAAATGTAACATACAATGAAATAATACATTATTTCTTTATGTGATTACAGATTTAATATACTCCCTTATACAATGTCAAATATACATAAACCGTAACACAATTTCATATGTCAGCCATTACAAATTACTTCAACCTCAGGTATGACCTCGATACCTGCGTTGACATTCGCGTGCCTGCGATTTCCTACCACAAGAGTCAAAGGTCAGCAGATAGTGCCTTCATCGCTATCAGGGTCAACGGTTCCGGGTGTACGACCTTCATGGCTAAGGGTGTTTATTTCATAATTGATTTCAAAATGCTCGAGTGGAGACTTACCTTTGATTTAGGTTTATTTACAGTCTACTGGTTGATCCATTTTATTCTATTTTTGAGTATTCATTTATAAAATATAAGTAATAATTACAAAAATAATTATATTTTATAATTTCATCATATCTTTTGTAAATAAGTGTATTCCTAAATTTTAATATTTTATAAGAGATTGTTTTTTCAAGATCCAATATTCATCCATTACATGCAATTATACATACAATTATATTACAATTATAAATGATTGTTCCGAACCCAATAGCACAAACAATACCATATGTAAAGTCTGATTACTCGTTTAAAAGAGGAACTTGGTATAAATTGTCAATGTACTTGATGGTTAGATAGTATAGATACAAACTCTTATTCAAACTCCGTAAATTGAATTATCAAATTATTCTTGCCTACTTTACGTTCTTGAAGATAATATTTGATTTCCATAATAGTGAATTCAATCATAAAGTTATATTTATTTTTTAAATTCATTTTAACTATACAACAAAGTCCATATATAAATTTAATCAAACAATATCTTTATACAGAAGGGAAATTTCATAATTGGTATAAATGGTAAGACCGTTTATAAAACGAAAAACTTTCAACCAATTAATCCAAGAGGATTTGTAGGCCTTGGTACTGGTGATTACGGAATTGCAGATTTTGATAATTTCTCCGTAAAAAATCTAAATTAAATTTTATTTAAATTAATAATATTAATATTGACCCATGTAATTATTATTAATATTGACCCATGTAATTATTATTAATATTAATATAAGATCTATGCAATTATTATTAACTGAACCCAATCGTTTATATTTTGTTAACTATTATGTCATTTATTGTTATATTTATATTCTAAATACAGTTTTATCATTCAAATCAAATACTACTTATCAAGTTATAAACTATATCAGGTGATATTCACAGTTTATATTCACAGTTTATATAATCTAAAACAACATCAATTTAATTTGTTTAGATTCTTCTATTTATTTTCATATTTTCTATATAACTTCAATTTTTATATAGTTTTATATAATCAGCTGAATATAAATAATTGTACTTTTCCCTTAAAAGGTTCAAAATAAAAATATATTATTCGCTAATTAATTTGATAAAATTTATTTGTTAATTATATTTTGAAGACACAAATCTACTGACAATTTGAGCAATTATTATTACATAACTCTTAAGTTCATTCAAAACCTGTGGGAAATGGTAAATTATTAATTATGTATAAATGAAAACGAAACCAATGTAAATAAATGGAGAAATTACAATAGTTTATAAGAATCGGAGAGCATTGCGAGCATTATAGTAGAGCTATTGGGCCGAGCGTATCAATAAGTTTTACTAACACTAAATTGCTAACTGTCTCCCCCTCACATTGATACAATTGCGAGTTTTTATCTGCAAAGATTGAGGAGGGAGTCGTTTAGTGGATGGTCGCAAAGGAACGCGGTTGGGGGTCAGACGAGAAAGGGTCAGGGCTACTGTTACCTGTCACCCGTGTTATCCAACGAAACTGCTTTCTTTAGAGGTGTTTTCGCAATAACTTGGTCTTGTTCTTCTTCGTCGTCTGTAAACGCGTACTTTGACAGGTCTGCTTCGGAATCAGAATCTTCCTCCTCCTAAATTGTGTTATTAATTATATTATATATTAATTCGATCGAATAGTACGATTATGATCAACTACAAACAATTTTATTTGTAAATATTCTCTGACCCGGTATAAGTTAAGTAAAAGGTATATATCATTATTAATTAACTAACTAAGGCATCATGAAATAGAGTTTTGATTCAATATAAATTACCAACGCACTCGCACTTCACGTTGGAAGCGAATATATAACTACTTTACCGTTTACTTTATTAAATACTTAAAGCTTGTCCTAGAATTCGGTGGATACACCAAAGTAGAAAGTTAAAGCCATACTAGCCTTGTCGGAGTTGTTGAGTTTGTCTTCCAATCTGGAGTCGGTTTCGCTTTCGGTTGATCCTTTTCGAGTTGAGACATCGACGACTTTGATCCTCTTGTCGTGGGGTTGTTCCGAATCTCCGGCGGATCCTTTACTGCAACTCTCCGGCGGAGAGGAAGTGTCGGCATCGCTGCCATTCTGTTCGCCAGACTCTTTGCGAAACTTGCGCTTCTTGCGACCAAACTATTGGGAAGAGCGGGTGCCGTAGAGGGGTGTGGTAGACGGGTGCGATGAAGAGGTGTGGTAGGGGGGTAGCGAATGCATGTAGGAGGGGGTAAGATGGTAAGAGGAATATAATTACGTGCCACCCACCAGTGGGTTCCATTACCAAAGTGAATATATTGCATCGGAGTTGTTTAATCAACTATATGACAAGATACTGCCGGGATTTAATGCAAGAAGAAGAGACTAGACCTCGTCGTATTCATTGCTATCGTCTTCCTTGTTGAACTTGTACTCGACGTTGCGTTCCCTCTCCATGAAGCCTCCGCCGAAACCTAGAGGTTAAAGGTCGTGGCAAGCCGTAATCTACATCCCTACATGTAGTTGAATCGCGATTTCGCTCACCCAATTTATAAGGATGAGTAATCCCAAATTCTCATCTGTAACCTCAATAGATAATTAAGAACCCATCTCTTAATAACGCATATGTAATAATATTTACTACATAGTAAATATATATATCCCATAAGAATGTGAATCTGTTCATGAACTGTATTTGGAAGTATCGACTTAATAAATATATTAACTTACGATGGCCAGCACCGGACACATAAAGCAGAGGTGTCATTCATTCATATAGGTTATAAGCTAGTTTTTATTCTACAATTATTGCATATTTTAATTAGCTCTCAAAGAATAGATCGATAACGTCGTCGACATGCATTTATAAACGGCGATTGCAGGCAAACCTGTTCTATTCTCGACTGTTTTGTGTTTCGGTGTCATACACATATTGCAAGTATTCCTTCGGGCCCAGTTGACATTGCCGCACCTGAGGAGAACATGGCGGGTTCACATGGCTTTGTTACGATAATACATTGCGAAACTAGTATATATATTATCGCAATCATAATAAATATCACTGCTCGTACAGGCTAATTATTGATCTTTTATTAATTTTGACACATTACACATTTATAGAATATCGCAAGGTACCACATTCATATTCACATATTGCAACTGACTGAGAACATTGCCAGTCTTCGGCGCTGAATAATCCCTTGCTCATTTCCGCCATGTTTTCACCGATTTCATGACCTTGTTGCTTAAAATTTGCTTTATTGAAAGGCTTGGCTGTTAGAGGGTTATTGAAATGAGTCCACGGCTAAATTCTTGCTAAAGTTTTTATTACTAACATATACATTTATTAACAGATTGTCTAATAAATTAAGCAATTCATTAAAACAAATCAAACCTATTCCACATTTATTACATTCAACTCTTCTTGCAAAATTATTATTTCCACAACTGAAATGATTCAATATAAATAAAATTATTATTAATAATAAATATGAAATTTTATAAAAAAATATTAATTTGTTTTCAAGAAATTATATAATATATTCAATATTATTATGACATCATCATTACAGTCCAATCCACTTTACAGTGCATAAGATATACTAAAAATATTGAAGTAAGCAAAATTTAACTTTAAAAACAATATTTGGAATCTAAAAAAAATCACATGAAAAAATTTATCAAATTATAAAAATAAATTTTCCTGCAATTTCATTGAAAACTTAATAAAAATAATCTCCCTTTGATTAATAATCACATTATTACTTCACTTTTTATTATAAATAGATAATATTAACTAAGAATTTAATAAAACTGGATAATATGTAAAAGCATATATAAAATAGCCATACCAATAAATTATTAAATAAAATTACTTGATTTCACTATTTATGTTTATTATTAAATAATAATTCAAGAAATTATTTTTTTAAATTATATATAAATCATATGTAAATTTAACATATATGGAAGTTGACTCGGAGATATTAGATGATGTAAACTATAATACTAATTCATATTGTAATATATATGATTCTTATATGATATGCATAAATATGATAAATATATACTTACCAAGAGAAGGTACAAATTTGTTTTGAACTTATGCTTAGATTCTTAGAGTATAACATAAAAGCCTATATAGACCAAAGATGAAATACACACATATATATATATATTTAAAGGCACCAGGTAGAAGTGTAATGTAAAATCACATTGGATACCTTTATCTAATGTGAAACTAATAATATTGTAAAGTCTTATGAAATATATCTCACCACATTTGTTCATCCAGATATCTAGAGTAATTCTGCCTGTACTCCCTTCATTGACTTGATTTTGCATTTACCTTTCACCCAATAAAACACATTGGCGAGAGTGAGAACTCTGGGTACTAGGTGCACGAAAGTGAGAGAATGATTAAATGAATTACTAGCTAGTAGTAAGAACCAAATAAGAATACCATTAGTCACTATGGATTATAGGACCATGCTAAATGTGTAAATATATGAGAAGTAGAGTGGCTGCAGAGTGGTCAACACTTAATCTAAAACACAGACCGCTGGACTTATCATACTTCTTAAAAAGTATCAACATTTTCGTAAGTAAATGAATGTGTTGCGACCTTTGGATTGAGAGTAAGCTCTACACATCCAAGTAAACACACCTCCTAAAACTGACAACATTCATTCCTAGATTTAATTTTTACAAAGTTATACTGATGATAGCAAATAAATAAATAATAAAAGAGAATGCATTTTTGAAACAAAATTAATTATGTAATTTGTATAAAAGTAATACTGATATTGATAATCAATATAGTCAGCTTCAATTCTTGTGGTGAATTTCATTAAACCTATTATGTATTTAATATTATATGCTTACGATTTATATATGATACATGTAATGAATATAATGAATTAGTATTATAGTTTATATCATCTGATATTTGACCAGGTCAGGTTCTATATGTGGGGGTTTTGGGTTTGGTTATTAAAACCTACAAATAATATTCCAATATATAAGAATAATTAATTTCATAGCAATAAAAACTAAACATATATAATTAAAAAATAATTTCTGTCACAATTAGTTAAATATTTTGACACATATAGTGGTGTATATTAAAATTATGCATACAATCCTAAGAATACTATTAAGTGATTTATATGTGTGGCGAATTCGTAATAATATATTATATAATAATTATTATATTATTTAAAATAATAATGACTTTAACAAAATTTTAACTTTTACCGGCATATAACAAAATATAGTTCTTACTTATTTATCTATATTCAAATGTTAGTATTGTTTATTATTATTTTGATACAACCAATACATTCTATATGTCTAAATATGTAATCATATTAAATATAATATTATATATATCATATTAAATTATAAAAAAACTATTTATAATACATTTTTTTATATTAAATAATAATAATCTGGTTCTATAATATTTATTTATAATGCTCTCCATACTTTGTGTAATGTAATATATCCATGTGATAGAGTATATAATTATAGTAACCTTGCATCGGGGCATATCCAATCTTCATTTTGCTTAAAAGGGGCCATAATTATGAAAAGTGTAATATATAAAAATTATCAAAACAGAATGTATAAAAATAAATAAATATAACATCAGTAATGGTATTTAATTACAAAGATTGTGATAACCATCAAAATATATATATATATATATATGTTATATATTGTTATACTATGTATTTCTGTATATGTATATTAGGCTATCCAAGATATAAGTTATATATTTGTATGTCCACGAATGATGTGAGTCAACATTTAATTTATAAATATACAAATTTCTACCATGATAAGTAAATATTCATGGTTTTTTGAGTAGTATACAGAAAACTTAGCAAATAATCTAATATGTATAAAATAATCAAAAGATTCATGATTAATACAACTTAGAAATAAAAGATTACTAAATTAAATATATAAATACTAAAGATATTGACTATAAATCTGACAATTAACAGAATAATTAATCACCATGATACTACGGATACGATATAACTATATAATCAGAGAGGTTATTTTCATATATACATTTATAAATTATGAAAAAATCTTATATAAATATTTATAATAAAGTTATTGACTAGGGATTATTATTTTGATTTTATTTCAAACTGTTTAGCATAGAATACAAATATCCTCTAAGAAATAATTATCTATTTATTCATCGCTTAATAATCAAAATAATATATTAGCTAAAATATCTAAATATGTATATAATACTAAAAAATGTCCTATATTAAAATTATACATGTTAATTACATTGTAATAAGTGTGATAGAGTTGTTACAAGTTCTTATTAAGATGAACAGCTTAAAATATTTAATTGAAATTAATATAATTTCTGTTTTAATATTATGTAATAAATCAAATCCATTTCTATTGAAAAGCGTTTCACTTTTATTTGTTCCAAAGCTTTTTCGGTTTCGAGACACATGTATCAAATAGGATATAGGTGACTGGACGTAGAGCAATGCGCTACGATTAGTCCACGTTGCATATATATATTACATACGGATAATAATAGTTGTACAAAAGACGGAGAGTTCTTTTATAAAGAGCAAGAGTTGGTATTGGTGAACACCAATAAAAAGATTCTCTAAGACTTCTGCGATTATTGTATAAATCATGTAGGAAAACTACATAAAATATATTTCTATAGGAGGTAATTATATTAATATATATGAATAGTGTACATATAAATATATAGTTAACAATATATATATATATTATTTAAAATCTATATATAGATGATTCTGCATTGGTTCATTAGCTTTGAAGTTTTAGGTAAAGTAGTTAGGATATCTACGAGAAGTTTAAGGAGTTGGTCTACATATGTATGAACCCTGTGCGAGTTGGTAACTAAAGTGAAGAATCTTAATCGAGCTCGTAGCTAGATTGACAGCTAGAGGTGACTAATTGAACTAGAAATGAGACCAAAGGTTATCCGAGAAGTCATTGGATGTAACTGAGAGGTTAATAAATCAAAAAAATATAAAAAATGCTAGTAGAGATAAATAATAAATGTGTATATTATGAGAGAAAGTTACTGAGAAAGAAACTGAGGTATAGTAATTAGTTGTGGAAATTAAAGTCATGGGTTTATGTAAAGGTCAAAAGTTGATGAAAAAACAAAGATAATATGAAGACTCAATCAATTGATTTACTTAAATAGAGAGGTAATATAATCTGGACTAGTGTAGGTTGACTGGTGTTTGTAGAAAAAACGACTAGGTAGAGGTAAAGCAGCAGCTTAGAGGAGTGCTTTAGCAAGCTTGGCTCCTTCGATCATTGGTACGCGAATCAAAGCGTTTCGGCAGCTATGGCGTACACCAGCGACATATGCTCCGCGCCCTTGATAGGCAGCTTATGCACCGTGTAGTGAGAGATCATTATGGGCACAGATGCGAATGGTTGGCTGAACTGGCCGAGGATGTATTGTGTGTTCACGCGTACTATCTTCATATGCATGTATCCCTGCGTGCTCCTGTAGGCGACGCTTAATTAGAGAATGGGGGAACAACTAATTATTAATTAACATTACTAGATAATCATTGTATAGTTAAAATTAATATATTTCTAATAGTAAATTCATATTCACATTAAAATTTTTATTTAAAAAAATAAATAAAATATTATAACAGCTATCCAATTAAAAAACATACCAGTTAATATTTATTAATGATCTGTTTAATATTATACATACTTTTGTATACATAGTTTATCCATAGATTTTAAGTAATAATGTATTATTGACAATTGCAAAGAATGAAATGAGTTGATACTTAATTAATTAATTAATTAGAAATTTATAAAAATTAATTAGAAATTTCTAATAATTAATTGCACATTTATTATAATTAATTAAGAATTTATAATTAATTAGAAATTTATAATAATAATTAAGAATTTATAATAATTATATAATATCTTTCTTGGTAGATTGTGAAACAAAGTTTGGATGAGCCAATTGCATATATTCCAAGATTACTTGTTTATCGCTACCAACTTTAGGGAAAGAGAGAAATCATTACGATTGCTCTCACTTTGTCGAACCAGAAAACTAGCTTCTTCGCTAGTCAATAGAATCTGTTCAGCCTTGAGGCGTCCGATGGCACCATGGTACCAGCTATGGGGGTGGGGTAAGTGGGCGGATAGAGTAGGGAGGTGTAGAGTAGAGTGCACCACTAGTGTTTGGGAGAGAAGTAGAAGGTTGGCTGGGATGTGGGAAGAATTATATTGTCTATTGAAACATGTAATATCAATGCGATGGTCGAGATATGGGTATTTAGGAGGAGCACTAGGCATTGTGATGAGGGGTGTGGTTAGCAATAGTTGATGTAATTAAGACGTCCTCATTGATTATGCTTAATAAAGTATTAAGTAATATCTGGATATGGATACTTTAAGTTAGATGTTAGTTCTATTGATATTAGGAGTGTAAGGAAGTTAAGATAGTTAGGTTGATACAGAGCTAACTAATTGACTAAGTTAAATTAGAAGTTTGTTGGATATGCGGGAGAATATACCTTTGGTTTTTCAGTGGAAGATTTTCATCAATTTTATAGAGTTTTATGTTAATGGACTCTGTAAATAGAAGATTGAATTAGTTGCAAGTTAAGGTAATTTAGGTATTAAATCCATATTATTAATGATTATATTTATTGCTATTAATATATGTTAATTTTAAGTGGTGTTCACACTTATGTGATTTTATGATAAAATTAAGAATAACTACAAATGATAGTAAAAATCTGAAGTAAGTTCAATTTTAATTTTATTTAAAATTTGTTCGGTTTTCACACGCCTACAATTTTCGAACTAACGATTTTTAAAAATATACAAACTATTTAAACTTTACATTATTAGTGAGAATGATAATACATAGAATAATTATTAACTAAATTTATTTTTATTTTATTATTATAAAGAATTTGATCAGAAATTACTAGTGATTAAATAACTATGTATTAATATAAAATATATGAATAAAATATACTTATTATTAATTACAATTGAATAAAGTTTATATTATAATAAACAATATTTTTTTAATTTATTGATTATTTATATATAAGTAATTAATAATATAATTAAATAAATTCAAAAATATTAAGATATTAATAATATATATTTTAATATAATAATGATACATGTTATCCATTATATTATCTCTCATATTATCTTTTTAACATTTAAATATGTGAGTTTTCTAGATATAAAAATTAGTTAAATTCTAAAGCCAAAAAAATTTATAATTTAGCTTATTTTCTATTTGGATTATTTGATGGTTTGTAAACAATATATTCATTAGCAGAATGAATTTGCTTTATAAAAGTCACTTAATAGCAAATACATAGCAAACATATAGTCAACAAATTATTTGTTAACCTAGAAAGAGCATTTGATATTGTAGATCATTAGTTGTTATTATTAAATTATGTGACTAGAAAACAATTTTTAAAACTAACATTGTCTTACCTTAATTATAGATACCAGATTGTTAGAATAAATAATATAAACTATAATTTAAAATTACAAAACATCGGAGTATTGCGATGGTCCATCCTAGGTCCATTATTATTTATTATTTTTATTAATAATAATCATTAATTCTATAAATTCTAAATTAAATTTATTTGACAATAACACTTCTGTGATAGTATCTGCAACCTTAATTGATTTTAGAAAATAATTTAAGAACTATATTAATAACTAACAATATGGTTAACTAATAATAAATTAAAGTTAAATATAAATAAAACAAAATATAATATAATAATACAGTTTAATATAAAAATTTATAATGGTATTTTTATAGATAACAATTTAAACTTTAACCTACATATAAAATAATAAATAAAATTACAAAAATTATATATTTATTATGTTTAATAGTCTATATAAAATATTACTAATTCACTAAAACAAATATCATATCAATAGATATAATACAAAAAATATTTATAAAAAGGAAAATAGAATCACTAAATAATCTAAAGACATACTTGAATGCCGGATTCTTACATTAATGTATATAATAAAAATGTACCATATAAAGTAACTAAACTATTTGAATTGTTCAAACGGCAGAAATCGATTAAATATTTATTTACAAAAAACGTATCAAATATGATTGAATAATATAAATAATATTTATTAAATATACAATGACCACAATTTGTAAATGTAAATATTAATCTTAAAAAAATATTTAAACTAAATTCATTTAAAATAGATTTTCAAGAGAGCCATTATTGAGCTCTCTACACAGATATTAAACAATATTTTCACTACAGATTCACCTAGACACTATCTACAAAAGGATACTGACCTTTTTGTTTGTCCCAGGGTTCGTCGTATCCCATGGAGGTATCGCGAGTGTCCAATTTCAACACAATGTTATTAGATGTAGTAGACGCTTTGTTCTGCATAGGTTTCTATAGGTGAAAGGTCGTTTAAACTAACATGTAATGTAATGTATAATTTAATATACATACTGTCGTCTAGATTATTACTCTATTATTTATTTTTTCTATTCTTTTATACAATACAATTATAAATAATAAATAATTATCTATTTATTTGATAGGGTTGAGGCTATCATTGGTCAATGTCTGAAACATATTGCGGAGGTAGAGTTGGAAGTGTAAAGGAATGAGTCTGATTAGTTACTAGTTTATTATAAAGTTGAGAGGCAATATAATCACGATTTATCTCTTGCATCTCTCGCATGGAAAGTAAATAAATGTTAAATGTTCTTATTTAATGTATTATTATTATATTTAACATGTGGTTTATATTTAACATTATGACATTATATTGTAAATTTATTGTTTAAATATATTAGAGATGTTTTCACCTATACCTTGGATATTTAAATACGTGCTAAGTGTAAATTAGCAAGTGCACCTGTATATCCAGGTATAGGGGTATAAGGAACGTATCGTGCAGTTGATAATAAATGCATTTAGATGATACAAGTTTTTGCAACAACAACGCACAACCAATGCAATCAATTGATGTACACTAGAACATTTCTACAATACTCGACTAACACACTAATCAGCTTATCATGATTCATTCTCCAGCTGAATTGCATAGCAAATATTGATTTTAATTCTATTCATATTTTATAAAATGAAAATGAATATAAATCAATGTTAGAAATATATGTAAATATATTTATATTTTGTAGATTTGATATAAATATGATGATATATACAGATACATCAGTATATGCAATTCAAATTTGGAAAGAATATAAGAGAATAAAATATTATAATTAAATGCTATAAAAATAAACAAAAACCTTTTGTTTAGTTTTATTATCTTTGTCACCCCAGGGACTTTCGTAGGAATCTAAATAGAAATCATTTAAATAGCATACAGGTAAATTATACAGTAATTTAACTTATATCTTATAATCAGTAAATTTAGAAGTGTATATGATTAGAAAATGCTTGAAATTGAATAAAGATTGTGGAATGTAATGCATATGAATGTGTGTCTAGTAATGTTGGCTTACCATCGGCAGGTCTATTGTCTGTCCGTTCAGGTTTCCAATCCCATGGTGTGTCATAGCTGTCAGTTAAGTGGTCGGTACCAACAACAACTGTACGGAGATAGAGGATGTGAGAAGGGAAGTAAGGGAGTAAGGGATGCGAGTGAGGGAGACAAACCTAGTTGGGGCTTACAACGGGTGTCTAATTGTTCAGCAGAATAGTCCCATGGTGCTTCGTAGGTATCACCAGTCACCGACCTTTGAACCCGTTGGTTAGATATGGCCTTGACACATTCCCGTCTCACCTCCGTCTCGATACAACCTAATGTGGAACAGGTAGCATAGATAGAGTTGTGTGGATGTTGGTATAAGAGAATCTCATAATCAACTAATCTACCCACCATCCTCAATTAAATTAATTATTGAAAAATTGATTATATAATATTGAATGAACTATGATTAAGGAACTTGATCTTTGGTAAAGAATGAACTCATTTTCTAAGAAAGTAATATACTTTCTAGATAAGAGATACCCATTATAAGAAATGAACATTCATGCTAAGAAAATGAAATACTTCTAAAGTAACACAGTCGATAAAGAAGAGTGTTAAGATAGTGACACCCTTCTAGAGAAGTGACACTGAAGTAAATTAGGTAACTGATTCTCTAAACAAAAGACATTCCTATTAAATAAGCGACACCTTCATAAGGAAGTAATACACATACTAAGAAAGTGATATTCTTCTGAAAGAGTCACACCAGATAAAGAAGTAACACTCCTGCCAAGGAAGCGACTATCCAATTTGAAGTAAAAGGCTCGATAAAGGAGTAAAATGAAATCCCTTAGACCTATTACATACCTGCAGGGCGTGTAGGAGATGAAGTCGATATGATGTTGCTTGCTATACGACATTGAGTGGTGCTTAGGTCCCATGGTTCTTCGTAGTTAGGGCACTAGGTGATGGGTGAGAGTATAGATATTCAATTTACAGAGAGCTAGTGATATCCATGATAAAATGGTATCGATATAACAGATGCTATATTGTATGTCAGTTATACATATTACTTATACACATGTAAATTCTTATGAACTTATAATTTAAAAAGATGTTATTTATTTTCAATACAAATTACAATTATTTAGCTTGTTAACATTTAAACATATATCTGGGCAAATAGAATCTAAATAAACATATCCAGATATAAAAAAAGTAAACTTGTATGTCTTGAACATCTAGGTGATTATCTACAGTAGGTTCATTTGTCTTATCCCAAGGTCGTTCGTATTCACTTTGGTCAGCGATTTTATCTATATTCCGATAAAGCAAATATTATTCTAGGTTATATAACTTTTGAGGTATAATATTATATTATATAATGATAGAAATTAATTCTATTATGCTTACAAAAAATTCGAATTAAACAATTATGCAATATCATTTTGAAAATTGATATATACAAAATATATACATAAAATACAAAGAACTGTCTGATTATTTTATTCAAATATTGGATAATCTATAATTCAATCTAATAGATATTTACAAAAAACAAGTTTAAGTGAATTATAGAGTACTTATGTTATAGAGTACCTATGTTATAGAGTACCTATGTTATAGAGTATCTATGTTATAGAGTACCTATGTTAAAGAGTACCTATGTTATAGAGTACCTATGTTATAGAGTATCTATGTTATAGAGTACCTATGTTAAAGAGTACCTATGATATAGAGTACCTATGTTATAAAGTACTTACGTTATAGAGTACCTATGTTATAGAGTACCTATATTATAGAGTACCTATGTTATAGAGTAACTATGTTATAGAGTATCGATAACACTCCTAAAATAATTTGTTTATAGATATCAGATTAACTATATGTAACTTTTTTACTGGTAGTAGAATTTAAATTGCCTATATATGATAACAATATTATCTTTTCACATTCTGATTCTACTCAATCTCTTATTAACAGTTGACCATATCGTTGATGTTTATATTTATATTCATAGGATATATGATCTCTTACCTTTATGTTACACCATTTCTATTAGTAGAAACTCTCAAACTAAGATTAGTTAACTAACAATACAGGTGGTAAGTTGCTTTGAATATATGTTTTAAATAATTTTCTATTAATTTAAGTAGTGGAGTCTTTCACAATTGGTCAGAAAATGAATTCCATAATCTGGAAGCTTGTATTGTATAACTGGTATGGTAATATTACAATCATATCTATTACAAAGGCTACACTATTCATGATTCCCAACAGATTACACAGGTAGGATTATGAATCTAATATTAGGATAATAAATTGAAACTCGCAGTCTTTACATTCTTTCACATATTGTATTATGCTAATATTATGAATGATTCTTGAGTACCATAATATACTAGAAATGTTTGAGACTTTGTTATTTCAATGGATAGATAACTAGATCAATACCTTTTTAAGTCTTGTATGCATTATTTATTCATATAGTAGTATATATAAACATTCTATATTGAACATGACTTTCACGATATATTTTAATTAGTTTTGTTGTATTGTTACTACACCACCACCAGTTGTTTATAAACCCCAAGACAACATATGTATCTTAATTTAGTGATACAAATTGATCCAAGCTTAAGTTTATATTAATAAGATTTGTATCTGTCATTTCGTGACTATTTTGACGTGACTACATTTTAAATTATATTTCTCTTCTATTAAGAAACACAATATTTATATCCGTCAGTTGTATACCGAGGACTGTAAAAAATGAAAGTAGCTTTTTAATTCAGGTTTTTATGTTGTTCGAAACCGTAGTTATCAAATAAATGTAAAAATACGTCAACTGGTTATGTATTTTTTATTTACTTTTCCTATTAGTATATATTTACTATGTACCTTATAATGAATATTCCATGAATATACTTATGCTCTAGGTCTTATTTGAAGCAACAATTTATAACTGTCACATTTTTGCTGTATTAATATTAGTCTTTAGAGTCTTTAAAGATTTGATTGTCCGAATAGTTTGATTATTTTAGAAATAGTTGGTAATTTCTTGACAAGCAAAACATCTTTGTAACAATTTCAGCAAAAGTAGTAGTTTTTTAATTGTAGAAGTTGCTATCTTGGATATTTATCAAGAATATTGTCAATTTATTTTCAATATTATCTTTTTATGATTTATACCTGCCACAGTTCTACAATGCTCCTAGTGACTGATAATCTTATAGTAACTTAATAAATAAGTTTGTATATTTTTAATACAAATATGAAACTTCTAATAAAAAATGGCATAAGTTACATAATACTACTTCACTCATCATTTTTGTGTTGCACTATTTAATTTTGTAAGTCAATAAATATGAAATACCATAAAGCAAAATTTGCTTGTATACTTTAAAAATGTAAAATAGGTATATTTAAACCAGATCCTTTGTATCAAATATTAACTATATCAAATAAAACCATAGTAATGGAGATTAGATCAAATTGTTATTTATGCTATACTTTCATATATAATATATATATATATAAATATTCGTTAAATCATACTCACACAAGTATGAGATAATATTACAGAGGTTTCTATATTTTAAACTTGCAAATATGTGTTATTGGTGTCAAATGTTCGTCAGAGAGGTTAAATTTAGAATAAATAAATATAAAAAATAAATATATATGGAAAATGCAATTATTTTAATCATATTGTGTATAAGGAATATTTGAACTATTGAATTTATTCAATATTAGATTCTAGATTTTAAAATATTTTATATATATTAACTTTTATTCTTGTTTTCATATGGCAATGTATATGAATAATCATCTTCGCGTTTAGCCACTCTGCTGTTGTCGGATGTAATTTTTCGACCCTTGATATCAAATGGATCACTGTATTCAGCTACAGGAGGTGGAGCCTAAAAATGTTGTAAAATAAATACTAAATTGTATTTGTTATTTATCAACCACCCTTGGAATTATAACTATAATAATAATACATAGTTATAATTAAACTACCTGCTCCTTTAAATCTCTTGATGTTTGATTTTTAGTTTTTCTTGATTCACAATTTTGGTTCACATTTTCACGCATATCACGTTTATTTACAATAGACTTTGAATGGGTGTTGCTATTCCTATATTTATCGGAGGAAGATTCATTGCAATTAACAGGTAATCTTCTTGTAGGGTGCAAAACATCGTTTGAATCATTATTTCTTAAAATAGCAGACGATTTTGTAGAATTTAAATTTAATTTACTAGTGCTTCGAATTGATTCTTCATTATTTGGAGACTTTTTTTTATGGTCTATATTATGTTTGTGATTCTTTTTTCCGCCGAAACCGAGATGTTTAAGAAGCTTTGACATTTCCAAATGAAAGCTAATTTCTTACATACTCGTATTTATGAATGAAAATTTTGTTATTTAACAAAGAAATTAGAAACTTATTGCTTCCTTTAATAACAATAACATAAATTTATATCATGCGCTTAGAAAAGTGTTATTTTTGTTCGTCTACAGTCTATCCAGGACATGGTGTGGAATTCGTCAGAAATGATTGTAAAGTATGTTAACAATGCAAAATTAATATACTAATTGCTTAGTATTTATATAAATTATACTTAGATATAAATTATATAAAAGAAATATATGTAATTTGAAATTTAAATTAAATTTTATATTTATTTAATTATATCGAAAACTATATGATTTTTTGTAATACTAATTTAAATAATTAGTTTAAGTTATTTTGCCACCTAGTCGACATCAATAAATACATTGTGCGAAATACGTTGCGTTCTTTATCTATATTCAGTGTTCATAATATCCAACGCAGTGATTTGATCGTCGAATATATTTCGGTGATTATAAAATATCTTGCATTTTTAACTATATCATTACTATCAATGCATACTATAATGTCTGGTATTGAATTAAAGATATTTTATTTATATACAATAAAAAAATGATCAGTATAGACTTACGTATATGCATGAATACGTTTATTATATATATATATATATATATAAATATTATGTGATTTTGAACAATATTTTAAAATTTTAGACTGTTAGTATTAGTGTCCTTAAAATGACTGGGGTAATCCTCAAAGGTCTGATTATATCACAACATATTGCTTCACAATGTGTCAACGTTTTTGAAGAGATTTGAACTAAATCATTACAGCAACATGCGCTTATCCAAATATGAAGACCGTTGGTTATGGTGAACACCTTTTTGTCACTTTGGCAATCTATTAATAGGACATCAGTAAAATCTAATTTCGGGATTTTTTATTTTGAATCGGTAACTTGATACTATACTTTTCTTAGCGATAATATAGTAATAGTGGTTATTTTGCCCAACTAAAGCTACTCAATTTATAATGTGTTGAGTGAGTAGTCGATGTTGGAAAAGTAACACCTCATTTTATTGATCGGCCAATATATATTTATATATTTATCGATGAAAAAATATTTGTTTACTTCTAGCAATCGGATTTAAATCATTTGTTTGTGATTATTTCTGTGATAAATATAGTGTTATATTTAAATGTTTATGTGGTATAACATATACATGTATCTCAATATGTAATTAAGCCACACAATTTTTGCATTAATAAACAGACCGATGAATATCTATATAGGGTCGCAAGAAATTAGAGCTTGCGACATTACATAATTGTTTAAAATATAATTACTGTTCATTAATACAGAAATCAATTATTTGTTGCCAATTGCTTATCGTGGTATACCAAAAGCATGTAGGTAACACTATGATACAATACTCTTGGCTGTAACTACATATCCTTAGTTGAGTACTCATGAGTACTACTTAGTAATCAGTCACTACTTACTACTCAACTACTTACTAATCATGTACAATACACCACAACATTTCATACACATACTACAGTAATGTTATAGTTAATAATTACAAACATTTATTTGTATCTGAACCAATCTATAATAAATAAAGAGACTTAAAACAATGCCATGCTTGTTTATATTGATTGACTATTATCTGGATATGATTCTTCCAATTCCCTCTACACTTTTCCATTTCTCTATTTCTATATTTCTTTATTTCTATATTTCTTTATTTCTATTTGATTGATTAGTAAGCAAATGATCTACGACTATAATATTTATTTTTACTTGTTATGATTTTACTAGCATTTTTTTATGATATATTTCTACAGCTATATTCGTATTTGAAACTATTATTAAGTATAAGGAAGACATATTAGATAATATGATAAGGAGATTTAGCATTATTAGTGAGATTATTTAGAACTAGATTGAGATGTATTTATTTTACACTTATTTTTCTTGTAATATTAATATTGTTTTTAATCATGTGTACTCTAGATTTATTCATAGTATAAGTAAATAAATATATATGTTGTAATAATTGTATTTCTTCATAGTGGTTTTTGATTTATATAATATTAAGTACAATATCTTGAAAACTATATTGTTATTACCTATGGAACCAGATTATGTAACTATTATAAATTCTTATATAATTATTTTAAATAAAATATATTGTCTTTTATTATTTAACAAAATAACTAAAATGACCTGGATTGTTTCCAGGTTTGGATAGCATTATCGTATATTATAACCCAGCTAATAATCTAGGTACTTTCATTGTTTGCATTGCATAATTTGTAAACCAATAATTTTTGTAACACATGAAAGAAATTTATAAAACTTACATCATTCTGTTTGGAATAATATAAAATTAATATCAGTTTATTATGCTACACAATCTGATGATAATAATCTATTGAATGATTATTGCTACATATTCTATAAATTAGAAGCATTGTGCATTATAAGTAAGATTATATATATTGTATTATATTATATTGCTATTGAATATCCCTTTTGTTAATCTTATTATTTACCTATCCAGAATTTTTACATCGCAAAATATTGATACAAAAATTCATTATTCTATCAAATGAAAGTAAACTTAATTGAAGTTTATTGAAATATACTAAAAGTAGTTTTTATTCAATGAACAATATGTTTTATTAATACTCGCAAAAATATTAATTAATAATTCTAATTTTTAAATAAATACATGTATAAATAATTTGCAGTCATTCAAATTTTGCCGTTCAAAATGTAATCGAGCTTTCAAGAAGAAGAGAAATCCCCGAAAAGTGAGATGGACTAAAGCTTTCAGAAAATCTGCTGGCAAGGAACTTACAGTGGACCCTTCATTCGAATTTGAGAAGAGGCGCCATGTACCAATCAAATACAACAGAGAACTGTGGAGCAATACAGGTTTCAACTAATTCACAACAAATAAATACCGGTGCTAATCTTATTTCATTTAAATCTATCTTAGGGTAAAAACATCGATAACATTAATATTGAATTCATTTAGTGACTGCTATGAAAAAGATTGACGACATCCGACAGAAGCGTCAAAACCAATTTATATTAAAAAGGTTAAGAAATTTAATATCAACTCTACAAAACTATGATTCATTCACTCGAATGATGTTCTTTTATTTCCAACAATAGATTGAAAAAGGGAAAGCAGTTAAGAAAGGCTGCAGATATCATGGAAGTGAAGAACAACATTCATTTGATCAAATCCCCGGCAGGTATGTCCAGCTCTAACTTTTGCATACAGTTAATATACTCCTCGTTAGCCGATCTATTTTATATCTCGATTTGTCATTCCTATAGCTGGTCTCAAGCAAAAGATGGAGGAGAAGATGGTGGAGGTTATCGAAGAAGAGGATACAGAGATGATGGAAGCATAGAATCCTCAATCAATACCTCATATAGTATATACACATCTTATCTCTTTCGTATACATTTGAACACGTACAAAACTCAAATACGTAAGTTCTCCTCGGTAAATAATAAAAGATTAATTTGAATTTTTATTATAAATTATTAAATCATAATTACATATCTAGTAGTTTAACATCTATGTCTTCGATGAGATCTTTGAAGGCAACCCAATCGCTCTTGTTCAAAGAAATACCTGTATGTAATGTATAGAAATATAACAATGGATATCTATTTTAATAAACTATAAATTTGGTAGTAAATAAATATAAGATTAGTATTGTTCAATGAAAATATATTGTTATTGATGATACAACATAAGAATTACAATAACAAATAATTGCAGTATCTTCGACAGTATTTTAGAATTGATATGTTCCAACCTTTCTTTGTAGGCAACAATTTACCATTCTTTTCATAGAAATCTCTAATGTCAACATAAATTTTTCCTTTGAAATTCTTAACAGAAACTTGCTTGGTACCAGATAACTAAGAAAAATAAAATAGCAAACCGTAAATAAATGATATTTATAGAAACAAACAAAATGATTATAAATTCATACTGACTTTGGTAACTACAGAATCGCCATCTCCCTTAGCCCATATATCATCTGTTTCCTTTTCTTTTTCTTTCTCTTTCTCGGTCTCTTTCACTTTTTTAGTATCCTTAGATTTCTTCAAAAAGGGATTTAATTTTTTATTTTTTATAGAAATGATAAAATTATTATAAAATAACCTTTATAGCTCAATATAAACATGTCAATAGAATGTCTAATAACTTTTCATTTACTAAATAAAATGTCAATTTCAAAATGTGAGACAGAATAAATTCCACATTAGGTGCATTAGAAATAATGATTTAAAATAATTATACAATAGTTACATCATCTGGTTAATTTGGTTGTTGATGTTAATAGAGTATAAATATTAATATTATTTTTTATACAAATATTTACACAAAGCATAAAATATTTGTACATTTATATTTAAATACACACATCTTTTTAATTATAATTTATTATGTTTTATAAATATAAAATAAATAGCAGCATTAATATTTATAATTGCTTTTATATAGTATATAGTGATTTACAATATTCATCGTTGCATTTGCTTACATATCGCGAGTAACTCGACATATAATTGACTAGATCCATTAATTAAATTGTCATAATACCTTAGCCATTACCTTAGTCTTTTTCTTTTGAGGCTCCACCGAAGATGAACTTGAATGTGAATCTTCATTCTCATTTACTTCACTTTGAATATCTTTTTTGACTACATCTTCCTAATAAATATAAACTGAATTATTTAAGATTATTAAAAATAAATATGTCATATAATACAAGTTATCTATAAGATAAATATATGTATACCTATATTAAATATTAATAAAATTACATATTAAAATCATTTATTTTGAAATTCGCGCCATTTAAAATGCACACATAAATTATGATATAGTAAAAGATTTGTACTATAATTATATTTCGATATAAAATGACTAAATATTAGGTGTTATTATTGTTAAACAATATTACCTCATCGCTGCTGACAATAACGCGTTTCTTTGGCATCTTTTAACGAATAAATTAGAATAAATATAGAATAAATTAAAATTACAAACAATAAGTATTATATAGATGTCGCTATTAAACGGATATGACAAAATAATAATAACAACAATAATAATTATTACGTCAATTATTATTTCATTTAAATTTTTTAAATATTCCATATAATTTTAATTAAATATGAATTATAATTACCTAAAATTTATTATAGTAATATTAGTGATCAATTGTTATGCGTATAGTTTATCAATTGTAAAAATAAACGATAATTCCGTGGACACTTTAGCATATGTTACTGGCAATAATTCAATAATAGAACCCTGCTCAAATAAGACCGATTGCAGTAAAGCTACGTTTCCTGTTAACTCATCTAAAGATGACTCATTTCTAGGTTTAAATAAAGGTATGCTAAAGCGTACGATGTATTTACTTGCCGCCACATCAGGAGTGTGTTTATTATATTTAGCTCTACGAACATGCAGGTTTGTTATAATTTATAATGTACACTTATATTGTAAATTTAATATATATTATGATTTTATACATTACGTATTGTTCGATTGTTATCTGTGGAAAATGATTCCCACAGTCGATATCATGTAGTACGAGATTGTGTACCATCTACTGTTGTTGTGTATCATCTACTATATTGTGCGTAACAACTCTACTACCACTATAAGTTTGCATGCGCGCGTAGAGTACACAATCTACTTTACTCAAGCCTACTCTACGCTACTCATGATTGTGCTTATTTTATCTAAAAAAGCAATATTTCATGTAACTGATGATACTTGAACTGGTTGAACATAATTTGTAATAATATAACCTATTATTAGAATTTTGTAATCTATATTATTTTAATAATTTTAAAGTCGACTAGAATAAATCAGAATCAATACTTAAAGGCGTATCAGCGCAATTATTAAAAATGCTGGCTTTTGATATTGATAAATCGGCCTATACTACCTTTATATACCCCAAAACACTTTACATTTTTTAAAATACTATAACTTCTCCATCTTTTTCATTTATGTTTATATATTTACATGAGTCATGAATGGATAATGATTACATAATTATCATATAATATATTTATAAGTAAATTACAGATAGTATATATACTATATATTATATATGTAAATAATGATGTATTAATCAAGAATTACAGATAGTCAAGTCAAAGTCAAAATTAATTCTTTATATTCTAGGGTAAAAACGATATAATAATCTATTATATTATATAACTAGTATGTTTATTTACAATATATATCATATTAGATTATAATGTCAAATTAATTATTATAAATTACAAAGAACCATCCAAATTTCTAGAAGCGCAAAATGCATAATCTATGCACAGACCATGAATTCTTATTTATAGAACATATACTTATGTGAATTTATATTTTTACTTACATAACTGACAATATAAAGAACAGCTATAAGTATAAGATTGGTAACATAATAACATACTAATTAACAAAAAATAAGTTTTATTTTCATTTTTATTATTTCACCATTTCACCATGATTTCTATAAAATCTGTCATTTATTTATCAGGCTCATAACTTCTATAAGCATAGCTATATATAGCAAATATAGAAGTATTTCATATAACATCACATGCTATTGCTCTTGGTGTATGTTTTATACCTTATATTAATAATGGATTATATAATTGGGTAGATTTTGAATACAATAGGCTTTGTAGCAAATAACAATACACCACTGTGTATTGTTATTTCAAAGGTTTTAGAAAATAGTATAGTAACTTATAGAATCTATTTTAACAACATTAAAAATATATTAAATACATATGATACAATACAATACAATATAATATATATATATATATATATTTATTTTCTAGAGTAAATTGTATAAATGAATTTAGCTTATAGAATTTAGCATAAATGCTAGTGAATTAATATTTATGTGAATTATATATATTTTGTAAAATTTATATATAATTATATAAGTTTTTTCTTTCTAAAAAGTGGCAGTAACCAATAAGGGTCAAGTTTTATAAAATTTAGATAAAACTTTGTAAATCAAATATTTATCGATTCCATATTTTAATTCTACATATTCCAAATGGACTTATGGAAATATTTGTGTTGAAATAAAAGGTTCTATCGTCTATAATTCTATAATTTAATTAATTTATGTTAAATTATTATTGTAATAATGTTTAAAAATTAAAAAATTGCAAATAAATGTAATTTCTAAAGACCAACATATGAATTAAAAAATTGATTTTAATGTTTAATAATAATGATTTGAATTAATTTAATATATAGTTATAATATATAATAACATATATTATTATGTTAATATTTGAGTTAGTTAATATTTTAATTATATTAATTTAAAATATAAATGTTTTTTAAACATTTACAGAAATTGTAATTTCTTTTTTAGCATTTCTTCTTTCAAACCTTGTATTCCTTATCATTAAACAACTATGATAATTAAATATAACTTATAGAGACATCAATATAGATGATATATGATTAAGTAAAATATATAAGATTGTATTTTTAATATTTAACCCTTTACTTCCCATGCTTTTTATTTTTCATGTATTGAAATACCGTAATATTTCAAGATTATCATTTTTTTGTATGCATTTTATAATACAACTTTATTGTAATTAATATTCGTTTTCGTAAAAAGTATCTTATAGAAGTAATTCTCCACGTTTTGATAAATTAAATAAGATATACCTATTTTATTTCTGATATAGGTATTATACTTATAATTATATATAACAAATTATTTATAATTCAATATACAGCATAAATTATTAAATTTATAACAATAATGCTAAAATGAATATTTTTTGATTGAAAAAAATGTAATTCAATAAAATCATGCTATATATTTATTAGTGCTGAGAAAAACAAGATTTGCAGAGCGATATTTGGCAAATATCACAAGCAAATGATGTTCTTATAACATTATTACTTGCATTCCTCTAGTTTGACTTACAACAGTTCACACACACACACACGAGTATGACTGCAAATCTATTTATGAATAATACTAGATGGTGTTAAAGATGGCTCACCAATGACACCCTTACGATATTTATCCATTATTCTGGTAGAGAGTAACGACGAATCAGAAGCATGATGCTTTATTTATATATTATGAAGGAGATGATTACGGCTACATTAAAAATATTGAATAGAATATATCGCCAATATTGTTTTGATTTTCTTCCGATATCGTAGTGGTTCCTCGTAGTGGCTCCTCGTAGTGGCTCCTCGTATTTGCTCCTCGTAGTGGCTCCTCACCTGATCCAGTCCGTCAACTCCTCCCGTATACTTGCCGTGGTCAAGTAGCATCTCCGCGGTCAATTCTCTCTCGACGTTGTTGAATGTTGTTTTCGGTACATGGGTCGCCGTTGAAAGAGAGTAAACATCCCTTTTATCGACGTATCGACGGACAACGATACTATCCGAGTTAGCCAGTTTGAAACCCGACCAAAGGCGAACGTTATTGATATGAGGAAATCCTCTAGACGTCCTCCCAATAGTTCCGACAAGATCAGTTCCTGTCGAAAGCGAATACCTCGCAAGCTTCAGAGAAGTGTAGTAATTATCAGTATAAACTATATGATGTCTATACTGATAATTACCCAACAACTCCTTCACTATATTGAAGGTAAAGCCTTCTCCAGAAACAAATCTGTCTTCCCTACCTGTGTATATTACAAGCTTTAGAAGAATTTCATTCCTCTCTTTATTGGCTTCGGAGGCATTTATTGCAAAAAAAACTGAGGCGACCTGAAAATTTCATCATACCTTCATCTATCTATATTTGACGACCAGGGATGTAACTCTCTTCAAAAGACTTCTCGGTTGTATCCAAGACAATACCATCCAAGTACCTGTTTATGTTTATGGACCGACTATATACAATACTATATTTTCTTAGGTATTCCATACAAATTATTTAAATTTTAAATTCGAAAAAAAATTATTTTAATCTTTAGATTATCAGATTATTATAATTGAATAAAATAATAATGTAAATATATTATAATTGAAATAAGAATACTATATCTATTGTTATTATTATTAATTATTATTATACTAACCTTGCTTAGCTTATCAGAACTATCTGGAACTTCAATACAGTGCAAGTATCTTGTCAGTTCATAATTTCTGTTTCGAGATATTCTGTCTGGTAAATAGTTATCTCGAAAAATTACACAATTACTCCGATAAAGTGAAGCATTCGGTACTGACTTTAGTCACATATATATATTAAAAATCCAAAATCATTTAGGTCATTTTGAACCTAAAAATGAAATAAATAAATATACAGTTGATTTTGTAAAATACTTTCTAGATTTCAATATGCAGTCTTATATAATATAACTATATTATAATACTAAAATAATAATAAAGTATATTTTATATATAATATCTGATTTTATTGTATTTGCAATATTTGTAAGTACAATTTATTATACTACCCGTTGAAGCAGTATAATCATTTGTGACAATATCTTCAACAAATCTTGCACCCAGCATCTCGAGTAGATATTCGAGAGGTGTTGAAATATCGTCGTATTTTGATGATGCTCCTTCTTTTTCTTTATATAACTCGGTATACGACCCTAGACACTGCGGCATTGAAGTTCTCCAACCCTCTTCAATAAAATTCTAGAATATATTGATAATTTAAAAACAATTATAATTTATATTTCTTTACAATTATATTGTTTTGTAAATATTGTATAGTATCAATATTACATATTGCGATATTTATATATTATTGTATTACATAATTAGAATATGACAAAAACTAACATCTCCGTCAATCTCCAGCTATTTTTCTACCAGTTCTTCTACCACCACGTCCACGTCCACGTCCACGTCTAACTCGACCTCTTACAGAACTACTCGTACCTGGAGTATCTTCAGATTCATCTGACTCGCTCTCAATATCATCAATCTCTAAATCGCTTGATAATTCCTAATATTATAAATGAATGCATTGTTGATTATTGACGTTGCTAGGGAATTTAATTTAATTTGAAATTGGCATAAAATGAATATTGATAATATATTAAATATATCAAATTTATAAATATTTATTATTATTATATATAATATAATTCAAAACTAGAGATGTATTATAAGAGATATGTATTATCTTCTATCATAGAGTAATAATAGAATAATATACAAGAGAATTTTAAATTGACATATATAACAAATTTAAATTTAATATTATTTTGAAATCAATTTTAAATATGTGAATAAAACATTTGTTAGATTATTTACGATTTATGTGTGTTAATATTTATTATAGTTATAATGTTATATATAAAACAAACACTTGTTACTTCATTTTCATGATCTTCATCACAGGAATTCATTATCATTTCTAAAGTTTCTTGGGTATTAAAAATTCGACGCGACATCTCAAAACAACAAAATAACGCTAAGATTAAAAATACTTTAAGATTTAGAATCACATGATATTTCTATTTAAAATAAATATTACTATGCGAATGTATTCTATTATAAGTATATTCTATTTAATATTTTACTTTTATAATTATATTATAAAATCAATTTTAGATAAATATATTTGGATTTAAAATTTATATATTAAAAAATCAGTAAATGTATTACATTTTGCAATTTTTATTATAGAATTATTATGTAATAGTATTTCATCATGTGTTAAGCTAGATATTTTTATAAACAATGGATACATTAAATCATATAATGATACATATTTGTAAATTTATTATACTTTTAATAAAGTATATTTTTTGATTTTTAAATCATATTTTGTTGCAATATATACCTATTAAATATGATATATACACATTAAAAAAAGATTGTATGCCTATTATCTTATCTTACTTACAATTGAATCAAAATTCGAAATAAGGATGTATAATGTTAATTTATATAGAGTACATTTATTTTTGATTAATGCAAACTCTTATATAATTATTTGACGACTTGGAGTTTGCCGGGTTTGACGATTGGTAGGTAAAGTTATAATATTTAATAATTGAATAGTATTTTATTATAAACCATATTAATGTAATGTTTCTTATGTTATGATAGAAATATGTTGTTAAAGATTATAAAATAATTGACATATTCTTCGATTACACATGAAATTATTTCAAAATGTCTTCAGTATTTGTTATATTTTGTTATTCTCAATAACAATTGTAAAAGTAAAAACATTTACAACAAATTTACAACAAACTAAAAATGTTACTATAGCATTTAAATAAAAAAGGATTGGTATTGTTATTTTTCTATTTTACCCAATGAGTGAATACTAATTATCTCTTTTCACATCTTTAAATTTCTACCTAACAAATTGTAAAAAACAAAAATTTAAACAAATCGTAAATCTATTGAAAATTTATTATTATATATAAAAATGGTAATAATTAATTATAATTAAATATTCATTGTATGTTAATTGTGATTAATTTGTATTTAACAATCATCATATTGCAAAATACCCTTTCATTTATGGTACAATTTGTTATTATCCGTCTAAACAAAGTATTTGTAGCTATTATCCACATGATGAGGTAATATATTATATATATGTGTATATATATATATATTATATATATGTGTATATATATATATATATATATGCATAGTATTTATCAAATCTTCATTGTATTTTTCTTTGCTTTATTTCTGGTTTATATATATGTAATCTTTATAGATAATAATCATATATATATATAATGTAGTATACATATATATATGTTTGTGTTTATAAATATATAGATACATTAATTCAATTATTCCCTCGATATCCAGGGTACGTATAAGTCAGAGTAAAGTGAAAAAGTACGGGGTTATAAGCTCCCACGACAACGAATGCACTCCTTTAGACCAACTTGATGACGAGGACGATAACACCCTCTATGACCTCAATCAAAGGTACGCAAACAATCGCCCTGACAGCGATTGTTGGCGATATTATGCAATCGTGCCCAATTGTTTTCTAGTGTCTAATATCTTTCTATTATTTCACACGTTGTAAAATTTGATATCAAAATTTATAAATAGTTTTTCTTGAAAAGTTTAGAATATTTATGTTTAGAATATTCATTTAAAATTATAAAAATAGATTTATTTTAACAACTTTTTTTAATTATATAAAAAATCTATTTTAGACAATACAAATATTTATTTTCCACATTATCATTTCTGTTATCCGGGAAGAAACATTTAAATATTTCCCATTGTTTTACAGATAGGAAATGTGTTAAAATTGCAGATCTCAACCCGACGATATTGATACAACATTCCGTATATTTACCTTTATTGCAATTCCTACTCCGTGTAATTCACCACTCTCTCCGGGTCCCTTACCAGTAGACCTGACTACCACTTTATCCCCACACTTCACCGTATTCATCAACGTCAATCCTTACACTAACGGCCAAAGATATCAATACATTATACTACTTTCTACTTTGAATTTTCTTTCGGAATAGGCACAGCAACACGTAAAGCAATATTTATCTTTTTGTTTACACACTAAAGTGTCATTATTTTTTTTATCGTCAATATGACTTATAATATCGAAAATTTATGTTTACATATGGCATGTATAAGGATATTACGTTCCGTTACATTATATCACATAATATTTTATATAAAAGATAAAACTCATTTCTGTTATGTAATTCATTTCAAAATAATTGCAAATATACTTTTACACTATATCAACAACACATCGATATGTTATGCTAATTACATCATCGTAGTTTTACAAATTAGAACATAAATGCTTAAAATCGCAATCGAATAGAATTTTATATAGAAATATATGTTGATATATACACTAAATGTATATTTCATTATATATTAATATTCAAGTAGTATTGTGATATTTATTTTGAGTACTTTATAACATTACATCACTTGTATATTTAATGAACATACTTAAAATGGTAACTCTATTTATTTAGATATATTGCCTGTGCTTTATAATGAAGGCATTGTTGTTATCAACAATAGTTTTATTATCATCATTTATTATTCTACTCTAGGGTCACATATCTATTATATTTATCTATGTCCATATTCTCTTAGTCCTTGTATTATATATATAAACAATCAATCACTTGATCTGCCCTTTAAAATTGCATGTTAATGTTAATGTATTTTAAGATAAATTGAATATAACAACATCAATAACCTGCCGTGATTGAATAGGTGTTTTTCTATGTATGTATCATATGGTTCCACTCTCCTCTATTAATAGAAAAGGTCTAATATTTACTATTTCATTGTACTTATATTTCTATAACATTGCTTTACTCAGTTGTATTTGATAGTTATCAATATTCACTAAAATCTAACAACTATTCTAGTATATGATTGCAATCACTCGAATGTCTTGCCTATCAGACATATGTCGATGTATAGGTTTCCAACCATTTCTATTTTACGAGATAATTCTGTAGATAATTGGGCTAATGTAGTTCAATTGCTAAAGGAGGTGAGTTATAATTTTGATTACGATGTATACATCATAAAATTAGTCCGATAAAGAGATTCTTTTTAAATAAATAATATTTATGGAAAGTAAAATTCAATTGCCGAGTTCTAGTCCAACCGGAGATGAATCCTAAGGTGAAGTCATTTGAAATGTATCATTTTGAAGCGAGTTTAACAACATCAATATATAATGATCACAATTATGTAAATACAGAGTCTTCAATACAATTGCTGATGAGATTCCCTATATTTAATTAGAGAATACATGATTATGTATCGATTACTATTGACGAATTTACTTTCTATAAGTTCAGTTAATTTCATAACTTGTTGAGTGTTAATATAGTCACTTTTTAATTAAGAAAAAGAAATAAGATAGAATATCAATTTAGCGTTATCACAAATCTATATAAAGTACATGTAATTACAATATGTAATTTGAAAACAGTATGTAATTTTTTACACAAATCTATATAAAGTACATGTAATTTGAAAACAGTATGTAATTTGATGTTTTGAAGGAATCCCCTTTTTTCCATATCATTGAAATACTTAAATAAGCATTAAATATGAAAAGAAGGTTATAATTTATGAAAGGTATAATTACAAATTCCTGAATGTAATCATGTCTTAAGTTGAGGTGAGAATGTATTTTCTATCGTAATTTAGATTGTATATAAACTAAAAGAAATAACTGATGAGAAATTGAAAATATTACCATATTGTAAAATATTTATAAATAGGATCAATGTTAGTCCAAATTTAGCATGTATTTGGAAAGCATCTTATTTCAGCATTCTCTTTAATAAGTGATTATGTTATGACTAAATTCAAAGCTATTTTGAATGATATATAATTGAAACCTTTAGAAAATTAGTTTTACAGCAGTATGAAATTATTTACTTTCTAGGACAACAGTAATATTTTACTGTTGTAATAGATTACTCGATGTTGATATGTGAGTATAAGTAGTAGCTGTACGCATATATAAACACATGAGTATTTATAATAATAAATTTAATTTAATGACATTTAAAAAGTGATCGGTAATAAAACGAACACGATACCGATTAATATACTTACAATTAATATACTTACTATTAATATACTTACTATTAATATACTTACTATTAATATACTTACTATTAATATACTTACTATTAATATACTTACTATTAATATAATTACTATTAATATACTTACTATTAATATACTCACTATTAATATACTTACTATTAATATACTTACAATTAATATACTTACTATTAATATACTTACTATTAATATACTTACTATTGATATACTTACAATTAATATACTTACTATTAATATACTTACTATTAATATACTTACTATTAATATACTTACTATTAATATACTTACTATTAATATACTTACTATTAATATAATTACTATTAATATACTTACTATTAATATACTTACTATTAATATACTTACTATTAATATACTTACAATTAATATACTTACTATTAATATACTCACTATTAATATACTTACTATTAATATACTTACAATTAATATACTTACAATTAATATACTTACTATTAATATACTTACTATTAATATAATTACTATTAATATACTTACTATTAATATACTTACTATTAATACACTTACTATTAATATACTTACTATTAATATACTTACTATTAATATAATTACTATTAATATACTTACTATTAATATACTTACTATTAATATACTTACTATTAATATACTTACTATTAATATACTTACTATTAATATACTTACTATTAATATACTTACTATTAATATACTTACTATTAATATACTTACTATTAATATACTTACTATTAATATACTTACTATTAATATACTCACTATTAATATACTTACTATTAATATACTTACTATTAATACACTTACTATTAATATACTTACTATTAATATACTTACTATTAATATAATTACTATTAATATACTTACTATTAATATACTTACTATTAATATACTTACTATTAATATACTTACTATTAATATACTTACTATTAATATACTTACTATTAATATACTTACAATTAATATACTTACTATTAATATACTCACTATTAATATACTTACTATTAATATACTTACAATTAATATACTTACAATTAATATACTTACTATTAATATACTTACTATTAATATACTTACTATTAATATACTTACTATTAATATACTTACTATTAATATACTTACTATTAATATACTCACTATTAATATACTTACTATTAATATACTTACTATTAATATACTTACTATTAATATACTTACTATTAATATACTCACTATTAATATACTTACTATTAATATACTTACTATTAATATACTTACTATTAATATACTCACTATTAATATACTTACTATTACTATACTTACTATTAATATACTTACTATTAATATACTTATTATTAATATACTTACTATTAATATACTTACAATTAATATACTCACTATTAATATACTTACTATTAATATACTTATTATTAATATACTTACACTTAATATACTTACTATTAATATACTTACTATTAATATACTTACTATTAATACACTTACTATTAATATACTTACTATTAATATACTTACTATTAATATACTTACAATTAATATACTTACTATTAATATACTTACTATTAATATACTTACTATTAATATACTTACTATTAATATACTCACTATTAATATACTTACTATTAATATACTTACTATTAATATACTTACTATTAATATACTTACTATTAATATACTTACTATTAATATACTTACTATTAATATACTCACTATTAATATACTTACTATTACTATACTTACTATTAATATACTTACTATTAATATACTTATTATTAATATACTTACTATTAATATACTTACAATTAATATACTCACTATTAATATACTTACTATTAATATACTTATTATTAATATACTTACACTTAATATACTTACTATTAATATACTTACTATTAATATACTTACTATTAATACACTTACTATTAATATACTTACTATTAATATACTTACAATTAATATACTCACTATTAATATACTTACTATTAATATACTTATTATTAATATACTTACACTTAATATACTTACTATTAATATACTTACTATTAATATACTTACTATTAATACACTTACTATTAATATACTTACTATTAATATACTTACTATTAATATACTCACTATTAATATACTTACTATTAATATACTTATTATTAATATACTTACACTTAATATACTTACTATTAATATACTTACTATTAATATACTTACTATTAATACACTTACTATTAATATACTTACTATTTATATACTTACTATTAATATACTTACAATTAATATACTTACTATTAATATACTTACTATTAATATACTTACTATTAATATACTTACTATTAATATACTTACTATTAATATACTTACTATTAATATACTTACTATTAATATACTTACTATTAATATACTTACTATAAATATACTTACTATTAATATACTTACTATTAATATACTTAATATTAATATACTTAATATTAATATACTTAATATTAATATACTTACTATTAATATACTTATTATTAATATACTTATTATTAATATACTTACTATTAATATACTTACTATTAATATACTTACTATAAATATACTTACTATTAATATACTTACTATTAATATACTTACTATAAATATACTTACTATTAATATACTTACTATTAATATACTTACTATTAATATACTTACTATTAATATACTCACTATTAATATACTTACTATTAATATACTTACTATTAATATACTTACACTTAATATACTTACTATTAATATACTTACTATTAATATACTTACTATTAATACACTTACTATTAATATACTTACTATTAATATACTTACTATTAATACACTTACTATTAATATACTTAATATTAATATACTTAATATTAATATACTTACTATTAATATACTTACTATTAATATACTTACTATTAATATACTTACTATTAATATACTTACTATTAATATACTTACTATTAATATACTTACTATTAATATACTCACTATTAATATACTTACTATTAATATACTTATTATTAATATACTTACACTTAATATACTTACTATTAATATACTTACTATTAATATACTTACTATTAATACACTTACTATTAATATACTTACTATTAATATACTTACAATTAATATACTCACTATTAATATACTTACTATTAATATACTTATTATTAATATACTTACACTTAATATACTTACTATTAATATACTTACTATTAATATACTTACTATTAATACACTTACTATTAATATACTTACTATTAATATACTTACTATTAATATACTCACTATTAATATACTTACTATTAATATACTTATTATTAATATACTTACACTTAATATACTTACTATTAATATACTTACTATTAATATACTTACTATTAATACACTTACTATTAATATACTTACTATTTATATACTTACTATTAATATACTTACAATTAATATACTTACTATTAATATACTTACTATTAATATACTTACTATTAATATACTTACTATTAATATACTTACTATTAATATACTTACTATTAATATACTTACTATTAATATACTTACTATTAATATACTTACTATAAATATACTTACTATTAATATACTTACTATTAATATACTTAATATTAATATACTTAATATTAATATACTTAATATTAATATACTTACTATTAATATACTTATTATTAATATACTTATTATTAATATACTTACTATTAATATACTTACTATTAATATACTTACTATAAATATACTTACTATTAATATACTTACTATTAATATACTTACTATAAATATACTTACTATTAATATACTTACTATTAATATACTTACTATTAATATACTTACTATTAATATACTCACTATTAATATACTTACTATTAATATACTTACTATTAATATACTTACACTTAATATACTTACTATTAATATACTTACTATTAATATACTTACTATTAATACACTTACTATTAATATACTTACTATTAATATACTTACTATTAATACACTTACTATTAATATACTTAATATTAATATACTTAATATTAATATACTTACTATTAATATACTTACTATTAATATACTTACTATTAATATACTTACTATTAATATACTTACTATTAATATACTTACTATTAATATACTTACTATTAATATACTTACTATTAATATACTTACTATTAATATACTTACTATTAATATACTTACTATTAATATACTTACTATTAATATACTTACTATTAATATACTTACTATTAATATACTTACTATTAATATACTTACTATTAATATACTTACTATTAATATACTTACTATTAATATACTTACTATTAATATACTTACTATTAATATACTTACTATTAATATACTTACTATTAATATACTTACTATTAATATACTTACTATTAATATACTTACTATTAATATACTTACTATTAATATACTTACTATTAATATACTTACTATTAATATACTTACTATTAATATACTTACTATTAATATACTTACTATTAATATACTTACTATTAATATACTTACTATTAATATACTTACTATTAATATACTTACTATTAATATACTTACTATTAATATACTTACTATTAATATACTTACTATTAATATACTTACTATTAATATACTTACTATTAATATACTTACTATTAATATACTTACTATTAATATACTTACTATTAATATACTTACTATTAATATACTTACTATTAATATACTTACTATTAATATACTTACTATTAATATACTTACTATTAATATACTTACTATTAATATACTTACTATTAATATACTTACTATTAATATACTTACTATTAATATACTTACTATTAATATACTTACTATTAATATACTTACTATTAATATACTTACTATTAATATACTTACTATTAATATACTTACTATTAATATACTTACTATTAATATACTTACTATTAATATACTTACTATTAATATACTTACTATTAATATACTTACTATTAATATACTTACTATTAATATACTTACTATTAATATACTTACTATTAATATACTTACTATTAATATACTTACTATTAATATACTTACTATTAATATACTTACTATTAATATACTTACTATTAATATACTTACTATTAATATACTTACTATTAATATACTTACTATTAATATACTTACTATTAATATACTTACTATTAATATACTTACTATTAATATACTTACTATTAATATACTTACTATTAATATACTTACTATTAATATACTTACTATTAATATACTTACTATTAATATACTTACTATTAATATACTTACTATTAATATACTTACTATTAATATACTTACTATTAATATACTTACTATTAATATACTTACTATTAATATACTTACTATTAATATACTTACTATTAATATACTTACTATTAATATACTTACTATTAATATACTTACTATTAATATACTTACTATTAATATACTTACTATTAATATACTTACTATTAATATACTTACTATTAATATACTTACTATTAATATACTTACTATTAATATACTTACTATTAATATACTTACTATTAATATACTTACTATTAATATACTTACTATTAATATACTTACTATTAATATACTTACTATTAATATACTTACTATTAATATACTTACTATTAATATACTTACTATTAATATACTTACTATTAATATACTTACTATTAATATACTTACTATTAATATACTTACTATTAATATACTTACTATTAATATACTTACTATTAATATACTTACTATTAATATACTTACTATTAATATACTTACTATTAATATACTTACTATTAATATACTTACTATTAATATACTTACTATTAATATACTTACTATTAATATACTTACTATTAATATACTTACTATTAATATACTTACTATTAATATACTTACTATTAATATACTTACTATTAATATACTTACTATTAATATACTTACTATTAATATACTTACTATTAATATACTTACTATTAATATACTTACTATTAATATACTTACTATTAATATACTTACTATTAATATACTTACTATTAATATACTTACTATTAATATACTTACTATTAATATACTTACTATTAATATACTTACTATTAATATACTTACTATTAATATACTTACTATTAATATACTTACTATTAATATACTTACTATTAATATACTTACTATTAATATACTTACTATTAATATACTTACTATTAATATACTTACTATTAATATACTTACTATTAATATACTTACTATTAATATACTTACTATTAATATACTTACTATTAATATACTTACTATTAATATACTTACTATTAATATACTTACTATTAATATACTTAATATTAATATACTTACTATTAATATACTTACTATTAATATACTTACTATTAATATACTTACTATTAATATACTTACTATTAATATACTTACTATTAATATACTTACTATTAATATACTTACTATTAATATACTTACTATTAATATACTTAATATTAATATACTTACTATTAATATACTTACACTTAATATACTTACTATTAATATACTTACTATTAATATACTTACTATTAATATACTTACTATTAATAGACTTACTATTAATATACTTACTATTAATATACTTACTATTAATATACTTACTATTGATATACTTACTATTAATATACTTACTATTAATATACTTACTATTAATATACTTACTATTAATATACTTACTATTAATATACTTACTATTAATATACTTACTATTAATATACTTACTATTAATATACTCACTATTAATATACTCACTATTAATATACTCACTATTAATATACTCACTATTAATATACTCACTATTAATATACTCACTATTAATATACTCACTATTAATATACTCACTATTAATATACTCACTATTAATATACTCACTATTAATATACTCACTATTAATATACTCACTATTAATATACTCACTATTAATATACTCACTATTAATATACTCACTATTAATATACTCACTATTAATATACTCACTATTAATATACTCACTATTAATATACTCACTATTAATATACTCACTATTAATATACTCACTATTAATATACTCACTATTAATATACTCACTATTAATATACTCACTATTAATATACTCACTATTAATATACTCACTATTAATATACTCACTATTAATATACTCACTATTAATATACTCACTATTAATATACTCACTATTAATATACTCACTATTAATATACTCACTATTAATGTACTCACTATTAATATACTCACTATTAATGTACTCACTATTAATGTACTCACTATTAATGTACTCACTATTAATGTACTCACTATTAATGTACTTACTATTAATATACTTACTATTAATATACTTACTATTAATATACTTACTATTAATATACTTACTATTAATATACTTACTATTAATATACTTACTATTAATATACTTACTATTAATATACTTACTATTAATATACTTACTATTAATATACTTACTATTAATATACTTACTATTAATATACTTACTATTAATATACTTACTATTAATATACTTACTATTAATATAATTACTATTAATATACTTACTATTAATGTACTTACTATTAATATACTTACTATTAATATACTTACTATTAATATACTTACTATTAATATACTTACTATTAATATACTTACTATTAATATACTTACTATTAATATACTTACTATTAATATACTTACTATTAATATACTTACTATTAATATACTTACTATTAATATACTTACTATTAATATAATTACTATTAATATACTTACTATTAATATACTCACTATTAATATACTCACTATTAATATACTTACTATTAATATACTTACTATTAATATACTCACTATTAATATACTCACTATTAATATACTCACTATTAATATACTCACTATTAATATATATTCACTATTAATATACTTACTATTAATATACTTACTATTAATATACTTACTATTAATGTACTTACTATTAATGTACTTACTATTAATGTACTTACTATTAATGTACTTACTATTAATATACTTACTATTAATATACTTACTATTAATATACTTACTATTAATATACTTACTATTAATATATTTACTATTAATATACTTACTATTAATATACTTACTATTAATATACTTACTATTAATATACTTACTATTAATATACTTACTATTAATATAATTACTATTAATATACTTACTATTAATGTACTTACTATTAATATACTTACTATTAATATACTTACTATTAATATACTTACTATTAATATAATTACTATTAATATACTTACTATTAATATACTTACTATTAATATACTTACTATTAATATACTTACTATTAATATACTTACTATTAATATACTTACTATTAATATACTTACTATTAATATACTCACTATTAATATACTCACTATTAATATACTCACTATTAATATACTCACTATTAATATACTCACTATTAATATACTCACTATTAATATACTCACTATTAATATACTCACTATTAATATACTCACTATTAATATACTACTATTAATATACTCACTATTAATATACTCACTATTAATATACTCACTATTAATATACTCACTATTAATATACTCACTATTAATATACTCACTATTAATATACTCACTATTAATATACTCACTATTAATATACTCACTATTAATATACTCACTATTAATATACTCACTATTAATATACTCACTATTAATATACTCACTATTAATATACTCACTATTAATATACTCACTATTAATATACTCACTATTAATATACTCACTATTAATATACTCACTATTAATATACTCACTATTAATATACTCACTATTAATATACTCACTATTAATATACTCACTATTAATATACTCACTATTAATATACTCACTATTAATATACTCACTATTAATATACTCACTATTAATATACTCACTATTAATATACTCACTATTAATGTACTCACTATTAATGTACTCACTATTAATGTACTCACTATTAATGTACTTACTATTAATGTACTTACTATTAATATACTTACTATTAATATACTTACTATTAATATACTTACTATTAATATACTTACTATTAATATACTTACTATTAATATACTTACTATTAATATACTTACTATTAATATACTTACTATTAATATACTTACTATTAATATACTTACTATTAATATACTTACTATTAATATACTTACTATTAATATAATTACTATTAATATACTTACTATTAATGTACTTACTATTAATATACTTACTATTAATATACTTACTATTAATATACTTACTATTAATATACTTACTATTAATATACTTATTATTAATATACTTACTATTAATATACTTACTATTAATATACTTACTATTAATATACTTACTATTAATATACTTACTATTAATATACTTACTATTAATATAATTACTATTAATATACTTACTATTAATATACTCACTATTAATATACTCACTATTAATATACTTACTATTAATATACTTACTATTAATATACTTACTATTAATATACTCACTATTAATATACTCACTATTAATATACTCACTATTAATATATATTCACTATTAATATACTCACTATTAATATACTCACTATTAATATACTCACTATTAATATACTCACTATTAATATACTCACTATTAATATACTCACTATTAATATACTCACTATTAATATACTCACTATTAATATACTTACTATTAATATACTTACTATTAATGTACTTACTATTAATGTACTTACTATTAATGTACTTACTATTAATGTACTTACTATTAATATACTCACTATTAATATACTTACTATTAATATACTTACTATTAATATACTTACTATTAATGTACTTACTATTAATGTACTTACTATTAATGTACTTACTATTAATGTACTTACTATTAATATACTTACTATTAATATACTTACTATTAATATACTTACTATTAATATACTTACTATTAATATACTTACTATTAATATACTTACTATTAATATACTTACTATTAATATACTTACTATTAATATACTTACTATTAATATACTTACTATTAATATACTTACTATTAATATAATTACTATTAATATACTTACTATTAATGTACTTACTATTAATATACTTACTATTAATATACTTACTATTAATATACTTACTATTAATATACTTACTATTAATATAATTACTATTAATATACTTACTATTAATGTACTTACTATTAATATACTTACTATTAATATACTTACTATTAATATACTTACTATTAATATACTTACTATTAATATACTTACTATTAATATACTTACTATTAATATACTTACTATTAATATACTTACTATTAATATACTTACTATTAATATACTTACTATTAATATACTTACTATTAATATACTTACTATTAATATACTTACTATTAATATACTTACTATTAATATACTTACTATTAATATACTCACTATTAATATACTTACTATTAATATACTTACTATTAATATACTTACTATTAATATACTTACTATTAATATACTTACTATTAATATAATTACTATTAATATACTCACTATTAATATACTTACTATTAATGTACTTACTATTAATATACTTACTATTAATATACTTACTATTAATATACTTACAATTAATATACTTATTATTAATATACTTACAACTATTCTAACGAATGTAGGTATATATGTTTTATGAGAATGTAAAAGATTTCTGGAGTCAAAGAATATAAATGGCAATAATCTTTTTACTGGTGGAAAATCAAATTCATCTTCAACTAAAAAAGTTAACTAACAAATTTCTTTTGTTATAAAAAATTATATTCAAAATAGCCTTTGGCAGATATATTGGTTGAAATAATGATTGGATAAGTTATCATACAAATCAGTATGGATGCACTTAGTAGGTATATTTACGTAGTTATATACTCGATGTCATTTAATTATGTGTTACACAATCAAAATCTGAAATCACCTATATCTTAATAAAAGTAAGGTTGCAATAATATTTACGTTGAAAATTCACTATTTTGTAATATTGTAAATGGTAGTCACACAATACGGCGTTACATGTCGATACATGTTATTAATAATGTACCTACATTATTATAGAGATCATAATCTCTATCACATTGATTGATAAGAGTTAAGAAATGTACGTAACTATTTTAAGAATTCAATAGAGATGATTTTTTTAAAGAATTTGGTATTATATATTTTCTAAATCGGGTAGACACATATCTATAGATTATCTTATTTGGAATCAATTCGAGGACTATATATTTATTATATTATGTTTCCTAAATGTCAATCAGAATATTATAAATTGCAATTTTAATTTAATTTGTTAGCGTAATATAATTTTAGGTAATATGTAATTATATAATTATTTTAAAGGAAAGGTTTAAATAAAATATATATTAATATATGGAAATTAGGATGCTTTATTAATGAAGTTCTTAATTTTAGATTTGTAGATGTTACAGAAGTAGATAAAAAATTATATAAACAAATATGTTTATATAAATAAATAAATAATAATTCATTTATATATATATATAAACTAATCGCTTAATGTTATTTCTTACAGATGGTATAATAAAATAAAAACTATATAACAATGTATCAGATACAATATAAATGTATATTAATAACTATCGTAAATAACATATAGTTTCATATTTCTAAAACAATTGTATAACTACTCTCTTTTATGTAATGAATATCAATGAAATACCAAGAATTATATTTACACAGATATCACAAATAAATAAATGTCCAACACTACTTCTAACCTTTTCCCTGTGTATCTATAAGTTTGTATACGAGTTTTTAAATGAAATGGCATTCGCTTCATCATTCAAACATAAGTAAGCACTTGCTAACTTAGGTGTCTGTTTCAGAAATTACGAAATCAAGTACATTTGAAATTTATAGACAGATAACATTTGTTACTTTCACTAATATTAATCACAATATATTAATTAAATATTACATGCAATAATTATGATTTCTATAGAAACCGTGAGTATTCCATGACAGAACAAAAAATTACAGTTTTCACTTTATACTATAGTAGTTTTGCATACTCATTGTGCTGTTCAAAGTAAGTTTCAGTTGATCTAGTAAGTCGTTATAACGTTTGGTATACCACATCCTCAAATATTTCATTATATATTGAAATTGTAATTCGTAATTGTTCTTATCAAAATTCAATTCCGATTACTCTTATCAAAAGTTTCAATTTGGTAAATAAGTTTATGTAATAAATAATTTTTTTCTTGAGCATGATTATATAATTCCATAAACGATTGTTCCGACTATTAAAAGAATAAAGAAAACAGGTTTACTTTGGTATAATTTATTAATTGAAGTATTGGAAATCATATTTTAGTTTGGTGTACGCCTCTCTGAAATCAGTGAATAATATTGTGACATATACTCACGCGATGCAATGCTAATACGGGTTGTACACAATGGGTGTGTTCTACTAGGCCCAGTTAGTACACGACGGAAGATTATCTAGCGCCCAGGGGCACCAAATCGCTGATCTTCCTTCCCTTCTCGAGACGTTTCTCCATCTCTATGAGTAAATCCACTCCGTCGATCAACAGTTGTAGGAGTTGAACCTTTGAAATGCAATATTACTCTTATGCTCTTTTTACATATAATAAATATATGGTGTTATAGTAACTAGTTGGTGAACGAGTCTGTTATGGTAAAGCTATGGTATTTTCTTTGTGTCAAGCTTGAGTGATTATGAAGTCTACTACTTAGAACGTCGATCTAAATACTGAAACGCCTCCACCGTACGTTGTCTAATTAGAACTAAGCAGATCACCTACCTCAGATTTGCCTAGTCGCTCCGAGTTGGAAATGTCGTAAGTGCAGTCTACGACGGCGGTGTGTTCCCCAGCTGTGCCTCTCTTCTGCAGACGTAGGTACTTCAGGGTACGCTCAAAAGCTGGTTCCTGAGAGGATATGGTGGGTGTGGGGTGATGGTGGGTGTGGGGTTATGGTGGGTGATGGTGGGTGTGGGGTGATGGTGGGTGTGGGGTGATGGTGGGTGTGGGGTGATGGTGGGTGTGGGGTGGGTGTGGGGTGATGGTGGGGTAGGGTGATGGTGGGTGTGGGGTGATGGTGGGTGTTGGGTGATGGTGGGTGTGGGGTGATGGTGGGTGTAGGGTGATGGTGGGTGTGGGGTGATGGTGGGTGATGGTGGGTGTGGGTGATGGTGGGTGGTGGGTGATGGTGGGTGTGGGGTGATGGTGGGGGTAGGGTGATGGTGGGTGTGGGGTGATGGTGGGTGTTGGGTGATGGTGGGTGTGGGGTGATGGTGGGTGTAGGGTGATGGTGGGTGTGGGGTGATGGTGGGTGATGGTGGGTGTGGGTGATGGTGGGTGGTGGGTGATGGTGGGTGTGGGGTGATGGTGGGGGTAGGGTGATGGTGGGTGTGGGGTGATGGTGGGTGTGGGGTGATGGTGGGTGTGGGGTGTTCTTTTAAACTTTGTTAGGAACTTTAGGCGTATTTTAATATTAGAAATTCTGATAACATATAATATAACATATAACATGTAATCTGATAACGCAATTCACGTATATATGATATATATAATAATTCACACAATGAAAAATGATTTAATGCTGTTTTTGTTTTAATATTTATAATTTACTATAAACATAATATATAAATATATATAATAAGTACGCGAGATAGTAAATTAAATATAAAGTGAATATTATTTAGATAATTTATTGAATATTAATATTAGAATTTCGTTAATTAAGGCGTGCGTTTATTTTCTGGCGGCGGGCTGCGTAAGTCTGTGTACGACGTGTTGGCGAGCCATTTTCGTCATGTACGGCAACTTGGCGAATTCGGACATGCAACGCCACTTCATGTCCAATATCTCGCGTACGGCGCGAGTCTGGGCCGTCGGATTGGCCGCCGCGACCACCGGAGTGAACTGTTCGACGTAGACGTCGTATCCGCTCATCTTGTGGTTGGCTCTTCGAAACTCGGCCGACGTCAAACGCTCCAAGTCCTCGGCGACTCTACGTTTCTCCGACAGCTCGAGGCGGCGTTGGTGCACCAACTCGTTGGCCCTCTCCTCCTCGTCCTCCTTCTCCTTGCGATCCCTGCGCTCCTTGCGCTCGTTCTTCTCCTTCTCGGCTTTCTCTAGGTCGAGTTTGGCACGAGATTGGGCCTGTTTCTTAAGCGACCATTGTCGTTTGCACGGCACGCAGCACGGTTGGCGGTGGGGAGCTAATTTTACGCAACGCGTTTTCATCTCGCGCTGGCACACGTAGCACACCTTAGCAGGATCTATACGTGATTTGTTGGTTTTGGACATGGTGCGGTAATGTGAGGTGCGGTAATGTGAGGTGCGGTAAAGTGCGGTGCGGTATCGAGAGATAACAAGCGAATGTTTTTATTTAGATTCGACGATTGTTGTTTTTTAAAATTCACTTAGAAATAATTTTTTTAATTTAAAATTGTTTTCCTTTTTTCGTGTAATTGATTTAAAACTTTTATTGTATTCTTTTTCTCGCTAATTCCGTGCAAACGATAATATAAACTGTTTGTGTGTGTGTGTGTGTGTTTGTGTGTGTTTGTGTGTCTATGAGTATGTGTGTGTGCGTGTGTGTGCACGTGTGTGCCTCGGCGTGTGTAGTATAGCTAATTATTTTAGTCCATGGAATGTAGTTAACTCAGAATAGTCTATTACATAATTTCTCTATCTATTTATCACTTAAGATGAGTTCTACTTTCACAGAATATCCAGGTCACTTCTTTTCTTGCATTTTCTAATTTCTTTTTTGATATTTTTATTTTTTATAACTGATCGAAAACGGATCGTGTTTGTGTGGTCAGTACAAATAAATGTATTGCTTATTGTTGTTTATTGGATGATGCTCTTGATATATTCTGATATTCAGGGTTTGCGATATATATATATATATATATATATATATATAAATATATATATATATATAATAGACTATAATTGATAACACTTATTTAATCTAAAAATATATGTTCAACATGCGTGCGTTGTAATGACCTTGGGAAGATGCTTGAGGCGAATGTGAACTCCTGCACGCATTCCGGTTCCGATATTGGTGGGGCATGTGGTAATGTAGCCGTGATGAGGGTTCCACATGAACTCCCAACCTTTACCGTTCATCTGCTCTTCGACCTGCCGATATCCATATGTGATTAGATTCCGGTAATGGGCGTGTTTTAATAGATCAGGGCCATATTTTTGGCCATTTGGTATTGGCAGAATAAAATAGAATATGCTATTTAGTTAGATTGTTATCTAAGTTAGATTTAGGGTTTAATTTTAGTTTTAGGTTTAGGTAATTTTTTTAAATCGAGGGTTTGAATTTTTTTTTAGAAAATCATATAAGCGAAGAGGTGTGTCTTACTTGTGAATGGGGGTATGTCTTACTTATGAATGGGGTGTATCTTATAAGTTATAAGGGGCGTATCTAACCTTCTTAAGTCCGATACAGAATCTCTCGAATACCCTCTTAATGTTTCCTCCCTTCTCCATCGAGATAACACGACAGTGATCTTCCTCATTTACCCAGACCAGGAAGTTCTTAGAGGTGTTATGCCTATAGGGGTCAAATTTGAATATTAAGGAAGGCATCCATTAATATTCTAAATATATTGATCTATATATAGATTTATAAAAATATATTATATAATATGAAGAACGTACACCGAACTGTACGTCGTACAGTTCACACCCTCCATTTGGTACGGGGTACAATAACCATCTAACTCGTACACTACTCCCCTACCACGTACACTAACCAGATACCACGACCATCGGGCCAATCGCGAGCCATACCGGCGTTGAGGATCAACGCTCCCGTGGGTTTCTGGAACAGGAAGTGATCGTCGATCAACTGTTGCATGTCCACGGGCGACATCGTCACCAGGGAGTAGTACTTGCCTTCGTAGAGTCCGCTCAGACCTGCCAAGGAGTTCTGTAGGACCCTCTCGGCCTCGCGACGTTCTGACCTGCACATGGCGGGCGGCAGACAAAGTCCCCGGATGTTACGTCCGGTTCTCACTCTGGAGCTCACCACGTACTTCTCGTCGAAGTTACCGCCGCGTACCTAGGGGTAGGTGGGGATGGGGCGAGGTAATGGAGTGGGGCTACGGACTGGGCGTATGGCTGGGGTTTACGGAATGGTTACGAGTATGTAGTGTGGGGTTATGAAGTGGGGTTACGGACTGGGTGTAGGGCTGGGATTTACGGAGTGGTTACGAGTCGGTAGTGTGGGTTTATGAAGTGGGGTTACGAACTGGGTATAGGGCTGAGGTTTACGTGTTAGTTACGAGTCGGTAGTGTGGGGTTATGAAATGGGGTTACTGACTGGGTGTAGGGCTGGGGTTTACGGGGGTAGTGTGGGGTTAGGTTATATAAGCACCACTCACCTTGCTGGGGTCTAGGTCGGTGATGTGTTTGTCCTCTCTACTGAAGCCGCCGTGCTTGTAAGAGATGATTACGTCGAATAGATCGGCGTAGAGCTGGGTGTAAGGTGTTCAAGGTTAGAGGTCACGAGTATTAATGTGGGCGTTATAGTTATGAAGATTTAAATTTTTAAATTATAAGAGATAGAGAGAGATAGAGATATATATATATATAGATAGATATAGAGATAGAGATAGATATATGGATAGATATATAGATATATATAGAGATAGATATAGATATAGAGATATAGATAGAAATAGAGATAGAGATAGAGATAGAGATAGAGATAGAGATTTAGATAGAGATTTAGATAGAGATAGAATAGAGATAGAGAAAGAGAGCGATAGAGAGAGATAGAGAGAGAGGGGGAGAGAGAGAGAGAGAGAGATAGAGATAGAGATATAGATAGAGATAGAATAGAGATAGAGAAAGAGAGAGATAGAGAGAGAGAGAGAGAGAGAGAGAGAGAGAGAGAGAGAGAGAGAGAGAGAGAGAGAGAGAGAGAGAGAGAGAGAGAGAGAGAGAGAGAGAGAGAGAGAGAGAGAGAGAGAGAGAGAGAGAGAGAGAGAGAGAGAGAGAGAGAGAGAGAGAGAGAGAGAGAGAGAGAGAGAGAGAGAGAGAGAGAGAGAGAGAGAGAGAGAGAGAGAGAGAGAGAGAGAGAGAGAGAGAGAGAGAGAGAGAGAGAGAGAGAGAGAGAGAGAGAGAGAGAGAGAAGGAGATGAGATATAACCTCATAAGATTCTTCATCTCCTGCCACAAGTCCTACAGGTTCACTTGTTGGACTTCCCATGTTATCTACACCAACTTGGATACATTGATCGAATGTCCATCCATTAGAAGTGACCTTTTCTCTCAGACTAGCGTACATCTGGTGGGTAGGGTGCGTTGTTAGGAAGGAAGGCGTGCTTAATTGTGAGGGGCGTGGTTATTGGGTAGGGATGGGGGGAAGGAGAGCTAGTGGCTCTTCTAGTGGCTTTTCTAGCACGCCGTACATCACATATAGGTGGCGTAACAGGTGAAATAGATACGCACCTAATAAGGAAATCAAAGTGAAACTTGCGATGATTAGAGAGAGATAGTGAGAATTATGCTCATCGATTTATTCTATTTTTAGTTTATGTTCAGCCTCGCATGACAATCTATAAACCCTAATATTAGTAATATATACTAATATATATATATATATATATATATATATATATATATATGTGTGTGTGTGTGTGTGTGTGTGCGCGTGCGTATGTGCGTGTGTGTATATGTGTTGGTGTGTGTGTTTATAGTTCAAGTTATAATTATATTAAAATCCGGGAACTTTCACAAGCCGATTACATAATAATTCTATATGATTATGTAAAATGCATAAATTCGTTTCCAAACATAATTTAATGTATTTCTTATTATTGATTGTATCACCTGACAGTAAGCACCCGGATGTAAATGATTACAACGTGATATGCTTTGTCAGTTACTCACAAAGAGTTCACCTGGGTTTCTCAATATCTTGTCCTCGCGACGAGTAATAATTGTTATTGTTAATAGAAATAGCACTATAGAAAGAATACGAAAAGGAGCCGAGAGCAATAAATCCAGGCACTTCATGAGATG
>OZ038312.1:4332108-4352108 GCA_964035775.1 Osedax frankpressi | reverse complement strand
TTTGTTTATACCACCAGTGTAATAAATATTTATACAACCGATATGATTTGGCATATCCAGTGGTCATCAACTCCGTATTTATATTCCGTTTTCCGTTAATTATCGCAGGCTTATAAATTAAACTAGTTTAGTATACCGCATTATTCTACAAGAAATAATCGTATCCTTTTATATGTTATATGATATTGAAATATAAACAACTACTAGTTTGTAATATTACGCATATTAGATATTATATTACTAATACAAATAAACACGCGACATCCGCATTTGAGTCATTTCGTGATGAAATAGCAGTTATTGTTGTTGGTACATTTAAAACACATTATATATCAATTCTCAAACTTTATGATATCTTTACAAACATAATTATATTAAAATTCTTGAAGTGTTGTAAATACACTGTTCGTATAGTAAGTACTACTACATATTTAGCTTACTAATTATGATTATTTTATGTGTCATTTTGTATTTAGTTCTAAACAAAATTTTAATTCATAAGTTGCGATTTATGTCGAAATTAGAAACATTTGTCCACGTTTTCCTAAAAATATTTAAATACATATTTGGAAAATAACTCAAACGAATTTTGGAAACTTGTAAGGTTCCTAATAAATAGTAATATATTTTACATTATGTAATATAGATTTATAATTTAATATTAATATGTGCAATAAATCATTAGAAATTATCAGTTTATTATACTTTAGCCTATAAGCTTTCTATAAGGAGTTAATTTAGGAAAACAACTTTAAACAAATTAATTTAATAACACAAGTGAAATACATAAGTTAGATATTAATTCTTTTAAAACCATACCATATACATTTACCCCAAGAGCTAATGTCGTGGCTATTCACCATCAACCTTATTTTTATTTCATATTTGTGAATAAAACTAACATTTATATTACTTTCATTAACATTCTTGGTATGTCTTTTTATATTGATAACAATTATTACTACTCTCACTTATCTAGGAAAAGCTAATCGGTAATGACTTGTAACTCGTGTCAGTAAATCAGGCAATATAGTTTTGGAAGTATGGTTTTTGCATATTTTAAAAGAAATATCTAATACTCCAGATGATATAACCTCAAGAATATGGCAACCTAATAAATGAATTAATAAATACTATAAATACCCAGGGAACCAAATCCAGGTCATATGTAACTACAGGTGGTTACAATTTATAGTACAGATGTAACCTACATGTTACAATCTATAGTACGGTTGTAACTAATTGTTAAATACAATTTTAGCATGCCATAAATGGTTACAATTTATTCTACTATAAATTGGTGCTTGTAACTAATTATTAAAGTTTTGGTTATATCTGGACTACACCAGTAACTAACAGGTTATAGATTATATTGCCCTTGTAATTAATGCATAATTGTCTCAATACAAAATAATAATTCACGCATAACTAGTATATATATTATTATTCTATTATATATATATATATATATTATATTATACAGTATATATAATATTTCATTATATAAAATATTTAAAGTTTTATTATTTATAAATATATTATTACGATCATATATGAATCTCCTTCATACTTTTTGTATATACAATAACGCCATCTATATGTGACGTAAACATATAAGTTTGTATAATTAATTAAATATAAAACAGAAGAATAAAATTAAGTTAGTAATTTTACATTTATTTAAATATTATACATATTTTAAAGACTATTTTATAATATATTATATAGTAAGTATATATATTTATATGAATTTACATGTATGTATATAATATATAGTATATATATATATATTGAATTTTATATACATTTATAATATATAAATATATATACTATGTACATTAAATATATTATATAACTTTAGTTACGAAACGTAGTACAAAAATCCGGATTAATTCTAGTACATCATAACTTCGGTAAACACACAAAACTATTCATTTGGTAGCAAGTACATAAAACTATCACTGTACTGGATATGGAAAATAAAATATCGAATGCTATAATATAGAAAGCTATATCGTCGAGAGTATGATTATGTTTAAATATATATTCAAAATATATTGTAAAAAAGAATTGTATATCTTATATTTCAAATAAAAGTTGATACCTATAAGTATCAACATAAGTATAAGTTAAAATATAATATAAATTCATTATATCGTCAGAATAAAAAAATAATCAAGAAATTTATAAATTATCAAATATTCAAAAATACATTCAATATTATTATTTAGTTAAATTATTTGCTTAGAAATATATCATGAAATTAATACTAGTGTTTAAATAGAAATAACTAGAGAACAAATTTCATAGGTTAGAAATTTAAAATAATTAGAAAATTATAAATTGAATATTCTTAAATATATCCTAATATTTATTTAAACAATAGTAACATAAAGTTACCTATAATAATATTTGGACATATTGTTGATTAGATTTGATCTTCTACAATAAATGTAAGTAATTTATCATAAAAATATGAGATAATTTCTATGAGCAGAATCAAAGTATAATTACATTTTAAATAACAACTCTATAGTTGACTGAATGTAGAAATAATAGTAAGTTTGACTAGAAAACATTCAAGAATTCAGTTATATTTCCTTGCAATAAATATCAAATTTTTAGTGTAGTGAAACTAAATACAAGACTATCGTAATAAAATAACTTATGAGGGTTATTGTTTGATACAACCAGAGATTCAAATTCTTACCCTAGTGATGAATGCCTACTGTCTGATAAAAAAAGAGATATTACAAGGGTATTACAAAAATCTAAATTACATAATTACAAATTTCTAATTGATCTTAAAAATATCTAGAAATTAATTGATGATCAAAATGAGTGGCATAGATTTCGATTACAAAAAAAAATTTAGGATATAATAATAGAGTCGAAAATGTTGAAATACAAATTTAAATAACGAATGTGATCTACTCCACGTAATAAAAAAATCAAGAGCAAGACACAAATCTATAATTTTTGTATGTTGCAAAGAATAAGTATATTTAAGATTAAAGAAAAATTATATATATGTAATGAATATATATATATATATAAGAAATATATATATATTGTATTTATTTATAATAAAGAAGCAAATTATGCATGATAAAGTGAATTTCTCTCCATTAATTTGTGGATAATTGTGAATTGAACTTTCATAATACCGTAGAATAGAAGTTAAATTCTTCATGGTCGGCCATTTGAACTCGGTAGTGATCATGGTGGATGGGACTCGACGGCTAGTCGGTGTACTGGGGGGGGGGGGGGGGGCGGGTATATGGGCGGGGCTTGTAAGTTTCACGAGGTCGTCGTCGTCGTCGTCGTCATAGGTTGAACGGCTTGTAGCGTTCACTTCGTAAACTAAGGCAGTGGGTGGCGCTGGTGGTTGGGGTGCCGAGGTTATCACTTCCTGGGTAGCCTCTTCACCAGAGGCTGGTCGTACACCCAGTGCTCTCCAACCTCATGGAAACACTGTAAACATTGTATAGCATCTAGTTACTCTATAATAAATCATATTTAATTAATAATATCTACTCTATATTAGTTACTAATTAGTTATTCTATAATAAATCATATTTACTCTATATTAGTTACTAATTAGTTACTCTAGAATAAATCATATTTACTCTATATTAGTTACTAATTAGTTACTCTATAATAAATCATATTTACTCTATATTAGTTACTAATTAGTTACTCTAGAATAAATCATATTTACTCTATATTAGTTACTAATTAGTTACTCTATAATAAATAATATTTACCCTATATTAGTTACTAATTAATTATTCTATAATAAATAATATTTACCCTATATTAGTTACTAATTAATTATTCTATAATAAATAATATTTACTCTATATTAGTTACTAATTAGTTATTCTATAATTAATAATATCTACTCTATATTAGTTACTAATTAGTTACTCTATAATAAATAATATTTACTCTATATTAGTTACTAATTAGTTCTATAATAAAATAATATTTAATTAATAATATTTACTCTACGATAAAGAGAAAATACATTATACCATGGACTTATTTACTAAGATATAATCAACACTACTTATTATAATATAAAAAGCATTTAAATAGCATTTATAATTATAATATTTAATATTAATATTAATAATATTTTTATTAGCAATAATATAATATTTTCTTAGATAAGATGTTTAAAACTGTTATTAAAATGTAATCATATTTTTTGTTGGAAAATAATAATTAATATTAATGAATAAAGTAATTAGACTTTATATGTAATAAATAAACTTAAGTGTTAAGCACACACATACACACACACACACACAAACACACACACACAGAATATACCCACATACCTTAGTTTTCCATGTGGAGTTATTTTCTTTTCGTAGTTTGGCTTCAGCTCTCTGACGCTCTTCAAGGAAATGTTTGTGAGTAGTTGCCTCATCTACATTGTTAGCCTTTAGACACCTGGTGACATTCTTCCATAGTCTGTGGGGTGTGGGAGTGAGGGAGGAGGAGGTGAGGTGGGAGGGGTGAGGGAGGTGGGGTGAGGGAAGTGGTAGTGAGAGAGGTGGGGTGAGGGAGGTGGGGTGAGGGAGGTGGGGTGAGGGAGGTAGGGTGAGGGAGGTGGGGTGAGGGAGATGGGGTGAGGGAGGTGGGGTGAGGGAGGTGGGGTGAGGGAGGTGGGGTGAGGGAGGTTAGGTGAGGAATGTGGGGTGAGGGAGGTGGGGTGAGGGAGGTGGGGTGAGGGAGGTGGGGTGAGGGAGGTGGGGTGAGGGAGGTGGGGTGAGGGAGGTGAGTAGAAAGTAAAGTATAAGTACATACTTTCTAGATTCGTAGTCACTTTGATCTTCCACAGGCTGCACAATCTTGGGGACCATTTCCATTTTCTTGATGTCCAAAAATAATTCCTCCTGAAATGAACAATTGTTTAAGAATGGGGTAGTGTAAGATAACTACATTTATTGTTCTAGTTATATTCAAAGTACAGGCATTAATCTTAAGTACATCAAGATTATCAATTACAGTCGATTACATAGTGACTTTCTAATAAGGGCTTCAAATGCACTACATACATAATACTCAAGATATAACACTCATCTCCTAAGAAGTACTTTCAAATACAGATACCAGCAATTAACTACATAGTGATTACTTAATAATTACATATTCGAAGAGTTACCAACTGGTTTTCCGTCAAATTTCGCAAACATTTTGTCGTTCCAAGTACCTTTGATGGAGCAAAAAGGTTTCTTCTCCTTTGGGCTGAAAATTTCAGCACTAATGAGGTTCCTTTTACCTCCGTAGAAGGGCTGTAAATTGTGAGGAAGGGGAGGAGTAAGAGGAAAAGGAAGGAGAGGAAGGTAGTCACACACTAACCTTGGCATGGAATTGTACAGAACATCTGTAGCCAGTTTTTACACATGATAATTCCAATTCACCGGCTAATTCAATCCAAGGACTAAATAATATAGACCTGAGGGGCAAAGCGAGTTTAAACAATTATATTTATAAAAATGATCTTGTTATTATTAATAATAGTGATTGATTATTAAATTGTGCAGGTATTAAAGTCAATGATAATCATGAGGAAATAACTAATTATTAAATTTAATTCTTGCAAAAACTTCAATTTAATTATAGTATTTTTTTATTAAAATATTCAAATTGAATTAATTAAAATAATATAAAATGTTGAATAAAAATAATTATAAGTACTTCAAATTTAAAATATAAATATTACAATTAATTTTCGTAATAATATATGTTTATATTACTTAATTAGTATCATATATAGGGATTTTAAAAATTAAAAAAATATTTATAAAATAGATGTCGCCACTGTGCATGTGTTATAACCAATGAAATTAAAGCATTTTATTTGCAAATGCTTTCTTTTCTTTCATAATTCACGCTAGATATTTATGAATATTTATAGATATTTATTATCACCATTCATGAAAATTTCAGAATAAATCAGAAAATATAGCTAATAATATATATGTAAAATTGGATAGTAATATATATATAGTAAAGATACATATACATATATTATAAAAAACTCATAAAAGAATAGATTATATTATTTTTCAGTGATTTTTTTAAACTTACATTAACTTACAACAATTTTATGATCTTAGATGAATATATAAATAAAATAAATAAAAAATTTGTTCTAAAAAATCATGACAAATTAATATTAATATTTTATAACCTTTTTACAATTTCTGTTTCTAAATATTTTTAATTTGATCTAAGTTCAAATTTTAAAGAATATATTCAAAATGAGATATTTAAAAAATGAAAACATCAAATAAAGATCTAACTAATTACTCGAGGCACCACTATAAGGATACCACTATAGGGCTATCAATATAGAGCTACAAATATAGAGCTACAACTATATAGAGCTACCACCTTCCATAGACAGTTGGGAATGTTATCACGTATTCTTCGTCGTGGTCCGTTAGGGATAAAAGAGCTCTACCAATCATTTCCACCGACACAGAATTGCCAAGGAACTTGGAACGTGTCCAAGTGTATCCATCGATAGAAATACGATTACGTACATGTTCAGCATAGAAGGCGGAAACTGTAAGAGGTTTAGGGGTGGACAGGTTAGACAGAGTTCAGTGGGGTGCAGGGGTAAGATGGAGTTTAGTGGGGGTAGGTGTCGGGTGGAGTTTAGAATAGAGTATAGGTGAGAGTTTAGTTGGGCTAGAAGTATAGATAAATGGGGGTTAGAATGAAAAGTTAACTGGGTGCTAAGTGAGTTAATGGGTTTATGTGAGGTGAAAAGTTAGTAAATGATGTTGGAAAAGGTTATAAAAGGTCAGGGTAGGATAACTTTTACTAGTGTTGCTAACTGGGAGGATGGTGGGAGACCTGTTCCGCTACAATCGAGATGCAGTTATCAGTTGACCACGGAAGTGGACCATCAATCTCCTTATCCTGTAAGTATGATTGGATGTGCAAATGTAGGCAAAGGTTAGCAAAAGTTATGCAATCAATTGCAGAAGATTATATGTAATAAGATTTGTTTCTTATTTATAAAATAGATATAATCATATTATGCTTCATTAAAACTAAAACTAGATTAATGTAAACGATATTGAAATATTATATCACACCTAAACCACACCTCATACTATTCCACTAACCACGCCCCCCCCACTAACCACGCCCCCCCATTAACCACGCCCCTCACTAACATCATCTGCACTAGAATGAGGTAGGTTATAGCTGCACCTGAAAGTTTCCCCAAGAATGGGATTGTAAGGTTTCTTGGCAAGTTCACTTTTACGTCCGGCGTGGAATGCAGACAGGTACCATTTCACCAGAGCCACCATACGATCACGAGGGTTGGTCTTAGTGGGGATGCTGTGAGGGAAGTGGAGCTAAAGTGGGGCTAGAGTTGGTGCAATAGGCACCATACGGTAATAAAGGTTGGTGGAGGTAGGGATGCTATGGGAGATAAGTGTATATTAAATAGTATGATTAAAACAAAACAACAAAATACAAATGAAGTGAATTCATTAAAGTACTAATTAAATGAACTAATGAACTACTTAAGTGACACCAACTCAATAAAGAGTTCGGGATGAGCGATGAAGTCTGCAAACATCTCCAAAAGTGATCTTCGTTCGAGAATAAAGGTGGGAAGAACTACTCTCGTCAGATCCATACCGGGGCGCACCTATAGGTTTATGGGTAGTTATAAGAAGGGAGTGTCAAGATTAGTGGAATATATGTGATTTTAAATTATTTAATTTTAACTATATAATGGATAAAAAACGAATCATAAAATATCCTTTAAAAAATATTTTATATATATATAAATATATGTTTATATATAAATAATGTAATCCTATGAAAAGTTATTACTTTATATTACTATATTGTTCATAGGATATTTGTTTAGCAGTATCTTAAAGGTAATAAACCTGTCTTATAAGATGCAAAATAACACTGGTGTTCTTCTCAATATTGTCATCTGCAAAATGAGGTGGATGATATGAAATGTATATAATGTACATTCTAATTAGAGAATTGAGAGAAGCATTGATAGGAGAATTGAGAGGAGAATTGAGAGGAGCATTGAGAGGAGAATTGAGAGGAGAATTGAGAGGAGAATTGAGAGAAGAATTGAGAGGAGAATTAAGAGGAACATTGAGAGGAGAATTAAGAGGAGAATTGAGAGAAGAATTGAGAGGAGAATTAAGAGGAGAATTGAGAGGAGAATTGAGAGGAGAATTGAGAGGAGAATTGAGAGGAGAATTGAGAGGAGAATTAAGAGGAGAATTGAGAGGAGAATTGAAAGGAGAATTGAGAGGAACATTGAGAGGAGAATTGAGAGGAGAATTGAGAGGAGAATTGAGAGGAGAATTAAGAGGAGAATTGAAAGGAGAATTGAGAGGAGAATTGAGAGGAACATTGAGAGGAGAATTGAGAGGAGAATTGAGAGGAGAATTGAGAGGAGAATTAAGAGGAGAATTAAGAGGAGAATTGAAAGGAGAATTGAGAGGAGAATTGAGAGGAACATTGAGAGGAGAATTGAGAGGAGAATTGAGAGGAGAATTGAGAGGAGAATTGAGAGGAGAATTGAGAGGAGAATTGAGAGGAGAATTGAGAGGAACATTGAGAGGAGAATTGAGAGGAGAATTAAGAGGAACATTGAGAGGAACATTGAGAGGAGGATTGAGAGGAGAATTGAGAGGAGAATTGAGAGGAGAATTGAGAGGAGAATTGAGAGGAGAATTGAGAGGAGAATTGAGAGGAGAATTGAGAGGAGAATTGAAAGGAGAATTGAGAGGAGAATTGAGAGGAGTTTTGAGAGGAGAATTGAGAGGAGAATTGAGAGGAGAATTGAAAGGAGAATTGAGAGGAGAATTGAGAGGAGTTTTGAGAGGAGAATTGAGAGGAGAATTGAGAGGAACATTGAGAGGAGAATTGAGAGGAGAATTGAGAGGAGAATTGAGAGGAGAATTGAGAGGAGAATTGAGAGGAGAATTGAGAGGAGAATTGAGAGGAACATGGAGAGGAACATTGAGAGGAGAATTGAGAGGAGAATTGAGAGGAGAATTGAGAGGAGAATTGAGAGGAGAATTGAGAGGAGAATTGAGAGGAGAATTGAGAGGAGAATTAAGAAGAGAATTGAGAGGAGAATTGAGAGGAGAATTGAGAGGAACATTGAGAGGAGAATTGAGAGGAGGATTGAGAGGAGAATTGAGAGGAACATTTGAAGATAAAGATAACCATCATGATCGTCATCTAGTTGTTGTGTATTTCGCAGGCGTTTCGACAACATTTTGCCCTTTAACTTGCCGTTCAACTGATTGCTGTCGCTGTAAAAAAATGTATATTATGTAAATAGTCTTCACCACTTTATAAGATAAAATTTATCCAATATAATAAATATTTAAAGTAAATATTAAAGATTTTACTTAGTAAATATTCAATCCTAATCATATTTAATAATATTGATAATGAAAAATAATATTATAATTACACTATTTATGTTTGTATTGAAATAGATGAAATAGATATTCACAATCTTACCTAGGCTTATGTATGATTAATAATAAATTGATATACCATATACCTTTATATTGAGTTCTCACCTAATTATATTTCTAACAATTCATTAATAAAAATAAAATGAATTATATAGTGTAATTGGATATGGTACCGTGTGATTAGATATGGTAACTTGTAATTAGAAATAGTATGTAGATAGTATGTAGATAGTATGTAGATATTATGTAGATAGTATGTAGATAGTATGTAGATAGTATGTAGATAGTATGTAGATAGTATGTAGAAATAAATATTCCCTTTTTAATAGTATTCATAATATTCCTAGTATTAGGAACAAAATCAATAAACGAAATTCATTCTATGAGATGATTTACTGTTAGTAGGTAATGTAGTAGGCAGTGTAGTAGTGAGTGTAGTAGGCAGTGTAGTAATGAGTGTAGTAGTGAGTGTAGTAGGCACTGTAGTAGTGAGTGTAGTAGTGAGTGTAGTAGTGAGTATAGTAGTGGGTGTAGTAGTGGGTGTAGTAGGCACTGTAGTAGTGAGTGTAGTAGGCAGTGTAGTAGACAGTGTAGTAGTTAGTGTAGTAGTTAGTGTAGTAGGCAGTGTAGTAGTTAGTATAGTAGGCAGTGTAGTAGGCAATGTAGTAGGCAGTGTAGTAGTGAGTATAATAGGCAGTGTAGTATTTAGTATAGTAGTGAGTGTAGTTGGTAGTGTAGTTGGCAGTGTAGAAGTTAGTGTAGTAGGTAGTGTAGTATGTAGTGTAGTAGACAGTGTAGTAGCCAGTATAGTAGTGGGTGTAGTAGGAATTGTAGTAGTGAGTGTAGTAGGCAGTGTAGTAGACAGTGTAGTAGACAGTGTAGTAGTTAGTGTAGCAGGCAGTGTAGTAGGCAGTGTAGTAGTTAGTATAGTAGGCAGTGTAGTAGGCAATGTAGTAGGCAGTGTAGTAGTGAGTGTAATAGGCAGTGTAGTATTTAGTATAGTAGTGAGTGTAGTTGGTAGTGTAGTTGGCAGTGTAGAGGTTAGTGTAGTAGTGAGTGTAGTAGATAGTGTAGTTGGCAATATAGTAGGCAGTGAGGTAGTGAGTATAGTAGGCAATTTAGTATAAAGTGTAGTGGGCAGTGTGGTAGGTAGTGTAGTAGTAAGTGTAGTAGACAATTTAGTATAAAGTGTAGTGGGCAGTGTAGTAGGTAGTGTAGTAGGTGGTGTAGTATGTAGTATAATAGGCAGTGTAGTAGTGAGTGTAGTAGTGAGTGTAGTAGGTAGTGTAGTTGTGAGTGTAGTAGTTAGTGGAGAAGGCAGTGTAGTAGGCAGTTTAGTAGTTAGTGTGGTAGGTAGTGTAGTAGGTAGTATAGTAGGTAGTGTAGTAGTGGGTGTAGTATGTTGTATAGTAAGCAGTGCAGTAGGCAGTGTAGTAGGCACTGTAGTATGCAGTGTAGTAGTGAGTGGAGTAGGCAGTGTAGTAGGTAGTGTAGTAGGTAGCGTAGTAATGAGTATAGTAGGCGGTGTAGTAGGCAGTATAGTAGATAGTGTAGTAGGTAGTGTAGTAGTGAATGTAGTAGGCTGTGTAGTAGAGAGAGTAGTAGGCAGTGTAGTATGTAGTGTAGTAGTGAGTGGAGTAGGCAGTGTAGTAGGCAGCATAGTAGTTAGTGTAGTAGGTAGTGTAGTAGGTAGTATAGTAGTGAGTTTAGTAGATAGTGTAGTGGGCTATGTAGTATGCAGTGTAGTAGGTAGTGTAGTAGGCAGTGTAGTAGGCAGTGTAGTAGTTAGTATAGTAGGTAGTGTAGTAGGTAGTATAGTAGGTAGTGTACAAGGCAGTGTAGTAGGCAGTGTAGTAGTGAGTACAGTAGGCAGTGTAGTAGGCAGTGTAGTAGTGAGTACAGTAGGCAGCATAGTAGTTAGTGTAGTAGGTAGTGTAGTAGGTAGTGAGTTTAGTAGGTAGTGTAGTGGGCTATGTAGTATGCAGTGTAGTAGGTAGTGTAGTAGGCAGTGTAGTTGGCAGTGTAGTAGTGAGTACAGTAGGCAGTGTAGTAGGCAGTGTAGTAGTGAGTACAGTAGGTAGTGTAGTAGTGAGTACAGTAGGTAGTGTAGTAGGCAGTGTAGTAGTGAGTATAGTAGGCAGTGTAGTAGGCAGTGTAGTAGTGAGTACAATAGGCAGTGTAGTAGGCAGTGTGGTAGTGAGTACAGTAGGCAGTGTAGTAGGCAGTGTAGTAGTGAGTACAGTAGGTAGTGTAGTAGTGAGTACAGTAGGCAGTGTAGTAGTGAGTACAGTAGGCAGTGTAGTAGGCAGTGTAGTAGTGAGTACAGTAGGTAGTGTAGTAGGCAGTGTAGTAGTGAGTACAGTAGGTAGCGTAGTAGTGAGTACAGTAGGCAGTGTAGTAGTGAGTACAGTAGGCAGTGTAGTAGGCAGTGTAGTAGGCAGTGTAGTAGTGAGTACAGAGGTAGTGTAGTAGTGAGCACAGTAGGCAGTGTAGTAGTGAGTACAGTAGGCAGTGTAGTATGCAGTGTAGTATGCAGTGTAGTAGGTAGTGTAGTAGGCAGTGTAGTAGGTAGTGTAGTAGGCAGTGTAGTAGGTAGTGTAGTAGGCAGTGTAGTAGGTAGTGTAGTAGGCAGTGTAGTAGTGAGTACAGTAGGCAGTGTAGTAGGCAGTGTAGTAGTGAGTACAGTATGTAGTGTAGTAGGCAGTGTAGTAGTGAGTACAGTAGGTAGCGTAGTAGTGAGTACAGTAGGCAGTGTAGTAGTGAGTACAGTAGGCAGTGTAGTAGGCAGTGTAGTAGGCAGTGTAGTAGTGAGTACAGTAGGCAGTGTAGTAGTGAGCACAGTAGGCAGTGTAGTAGTGAGTACAGTAGGCAGTGTAGTAGGCAGTGTAGTATGCAGTGTAGTAGGTAGTGTAGTAGGCAGTGTAGTAGGTAGTGTAGTAGGCAGTGTAGTAGTGAGTACAGTAGGCAGTGTTTACTTACGGAACAGTTTCAGCGGCGTCAAAGAAATCGTCGTCATCTTCTTCGTTGCTGGAGTAGGACTTTTCGGGTACAACTTGTTTAGAGCTAGTCTCGTTGGAAGCTATTAAAAGCGGTTTCGAAGTAGAAGAGGATCCGCTGGCTTGGTCGGACGCATGAGATTTGTCATCGGGGATTCTTACATTGTCGGCGCTATTTGGCACTGCGGGTGTAGAGGTGTTAGGGAATGGAGGGCGGGGAGTGTAGAGTAGTGAGGGGAAAGGGGGTGGAGGTGGGAGTTCTGGTAGTTAAGGTATCTAATATATAGTATTGTATCTAATATATAGTATTGCATCTAATATATAGTATTGTATCTAATATATAGTATTGTATCAATCTCGGATAGTATTGAACTGGAGTTGTTGTAATGGGAAAGCCCCCAGGAGTTGTAATTACTAGAATTAAGTTTTTATATTGAAACTAAGAAAAGTAAAAAACAACAACAAAGACTAAAATAAATTCACAATACTTGATTTTTTGAAACAAAGGAGAGCATATTATTAATAAATAAGTAATAAATAGTAAATTAATAAGTTAATAAATAGTTAATTAATAAGTTAATAAATAGTAAATTAATAAATAGAAAATTAATAAAAAGAAAATTAATAAATAGTAAATTGTGTGATTTAATTTTAAATAAATGTTAGTAAAAGTTACACTAGAGTATTAAAATCTAAATAAACGATTAAATGATTCAAATATGTCTTCCCAGATGCTTTGACATCCTTAAACACATCTCCTGTAATAGGGTACCCCATTATCTCCTGTAATAGGGTATCCCATTATCTCCATATCCCATCAGACCCCATCTCCACTCGGATGTCATCACCTAGTTAACCCCGTCTACTCCCAAAGGTCATCTCCTCTTAATCGTACCATTACCTTTATCCCTTTATCCCTCAGTAATAATGGAAGATGTGCCAGTTGAATTGTGAATTTATTGATTATTAGAAAAAAGGCAAGTTTTAAAATTACATTACAGACAATTCTATAAATGAAAAAGTGGATAGAGATATCAGATTAGATGTGAGTAAAAGTGAGCGAGGGGGGAAAGGAGGGTGGGAGGGAGGGAAGGAGGAATGTAGGGTGGAAGGAAGGTAGGGAAGGAGGGAGAGAGGGAAGGAGGGAGAGAGGGAAGGAGGATGGGAGGGAGGAAGGGAGGGAAGGAGGGAGGGAGGAAGGGAAGGAGGGAGGGAGGGTGGGAAGGATGGAGAGAGGAAGGGAGGGTTGGTGGGAGGGGGAGAGAGGGAGGTAGGGAGGAATGTAGGGATGGAGGGTGGGAGTGAGGAAGGGATGGATGGAGGGAGGGAGGGAGGTATGGAGGGAAGAAGGGAGGTATGGAGGGAGGGAGGGAGGGAGGGAGGGAAGGTGGGAGGAAGGGAGGTATGGAAGGAGGGAGTGAGGGTGGATGGGAGGTATGGAGGGAGAGAGAGAGGGAGGGAGGGAGGGAGGGTGTGGGAGGGAGAGAGAGGGAAGGAGGGAGGGAGAGAGGGTGGGAGGTATGGAGAGAGGGAGAGAGGGAGGGTGGGAGGGAGGGAGAGAGAGAGATAGTTTATCTATTATAAAGTTTATTGAGTTTATCTATAAGTAAGTTGTTTGTACCGAGTTCTGTTTATTATTATATCTGTGTGTGTGTGTGTGTGTGTGTGTGTGTGTGTGTGTGTGTGTGTGTGTGTGTGTGTGTGTGTGTGTGTGTGTGTGTATGTGTATGTGTGAATGTATGTGAGTATTTGTGAGAGAGTGTGAGTATGTGCAAGTGTGTATTTGTTTTAGTGTATATATGTGTGTGTGTGTGTGTGTGTGTGTGTGTGTGTGTGTATGTGTATGTGTGTGTGTGTGTGTGTGTGTGTGTGTGTGTGTGTGTGTGTGTGTGTGTGTGTGTGTGTGTGTGTGTGTGTGTGTGTGTGTGTGTGTGTGTGTGTGTGTGTGTGTGTGTGTGTGTGTGTGTGTGTGTGTGTGTGTGTGTGTGTGTGTGTGTGTGTGTGTGTGTGTGTGTATGTATTAGGGTGAATGTATATCAATTCCTATACAAAATTACAATTCATGCATGTATTAGATAATAGAGATTTTAAAATCAATATTTCAGATGTTGAGAGGGAGAAGGAAAGAGAGCGGGAGATGGATAGGGAGAGGGACAGGGGCAGAGAGGGATAGTGAGAGGAGGGACAGGGATAGTGAGAGGAACAGAGGGATTAACAGTGAGAGGGAGAGGGACAGAGAGAGGGAGAGAGAGAGGGACAAAGGGAGGGACAGAGGGAGGGAGAGGGAAAAAGAGCGGGAGATGGACTGGGACAGAGAGAGGGGGAGAGAGGGGGATAGGGAGAGAGAAGAGAGGGACAATGAGAGAGAGTGGGAGAGGGACAGGGGTAGATAGGGGAGGGACAGGGATAGGGAGAGGAACAGGGAGAGGGATAGTGAGAGGGACAGATGGAGGGACAGTGAGAGGGAGAGAGAGAGAGGGAGAGGGACAGGATCAGGGAAAGAGAGGGGGAGGGACAGAGGGAGGGAGAGCTAGGTATAACTATAGCATAGTATGATATTAAACAAACCATTGATTGAAGGTATTCGTGATTTGTCAGGTGTTCCAGGAGGTTGGTTATGAAGTGGAGTACAGCTCTGCTTAGCAATCTTTGCCTGAAAGATATTTGGGTTTGGGAACAGGGAGGATAGGGAGGAGAGGGAGAGCGAGAAACTGAGTAGGGGAAGGAAGAGACAGGAGAGAAAGAAATAAAGAAAGGTGGGGCAGGAATGGGAAGGAGGTGGAGGAAGTGATGTGAATGAGAGGGGAGAGGAGAGGGGAGAGGGGAGAGGAGAGGGGAGAGGAGAGGGGAGAGGAGAGGGGAGAGGAGAGGGGAGGAAGTGATGTGAATGAGAGGGGAGAGGAGAGGGGAGAGGGGAGAGGAGAGGGGAGAGGAGAGGAGAGGGGAGAGGAGAGGGGAGAGGAGAGGGGAGAGGAAAGGGGAGAGGAGAGGGGAGAGGAGAGGGGAGAGGAGAGGAGAGGGGAGAGGAAAGGGGAGAGGAGAGGGGAGAGGAGAGGGGAGATGAGAGGGGAGAGGAGAGGGGAGAGGAGAGGGGAGAGGAGATGAGAGGGGAGAGGTGAGAGGAGAGGGGAGATGAGAGGGGAGAGGAGAGGGGAGAGGAGAGATGAGAGGGGAGAGGAGAGGGGAGAGGAGAGGGGAGAGGAGAGGGGAGAGGAGAGGGGAGGGGAGAGGTGAGGAGAGGGGAGATGAGAGGGGAGAGGAGAGGGGAGAGGAGAGATGAGAGGAGAGATGAGAGGGGAGAGGAGAGGGGAGAGGAGAGGGGAGAGGAGAGGGGAGAGGAGAGGGGAGAGGAGAGGGGAGAGGAGAGGAGAGGGGAGAGGTGAGAGGAGAGGGGAGATGAGAGGGGAGATGAGAGGGGAGATGAGAGGGGAGAGGAGAGAGGAGAGGGGAGATGAGAGGGGAGAGGAGAGGGGAGAGGAGAGGGGAGAGGAGAGGGGAGAGGAGAGGGGAGAGGAGAGGGGAGAGGAGAGGGGAGAGGAGAGGGGAGAGGAGAGGGGAGAGGAGTAGACTAAAGTGTGGTGACTGGGGAAAGGATTTCCTACGTGGCTGTAGGCCCGTAGTGTAGGGCAAGGGTTGGTTATTAAGATGTGAATGAAGACTACTATATCATCACCTGTACAGGGATAGAAGGGAAGAGAATGCACGATATTCGAGCTACAAAATGAAATACCGCACAGATAATAGAAATATTGACATCTATAAATAGAATTGTAAAATAAATAATTAAATTACAATAATGATAAAGAGGGGAGGAATAATGGAGCTGGGGCTGTGATGAGGTTAGAATGGGGTAGAGTAGCTAGCCGAGGTAACAGATTAGAAATTCTTTCAGGGTTGAAAGAGAGTAGGCTGAAAAGCAGACTGGGGACGATGAGATACATAGACAAATCAATGGCTAATGTTTACAGACCTCTTGTGATTTCGAAGCTTGCCCATCCAACTTCTTCTGTATGTGCAGGAATTGTTTTAGCTTCTTCATTGGGGAGGGAATGCAACGCAACGCAGCAGAATCAAATAAAACAGCGCAAGAGAATTTATAAACAATTTAAAATAAAAACATTGAATAAAATTTTAAATGAAATAAATCTAAAATAAGTTATTTTAAAAATAAAGCAGATATTCTATCTAAAGTTATTTGATAAACAAATAAATAAAATAATGTTTTGAAAACGTTCAAGTGTTAACCAACGAAACCTTATTCGCGTGCAGCATTGAAATGCCTTGTCTCATTGACTCAATCATCGACTGTCGAAATGAATAAATTACAGTAAATGAATCATAAGAAAGAAATGAAATACTTGTAAATATAACTTATGAACTGGTGAAAACTTGTTAAGAAACTAAATAAACTATACATAGTGTAAAACTTGAGTGCCTTTAGATAAACTAAATTAAGAGTTCCTTATTAAGTAGTATTAAGACAGTATTAAGATAAGTACTATATTAAGACACTATAAGAGTACTATATTATACAATGTATAACTGTAATACAGCAAAGTGCAATATTGATGCTGATTATCAGATGTCAATTTTAATGGCATGGTATATATATGTACATGTACAATGTACAATGCACATGTACAATGTACAATGTACAATATACATATACAATGTAAAATAATCTGTAGCATATCGAAAAGATTAGAAAAAAGCCTTGGAAAGTAAACAATTGATGACATTTCACTTTTTTAATCTCTTGGTTTCTTAGACATGTTAACCATGTTAATTATTTAAAGTAAATGGTACATATGAGTCAAGTAATTTACAATATTGTAGTGTATATATAAGTAGTTAAGTACTTTAGAGTAAATGGTACATATGAGTCAAGTAATTTACTATATTGTAGTGTTGAGTATAAGTAGTTAAGTACTTTAGAGTAAATGGTACATATGAGTCAAGTAATTTACAATATTGTAGTGTATATATAAGTAGTTAAGTACTTTAGAGTAAATGGTACATTTGAGTTAAGTAATTTACAAGATTGTAGTGTTGAGTATAAGTAGTTAAGTACTTTAGAGTAAATGGTACATATGAGTCAAGTAATTTACAATATTGTAGTGTATATATAAGTAGTTAAGTACTTTAAAGTAAATGGTACATATGAGTCAAGTAATTTTCAAGATTGTAGTGTTGAGTATAAGTAGTTAAGTACTTTAAAGTAAATGGTACATATGAGTCAAGTAATTTACAATAGTGTAGTGTAATATTGAGTATAAGTAGTTAAATACTTTAAAGTAAATGGTACATATGAGTCAAGTAATTTACAATATTGTAGTGTATATATAAGTAGTTAAGTACTTTAAAGTAAATGGTACATATGAGTCAAGTAATTTACAAGATTGTAGTGTTGAGTATAAGTAGTTAAGTACTTTAAAGTAAATGGTACATATGAGTCAAGTAATCTATAATAGTGTAGTGTAATATTGAGTATAAGTAGTTGAGTACTTTAGAGTAAAGTAACCTTTGCAATTTCTTTAATCTCAGAACATTTCTGTCTCTCTTGATCATCACAAGTAGCCGCAATACGAGAATCTAGGGCCTGGATGGGGTTAGTAGGGGTTAGTAGGGGTTATTAGGGGTTAGTAGGGGTTAGTAGGGGTTATTATGGGGTTAGTAGGGGTTAGTAGGGGTTATTAGGAGTTAGTAGGGGGTTAGTAGGGGTTATTAGGGGGTTATTAGGGGTTATTAGGGGGTTATTAGGGGTTATTAGGGGTTAGTAGGGGTTAGTAGGGAGTTAGTAGGGGTTATTATGGGGTTATTAGGGAGTTAGTAGGGGATATTAGGGGTTAGTAGGGGGTTAGTAGGGGTTATTAGGGGATATTAGGGGGTATTAGGGATTATTAGGGGTTAGTAGGGGTTAGTAGGGGTTAGTAGGGGTTATTAGGGGTTATTAGGGGGTATTAGGGGGTTAGTAGGGGTTAGTAGGGGATATTAGGGGGTATTAGGGGTTATTAGGGGTTAGTAGGGGGTTAGTAGGGGTTAGTAGGGGTTAGTAGGGGTTAGTAGGGGTTATTAGGGGTTATTAGGGGGTATTAGGGGATATTAGGGGGTATTAGGGGATATTAGGGGTTAGTAGGGGTTAGTAGGGAGTTAGTAGGGGTTATTATGGGGTTATTAGGGAGTTAGTAGGGGATATTAGGGGTTAGTAGGGGTTATTAGGGGTTAGTAGGGGTTATTAGGGGGTTAGTAAGGGATATTAGGAGTTAGTAGGGGTTATTAGGGGGTTAGTAGGGGTTAGTAGGGGTTAGTAGGGGATATTAGGGGATATTAGGGGTTATTAGGGGATATTAGGGGATATTAGGGCATATTAGGGGGTTAGTAGGGGTTAGTAGGGGATATTAGGGGTTAGTATGGGTTAGTAGGGGTAAGTATGGGTTAGTAGGGGTTAGTAGGAGATATTATGGGTTATTAGGGGGTTATTAGGGGTTAGTAGGGGATATTAGGGGTTAGTAGGGGTTATTAGGGATTAGTAGGGGTTATTAGGGGATATTAGGGGGTTAGTAGGGGATATTAGGGGTTAGTAGGGGATATTAGGGGTTATTAGGGGTTATTAGGGGATATTAGGGGGTTAGTAGGGGATATTAGGGGTTAGTAGGGGATATTAGGGGTTAGTAGGGTATATTAGGGGTTAGTAGGGGATATTAGGAGATAGTAGGGGTTAGTAAGGTTTGTGTGTGTGTAGTTACGTGTGTAGGTGTGTGTGTGTAGTTATGTACAGTGTAGGTATATACAGCAGCTATAGATATACACATATAAACTGTCATTATATTTAAGTAGTTTCTAATATGTGCTTATATTTATATGGGTGCCATATTGTGAGATTTTAGCATTTTTATTATCTGCTAATAATGAAGATGTCATTTTAAAGTTGACAGGCGTGAATTTATATAACAAAACATCATTATTATTAATATTAGATTCATATTATATATTTATTATTTATTAAATATTAATAAAAATAATTAAAAAATACTATAGAATCAGACTTTTACGAATTAAAAACTTATATATTCTAGAAATTCAAATAATGAACACGGATTTGTATGTTTAGTTTAACAATACAATCTATTTATTGAAAGTATCTTCTTTTAGAATATGTTTTAACATACGATTCTAATTACTTTTAATTATAAAATAAAATAGAATATGTCGATAGAGAATATCATTCTTATACATTTTGCATGGACTCGACTCACCTCTACGTGACCAATCAGCAGACGGAGATAAGCGTCACTTTCGGCCAACTTCCTGTCAAAATCCTCACAATGAATGGAACTCTTTGAGAAAGTGTTCTAATGTAGAAGTGTGAGATATGGGTAAAGAGGGAGAGAGGAAGGGAAGGAGAGAGGAAGGGAAGGAGAGAGGGAGGGAGGGAAGAAGGGAGGGAGAGAGGGAAGGTGGGAAGGATAGAGGGAGGGAAGAAGGGAGGGAGAGA